>CM030365.1:135961160-137166490 GCA_017893485.1 Hemerocallis citrina
TAAGTTTGATAACTCCATTATTCGGTACAATGCCTTAGGTAAAGAGAGCGAAGAACAAACTCTCTCTAGGTTCAGAGCTGGACAACGAGCCGACCTTAAGAACGAGCTAATTCATAGAAATGTGGACTCATTAGCGGCAGCTTATGCCCTTGTTCTCGATATGGATTCCCTTAAAGCAAGTTCCCATTGCAAGTCCAGTAATTCGATGGATCATTCCCCTAGAATGACCCTTCCTAATCCCTCTAGACCTGAGCACTCTTCTCCTCAGTACCCCAACAAGTCTTACTCAAGCAAGCCTACATCAAATTCATACAACATAGAAATGACAACATGGATAAGAACACTGAAAGAGACTTCTAAGATTGATCCTCAAGACCGGTTATGTCAACCGAACCAAAGTCAAGGTAAACCGAAGCAATGCCTTAGCCAAGACCTCTTGCCAATTCCCAGACCAGTGTAGGCTTGCTTAGCATAGGCTACACAAGCTAGGTTCACACTTTCAAGACAGAGCTAGTCTAACAACTACCGATTCTTCTCACCCTGGGGGCACTGAACCTACCTTAACCTAGGAAAGTGACTTCGATAGGCCTCCTTCCCCCATTGCTGCTTGAAACTAAGGGTCTGGCAGACAAAGCTAAATGTGCGATTTTGAGCTGCCGTCCCAGGACCGCAAGTTTCCTATTGGCCGGTCACCTATCATCCCCCTCCTGGTTAGAGTAGTTGGACAGAGACTAGCTTTTCTCATCCACTTTACCAGAAGAAAAGTAGTCTTCCTCATGTCGACCAGGAGCTCTATATAGCTTAACTAGTCATCGCATCGGTCTTTGGCACCAAAGAAAGTGAAAAAACAAGAAGGTTGGGACGCAAGGTGGTTGTCACTCAAGCAACTGTGGAAGCAGACTCCGTGATTCGTATGCAGCAAAGAAAGTAGGAAGATTGAAATCGGTGCTTCAAAAGTAGAATTAGCATATGGTGCATCAAAGAAATGGAAGGCTTGACCTCTTCGATGAACTCTGAGTCTAAACTTATGACTTCAAATTCTGAGGCGAGCGAAGTGAGGGAGTAATCCTCCATTTTTCTTTAGGAGTGCACCTCTTCATCAAAGCCCACGAACACCGGTGCAGCTGTTGTGGTCTCTTCTTCTGAGTCATTGAGGATAACCTCATTGTTCTTAATCATTTCCTGCCCGGTTCTACTTGACTAAGCCTCGTGCTCGTCAAGGAGGGAGTTTGCTTTACCCAACTCCCCTTTTTGATAACAAGGCAGAAACCCCCGACCCGACATTCATGAGTTTCGAATGAAGAATGAAGAGTGCCCCTCTTTTTTCTTCCCTAAATCGTCAGATTTTTAAGTTGGTAAAGACCCACCCCTTGTTTAAGTCAGATGGAGTCCCCGGGACCCCGAGACATTGGCTTCCGCCAACAGTGAACTATTAAGGATCGCATCCCGCGCATATTCTACATTATAGCCTGCAACGGCTGAGGCGAGCAGCAAGCGGGGGAGAGTAAAGTACAACAACGTTGGGGTGGGACGCTAGTACTTAAACTAGGGTTGCTTTGGCGTGCTAATCTTGTAAGCAGGCTGTTAGTTGTAGTGCACTAGCGCGCCCTGCTTCGAAAGGACCAAGAGAGTCTTCATTTACGCTATTCTTCGAATCTCGGGAGAAGCAGTCGATTAGTGAGCATCCCATCTCATAAAGAAAGCCTTAAGGCCCTAGCTTGGTTGCGGGGGAGAAGGACTAAGGATCAGTCTAATGGGACCTAGAGGAGATAGAAGCTGTAGTTAGTGAGTTGCCTGCCTTCGGGCTGAACTGCTAACTGTAGAAATGACTTATTAAGTTAAGAGTAGCTTTATTGCCGGATTCGCCGCCAAAGCACTGGTGGGCTTTTTTTCCGGGGATGCTTCTCTTTCAAAGGCAATGTTACCCAGGGAATCGTCGTCGGGGACCAGACTCGCTTTGCCCTCAAACTCGTCCTCACGGACAGAGGATTCCTTTGAGATGCGGATCTTTCTAGAGGTTTGCGTTTTCCGAAACAGAAAATGAGGAAACTGCTTTCTCTCAATCAGGGGATGAGAGCAATCTGATTCCTCTTTGGAGGAGTGGGATAGGGATTCTGCTGCGAGTGCCCTGGCAATCGAGGCAAAGCCGCAAGTACCGAGGCCTATGCCCAGTTTCGAATCATACGCCAGGGGGAAGAAAGCGAGCTGTACGCTCGGGTACTAACACTGCAATGACTCTTCTCCTCAGTACCCCAACAAGTCTTATCCAAGTAAGCCTACATCAAATTCATATCCACTTAGAAATGACTAACACAGGTAAGAACACTGAAAAAGACTATTCTAAGATTGATCATCTCACTAAGTGCTATAAATGCAAGGGATATGGCCATGTTGCTGTCAACTGTCCCAGCCCCAGTAGGATCAATATAGTATAGGGTACCGCTGTCATTGCTGATGAGCCCAACAATGAGTTTACCTATGAACCTAATGTAAGTGATGACTTTGATGAAAAAGGGGATGACCAGTCTCTCAATTGTATTCAGTCTATCCAGTCACCTCCATTGAGTGTACCTGAGTCACATCCTTTTTCAAGTCACTTGGCAGCCCATAGATTTTACTCCTGTGTTAGAACATCACCGAGTCACAGAGTCTGCATCCACATTTGTATTCTACATTCATGATTTGCATAGAGAAATTTTCAAGAAAATTAATGAGAATAATTTTAACTAAACGTTAATAACAAATACAAGAAGGAAATTTAAAACTCTTGATGTTGGTGACGAAGTGATGGTTCGGATTCGTCCGGAACGATTTCCAATTGGATCCGTTAAGAACTTGAACATACGTGCTGCAGGCCCATTTAAGATTTTACATACAATCAATGATAATACCTATGTCGTTGACCTTCCTGAAGGCTTTGGCATAAGTAAGACTTTCAATATTGAGGATCTAGTACTCTATGAAGGCTCAAAATTCAACCCTAGAAATTTTCTTATAGATGAACCTACCCTGCAGTCTAATGGTGAGATTCCCACATTTACCCCTCTACCTGATACTATTTACCCACCGACAGAAGAATTGAATAATATTTTAGATGATCAGATAATTTCTACAAAAGATGGTGGTATGCACAAGTATTTAGTGAGGTGGAAGAATAAGCCGAAGAAGGATGACACTTGTAGTGATCGTGAGGAGCTCCCACAAGTGGATCCAGATCTTTTGGAGCACCATGACAGGATAACTGATTTTGACTCGACTGGATCGAGCTCTCTCCTACCCGGAGAGAATGATGATGACATCAATTCTGTTTAGTTTAGTATTGTATTTCAGTACCATATTTGTTTTTGGCAATTATAGCCATATGTAATCTTTCTTTTATACATTAGAATATTTCTGAGATTTTCGAATATTTTGAGATCTGTATCAAGATTTGTTTTGAGCCTATATATAGGCCTTGAGATTAATGAGAAGTAATGTCATTCTTGTTTAAAAAAATTGTTGTGTTGAGTTTTGCTTTTCATCCCTCTTTTGTGTGATACAATTGAGATCCAATTATTAGGGTTTGTGATAAATCCTAATAAAATTTTAGCGTTTGTGATAAACTCTAAAACTACCCCAAATTCAATACAAATCCCTAACCCCAATCTCCAAATTAATTAAAGCCTCTATCTACTTCTTCTTTCCCCTCCTTGTTCCCGATTGAACCTGACCCCGTCAACCTCTCCACCGACGACCTCCTTTCCCTCACCCGCCATCACCTCGACTCCAAACCCATAGCAGCCCCCCCTCATCCCGCTCTCTTCCTCTCCCCGACGCCCACACTCCCATCCCCTGTCTCATCTTCCATCACCCCGCCATCGCCTCCTCCATCCCGACTGTCCCTTCCTCACCGAAACCGTAATTCCCTAAACCCACGTCCAACTGAACCCTAATCTTCTCAATTCCCCTTCAAATCGAAACCCTAACTCCTCAAATATCCCGCCGGCATCCTTCGACCATCCCGACGCCTTCCGACCATCAAGGACGCCCGTATCCGCCGTCGTTCTCCTCGTAGCCACCACCGCCACCCGAAGTGTCACCATCTTGCTGCCGTCGACCTACCGATGGTTTTGTCATCATCGTCGACATTTTCTTCGAATCCGATAATCTCTTTCCACTTCTCAAATATTTGTATTACTGCTCTATCGTCTCTATCATATTATTTGATTTAACTGTCGTACACATATATTGAGAGTGAGTGTTCTACTTGCCTGATTATAGTACAAATCAATATTGCATCTTTTACTTGCTAGACCGCTTAGAGATATAATTATTGATTGTTAGAACTGAATGGTTAATTGAGCTTGTTAACACAATTTTTGAAAATTCATCGAACCGATTAACTGCTTTAATTTCTAACTTGATCTGCATTAAATGTTGGTAAAATTAATCCAATAATATTCTTGGAAATTCTCTATTTAGGACTACATTTTAAATCAGATTGCCTTCGAAATCTAAAAGTGGTATCAGAGCCACTTGCGAAACCATAATTTGGTTATGTATGATAAGTGATTATTCAAGATATGTTCGCACTTTGGAAGAAAGATTCATGTGTTTTTTTTTCAACAGTTGCAATATAAGAATTTGTTTATGTGTTGGTTGTTAACACAGTTGCCATACCAGGGTAGCCCTCAGTTTGGAACTATTAAAAACCCTGGTGCAGCAAGATGTAATTTGCAGTGACGTTAGGGTTTCTTAAAGCATGAAGAGTTCACGCACCTGTGTCATTTGCAGTGGCGTTAAGGTTATTTAAAACATGAAAAGTTCATGCTCTGGTGGTGGCAAGAGATGATGAGGCGAATTTTTGCTCCGGGGCGCTGCCCTGCACCCCGCAAAGGCGGCCTCCCCTTGACCCCTGCCCGCTAACCGGGCAGCGGGACCCCCGTGCCAACTCTGCGTAGGACAATACTGATTCCCCGAAAATCAATCCTTTTTAAATAAACAATATAAAATCACAACATATTCTTTGTCTATTATGTTATGTGATGCATAGTGCGTGGTTGTGGTCTTAGTTCTGTTATGCATGGTTTAGTTCTGTAATGCATGGTTTATATTCCGCGGTGTATTATTTATATTTTGGTATTTTGAAAACGGCCTGCGTGTCGTGCATTTCTCTCTACACTCTCAATGTAATCATTTCTCTCTACACTCCGATTGTACTTTCTTTCTTTATATGTAAATGTAATCTCACTGAGGAGGCAAGGAATTGGCAACCATATAAGGACAAGATTGAAAAGTTGCTTGGAGAAGACGGTATAATTCCTTTGTTCAGTTTTTTATACTCTCATTTTCTTGGGAGAATCAGTGTATTAGGGCCACAACCATATCACATATTTTATGCTTTTAATTTTGTATGAGATGCATTGTTTTTGTTGTATGCTAATGGATGATAAATGGTGATATCAATTAATAAAATAACAAAATTCCTCAAAGTAAATATTAAGTCGCAATAAGATGTCATCCAATGCGTGGCACTCGTCTAGGCTAGGATCGAATAAATGTAGGATTGGCAAAGCAGTGTGCCTTTATCTATCCTAGTGAGACGTGATGGGATAAAAGTAATATTCAATTGCCAACCATTGTGTCTGACTTAACTAGACTATTTCAATAGGACTTAAGCTTTAGAGGCATAGAGTTGGGTTTTAATCTATGAGATAGATTAGAGTAAGTGTTATTCACCCATCTATCCAAGAATTGCATATGATGTAATTGGAAAATGTTCCCTACCTAAATAACTGAATTTTGGGTGATCAACCAAAGCTAATTCAAAACTAGGTGAAATATGGATATTGGCCGACTAGAAAATTTAACGATGGGATTTTCCGAGTCAATGATAAGGGTCGTTGATTTGAATAAAAATATTAAGAGGTACATTTAATAAAAGACCTTATTAAATGTTTCAATGTCATGATACATACTCTGCATATTGCTGTTGATGGTTAAATATTTCTTTCTTTGCATATTTCTGTTAAATATTTCAATGAAATGATATTACTTTGCATATTTCTGTTGATAGATTACCATGGCATCCAACACATCAAATAGCCTATCATTGCGATCTACCCTTGAGAATGACAAACTATCTCAGACAAATTTCCTAGACTGGTACAAGAATCTGAGGATAGTCCTCAAACATGAGAAAAAACTGTATGTTCTAGAGCAGCCTATTCCTGAACCACCTGCTGCAAGTGTCCCTTGCACCAAAAATGATGCTCATAAGAAGCATCAAGATGACGTCTTCGACGTTGGTTGTCTCATGTTAGCCACCATTAACTCTGAGCTTCAGAAACAACATGAAAACATGAATGCCTACGATATGATCGTACACCTCAAGAAGCTCTATCAAGAGTAGGCTAGGCATGAAAGGTTTGATGTTTCAAAGGCAATGATTCAATGCAAAGTGGCAGAAGGAAGCCCTCTTGAAACTCATGTGCTCAAGATGATTGGGTACATAATAAACCTTGAAAAACTTGGTTTGGTCAAGAGTTGGCCATCGACTTGGTCCTACAATAGTTGCTGAAAAGTTATAGTCAATTCGTCATGAACTACAACATGAATGAAATTGACAAACTTCTGCCAGAACTGCTAAGCATGTTGAGAACTGCTGAGCAGAACATTAGTAAGTGAAATACCATTATGATGGTCCAATAGGCCAAAGGTAAGGGCAAGGGCAAAAAGCAGATTAAGAAACCCAAGGGCAAGGGCAAAAAGCAGATTAAGAAACCCAAGAGCAAGTGGAAGGGCAAAGGCAATTTCAAGACCGGCACTTCTGCCTTGAAACCTAAGGGTGGGGTGGCCAAGGAGGGCACATGCTTCCACTGTGGTGAGACCGGACATTGGAAGAGAAACAGTCATAAATACATGGAGGAGCTTAAGAAGAAGAAAAGAAGTGAGGCTTCCAGTACAGGTATTTTTGTTATAGAAGTCCATTTATCTACTTCTGCATCTTAGGTATTAGATATTGGATGTGGATCTCACATTTGTGTAAATGTGCAGGATCTCAAAAGGAGTAGACAATTGGCTAAGGGCGAAGTGGACCTACGAGTTGAAAATGGAGCAAAAGTTTCTGCTTTAGCTGTAGGAACTTGTCATTTATTATTGCTCACTGGGCTTATCATTGAGTTAGAGAACTGTTATTTTGTGTCTGTTATTAGTAGGAATATTATTTCTATTTCTTGTTTGGACAAGAAAGGTTTTTCATTTATAATAAAGAACAAGTTATTTTATTTATTTGAATGATATCTGTTATGGTAGTGCACAATTGAGTAATGGAATTTATATTCTTGACCTCGAAATGTCCGTCTATCATATAAATACTAAGAGGTTCAAATCAAATGATATGAACCCAACTTACCTCTGGCATTGTCGTTTGGGCCACATAAATGAGAACCGCATATCCAAACTTCATAAAAATTGATTCTCGGACTCATTTGATTTTGAATCATATGAGGTATGTGAACCTTGTTTGTTGGGCAAGATGACAAAAACTCCAATCACTGAAAAAGGTGAAAGGCCTAGTGATCTTTTAGGTCTCATACAAAGTGATGTCTGCAGACCTTTCAACACATTGGCTAGAGGAGGTTTTCAATACTTCATTACATTCACTAATGATTGCAGTAGATATGGGTTTGTGTATTTGATGAAACAAAAAATTAGAATCATCTGAAAAGTTCAAAGAACTCACTAATGAGGTACAAAACCAACTTGGTAAAAGTAGTAAAGCCCTTCGATCAGATCGAGGAGATGAGTATTTGATGACCATCTAAAAGAGTGGGATAATATCTCAACTCACTCTTTCTGGAACACTGCAATGGAATGGTGTTTCTGAGAGGAGAAACCGAACCTTGTAAGACATGTTTTGATCTATGATCAGCCATGTAGACCTTCCAAGCTCTTTCTGGGGACATGCTCTATTGACATCTGTTTTTACACATAACCGTGTTTAATCTAAAACGGTTCAAGAGACATCATATGAGATACGGACTGGGAGGCATCCTAGTGTCTTTTATGAAGATTTGGGGTTGTGAAGCCTATGTAAGGTGCCAAGTCCTTGATAAACTTGATCCCAAATTTGATAAGTATTTCTTTGTAGGATATCCCAAAGAAACCACGGAATACTATTTCTATAATCCGACCGAACGCAAAGTAATTGTCGCACGGACTGCTATGTTCCTAGAGAGAGAATCCGTCTCCAAAAAGAACCAGTGGGAGAACGATAGAACTTGAAGAAATTCAAACTTCACAAAGTAGAAGCGAATCAATGGTGGAAATGGAGCAGACTCCACAAATTGTTGCGGAACAACTACTTGCTCAAGTAGCACAAGGTCTACGTAAGTCTCAAGTAGCACAAGGTCTACGTAAGTCTAATAGAATACCTCATTAACTCGAGAGATTTGAATTTCTTGTGACTTAACATGGTGATGTATTACTCATGGATCAAGATGAGCCTACGACTTATGACGAAGCTGTAAAAGGCCCAGACTGTGAGAAATGGCTTGAGGCCATGAGATCTGAGATGGAATCTCATGTATACCAACCAAGTATGGACCTTGGTAGACTCACTTGAAGGAGTAAAACCTATCGGGTGCAAATGAATTTTCAAGAAGAAAACTTACATGGACGGTAACGTGCATACCTTTAAGGGGCGGTTGGTGGCTAAAGGTTTCAAGCAAGTTCATGGTATAGACTATGATGAGACTTTTTCTGCAGTTAGCATGCTTAAATTCATTCGGATCTTACTTGCTATTGCAGCATATCACGATTATGAAATCTACCAGATGGATGTCAAAACTGCTTTTCTAAATGAAATCTTCTCGAGGATGTGTACATCACACAGCCTGAGGATTTTGTCACTCCAAAGGATGCTGGAAAGGTGTATAAACTGCAACGATCCGTTTATGGATTAAAGCAAGCTTCTAGAAGCAGAAATCTTCATTTCGATGATGCAATCAAAGAGTTTGGTTTCGTCAAGAACGAAGATGAACCTTGTGTCTACAAGAAGATTAGTGGGAGCACAGATATATTTCTGGTGTTATATGTAGATGATAAACTACTCATCGGGAATAACATCCCTACCTAACGGTCTGTAAAGACTTAGCTAGGAAAATGCTTTTCCATGAAGGACTTGGGTGAAGCTACCTATGTATTAGGTATAAAGATATATAGAGATAGATCAAGGAGACTGCTTGGTCGGAGTCAGAGTATATACATAGACAAAGTATTGAAACGCTTCAATCTGCAAGTTCAAGAAAGGATTCCTCCCTACGTCGCATGGTATAAGCATGTCTAAGGCTCAATGTTATTCCACTAAAGATGAAAGAGACTGCATGACTAAAATTTCATATGCATCTGTAATTGAATCTATTATGTATGTCATGTACTCGTCCAGATGTCGCATATGCTTTGAGCATGACGGGTAGGTACCAGTCAGATTCCGTTGAGTCACTGGACTGCTGTCAAGAACATCCTTAAGTATTTAAGGACTAAGAATTCGTTCTTGGTATATGGAGTTGAGAAAGACCTTATTGTAAAGAGTTACACTGATGCTAGCTTCTAGTCCGATAAGGACGACTCCAAATCGCAACTGGATTTTGTGGTTTTCCTAAATGGAGGAGCTGTGAGCTGGAAGAGTTCGAAGCAAGAGGCAGTAGCCGATCTACCACAGAAACTGAGTATACTATTGCCTCCAATGCAGCAAAGGAGGTTGTTTGGATCAAAAAGTTTATCACTGAACTTGGCGTGGTTCCTAGCACTATGGACCCAGTGGACCTCTATTGTGAAAACAATAGGGCCATTGCACAAGCTAAGGAGCCTTGAACTCACCAGCGATCCAAACATATACTTAGGTGCTTCCATATATTCAAGAAATCATCAATAGAGGAGATATGAAGATATGCAGAGTGTCGGCAGATGATAACATCACTGACCCACTGATAAAGCCTCTTGCACAGCGAAAGCATGAGGGTCACACTAGATCTGTAGGCATTAGATATATGTCTGAGTGGCTCTAGTGCAAGTGGGAGATTGTTGATGTATGTCCTAGAGACCGTTGTGTATTAACGTTACTAGTTTACATTGTATCATAATATTTATTTCATATTTAGGCATTTTATTTATTTTGTTATCTATTGTGAATAAAATGAATACAATAAAGTCCTTAGAATAGTAAGTTCAATGTCATGGAATATCAAGTGCATGACTTGATTGTGAGATCTATTGGCTGAAATCAGAACACTATTCTTAAATGTCCCTAGTCAAATATTATTGTGAATTAGGATAACGACAATACATAAAGACTAGTGTTTGTGTAAATTGATGATCATTCTCACAGGTCATCGATATGAGATATCAAGTCTTCATATGGGTACATATTAGAGTAATAAGACCCACCATAAGAACGCTGCACGGATCGTTATGTGAGTGTCATAAGCGGTTTTCACAGTAACCATGGTGTACGTAGTCCTTTGACTTGAAGTCAATACGGTTCCCTACATGAGAAGTTATATGTTTTAATGCCGTCAAACGTTGTCTGTAATAAGGTGATTATAAAGACGACTATTGAATATACTACAAATCATGCAGAGGGATGTGAGTGACTTAAATAGGATTTATCCCTCTTACATAACAGAAGCAATATCAACAAACCTTTTGATTGAGTAAGACTGCAAAATGCATGGCCATGCTCAAATGAGTCAATATGAGATATTGAGCTCATTTATTTTAGTAAGTCTATTCAGACATCAAGAAATCAAAGATTGAACTATATAAAAGTGACGTTTTATGCCTTGTGGTCAATTAAGATATCTTGACAAAAAGACTAGACTACATGGTAACATTAGTCACGGATAGGTTATGTCAAATCATCGATATTCTCGTTATTAGAATATGATTTTAGTATTATTGTCAACGTAATGGAAACCTACAGAGTCCACACTTAGAATGGATCTAAATTGGAATTTAAATTCATACTATGAATTTAATTGGGAATCCAAGTAAGACTTGAATACCTAAAATTGGTTGGACATTTAATTAGATTAAATGGGCTGACAAAGTTCAAAGGTCCACACATGAATCTGACCAATGTCAGATTGTGAGCCCAACCTCAAAACTCTCTTAGAGTTGATTTTCTACACCTATATATATGATATGTATCTGTGAAAAAGACACGTAAAAAAAACATAGTCATCACAGAAAGTGAGCGAGAGAGATCGTGGGGAACATTCCCTTTCTGCAGCTAGCACCGCGATTTGAGGGAGAGCCGTTTTTCGTTCCGTTCGTATGGATACCATAGAGGCACCGAAATATTGCAGTGTTGTGATCGACATACTGCGAAGATAGCAGATTCATCTTTAAGGTATAACTCCTAAACACAATTTATGGTTTTCTCAGGACTTCATGGCTAGGTTTCTATATTTTTGTAATTTTTGCGCTATATATTTACTCTGTAATTGCCTTCGAAATCTAACAGAAATAACACATTCCATATACAGTGTTTAATTCACATATACTTTGTATCATTGTTACTAGAATGTCAATCAAATCACCTCCAAAGGATGGAGGTTTGACTTACATGACTTGGAATAAATATTGGAAAGCTAAAAAAGGCACACTTTTTGTTTAATTTCGATAGAAAATGGTACATAAACCCTAATATTAACTCTAATGAGAGTTATGATGCCTTCATTTATAAGCCAAACCCCATCGGAACTCACAACATTCATGAAATATAATAACAAATTTAAGGAGGTTCTGTTTCAAGGTACAAGGCAAGGTAACATTCAACTAGAAGATGCCTTTTTATATCTTACACTGATTTTTACTCAGGTTTGCTATCTTCGAGGATCCATCACAAGTGTAGATATGTATTTTCAGAATTAGAAGACAGAAAAACAAGGACAGAAACAATGAAATTCTTAGCTGAAAAAAAGGACAACCAACTCCCCACTGAGCATTTTAGGCCAAGTCAATAGCCCCAAAATACAGAACAGTATGAATAGATTGAAGTCGCATGTATATAGAAGTGAAATGAAGTAGACAAACCTTAGAAATCATACCCACAACTGTATCTTGCAAATTAAAATTATATATGTCTAAACAAACAACTACACTTTTCTAAACAAAAAGAGGAAAGGAACAACACTTTGTGATTCAAAAAGACTAAATAAATACAACCGTACCTGATGAATCCATTGTGATTAAGATCAGCCTTAAACAAATCGTCAACTGTCAAATCCCTGTGAAGCACCCACTTTGCAATCCTGCGATGTCTCTTATCAATCCTCGCCTCCGCCAAATACAAGAAAGCTCGTGCAACTGCAAGCGTCGAAATCAATAGCCAAAATGAAGCAAACACTCTCCCTTCTAATGTCTTGAATGCACGATCACCATACCCAACTGTTGTTACCGACATCACTGATAAGTAAAATGAGTCCATCCAATCCAAATCTTCTATGTAGTACAAAGCCAATGTCCCTGCCCCAATACAAAGAATCACGACTCCAACTGCTAACCCAACCTGTCAGATTTTTCAATGAATAAGCTTAATTTCCAATTTCACTATTTCAAGATTCACCATAAACATAAATACAACACTGAGTTGTAGCTCAATGGTGGAGGATGACTCAGGTTCAAGGCAGTAGCCATTTATTGAAATAAATAAATATAATACAACACTACCAATAATCTAGCTGTAGTTACATTCTGATTTACGTTTTTCTGGCTATGCTTGCCTCTCAAGGATCTTGTTATCAGTTTCATAAAGTGTTGTATCGGATTTTAACAATTGCTTATAAAATTCAGACAAATTAAAAGTTTGAAGAATTTTGTTTCCTTGTGGTAATCATTAGTCCATAACTCCAGTTGTCAATGGCTCAAAATTAGATCTTCAAGTTAAAGTTGATTACGGAGTTCATTCACCTTAAAAATTACAACACTTGATGGAATTCTCTCTAATTTGAGTGATCATCTACAAACCCTAATGCCCAAGTTAAATAAATGAGACATTATGGACACCAATTTTCGTCACCGTTATCAAAAATCAAATAAAGATACAATCAAATTGCTCAGCTAGCTTCAACCTAGAAATTCTCCAAACTAAAAAATAAAAAATAAAAATCAACCACTTAACATTTAGACCTTCAAATCAAAATTATTCTCAAGCAGTACCCAAAAAAATCAGGGTTTATTTTAAAATGTAAGTTCTCTCACCCTATAGCACTAAATTCAGGGCTTAAGATTAGTCCTTCAAATTAGAAAAGTAATCTTTGAGGTCCACTCACCTTAAAAATTACAGCATTTGACTGAGTTCACTCTAATTCGGATGATCTCACATTGTCACATTATCCTCACCGTTATCGAAAATCAAATAAAAATAAACTCATTTTTTTTAAATTTTATTTTCAGCTGACTTGAACCAACAAATTCTCAAAAAAAGAAAAAAGAAAAATCTGACACAGGCAGGCAGTAATTGTAATTGTAATTGTAATTGAAATTGTAATTGTAAATTACCTTCATCCGAATCCGCATCCTACCCTTCTCAGCATCAACAATATAATTAACAGCAGCACCGGCCCCCTCCCTGGCACTAGACATAATCAACCCCTCCTGCAAATCCAGCACATAACTGACTGCACCAGACAACAACACATCAATAATCCCAAACCCCACCAGCACAAACACACAAGACAAAACCTTGGTAAACGGTGTCAGCGGCGTGATATCCCCATACCCAATAGTACACAGCGTGACAATGCAGAAGTAGAGGGCATCCACAGCAGGATGGGTTTCAACTCCCGAAAACGCTTCGGGGTTGAGGGAGTAGAACAGAACTCCCAAGGAGAGGTAGACGAGGAGGAGGAGGGCGGCGGACTTGAGGATAGAGGAGGAGGAGGAGGATGTGGAGGATGAGGAGGTGGAGTCGGTGGGGGAAGAGTGGATGATGGTGATGGCCGGAGCGGTTCTGGCGCGGTGGAGGGTGGACTTGAAGGGGAGGTGCTGGAGGGTAGTAGTGGATGAGGGGAATTCGTCGATTTCGGAGATGGGGAGAGGGGATGAGAGGGTTGGGAGCAGAGGGTGGTTTGCGTCCATTATTATTATTATTATTATTATTATTATTATTATTATACAATGGAATGGATGGATGGATGAGTAGAACGACCGGCGGACCGCCGGGAGGCGGGGGGGGGAGAAGGGGATAATCAACAACAAGTAGAGAGAGACAAAAATCTCAAATTAAGAGAGAGAGAGAGAGTGGCGATGTTAGATTTCTGTCTGGTCGGGAGAACGAGGCAGCCGGTTTTGGGAGGGGGGTTGGGTGGGCGGTGGTTAAGAGCTGAGGTGGAGTGTATGAGTGATTTGGAGTGTATTTTTTGGCTTTTTTTTTGTTTTTTTTTTTCCTTTCTTCTTTTTTGCAGTTTGGGCCCATTATTTTGACCTTTTGCACTTTGGGGTCTATAATATTTTCGCTTGCCTTTGATAATCTATCTATCTATCTATCCCTCCGTAAATAATACTAGATTTGCTGTAGTCATAGGCACACGATACGTCTTCAGAACGATACAATATATGAAAGTCTTGTAAACAGTAAATCAACAATTATGTAGCTCAAGTTTTAATAGTATGACAATAATTATGTAAACAGTAAATTCATTTACCCATCCATTGAAATGTTAAAAAATTGTAAGGCAGAAAATCATTGTTTTTTATAGTCACATGATGGATGGGCAAATGAATTTCTAATGATTTGATTTTACATATTTAGACTAATTTAGATGTGTAGATCAATGTGAACGGTTCGGATCGTCGATATGAATGCCTGAAGGCCTAGTGCACACGTCGTGTGCACTAGAGGTAGTGCACAACTAAAGCTTTCCCTATATATATATAGAGAGAGAGGAAAATCTTCCATTGTGCACCACACCTCCGTGTGCACTCAGCCTTCCCGCCTTCGTATCGACGATCCGAAACGTTAACATTGATCTACAAATCTAAATTAGTCTAAATATGTAAAATTAAATTATTTGAAATTCATTTACCCATCCATTATGTGACTATAAAGAACAATGATTTTCAGCCATACAATTTTGTAACACTTCAATGGATGGGCAAATAAATTTCAAATGCTTTGATTTTACATAGCTAGACTAATTTAGATGGGTAGATCAATGTGAACGGTTCGGACCGTCGTTACGAATGGGGGAATGCCGAGTGCACACGCCACGTGCACTATAGGTGGTGCACAACAGAAGACTTCCCTATATATATATATTTAAAAAAACCCCACTAAACATTGGGTCATTTTAAAAAAACCGCACTAAGTTTTTTTTATAAAAAAACCCGCACAAAACTATAGTTTAAAAAAACTCACTTTAACGGAGTTAGGTTTCCGTTAGTCTAAATTTGAAAAAATAACTTTTATCTTTCTTTTGTGTTTAAAAAAATATCACATAACTAATCAGATGTTTAAATAAACCCCATGAACTAACCCTAATCCTTACCCTAACTCTGTCAGTGTGTGTTTTTTTAAACTAAAGTTTTGTGCGGTTTTTTATTAAAAAGAAAAACTTAGTGCGTTTTTTTTTATAAAATGGCCTAAAGTTCAATGGGTTTTT
Source organism: Hemerocallis citrina (assembly GCA_017893485.1). Taxonomy (NCBI): domain Eukaryota; kingdom Viridiplantae; phylum Streptophyta; class Magnoliopsida; order Asparagales; family Asphodelaceae; genus Hemerocallis; species Hemerocallis citrina. Next base: position 135,976,808 of record CM030365.1, read on the forward strand.
TTTAAAAAAAAATTAGCATATATATAGGGGTGTCAAAAAATACCATATTACCGTACCATACCGTACCATACCATTACCATACCAAACAATACCGAAATTTGGTAATATCGTACCAAATTTTCGGTATTGTACCGTACCGATTTTTGATGGTATGGTACTGGTACAAAATTTTTATACCGTTGGTATACCGTACCGTACCGAATATATTTAATATATATTTAATATCATTTTTTTCCCGGTCTTTCTTTTCATTTTCTAGGTCGTACTCGTAGGCAGCCGTCTCTTCTTCCTCTTCCCTCTTCTCTTCCAGTCTTCTCGAATCCCGACCCGTCCTCTACTCCTCTTCCCTCACCTCCTACCGCAACCCCAATCCGCCTCCATCGATTCGAAAATCGAAACCCCCCCTCTTGGCCTCTTCTACAGTTCTACTAATGATCCAATCCGCCCTCCTCCACTGATTCGATTGTCGAAAGCCAAAGTCAAAACCCAATCGCCCTCCTCTACTCCAATCCGCCCTCTTCTACACCAATCCGCCCTCCTCTACAGCGGCACAGCCCCCTCGATTTGAAAGCCAAAGTCGAAACCCATCGCCCTCTCTCACCCTCTTCTACTTCAGCCCGAATCCTTTCTCCCATTCAATCCTGTTGACAAGAGAACTGCTCTAACCTACGTAGATTCTAGTGGCAATTGGTATCGTGCCAGTAAAGGTGCTCCTGAGTAGGTATATTCCTTCTTATGAGATTTAATTTTCTTATTAAATTTGTTCCATATAGTATTATTAAGTCTCATGCATGTGGTCTAATTTATTTGTTTGTTTGCTTGTTTTTAAATAGATTGTTGTTCTTTGCAACTGTGGCAAAATTGTTAGAAAAAGGGTCCATAAAGTGATTGACAATTTTGCGCAACGTAGGGGAGATGAGCCTATGCAGAAGGTAAGCCATATGAAGACTGAAGAAATACAAAATATATGCCGGTTGTAGAATTGGATTCATATGCAGGTTGAAGAATTAGAAAACTTATGCAGATTGAAGAATTAATCAAATGTAGGTATATAGGACATACACAGTTGATGCAATGAAGTAATGCAGGTTGTGGAATTTAATCCAATGCAGGTTGTAAAAAAAGTAGCTCAATGCAGTTTATAGTAGAAGGTATATGCAAATTTTAGAAGTAAATCTGATTGAATTGGAGTATGTATATATGTATATATGTTGATATAGAGTTCCCTTACACTGATTTTGAGTAAAACATAAACATATGTATAGTAAAATCCCCTTTTTGAAATGAAACATATGCAGAATTAGTAGATTGACTATATGCAGGTTGTGGAGAAATTGATGTATGCGGAATATAGAGAATTGCAATCATATGCAGATACAAAGGAATTTAGCATATGCAGGAATATCAAAATTGATCATCTTTACTAAATTAAAGTATATATGCAACTGATATATAAAAACCCCTTATACTGATTATGAAGTAGGTGTGTTTATATATATATATGTGATGTATACAAATCCCCTTTACTGATTTGAATAATATGTGCAGGTGTAGAAATGAATCATTATGCATATATATAGCAGATATTGAAATTTCCCTTCACTGAATATGAGTGTGTTTACATTTGTGATATATCAAAGATCCCTTCTCACTGATGCTAAGTTGGTGCAGGTTATAGGAGAGGAGTTGAATTATATTGAATTGAAAGGCATATGCAGATTGTAGAATGAAAGCATATGCAGGTTGCAATGTGAAAGCATATGCAGATTGTAATATGAAAGCATATGCAGTAATGCATAATGTAGAAAATACCCCTTTATGGACCCTTTTTCGAACAATTCGATATCTTAAATTCGATAGACCTCTTGGCTCGTAATATCATCCAATTCATCATGCTTTCATTCTCACTGCAGTGATGGTTCCTTTAAGCTCAGTTCAGATATAGCAGAGTCTGGGAGGTCTGCTTTTTATCCACCTTCAAGCCTAAGCTCTACATTTGGCTTTAAGATTCAGGATAGAAAGGGAAGGATGCATAGGTTTAACTGTGGTATTGCTCTCTGCCGCTTGTTTGTTATTAAATTCTAATATTAAAGAACTGGAAAAATTGCTGCCATATTTGAGAAGATCTGAGTGAAATATACTTGTGCTTCCAGATACACATAGTATGGCAGACCTTTTAGCTTGCATTCTACAGTGGATTGGTGATGATATTGATCGGAACAATTTGCCCCAAATATTGGTACATTTAGACTCTCATACAGTACTAATATCTTAATTTTTCAAGTATGTAGATTCATTTCTTATTTCTCGTGTTCCAATTTTGTTAATGTTTGATCTAGTATGAAGATGAGGATCACGACAAGGTTGTTCTTGCATCAGACAGTGATCTTGCGGCCGCTGTTGATCATGCAAGGCTCATTGGTTGGAAGGTATCATGAATTCTGCCTATCTAATATGTAGCAAGTAGCAGAAATAAATTGAGGTGCAGATATCCCTCATGGTGAAAGAGTAGAAAATCTTTTATGTTCACCTAAAGTTATTGTTTGTAGGTTTTTCATTAAAATAAACTTTTTTTGTTCTAACAAAGTAAAAGATGGTCGGGAGTCATTTGGAATAAAATCCAGAACTCGTACGGTATAGATTTTGTTTTCTTTTTCGTTTGTGTTGAAAATCTCATACAAAACCTCCAGGGGCTCTACCATTGGGGTTTGATGGAACACTTAATCATTCAGATGGATTTAGGCTCAAATAAGTAACTGATATATGAAATTAACCTCCTGTTTCTTTCTTCTTCCTCTTGTAGGCTCTAAGGCTGCATTTAGAGTATCCCGAATTAGGTGGCAGCCGGAAGAAGAGCGGATCTGGGCTCGACTATATCCCTCTGAGGTGCAAATATTCCTCTGAAGCCTCTTCCAGGTTTTCCTTCTTTCTTGGCTTTTCATTTTTCCATTGTGTTCATCATATGAATAATTTCATTAGAAGGAACACAGTAATTTTTTTTTGGAGATCTATGATGGGATATGTCTGAATTAAGTAATTAACTAGTTCTCAGCAAAGCTGAATGTGATGTGTCTGCTGTTTGTGACTTAATTCTAGGATAATTCATTCTATTACTACCTCAAGCTTCATGTTTCTAATCTTGACATTTTGTCCCTATATTTTGCTTAACTTGAGCTCTGTTTAGCTTGAAATTAGCTACAAATAGAATGCCTCGATCATGTTTTTTTTTGCAAGGGATGTCTTTGTCATCTATAGAAAGGTAAATCAAAGTATCAAAAATTTGCGATCACTTAACCCGTTATCATGTTCTTTTTTGCGATCACTTGATGTCCGGTACTACCATGGTACTACCATTACCATACCAATATTTTGGTATTACCAAACTCGGTAGTACCGAAATTTTGGCACGGTAATGGTAGAGAAATTTGTGTACCAAGTATTTCGGTACGGTAGACGGTAGAGTAATTTTTGTACGGTACGGTACGGTATACCACCCCTACATATATATATATATATATATATATAGAGAGAGAGAGAGAGAGAGAGAGAGAGAGAGAGAGAGAGAGAGAGAGAGAGAAATAATTAAATAAATAAAGGAGTTGTTTTGGGAAGGAATTTGAATTTGAGTTTTGGAGGGAAACTTTTGGGAAAAATATGTGTTTTGTGATATTATATCTGAACCTTTGATTTTGGGGGGTTAAAGGAGAGCCACTTGATAGCTTTCTTTGTATTTTATTATATATAGATATTATGCTAAGGCCAGTCATTTTTATTCTTTACTTTAAAAAAAAACAAAACAAAAACAAAATGCAAATTTAGGAGAGAAGAATAAATAGTATAGGACTTGGGAAGAATAAGGTTATTGTGGCTTAGATAATTAATATATAATGGATGAACAATAGGTTGGGAAGAAAAAAGTTAGTGGAGGAAGAAAGAGAAGAGTAAGCTGGAACAATTAGAACAAAGAAGATTGATGATGTCGGGGCCATGGAAGAAAAGGATAAAGATAACTAAAATATATCTTTGACATTCTAAAAATTGTCTTGCCAATTTTTATTTATTAAAAAAACTTATACTTCGATTTAAAACATCTTTTGCTAAATTTACAGAAAAAAAAAAAAAAAAACAATCTATTGCCAAATTTAGATAACCTAACAAAAGATATTGCCAAAATTTTTAGTGGGGAAATATAACGGGCATAATGTGAATATTTAAAATAAAAACAGCATGCTTTATTCCACATGGAGTAACCTTCTATTTCTAATTGAAGAGTTGGTGTTGTACAAAGTTTGGACAATCAACTAACTTAAACTAATCTCTTCATCGGATTAGAAATCTTCCAGCACTTCTAAACATTTATAAGTTGAGTTATTTGAACCGGCCAAAACAATAAATCAAATCTGAACCACATATTTAGAATGCTTAGAGTGCGTTTGTTTTGATATTTAGAATATAGTTTTCTGAATAGAGTATTCCGAATAGAGTTATTCTGAAAATGAGTTTAAAAGCTGTTTGTTTATACTATATTCTGAAAACTGTATTCTGAAAGCTGTTTATCTGAAAAAGAGAGTTTAGAAGCTGTTCTATTATATTTCTAGCTGAAAACTGTTATCTGAAAGCTGTTTTTCTGGAAAAACGAGTTTAAAAGCTGTTCTGTTATATTTCTTGCTGAAAACTGTTATCTGATAGCTGTTTTTCTGAAAAAGCGAGTATAAAAGCTGTTCGGTTATATTTCTTGCTGAAAACTGTTATCTGAAAGCTGTTTTTCTGGAAAAACCAGTTTAAAAGCTGTTCAGTTATATTTCTAGCTGAAAACTGTTATCTGAAAGCTGTTTTTCTGAAAAAACGAGTTTAAAAGCTGTTCTGTTATATTTCTTGCTGAAAACTGTTATCTGATAGCTGTTTTTCTGACAAAGCGAGTTTAAAAGCTGTTCGGTTATATTTCTTGCTGAAAACTGTTATCTGAAAGATATTTTTCTGGAAAAATGAGTTTAAAAGCTGTTCTGTTATATTTCTAGCTGAATACTGTTATCTGAAAGCTGTTTTTCTGAAAAAACGAGTTTAAAAGCTGTTCTGTTATATTTCTTGCTGAAAACTGTTATCTGAAAGCTGTTTTTCTGGAAAAACGAGTTTAAAAGCTGTTCTGTTATATTTCTTGCTGAAAACTGTTATCTGAAAGCTGTTTTCCTGGAAAAACGAGTTTAAAAGCTGTTCTGTTATATTTCTTGCTGAAAACTGTTATCTGAAAGCTGTTTTTCTGGAAAAACGAGTTTAAAAGCTGTTCTGTTATATTTCTTGCTGAAAACTGTTATTTGAAAGCTGTTTTCCTGGAAAAACGAGTTTAAAAGCTGTTCTGTTATATTTCTTGCTGAAAACTGTTATCTGAAAGCTGTTTTTCTGAAAAAGAGAGTTTAAAAGCTGTTCTGTTTTATTTCTTGCTGAAAACTGTTACCTGAAAGCTGTTTTTCTGGAAAAACGAGTTTAAAAGCTGTTCTGTTATATTTCTTGCTGAAAACTGTTATCTAAAAGCTGTTTTCGTGGAAAAAGGAGTTTAAAAGCTGTTCGGTTATGTTTCTGACAATTTAGAATATCAATTTGCATTTATCATTTGCTGATATTTTTTTAATTGTTGCAGTTAGATTGCAATGTTGTACAAGTATGAGAACAAGAATACCTGAGCATCCTGTGAATCGAGCAAAAATCAGCCGCCATCATCTCCACGACTGATTCTTCACGTTAGAGTACAAAATTTCGTTTCAAAAGCTTGTATGTACATAATATAGATTCAGTAAGTGGTATTGTGAAGCAGCAACTCGCAGTTCATGTATAAGTTATTATATTTGGATCAATGTTTTGCTGTTATCATTACCTCTTTTGGTAATTGCAGTTCTTCAGTCTTAAATGAGAAGTATTTTTTTGTTTGTTTTGTTGAGATTGCATGTGATAGCAAGTAGTAGCAGTAATCGGATAAAATATTGCATGTGAGATCAAATAGGATGTACGAGAAGATAATCGGACTAAAAACAATTCACAAAATAACATACTCAACCAATTTATTCAAGAAAACAAGCTTACTTCATTACTACTGTTTACATTGTTCAACAATCCCAATCAATATTGTGGAACAATGGCACAGAATCAATACACATATTTTGATAACAGTTTCTACAATTTATTTTGCTGAATCAATACAAAATTGTAACAAAATAAAAAATAGTAATGTTGCCCAACCAGTGTAACTATGCTGCCTGCAGCTGCTGCTGTTGATTCTTAACTCCTTGTGCAAATTTGTACATGTAGTCAATTTAACAGCTATATTAATCACAGGAAAAAAAGGGGAAAAAAACAAGCATCAAAGAGAAGATTAACCAAACATTTGCAGCAACCCTCTATTGATCGCAATCAGCTAAGAAAGCCCCCAGTTGCCCTCATTGTTTTGCAAATTGAGACTTAAGTATGAGAAGACTTGAAAGCATCCTGACTGCAGAGAACATATTAGCAGCACCCCCAAAACCATCAAAACAACATAATGCCAGAAAAATAATACCCAGTCACAGTCTCAGATTCCAGATGCATCAATAACAAAAAATCCATACTAGAGCTGCATTTTTTACAATGCCACGCCCACTAGTACAAAGCACTGTTCTTGAAAATCCGTTCATCATTGACTATAGTGACAACTTGGCTTGGTTGTTTGAACCATGCCCTTTTTGAAAACAATATTACCAATACTGAGGATACCCCCCACTGTATTGAGCCAAAAAGCTCCAATCCCCTCCTTCTTTTTCAAATATAAGGACTCACAAAAAACATACACCACAATATCAGATAGGTGTATCAGATCACAAAGTAGAACCATGTGAATACAAGTGCAATACAGCTGCACAAATCAGATGCATCAAAATACATGAAAATGGTCTGCCTGTTCCAAGTTCAATTTTTAATTTTGGAAACAACCAGGACTAATAACTTCAGTTGGCAATAATCAAAAGTGTTTTTCTGATGACAACAATATAACCAATACTGAGGATACCCCCCACTGTATTGAGCCAAAAAGCTCCAATCCCCTCCTTCTTTTTCACATACAAGGACTCACAATAAACATGCACCAGAATATCAGATAGGTGTATCAGAGCACAAAGTAGAACCATGTGAATACAAGTGCAATACAGCTCCACAAATCAGATGCATCAAAATACATGAAAACACTAAAAATGGTCTGCTTGTTCCTAGTTTAATTTTTTTTTTGGAAACAACCAGGACTAATAACTTCAGTTGGCAATAATCAAAAGTGTTTTGTGAATCACAACAATATTACCAATACTGAGGATACCCCCCACTGTATTGAGCCAAACAGCTCCAATCCCCTCCTTCTTTTTCACATATAAGGACTCACAAAAAACATATAAGGAAATATCAGATAGCTGTATCAGAGCACAAAGTAGAACCATGTGAATACAAGTGCAATACAGCTGCACAAATCAGATGCATCAAAATACATGAAAATGGTTTGCTTGTTCCAAGTTCAATTTTTAATTTTGGAAACAACCAGGACTAATAACTAGAGTTGGCAATAATCAAAAGTGTTTTTTGATGACAACAATATTACCAATACTGAGGATACCCCCCACTGTATTGAGCCAAAAAGCTCCAATCCCCTCCTTCTTTTTCACATATAAGGACTCACAAAAAACATGCACCACAACATCAGATAACTGTATCAGAGCACAAAGTAGAACCCTGTGAATACAAGTGCAATACAGCTGCACAAATCAGATGCATCAAAATACATGAAAACACTAAAAATGGTCTGCTTGTTCCTAGTTTAACTTTTTTTTTGGAAACAACCAGGACTAATAACTTCAGTTGGCAATAATCAAAAGTGTTTTTCTGATGAAAACAATATAACCAATACTGAGGATACCCCCCCCTGTATTGAGCCAAAAAGCTCCAATCCCCTCCTTCCTTTTCACATACAAGGACTCACAATAAACATGCACCACAATATCAGATAGCTGTATCAGACCACAAAGTAGAACCATGTGAATACACCAATTCAGCTGCAAAAATCGGAGGCATCATAATACCTGAAAATACTAGTCTGGTCTGTTTCTTCCAAAAAATCCAATCCCCTCAAGGTTTTTTTCCACATATTAGGATTCACAAATCAACATGCATCACAATGCAGATAGTTGTATCAGAGAACAAAGTAGAACCATGTGAATACAAGTGCAATTCAGCTGCAAAAATCAGATGCATTGCCAATACAAGAAAACACTATTCTGGTCTGCTTGTACCAAGAGCATGATTTTAAAAAACTACCAGGGGTAGTAAATTGAGTTGGCAATAATCATAAGTGTTTTTTTGGATAACAATATTACCAATACTGATACCCCCCACTGTATTGAGCAAAAAAGCTCCAATCCCCCCCTTTACTTTTTCACATATAAGGATTAACAAATTTACATGCATCACAATGCTGATTGTTGTATCAGAGATCAAAGTAGAATCATCTGAATACACGTGCAATTCAGAGTTTAAAATCAGATGCATCATAATACATGAAAACACTATTCTGGTCTGCTTGTTCCAAGAGCTCACAAGTAACGGTTTCGTTGGCTTCATCCCAACCAAAACCGCTCTGTTTCCTCATATCAGCAAACACCTTCCATTCTGATTTAAGTCGTCCATATTTCGACTTCAGTTGTGGTACCGAGAATGAACGCCCACACACAAGATTCATTTGTTGCGCAAAATTACTCCAGGTTTTAGCCTCGAATGTGTTGCTTTTTAGGTAACCATTGTTAACTGCAGCCTCCATAAGGTTGATAAAATATTCTGTAATATGGGAAGACCACAACCCATAATCCTCCTCCACTGCCTTCTCCTTTCCCCTACCCGTATTACTCATCTATTTTGAACAAACACCAATAAAAAAAAAAAATTTGCCAAATTCCTTCAATTAGTTTAATAGCTGATCGGATAACCCTAGGTTGCAAGTAGCAACCGATGACACCCAAAAAAAATCACAACATTGAATTCGGCTGGTTTGTGTGCAGTCTGGACCGTGATTAAAAAAAAAATTCGGTGCAAAAGGGTATTAAAATTTGGCACAAATTGGTAAAGAAAAACAACCAAATAAAGAATACAATCGCTGTCTTCATACCTTTGATTGGATTTTAACAAGGAAGAAACTGTCAGCACAGGATTCAACCTTGCGTAGCTCTTTGATTCGATTAGCCCTTCGTTCCCTAGCTCTTCTCCGATAGGCAGCACAGGTAGTGCAAACCATTAACCCCATACCAAAACTCCTCAACCCCTCACCAATTCGACAGAGAAATAGACAGGTATCGAAGTCGCCAGCGAGAGAATCACACTTTTCCGCTCGATTTCACAGTTGAATCGTTCGGGAAATCGTGGATTTGGGGTGTGGGGGGGGGAGATCAGATCTGGGTTCTTCAAAGAAGGTGGAAGACAACAGAGTCGACCAGATCTCGTGAATGAGAAGAGAGAGAGAGCATCTGAGTGAGAAGAGAGGAGAGATGGGTTGGGGAGACACTGTTTGGAAGAGAGGGAAGGTAGAAGACAACCGAATGGAGAACCAGATCTGGTGAGTGAGGAGAGAGAGAGAGGTCGTGAGAGAGAGAGCTCGTGAGATGGGTTGGGAATATCGAATTCAAGGGGTATCTCTATTCTCAATACTGTTTTGAGAATACACTCTAAACAAACGCCTATTCTGAATAGAGTATTGAGAATATACAACTCTCAATATCAAAACAAACACACTCTTAGTCTCTCATATGCATCTGTATGGTAAATGATTAACGCTTTAAATATGTAGCGTTCAAAGTGTGAACTTTTGCCATCGTAAAATAAATCACTAAACCAAAAATCTGAAGTAATATTTCTCTTCAAAATGAATTTGTTAAAAAATATAAAACTTTATTACTATTATTTTCATTTCAAATAATAACTAACTGTTTGTTTCTTTCTTCTAGAATGCATATTGCTCTTGTTATTGAAGTGTGTTATTTTTGTTACAGTTTTCTTATTTTAAAAAGCCTAATATAGCTAAATGTAAGAGAAACAATATAGTTGGCAAGTTAGAGATGATGTTAAATAGAGATTATCCAACATTAATATTTACACTATGGGGTCATTCTATTTTATTTTTTTGAATAATGGGGGTATGGTTTCACCTTTTTGCATGTTTATTTGGCAAAATACCGCTCGTTTAATATGACTAGAATTCTAGTTTGGCTTGATGTGAACAACATATTGTTAATTGTGGAAAGTCTTAATAAGAGAAATTTGGCTATTGGTCAAAAGTGCAATCTTCTTTATAATCGTGAAGAAACTACTAATCATCTTTTTATTCATTGCTCCTTTATTTTACCTCTTTGGTATATGTGCAAAAAGGTTTGGAACATCATGGTAAAACCCGGTACTTTAAACATTTTATGGAGTGCATGTAGAAAGAGGAGAATTATACCCTCTCTTAGGAGGAGTTGGTATGTTACCTCATTAAACTAACAGGAATCACGACTACTATCACCCCTTGGTCACCGGAGTACGAAGTCACATTGAGGCTGAAGCCTTGCTATACCTGAGTAAACATCCCTCCCTTGTCTTTCCATCTTTGGAACAGGTCCTCATTGGATGAACTGATCAAGCCCTTTGTAAAATTTATCACTCTAAGTTCTGACTTGGGATGTGCGAGAAGATGAAGGATGCCATGGTTCTGACAGAGGTTCAAAGTTTAGCCTAAATCCCCATGAGCCTGCAGGTGGATTACATTACCCCATAGAAAATTACGATGTTCCTTTCCTCCTAGCAGGGGACTTAGTTGTAGTGGCCGATGTGGATGCACGGAGAGTCCAACTCTTCATAACTAGTTCAGGCCCTGAACCTCCGAAATAATCAGGCCACTAGTCATTCTAGAAGAGAAAAGAGGGGGAAGCGGCTCAAATTCTGATTAAGACGGCAAAAGCTATCTTGTTTGAATTCAAAAACAAAAAATTTGTAAGTTGGGCGAGAGGATTCCATCCAGATCCCTGGTCAAGAGCATCTAAATATTCAACATGTAGCTACAAATGGAAATAAAGACCAACCCAAATCAATCTCCCCTGTAGATGAAGCCCCCATAATTGCTCCTAAGATCATGCAACCAAATATCCACAAGGCAAAGGATTTTCAACCAATTCGGAGGATCAATCAGAGGGATACATGATAGTATGGGAGAATAAATTGGTAAATCATCCAACCACTCTCTTTAAACAAATTCAGCCCGCTATTCAGAATGCTTTAGCCCACAATGTTCAAGAAGAAGTTGCTTACAAACATTCGAGCCTAGATAAAGAGTACAGCAGTGAGAATGATTTGACAAGCTCTAATGGCCACAGATTCCAAGTCAAATTCCAAGTCAAACTCTTAGGTTTTGAAGACTAGGTCAAGCTGAAGAAGAAGATGATTTCTACACAAAGGATTGTGTTCTCCAATAGTCTGTTTGTGAGGCATCAGGACAATTTTAAGATGAAGGCATCCAGCTCCAAAAGTGGAGGTAAATCCCTGAGTTCAAATGCGTCTAAAGTTATTACTTATCCTATTTTTTACTAAATGATGATCAACTCGGGGATGTGGCTAAGTCTTTGGGTGTGGGGCTGAAGGGGCCACATTCCATTGCCAAGATTAGAAGCTCGGATGCAGCTTCTATTGTTGCATTGTGTAATATGTTTGTTTAAATTTTCTAATGAAGATAGGTAATTGGAATGTTAGAGGTTTGGGGAGCTCGAACAAATGTGCATTGATCAAAGAGGGCATAAGAGTCAAAAGATTTACCGTTATCTGCTTGCAAGAATCCAAATTATCTTTTCCATTTCTAAAATGTTTTTTTTTCAATTTAGGGCCCTATTATGAGCAAATGGGTCTATCTTGATGCATTGGTACTTATTGTGGAGTCATGATTGGGTGGGATGACAATGGGCCAGATTGTTTATACTCTGCAACTGATATTTTTTCTTGCTTTATTTCTTTCAAAGAAAGGGAATCTTTACTAGAATCCATCACCTCCGTGTATTCTACATTTGAACTAGGAGATAGAGTAGGGGTGGCATCCGGGCTGCCCGGGCCAAACACCAGCGGGCCTGACCTCGTCTCGGACCAGGGCAGGCCGGGCTGAGGAGGAGGGCGGGCCAGGTCGGGCTAGAAGGGGAAAGGGGAGCTCAGACCCAACCCAAGGCCCCTGGCTTGGGGACCGGGCCGAGCCTAACCATTTTTTTAATTTTTTTATTTTTTAATTTTTTGAATAGACTATAAAGTAGAATAGATGTATTTGGTGATTGAATTTAGATAACAATTGTAAGAATATATAGAATAGAGGGAAATTTTCATATATTAAATTGTTTCAATGGATTATAAAATTTCAAATCTAAAGAAATAGATAACCAACATTTCATACAACTACAAAGTGATTGAATTTTAAATTACTAGTTGAGGGGAAGTATAGAATTTAGAGTTCGAGATGACCTATATTTAGATTGAAGAGAATGCATTGGACTATTGTCGTGCACTTCTACTTAACCTAAATATAGAATCACATTGCCCTAAATTTTCCCAATTTTCTAATCTAGTGAAACAAGTCAATCTTCATTCTTCAATCTTCAATCTTCATTCGTCGCTACTTGATCCGTTTTGTTTCGTTTGAAGTAAATCTTAGATTCTCTCTTCCGCTTTCATCCAATCTTCCACGCATACTAGTATCTGCAAATTCTTCGAAAGCAAGCGATTTCTGTTCGAGTTCATTATCCTGCCACCAAGAGAAAAAGTACTTTTCGATACAACAGTTGACACCGGGGGAGTTAGCAGATCTTTAACCATACGAGAAAGAATAGGAAAAGTAGTTTCATTGTTTTTCCAAAAAAAATTAACACATTAAGTATATCATCGACGAGAGGTTCCACATTATACTGATTCAACTCATTTGGTGCATTTGTTCTTGTTTTTTTTTATTTTAATAAGATTATAAACACCAGAAATTGCAAGACTCTTTCCCTTTGATATGGAAGAAGAAGAACAAACATTTTGTGATTGTGTAGTATTAAATGCATTTAGTCTATCGTAACTATCATACAGATTATTCAAAATATGCTCAAATTGTGTAGTAAAAAAATATGATCATAGTCTTGTAGTTCTTCATGTGGAGCATATCAATAAAAAATCTCAATTAAATTCTTTGTGCCGTCTAACAAAATTATGTGATTCATTACACTAGCAACACAATCTAACATAGGAAGATGATGAAAATATTTCATAAATTTTAGATAAGCGGCATAAACCATTGTCCCAATAAAAGGACCGCTTATCAAATCTTTAATAGTGATCATCATAGTAACAATTGTTAATAAAATGCCACTAGAAGTAGATGAATATGTTTTCAAAAATTACAAAGTTGCATTATTAAAATGTTTTAAAAATTTTAACAAACTATCGCCAAAAAACCAAAAATCATCATCTATTCTACAATCTTGCATACCCATTGCAACACAAAATTCTTTTAAACTTTGTTTATAATGAAGAACTACACCTAAGAGTTCATATGTCAAATTCCAACAATGTCTAATATCTTTAGAAAAACGTTTAAATTGAATTTTCCTAAGTTGACACCAATCATGAAAGCTTGATATGTTGTACCACTCAAAGTAATAAATTAACTTAATCTCTCATTGCATTAATCTTATCGTGCCCGGATTTTAGTGCATCTTGTACACAAAGATTTAAAATATGATAAACACACCTATCATGAATAATATCGGGTCATATAGGATTTAAAGTAATTTCAAACTAGTAATTGCCTTAGTATTATTAGAAACGTTATCAAAACCAATAGTAAAAACTTTATCATAAATCCCAAATTTATTACATGCATCCATGATGTAAGTCACAATTATCTCACCCTTATGTGGGTACCTAACAAATCCGAAGAAATAATCCTCTTTTAGAGTAACCAATCAGAATATATCCAATAACATGTTACGCACATCATTGTTACATCATTAACTCCTACCCAACCATCGGATATCAAATATACTCTACAATTTAATGATATTAGTGTTGCAACTAACATATCCTTAGTCTCTTCATAGACAAATTTGCAACCTTTCTTAACCACATTCCTAACAATTCTTTTATAATTGGGGTTTAATGTAGTTTGGTTAAAACTTTCTAAATTCCTACTTTCAACATAAGAAAAAGGTAATTCATTCCTTAATCACATTTTCTTACAAATGGTATCGTGATCGTAACTATGGCTATCTATATGTCCGGTCATAGGGTTTATCTTTTGTTGTGTATGTATGTCGTATGTTAATTCGGGTCGACATTTATCTAAGTGACGCTTAAGTGTACCCGTTCCCGTACCTAATTTAAACTTATATGGTGTTTTACACTTATTACAAATTTTAATTTCTACACTTGGATCGACAAAAGAGAAATATTTGTGTACTTCGGAAGTGGGTCCTCTTGTTTTGCAGGATTGAGAAGGGGCTTGTTCCATGTCTTGTGAATCTATGCCTTCTACTATTACATCTTCTATGTGTGTATGCGGAATATCATTAAAACCAGGAATACTATCAGAATTTCTAAATGTTTCTTCGCTATCTATTTGTAGAATGGAAGGAATGCACGAGATGAGGTGGACTCTTGGCTACTATGTCTACCGAGTGATAGGTTAGATGTCATTTAATTAAGAACTAGTGTATGTATGTTTAGAAAAAAAAATCTAAAAATATGAAGATAGAGTTAAAAAAACACAAATTACAAATTATAAACTTGTGTATGTTATAAAAAAAATTCTACAAAACAAGTAGAGAGAGTTTAAAATAACACAAAGAACAAGTTGTTAACTATTGTATGTTAATAAACAAAATCTAAAAAAGAAGAAGAGAGAGTTTAATAAAACAACAACAATTTAGTGATGAACTAGTGTATGTTAACAAAAAACAAATCTAAAAAGAAGAAGAAGGAGTTCAACAAATCACAAACAATAAGTTATGAAATAGTAATATAATAACTACTAAAATCTAAAAAAGAGAGAGAGAGAAGAGAACAATGCTAATTCTAAAAATTTGACAAATACAAAATACCGTATGAGTGTAAATTGAAGAATGAGAGTTGAGAGAGTTGAGAACTTGTTCTTACAAGATGGAGAGCACTAAAGTCTTGAGAGATTTGTTGATTGTTGTTGATGTTGATTCCACAATTTTTTGAGAGAGTTGAGAGAGTTTAGTAAATTTGTGAAGAGAAATGAATAAAATGACGATGTATATATAGATTATGTATATTTTTGGATTTTCCACAATACCCTAAAAAACTAGCTAGTAAATATATGCTGGGGGTAGTTTGGTAATTATATAACTTCAATTTTTTTTTAAAAATAAGAAAAATATTTCAAAAAAAAAGAAACCAACGTTCGGCCCCCTGGTTCATCATGGACCAGACCGGGCCAGTTCAAACTGATCCCGGTTCGGTGCGGGCCAAGCCGCAACCAGTCCACGCCGCCACGATTTTTGCTGGGAGTAGTTTGGTTATTATATAACTCCAATTTTCAGAAAAAAATTTAGAAACAAACATAAAAAAAAAAGAAACCAACGGTCCGCCCGCCGGTTTGGCCCGGACCGTACCGGGCCAGTTCAAACCGGTCCCGGTTCGGCGTGGACCAGGCCACCGCGGTTTTTGGAGGGGGTTGGTCGGGCCAGCCAAGATCGGGTTAGGAGAGGGTTAAGGTCCGGGTTGGTGGAGGTCCGGGATGGGCTCAGGCCCGGGCTAACCAGCCTGGATGCCACCCCTAGGATAGAGAACTCTACTTCTATGAAATAACTCAAACGAGAGCCTCATTGTGTCCAAAAATGGGTCATTAGTGGAGATTTCAATGTCACAGTTTCAAATGAAGAAAGGAATGGGGGTAGAGGATCTCACAGAGACAAGCAAACTTTCAGAGACTTCATAGACTCCTTATTCTTAATCAACATGCCTCTTGCTGAAGGAAAGTATACATGGTCCAATCCACAAGACATGTCTTCTATGGCAAGGCATGACAGATTCCTAATCACTCAAGAATGGGATACTCATTTCCAGTGTGTTTCCAGATTCCTCTTCCAAGGGAAGCTTTAGATCATTTCCCTATTATTGTTGCTGATATTGGTGTGGGAGTAAACAGATGAATTTGTGGATTCTTTTGGAAACAAATAAGGCAAACCTATTGACTTTTTGTCGGCATTTGACTATTTCTTACTGCTACCGTTAACCTGCAAAAAGTTCGATACACGGGGATGGATCCCGGCGACGAACCCCCCGATGCTCAAGTCAGTAATCAGGAAGATTATGAAAGAACGTTTTGTGGAAAAACTAGTGGAGAAGAGGAGTATTTATAGTCGCCTTTAGAGATAGTTTAGAGATAATCATTTATCTCTATGTCCCGGTGTTTTTCGATAAGATGTAGAGTTTAAACTCGTTTCATGATAAGAGAGTCGGTTTAAACTGCCTCTTAGAGATAATCACGAATTTGAATTACTCTTTAAATATCTGGGCTAGTTTGAAATGGGTTGCAACCTATATTCAGTAGGACATATCCGTTTTCGGGTTACTGGGCTTTGTAGAAAGACCCAGTTCCCATTTCGGACCTATTTGTAGGTGAAATTACCGTTTTACCCCTGAGAGCTTTAAGATTCATGCTCGACTTGAACGGTCCCGATTTAATCCTATTTTTAGCTATATCACGAGCCACCCACTCTCAAAGACTGAGTTTAACAGCCTTCGGGGAGTAGTTTTCTTATTTTAATTGCGTACGAGATCTTATCGAAGTTCTTAGGAGATTTAGAATCGCTCGCGGGGCTTAACATTGCTTAATTGAGCTTGCCTTGTACTTAGATGTGTTTTTGGGATCTTCTGGATCTTCCAATAATTTTTTCAAAATTTTAAATCATTTTTCGAATCATTTATTCAATTTTGCGAAGCAACAATTTATTTTCAAAAAGTATCAATTAATCATTCTAATTAATAATTATTTTTCCAGGAGTTCCAAAATATTTTTCCCGAATCTACAATTATTTTAAAAGAATTTTTAATTAATTTTTTGAATTTTTAATTATTTTTCGCAATTTTTAAATAATTAAGTCGATTTAATAATTAAAATAATAGAATTAATCAATTAATTATTAACGTGGCACAATCTGGAGCGTTGATCTAGCCTCGGCACACTTTTCTGAATGATCAGACGGCTATAGGCGTTTGACTGGTCAATGACTTCTTGCTCAAATGGGGGTTCGGTGGCAAGAGCGCTCGGCTTCAGGCGTCGAACTCCAGCGACACTTCGACAGGCTGGCACATGGCGGGGTTTTTGTCAACATCAAGAAGGCTTCGGCGAGAGCTGCTGAAGTCTAGAGGGAATTCGAGGAGTCGACACGTGGAGTCATTGACCGTTGACTAGTTAACGTAATTTCTCCACTTTCGACGTCGGTGCCGTCTCCTGGCTTCCTTTGACCTCTCCCACCCCATCTGTGGTGGGAAAATTCATCTTCATATGGTAGGCTGAGGGTACGACTTGAAGAGAGGCTAGGCCGGGTCAGCTCAGGATGACATTGTAAGCGGCCTTTACGTCAACAACCATAAAGTCCATCGGTTCGGTTCGGGTAGTCGGGGTTTTGCCAGTGGTTAAGTTGAGAGTTATAACTCCATCGATCATCATTTGCACCCCAGAGAATTCGTGGAGAGTGTAGCCGATGGGTTTGAGGCGATCTCTAGACAACTGGAGGCCCAAGAAGGCTTCTAAAAAAAGGATATTGACCGAACTGCCGTTGTCGACCAGGACTCGACGCACTTCAAAGTTAGCTGTATGGAGATTTATCACAAGAGCATCACAATGAGGCGTTCGGACGCCTTCCAAATCCTTGTCTGAAAAGGTGAAAGGAACCCTAAGGCCCTTAGAGGGAGGATGATTCTGCACTGACTTTACCTATCTGATGAAGGCTTTTTGGGAGGAGTTCGAATCTCCCCTCATTGGGCCTCTGTGAATGAGGTGTAAGACAACTTCAGCTTCATAGTCTGGAGGCTCAACAGGTCTTTCGGTCCGCTTATTAGCCCCTCGAGGAGGTGGAGGATATGCTCTGTCCTTCCTTACGAACCTGGCGAGTTGCCCCATTTGAATGAGGGCCTCAATATCATCTTTGAGGGCCCGACAGTCATATGTGTCGTGGCCATGGTCCCTAGGAAAGTGACACCATTTTTCCATGTTCCTTTTCTTACCTGGTGTATTCATCTTTGGAGGTGGTTGGAGCATCCCTTCTTTCTAGACCTCCATTAGGATGGCAGAGACACTGGCATTAAGCGGGGTAAACTTCTCAAAATGGGGAGAAGGGCGGCGCTGGCCACCATTATCCTTCTGAAGCTTCTTAGCCCCTTCTTCGTCTGCACCCTTCCATTTATTCCCGGACAAGGGCTCTTTCTGATCAAGCGGGAGGTTGGCCTCCTCTGCCCTAATATATTTCTCGCTCCTCAGCAGGAGTTCTGATAAGTCCCAGGGCGGCTTTTTAGCGAGATATGCTTCAAGTAGGCGTGGTTAATGTTGTGTCGGAACGCAGCAGAGGCTACTGGCTGATCTAGAGAAGTGATAGACCGAGCCTCGGTGGTAAAGCGCTTGACATAGTCCCTTAACTGCTCGCCCTTCATTTGACTGAGTGCCAACAAAGATGTGCTTGTCTTCTCAGCCCGACGGCTACTAACAAAATGGATAAGGAAGAGCTCCTCAAACTGATCGAAGGAGAAGATGGAGGCAGGGGTGAGTCGGGAGTACCATTCTCTCGCGGCTGGGAAGGTTTTGAAAAGGAGCGCATCAAAAGCCTGGTGAATCATCATGAGTTTTGAAACTCTCGATGTGGTCAGCGGGGTCTGACTCCCCATTGTAAGACTCAAAGTGAGGGGGTTTGAAGTTTTCTGGGACCGGGGCTTCCATGATGGTTCAGGAGAATGGAGGCCTGCTTGGGTGGAAATTTCTCGCCCGCTGCTCTTCTTCTTTGTCCAGTCTGCCAAGGTGCCTCTCCATCTCGTGGAGACGGCGATGGACAGTCTTCCACCCGGTGGGATCTAGCAGACCCACAGGATTTTCCTTCTTGAGGAGTGACGCGACAGGGGCTAGGTGTGTGTTGGCGATGACTTGGAGCATGGCGAGGGCTAGGTGAGCGGCGATCACGACTAGTGGTGATATTGAGGGCCCGTAGAATGTCCTCTTTGAAATTCTGGAGCTCTGCCAGAGTGACAGGCGCCCTTTCATCTCGGTGGTCCCTTGGTGCTGGCCGACTTGTCTGGGTACGACTCCTTTGGTGACGGCGGGGAGGGGACTCTCTTTGCCTCCTCGGGGGAGTGCATGTAACACCCCGAATTTCAAAAACAACTAAATTCGAGATTCCACAGGATCTTTACACTTCTTTCGTACAATTTTACAAGGAATTTAAAACTTTTCACTTTACATCAGAGTTACAAGAAATCTTTACACTTTACAGCGGAAGCAAAAATTACAACATTTACATGAATGAAAGTACAACAACATTTGAATAATCTCTAAGCATCAGTTCTTTTTTAATCTTTGTCATGTCATTTATCCTGCATACAAACTGTGGGTACGTCAGTTTATTCAACCGACGAATATTATACACGGCCATCCTCTCTATGCCGGAAACAATATAATGATTTTCCATACTTAACAAACACAAACTTGTTCACATACCAAACTAAGGGGAATATCCTATTGATATCGTGTTGTGATTGTGCACTTAGTCCTTAATGCAGTTATTTATATTACATGACACTAATACACACTTGTTCGGATTCTATGCATCGCATACTACATAGGTCCGAGGGCAAGCCTTTTAACCGTTCTTCATCTTGTAGGGTTCAATCCCTCATCATGACTTACTTTACTACTATAACTACGGTAAGTATCCTAGATATTCTATGAGTAACGAGCTCATGTACAGAAAAACTGGAGGGGAATCCCACGTCATGTCACGACGCATCGTGAAGAAAACCTATGGACAATTCAGCCTCCTTCATGGCACACGATCCTCTTGCAGTCACCAAACACCCCACAAGCGTCGCCAAGATCCCGATAATTCCGGAGTAGTGCCCACGTCATGTCACGACGCATCGTGCAGACAAACTGTGAATCACACCCACATCGTAGACTCGAGGCCCTCATACTTGTATTTTTCTTTCACTTTCATCACCTCTTCACTATGTACTAATTCTTAATTTAATGAAGTCATGAACAAAATCAATCTCTTAGAGTCAGCACTCTCACTAATATCGGTTTTATTTCTTTCATTTCTCAATGACCCAAACTTGATCTTTTCAATTTCATTTATCATATCTCATTACTTTCAATTGCCGGTGTGAGTCTTGGTTACACCCTAATTTTCTATTTCAATTCACAATTCACATATTTGAGTTGTCATACTCAAGAAATTTCTCTTTTCCAATTACATGATTTCCAATCTTTTCATGAGTCAATTATCATACATGGAGTTTAATTATAAATCATACATTCCATAACCAATATTTATTTCCACATTAAAATCATACTACGAAAACATCTAGTCAAAGTGAATATTCACAAAATCACCATTGTCATACTACTCTTTTAACATAATAACCCATACAAAATTCACATTTATATTTTCTTTCCATCAATTTTTCTTTTTAATACTCATCTTAATTACCTTGTGAAATCACACATTTTTATGAAATTATACGAGTAAGAAACCATAGTTTCGAATACGATTTTACCTCAAAAATACACTTTATTTTAGTCTAATAACTCCCAATTAATTTTAATAGGTTGTATATGATTTTTGAATAATAACGGTATTTTTTTCAGAATTTTTATACATCAAGAAAACCCCAAAAATCAATTTGTCAAAAAAGTTTATATTCTGGCTACACCCAAAATCGAACCCGCAACCTTTAAGAAGACAGCCGCACGCGCTAGCCGACTGGCCGAAGGCGCTCAGCGATATGAAGAGGAGACAGAGAGTATATATACTCTCTGTTCGGTGATTGGTATTTTTTTTAAACCGCACACAAAAGAAAGGTGGACACAGGTATGGAACCAACGACCACAGAGCCACACGCCGCGCTACAGTAGCACCAGAAGGCTCACCGACCACTTGAGCTATGAGCTCAAGTTGTCACATACACAACTCGAATTCTATTTAACTCGGTTCTCTGTTTTATTAAAATATTTCGATGTTCAAAATTTCCTATCTTTATTTTGCTTGCACCAAAAGCCATGTAAAACTCCAGAATGTATATTCTAACTTAAATTAACACCCCAGTATTTTTAAAATAATTTTTCAGTAATTTAATACACATTTCTCATACAATAATTTAAATTCCATGCTACTCTTTCCATAATTGAATTTGACCTTTCTCAACACAACTTGGTGTTAAAAATTCACATTATAAATATAATTCCCTGTTTCCCCCTCTTTCATAAACCCAAATGCGTAGGACAATCTTATTCATTTGAACCAATATCACGATAGTCCATTTAGCACATAAAACAATAATTTCATCTACTAGCATTTCGTACTCAATTTTGACGTTATCAACAATCCTAATTCAAGATTTCCATAACTACATGCAATTTGCACACAATATTAAGATTCATGACAAGTTAACATACAATCTATCAAGCATTAATTTAATCAACTAGCAAGTCCTTTTTCAAATTAAGTGTACTCTTATTAGTTTCTTTCATGCATCATTATTTCAACACTCCTAGCATGGCATCTAAATTAGAAGTATAGAAAACCACCCACCTAATTTGGAGAGAAATCACACAACAACACCTAAATGAAATAGCCCTTCTCCTCCTAGATTGAGCTTGTTCAAACGAGTGCTCCTCCTCCTTGCTCCTAGTGCAACCCGAGAGCTCCAAGTTGATGTAGCCGGCCTCCTAGCTTGCAAGCACACACACTCTCAATCTCTCAATCTTTTATTCTCACTTCCTACTAACAATCTACTACTGACAATTGTATTCTTTCACTATAGGTTTGGATAATGAAAAGTGTAAGGATAACTAGGCTGGTGGGGGGGGGGGGGGGGGGGGGGGAGGGTATTTATACAAAATTTTGGGACAAATAGAATGCTAGGATTGATCTAGGAGTTAAGAAATAAAGGCTAGGATTCAAGGGGAAGTTGTAGTAACCAACCATGACTACAAAAACCACCTCCCACAACTCCACTTCTCTTTTCCTTTTCCCTCCTAATCCCATCCGGCCTAACAAGTTGCACAAACACGTGCTAGTGCAATGCACGTGTTTGTATAGTCTCCCATTTTAAAAAGTTGTATATTTATTTTTTATAAAAAAAACTATGAAAATTGTCTACACTAAAAGTTGTAATAAAAAGAGAATAAATTTATGGGCCTTTATTTAATGGTCCAAATTAGCTATATTTAAAATAAATTAAGTTGGGCTCAAAATAAAAGAGTACTTATGTTTGTTTAAAAATAAACTTTAATAAAAACAATAGAAAAGACACACACACACACACACACACACACACACACACACACACACACACACACATATATACTCATTTGTTTATTTAATGAAAATAATTATGAAAATTTTATATCACAAGATTGCACGTGCACAAAACGTACAAATTAATAACACAAAATAATAATTTTCATAAATGAAAATCAGGGTTTTACAGTACATTCTTATAGGCCCTTGCCTGCGGGGGGACCTTCCTCTAGAAGCCCTTTGGTGCTCAGGGTGAGGGATTTCCTCAATGGCTCGCCTCTCATTCAAGCGAGTTCGGAGATCTATCCCTTGCTGACGGCTGACGATGACCTGACGAAGATCTTGCGACCCTGAGGGACTATGGGAGGCCATCGATGTAACGCCTCTGCCCCTGCTTAAATAATTTATATAATTTAGAAGACAAATTATTTATAGTATAGTACAACTGTCCACTATAGACTGTCTCTCAAAAGGTGGTTAACTGGATTGGTGACTCTTGATCATAGGCATTATTATTTTAATTTTATTTATTCTTGTGTGATTCCCGATATGGGATTATTTTACTCCACTTTCCTCTTCTCTCTCCGTGACACACACAGAGCAATGTTCAGACAGAGCGCAGCAACGCTGTCACACCTCGCTTCCCAAAAATACGGAATACGAGTACGTGATATTGGCCTAGAGAATGACTAACGTCACCCATAAGCTGTTTATCCGATCAACTCGACAATATAAACAATGCAGAACAATTGTGCAGGCAATAATAATAATCTCATGAACAATAGTACTTGGAATTAAGCAATAAAAATATCCAAATACAATAATAATAATCCAATGTCTGGAAGAAAAAAAATCCGGGACATATGCCCAAAACAATAATAAATTCCAAACACAATAGTAATAAGTCTCAATACAATGAAATAATAATTGTCTAATAATTAAATCTTCATGACAAAGCAATAATTTATTAAGCGGCGATATTATCAATTCTTTCACCAATATTGTTCTCCCAATCCAACAGGTAATTCTCCATCAACACTTGTAAACACTTCATCTAAAAAGAAGAGAAAAATTGTCCTTAGAGCAAGTCATAGACAGTAAGTAGAGAAAGCAGGGAACAATGGAATAATGGTATAACAATGAAGAAATGGATCAATAGGAATCAATAATATGGAACAATAATCATAATAATCGATACAGTGGCTATAAACAATGATGTAATATTTGGTAATAATATTTAATGAACAATATCAATAACACTTAGCCAAGATTCGATATCACTAGAAACAATGAGGAACAATATGCAGTGTTGATGTTGTGTCAATCCTTATGTCTATTAATCATTTTAATTCCTAACTAATGCACATACTACTGTGTCTCATGTGTGCCGTACCACAGGTTCGATGCATACAATCAATTTCGTTTAGACTTAGTGGTGAATTCTATAGATCATGTGTCGTTACGGTAATCAATGATACGGTACAATATTGTTGCTCGATACATTACAGTGTTTCATTGATTCATTAATACATTGGTACATTGATATACTGGTACATTGATACATTGATACATTGGTACATTGATACATTGATACGATTCATTGGTGCAATACACGAAAGATTGGGGTGCCGTAGTCAGCACTCCACAATCAATCGATAAATATTGGCCGACACAGTCACAATATTATTCACTACTCAAGTCTTTCCCTTAAACCCCGGCTTGTAAATTATTTTATTAATGCAAAATACATTATGCAATTATGAGACATGAGATAAACAATAGTATCAATCGGGAAACAATAGGGTGATAATATGGATGGGACGACTAGAATAGTGATAATAACTCATTGGGAACATGCAATGCAACACACATTCATTAAATCGTGCAATAGTACAACATAGGAATAATTAATCGACTAAAAAGTAGAATCTAAAATTCTGGACAGCATGCACAGTCTGTACAAAAGTGCAATTTCCCGCTGACTCAGCTGTCAAAAGTTGAATCCGTCAGAATATCTGGAAACTAGACTTCCATACGGTTCCCACGCACACTTAAAGTTCAAATCCCGACAACAGTAGCTTGGTCAAACACATGTTTCTTTACAGATTTTATGTTCAGGCAGAAATTCGACATCTTGTTGTTTTAATTTTAGAATCAGCAAAAACTCAATATTAAATTCAGAAAAAATATAATCTAGACTCCTAAACATGTTAAGCAACAATCTGAAAATTTTTATAGCAATAATTTTATCATTTGATCAACATTTTTACAGTTTAAACATGAAAGGTACGAGAATCTGAAAATCTGAAAGTAAAAAAATATAGCTGTAGTAAAATGGGCATAAATTTTGCTACAAAACTCGGAATTCAAAAATTCTGGATGTTATTGGCAACTAGACACTTGGGGCTACATTTCATATTCAGAAAGTATTTCATTTTAAGGTCATTTACTAGTTCGAAAATAGCGATCAAAGTTCAGGTTAGCAAGCATGTATAGTTTTTAGGATATTTTTCTTGAAAATAAATTAATTAAACATGATGGGTATCGATTCTTTAGTCAATAAATTGTGTAACTAGCATGATAGGTGTCCAAACATGGTAAATAAAATTTAGAACACACACATATACAAGTCTAACATAGATCAATCATCAAACGATGAAACGACATACAACCTAACGATTGTCTCTACAATAATTTATTTGTATTGTGACTTGTATAAATAACCCTATTATCAATTCTATATGCATTCATGAAAGATCCAAACTTTAGAGTCAAAGTGGAACGATATCAAGAATATTAGGGTTAGCTTGTGTAAACCCTCAATAGACCCAACGAAAGAGATAACAAAGGATAATACGATAACGAAGAGATCTACCTGCAAAATTTCAATAATACTTGAATTTGTTATAATTAGCAATTCAAGAGGACGGTGACTTGCCTTATAAACGGTGATTACGAATACCAAAAAAAACAGGATGAGAATCCCGAAGCAACGAACCCACGAACAAGCACGATCCCAAAATAGCACGTGCAATCAAGTTCAAATATCACAGCACAAAAAAGAGATAGCGATAGTAAGAAGCAACAAGACAGCAACAACTTTAGCAATGGCTAGGGCTAGGTTCAGTTTGAGGAAAGAGAAAGAGGAGAGAGGAGAGAGAAACTCGAGGAGAGAGAATAGACGGCTAGGTTTTTGATTTGTGTGCCAAATTAGGATTTGCATTAGAGTTATATTTATAGGGTATAATTGGGTTACTGGGTTGGTGAATTAGGATCCAAGAAAAGTGGATTTGGGTCAAGAACAAATCAAATTTGGTTTTAAGGTTCAATAAGAGATAGACCAAAATCAATCGGGTTCAAATAAAAATACCCACAATAAATAAGAGAGCAATATGATCAATAAGAATTGTTCGATAAAAAAGAACGAAGAAGTTCCACAAACAAAAAATTTAAATTCAACTAAATAAATAAATAATACAAATGCATTAAAATATAAATTAGGGCTTGAAAATAAATTTAAAATTCGCCAATAAAATCAGATCAAGTACAAAATAAAAATAATTCGATAAATGAATTTTAATTAAATAATCAAGAAATAAAAACTAATAATCATAATCATAAAAATAATAAAATTACATAACAAAATAGTATCCAGGTTTAACAACTTTATTAAAATAATCCAATAATAATAATATATTTGTTTTCGAGCTCAATTATAAATAGTCGATCAATAAGTTATAGAAGTAGATTAAAATACACAATTATTCGAAATAAATATAATTATCGATAGAAAAATACTTTAATATAAAATTCAAAATGATTTTAACAAATAATGAATTTATAATATCGAAATACAGAAAATACTAAGAAAATACGTATTTACGGGAATGGGGGTTACAATCCTACCCACCTTACAACAAAATTTTGTCCTCGAAAATTTTTCAGGAGGTACATAAGACAAAACAAAGCAACTTGTGAAATAACAAAACAGAGAATAAAGGAGTGACGCGACAGGGGCTAGGTGTGTGTTGGCGATGACTTGGAGCATAATGAGGGCTAGGTGAGCGGCGATCACGACTAGTGGTGATATTGAAGGCCCGCAGAATGTCCTCTTTGAAATTCTGGAGCTCTGCCCGAGTGACAGGCGCCCTTTCATCTCGGTGGTCCCTCAGTGCTGGCCGACTTATCGGGGTATGACTCTTTCGGTGACGGCGGGGAGGGGACTCTCTTCGCCTCCTGGGGGAGTGCATTCTTCTAGGCCCTGGCCTGTAGGGAGACCGTCCTCTAGAAGCCCTTTGGTGCTCAGGGTGAGGGATTTCCTTAATGGCTCGCCTCTCATTCAAGCGACTTCGGAGATATATCCCCTGCTGACGGTTGATGATGACCTGACGAAGATCTTGCGGCCCTGGGGGACTATGTGAGGCCATCGATGTAATGCCTCTGCCCCTGCTCAGAAAATTTATACAATTTAGAAGACAAATTATTTATAGTATAGTACAACTGCCCACTATAGACTGCCTCTCAAAAGGTGGTTAACCAGATTGGTGACTCTTGATCATAGGCATTATTATTTTAATATTATTTATTCTTGTGTGATTCCCGATATGGGATTATTTTACTCCAATTTCCTTTTCTCTCTCCGTGACACACACAGAGCAATGGGCCCCCTTGAGCCACGTTAACGCCTCAGACAGAGCACAACAACACTCCTCTGTTTTTGCCTGGGCCCCACAATGACGTCATGGCGTCATCAGCAGCACAACACTTCTGTTGTGCACTCAGCCGTAGGCCCCCACATATGTCATTATATTTACCAAATATGCCATCACCTTTATATAATACTAACATATACTATTATATATCTATTTTTGAAATTACGGGTTGTTACATGCACCCCCCTTCAAAAATCAGCGTCCTCGCTGAGCACAGGGCATGCACAATCTAGTGCAGGATCTACTTTCTAGCCGTTTTGGAGCATCTGCTCTTCTATCCGCCCGATTACTCATGATTCCGGAATCCACCGTCCGATCAATCATAATCCCATATTTAATTGAGCTGCCTTTCTATCCGCCTGTCTAATCATGATCTCGGAATCTACCTCCCGATCATTCACAATCTCAGATTTAATTGAGGGCTCACCACAGTCCCGGAATCTACCGTCCGACTGGGTCTATAGTCCCGGAATCTACCGCCCGACTATATAGACATGCCCACACTCGGTGTCGAAAGCCGTCTCTAATACCATTTGTAATGCCCCTGCCCCTGCTCGGACAATTTATACAATTTAGAAGACACATTATTTATAGTATAGTGCAACTGCCCACCACAGGCTGCCTCTTAAAAGGTGGTTAACCGGATTGGTGACTCTTGATCATAGGCATTATTATTTTAATATTATTTATTCTTGTGTGATTCTTGATATGGGATTATTTTACTCCACTTTCCTTCTCTCTCCGTGACACACACAGAGCAGTGGGCCCCCTTGACAGCGCCTCAGACAGAGCGCAACAACACTCCTCTGTTTTTGCCTGGGCGCCACGATGACGTCATGGTGTCATCAGCAGCACAACACTTCTGTTGTGCTCACAGCCGTGGGCCTCTACATATGTCACTATATTTACCAAATATGCCATCACCTTTATATAATACTAACATATACTATTATATATCTATTTTTGAAATTGCGGGGTGTTACAATGGAGTTGGAGGAAGCATTGTGAATCGAGACATGGTTATGATGAGGGTGTTGCTTGGGACGACTTTGATGAGAGCCGCCCGGGGCAGCCCCCGAGACCCAGGAAGGGCCTGCTGAGGAGGAAGCTGTTTGGAAAGAGGCTGTTCAGGCTGTAGCTACTGAACTTGCTGGTCGAGTTGAAGAGGAAGATCATGGAGTGGAGGAGGAGGAAGAGGAGTGGCTCTGCGGCTGGAGGTTGCTGCTTTTCCTTTCCCTTTCGGAGGCATGGCTTGGAAACTAACCTCACCGGTGAAGTAATGTAACGCCCCGTCCCTATACTCAGACAATTTTTAATATTTTTAAGACGAATTAAATACTATGTAGTACAACTGACCACCACAGGCTGCCTCTCAAAAGGTGGTTAACCAAATTGGTGACTCTTGATCATAAGCAATAGTATTTATATATTATTTTATTCATGTAATCTCCCGATAGGGACAAACTCACTTACCTTCTCCCGTTCTCTCTCTCTCTTCTCTCGGACGCTTACGTCAGCGCCAAGAGGCAAGGCACAGCACTGGTCTTCAATTCTCTCCCAGGTGGGCCCCTGCTCCAATGCCACGTCATCGTGGCTTGACCGAGTCAAACAGCCCATTTTGCTGTTTCTTTCTTCAACGTGGGCCCCCCATTCAATATATATCATATATTATCCCCTATAGGAAATCTTATGGGGCTAACAGCCAATACTCTTTCATATATATATATATATATACTCTTTGAAAATTACGGGGTGTTACACACACCGTCCCCTTCAGAAATCAGCATCCTCGCTGAGCACGGGGCATGCACAACCTAGTGCAGGATCCTCCTTTCTAGCCGATGTGGAGTGGAGTACCCTGATTCTGCTAGCTGCACAGTACCCTAATTTTGCTAGTTGTACAGTCCTCTACCTGGACGACCTGTCCCAACCTCGCTCCCTCTCAGGCATTCTTACCCGTACACCTGCTAGCTCCATCTCAGGCATATATCTCACCCACTCTTACCTTCTCTCGTTATCTCTCTCTTCTCTCGCATGCTGACGTCAGCGCCAAGAGGAAGAGCACAACACTGGTGTTCAATTCTCTCCTGGGTGGGCCCCTGCTACAATGCCACATTATCGTGGCTTGACCGAGTCAAACAGCCCTTTTTGCTGTTTCTTTCTTCAACGTGGGCCCCCATTCAATATATATCATATGTTATCCCCCATAGGAAATCCTATGGGGCTAACACCCAATACTCTTTCATATATATATATATATATATACACTCTTTGAAAATTACGAGGTGTTACAAGTAAGGTTGGATTGCTTTTTCTGTTTTCCATAGACGGTGCCTATCTGTTGCTGTTGATTTTGGTGTGAGAGTAAACAAATAAATTTGTGGATTCTTTTGGAAACAAATAAGGCAAACATGTTGACTTCTGGCCGGCGTTTGACTATTTCTTACTGCTGTCGTTAACCTTCAAAAAGTTCGATACACCGGTTGGATCCCGGCGACGAACCCTCCAACGCGCAAGTCAGTAATCAGGAAGATTATGAAAGAGTATTTTGTGGAAAAAATATTGATTACCTTGTTATGGTGTGGGGAGAGGGGTATTTATAATCACCTTTGGAGGCGATTTAGATATAATCATTTATTTCTATGTTTTGGTGTTTTTGGATAAGATGTAGGGTTTAAACTCGTTTCATGATAAGAGAGGCGGTTTAAACCTCCTCTTAGAGACAATCACGAATTTGAATTACCCATATCCAGTAGGACAGATCCATTTTCGGGTTACTGGGCTTTGTAGAAAAATCCAGTTCTCATTTTGGACCCGTTTGTAGGTGAAATTACCATTTTACCCCTGTGAGCTTTAAGATTCGTGCTCGACTTGAACGGTCTTGATTTAATCCTATTTTTAGCCATATCACCTATTACCTTAGACACCCTAGCAGTTCATAAGAGACCACACTACTTCAAATTTGAGAAAGTATGGCTCACTCACCCCCAATTCAAGTTCATAATGGAGCAGTGGTGGACATCTTTCCAATTCCAAGGATATATGATTGACAGATTTTCTGGGAAATTGAAGCTTCTCAAGGTAAGGCTCAAGGTGTAGAGCAAAACTAAAATTTGGAAAATCTCAATAGCAAGAAGACAGCCATACTAGATAAAATCTATGCCCTGGATATGCTTCAAGATACTAGAGTTTGGACAACATAAGGGAAAGGTGAAAGAGACTTTGCAAATCATATGTATAACCAATGGTATAAGAAAAAGAAATTTCATGTATTCACTACTGCATGGTGATGATATAATCACCGATCAGTCATTGATAAGGAAGAGTTTTGAAGTGTACTTCGAGAGTGTTTGTGGCACAGCTAATGAATCTTCATTTTCAGTAGATTAGCAATCTCTTTATCCTTCCACAATTGATTTATCTACCCTTGATACCCCCAATTTCCTTAGAAGAAATCAAGAGTGCAATGTTTGGTATGAGTGGTGACAAGGCTACAGGACCAGATGGATTTTAAATGAGCTTCTACCAGAGTTCTTGGGATATCATTCAGTACGACCTCCTTTCTATGTCCAATGACATCTAATGCAGAGATGGTACAGTGTGAAGGTGTCAACTCAGTCATAGAATTCAGACCCATCAGCTTGGGGTCCCTTCTCCATGATCTAGTATCCACTTCCTAATCTGCTTTCCTAAGAGGTAAAACCACTCTGGACTATTTACTTGCTGCACATGAATTGGTGAATCTTTGCTCTAAGAAACAGGCTGATATATGCATGCTTAAGATTAACTTTAAAAAAAAAACATTTGATTCATTAAGTTGGAGCTTTATAGAAGATCTACTGCAAGCTAGGGGTTTTGGATAGAGGTGGTGTGGTGTCACAGGATTCATTTAATTCTTCACTCTGCCAAAGCTAGGGGTTTTGGATAGAGGTGGTGTGGTGTCACAGGATTCATTTAATTCTTCACTCTGCCAAATCCTCCATCCTGATATATATATATATATATATATATATATATATAGAGAGAGAGAGAGAGAGAGAGAGAGAGAGAGAGAGAGAGAGGAAAACCGATCCCCTCAAAGAGAGGCCTAAACCAAGGGGATCCCCTATCCCCTATGTTATTTATATTAGTAGTGGATGTGTTGGCCCAAATGCTGAAGTAGGGAAGAGAATAGCAATATTCACCCCCCTCAACATTAGAGGACAACTCTCCATTTAACTGTGCTGCAATTTGCAGATGAAACATTGGTGTTTTGCCATGGGGATCAGCAAGAGATATTTATCTCAAATTCCTCATCCACATCTTTGTAGATGTATCAAGTTTGATAATAAACTTCAATAATCATCACCTGTATATTTTGACAAATCAAGAGCTAAACATACAACTTTCTCCTCCATTCAAAGATGTGTTGAAGAGAAACTGCCACAGAAATACTTGGGACGGCCTTTTACCAATGGAAATAGGAATAGGAGGGAATGGATGCTAGTTATTCACATGATAGAGAGAAGACTCTCCAGCTGAAAAGGAATGATGCTCTCCAAATGAGGAAGATTCATAGTCATCAACTCGGTTCTATCAACACTACCACTCTACTACACCTCATTTTTAAAACTTCTTATGTGGATGTTCAAGAGGATATATCAGGTGAGAAGTGAATTTCTTTGGGTGGGAGCAGACAAGGAAGCTCGGGAAATTGAAACTGTCAACTGGAAGAGGGTTATAAGCCTCAAAGTTCTTCTAAGTGTGGTAGCTTTATATGAATTCACCCTTAGAGCTAGTAGAACTGAAGGGCAGTAACTCTCTACCCTCTCTACGCTATAGTGGTGAATGCAGCTTTTTTATGCCATTCCTATATATCTTTCATATTTGACGGCGTCCCCCTAGACAACAGATGAAGTAATAGCATGTTTATTATACATGTATATATATATATATAGAGAGAGAGAGAGAGAGAGAGAGAGAGAGAGAGAGAGAGAGAGAGAGAGAGAGAGTCACAAAATTGTTAGATGGAATCACAAAATTGTTAGATGGAATCTCTCCAGCACCCACTCTGCTGCATTCTGGTGATATTTTGAAGACATTCAGATATACAATTTAGAAGATTTAGTGAACTCTTTGATTTTTAGTCTATTTCTCTTTGATTATTGAAGTAGTGTATGATCTTGTTTATGTTGTAGCTTGGTTCTGCTGTTATTTCGCTTCTACTATGGTGTCAATTTTTATAGGCCAGCTAATTGAACTTTTTTATACTTAATTCTCTTTTTGTATATATTATTGGTTCGAGCCTATAAGTTCTATCATAATTATCAACCAAAAATAATAATAAAGAGTAGTATTCTCTAGGCGGTAGTCGGGTGGCCGATGAGTGCCTACAACCTAGACCTTGTAAGCGGGACCTAGACAGCTAGGCGCTATACGAATTATTTTTTTTCCCTCTATTTATCTTTTGTTTTTGTTTTGTTGTTCCACCATGCATTAACTTGCTCTTTATTGCTCACCATTTTTACTCTTGATTTTTCTCTTGCAGGATAAGCTTTAGAGAGTCTAAAAGATAAAATTGAGGGAAGGTGTTGATTTTGGTAACATATTTGGGTAGAGCGATGATTGGTCAGGATGATGATCATAATTTTTAATGTCTTAATTTGATGTATCGAAAAAAAATTATTATACTAGTTGTAGTCGTCTCTTTTGAAATTTGGATTAACTTATCTTTTCATAATAAAAAACGTCAGTATATTTGAAATCTTTGAGGCAAATAATGTTGTGCTAGTGGATTTCAGTGAACTCAAAGTGATAATTGTAAAGTTGGGTTGTGTGTTCTCCTTTTAATGAAAACAATTAAGGGAATGAAGATTGAAGATTGGGATTGGAGTGGGAAATTCGATGATTAGATCTGATTTTTTTTTTATAAACGAGTCAGGATCGGGTCGGGTCGAGTCGAGTCGGGTTAAACTCTATTTTTTTATTCGGGTCCTCCTAGACCATCCTAGACTCACCCAAGAGGCCAAACCAATTTTTTCAAACACCTAGAGCCTATGCGAGTCACTTGAGCACCACCTAACGCCTAGATCTCTCTCTCTCTCTCTCACACACACACACACACACATTCGTGAGGATTCAAGAGGGTAAGAGAAACCTAAAAATATCTGACTTTTTTAATTATTATTTTGAAGGCTAAATTTAAAAAAACCACACTAAGTTTTGGGCCAGTTTAAAAAAACCGTACTAAATTTTTTTTTGTTTAAAACACACACACACACACACACTCACTCGTGAGGATTCAAGAGGGTAAGAGAAACCTAAAAATATGTGACTTTTTTTATTATAATTTTGGAGGCTAAATTTAAAAAAACCACACTAAGTTTTGAGCCAGTTTATAAAAAAACCGCACTAATTTTTTTTTGTTTAAAAAAAGAACATAAAATTTCAAAAAAAACTCCACTGGGTTAGTTAGGTTAGGGTTAGGGTTCGGTTAGGGTAGGGTTTAAAAAAATCACTTTCATCTTTCATTTGTGTTTAAAAAAACAACATTCATCTTTCATTTGTGTTTAAAAAACATCACTTAATTAAACAGATGTATAAATAAACCCCCCCGAACTAACCCTAACCCTAACCTAACCCTAACCCTAACCCTAACTAATCCAGTGGAGTTTTTTGAAATTCTGTGTCCTTTTTTTGAACAAAAAAAACTTAGTGCAGTTTTTTAAAACTGGCCCAAAATTTAGTGTGGTTTTTTTAAATTTATCCTATTTTAGAACAAGGCCATAGTTACACAACTACACCGTATGCACACTCTCATCCCATAATAGAAATTTGCAAAGTGTTTGAGCCCCATACTCTTGCTCACTAGAAGACAATTTATTGACAAACATAAATTAATGCATTAAAATTTTCAAAGACAGACATTCTAACAACTAGGGGTGGGCATCGGTCGACATCCGACCTAATATGGACCATCCACCATCGATCCAAAGAAGATCGGTTTTTTAATTTTCTTATCCGCAACCAATTCGAACCTTAATTGGATCGGTTTCCATCCAAGCTGATTAAGTTCGGTTTGGATTGGATTAGATGGTCGGTTTGGCATGCTACTTTTCACCTTTAACATCATTCATTATTTTGTTGAAATTTAAAAGATCAACTTCATTCAAACTTAAGAAACAACCTGCTATTTGTTATTCAGAAATAAATTTAAAATGAAGATTTATAAAACCACAAGTTGTTAATAAATTTTGCACTAATTGTTAGAGATTATGACATTTAAATGGGTGAGATAAACTACCTTTTCACTTGCATACTTCTGTAATCTTAGTTTATTATTATAAAAGAAACATTAAATAACCATAGCTAATTGAATTTCAGGTACAATAAAAAATGATTTAGATTACAATTTCTACTTGACTTGATTAAAGTAACTACTAAATGTTACATCAACTTCATGATTCTATTAAGTTGGGGCACACTGTAAATCAAGCATTTCTCAACAACATAACACACAAGATTATGGAGAATCAAAATATAGGTAGAACAATTGCTCGGTTTGTATTAAAGAAATTAAAGAAAACTGTTTGTATCTCCAAGAAAATGAGAAATGACTATTTTTATATTCAAGAAATTAAAGGAAAACTATATTTTTTATGGAATTATTCATAGAGGTACGGTCGGTTCGGTTTCATCGGTTATTTGAAAGCCATATTCAACAACCGAACCGGTCCAGTTGGTTATTGAAGATCAAGAACCGAGCCAATCCAAATTCCCAATTGGTTCGGTTAAAAACCGGTCAGTTTGGGTTGGATTGGTTCGGATTGGTCGGTTCGGATGATAGTTGTCCACCCCTACTAACAACCCCTTATCCATACTTTAATTTGCTACCATCAGATTAATACACAATGAACTTCTATTTCATTTGTTTTTATATTTATTTGTGTAATTTTCTTTAGAGAAAAACTCTATACCCGTACATTTTTTATTTTTACCTAATTCTCTCCAGTCCCAGGGAAAATTGACAAATTATTTTCCATAATTTGAACGTTTATGCAGAAGCTTAAAATTTTTGATTGCCACTTTTTGTCAGGAATAAATCTATACTTACAACCTCTACTTTTTATACACACTTATTTAGTAAAGATATCCACTATAGTATATAGTAGACACATTTACTAAATGAGTAACACATTAGAACGTAAGGAATAGATGTTATAAAATTTAATCAAAAATAGATGTTATAAAATAAGTAGTAAGTGTAATATTGCCTTCTACCGAAAAGAGATGGTGTTTGTTGCTGTCACTTCATAAATACATATGCAAAAGGAAACATAAGATATACAAATATTATAAAATTGAGGGTATTTATGCACAAAACATCTGAATGGGATTCAAAACTCCGCTTTACAGTCAACCAATACAAAGACACTTTGATGCTACGATCACCGTACATCTTGATTTCTACGGCCAAGATTCAAGCGTGTACTTGTGTGTAAGGTATATACCAAAATCAAAGTGTTCCGTTCTTGAGCTTTTTAATCCTCCAAAAATGCAAGAAAAGAACCAAACTGATGTGGGACCCACATCTTTTGGAAAATAGACAGTGTGGGGGTCAGCCACGTGTTAGTAACAAATTTAAGTCTATTTATCGATAATGAGTATCAAATCAGATGGTTGCCATTTACGAAGCTAAAAAGATAAGATTAAGGGGAAAAGTTACGAAAATGGTCACTAAGAAAACTATACGACGTTTTGTGAACCGTTGGGTCACCATTTTTTTAGGCTATTGCTGATCTACGGTCTTAAGAGACTGACTATAAAGGTATTGACGCATAGGATGGTTTTTATGTGGCTTAAAAGCGTACGATTATTGAGTTATTTTTTTGTTTTGTATTCTTGATTTCAAAGCAAGATGCACATGAAGGACAAAGGTATTATAGAGCAACTTGGTATTATTTATTACATTAAAATCCAGAAAGTGTAATATAAGTGTTGATAGGCTTTGGTTGCATGGGATCAGGGGCGGAGCCAAGAATTTGAGTCACTGTGGTCGAGTTTATTATAATAAAAATAAAATCTGAAATATACAAAAATACAAATGACAACGTACCTCTGGAAAGTAAAATCATCCTCCGATGCATTCACAAAGCGAGACCCTGGAAATAAGATGAGCCAGCCAACAAAATACAAACAAGAGCAAAATAACTGTACCCAGACAATAACGAGTGCAGAGTACTAGCTACTAGTAATGAATAAACAAGCAACAGACAAGAATATCACATAACTGATTTGCTTACCGATAAATCCAAGCAAAACACTCTTAGGATTATGAGTTTTAATTGCACTGTGAAGGCCCCAAATCACATTATGTCCTCCAGGAGATTGTCTTCCAGAAAATACTACGCCGACCCTGTAATGAGGAATATACAATATTACTTCTGCAGATGGCGACAAGTAAATAAAGAATCATAGCATGGTGCTTTCAAAAACACTCCTAACTTGATATGGTAATACAGTAATAAGCTGAAGAAACATAAATGGAAAATGGAAATCCAGAAGAATGGATATGTCTGCTTAAATTTCAACTGTTCAGATTAATGAGTACCACGGACTTGAAGACCTAAATAGTGAAGGTTAGCCTGAGAGTTACATTACTTGTTTTTATCATCACAATAACAAAGTTATATGTATAATTAAAAATATAAAATAATGAATATCAGAATGAGGGCTGCCCAATATCTCAATGATTAGTCATCTAATTAAAAACATCACGCAGGATTACTTGCTCAAAATAAGTTCTGGTACATGTTTAAATTCACTATCATCAGATGACTAATTTCAATTAAGTATAGGGTCACAATTTCGAAACATGTAGTTCTCTCAGGTATTAAGACACCATTCCGTCGATGAGTACAAACCTCATGGCAGGATGCTCTCTAATAATTTGAGCATCAAGGACCTTTGCTGTTGCCCTCAAAAAATGAGCCAAAGGTTGCCCGTAACTGTGCGGGAAAGCCTGCCTTATTACATGTGAAGAAGAATGATCTACAGTGGTTGTTCCATCGCCAAACTCGACCCTCACGGTAGTGCCCTGTTCATAAAATTACAACTTATGAGCTTTAAATAAATTAAAAGACAAACTAACCTCTAACTATCAGTTACTTGTTACATTTGTAGATACTAGTCTATGACAATACAGACTGCAGACCCGCCATAGAAACAACCACTCAAATCAGAACAGAAAAAACACATTCAGTCACAGAGAGCGAAAGATAAAGGAAGCACCCAAACGACATAGATAAAAGCAACGAAATAAGCTCACTGGTAGCGCAAACGAGTGCGATAGAGGCCCAGCAAAAAGCAATCAACAGAGCCAACATAATAGTAATGTCATCAGCATAAAGAAAGAAACATAACATATTACATACTGAAACCAACATGAAAACAGGAGCTAAACTGCACAACAAAAGCTCCTTGAAAAGGATAAAGTAGCCTAGGTACTAAGAGAAAGTAGCTACCAGAAGCATCAGAGACAAACCACAGCCATGTTCCATAGTCACTTAGATCAAAATAGGAACTACCAAAGTCACCAGAGAAAGCACCAAAATAGAGTAAGGGTTCTGAACGGATCAAGAGCACTGATCACTGAGGATCAGAACTGGTGGTAGCATCTGGCGTTAAAACCACCAGTCTTCACAATTGTCCTTTACGAGTCTTCATATTTTGAAATCGCTTTACAATAAGTTCATTATCAATCTTCAAAAATAAGTCTTTCTCAACGTAAACAAGAAGACTGTCATTCATCCACTCGTCGCCCATTCGGTTGCGCAATGTATCTTTCACAATACTCATTGCAGAAAACACTCTTTCCACAGTAGCAGTGGCGACAGGTAGAATTAATGCCAGTGTTAGAAGCTTATAAACCAATGGAAAAATTCTATGTTTCTTCGTTAGGACCAACTTTTGTGCAAGATCACCTAGGCCTCTCAACTCTGTGAATGCAATGTTTGCGCGCACATCAAAAATATACGTATCAAGTTCATCACCGAGTTCGAGAATATCTAAAGTTGAAAAATCTTGTGGATAAAACTCGGCCAGTTGAAGCAATTTGCTCTTGTCGAAAGCATAAAATGAATTTTGTGGACACAAGCAAGCTATGCAAAGTAGTAACTTTGTACTGGCCTCCGAGAAACGATCTTTCAACTCGTTATATTGCAAGTCAATCACAGCATAGAATAAATCAACACGATAGTGATGCAAATTTTTTATATTCGGTGGATTACGCTGTGGGCGACCACGAATATCATACCGCATAAACATATCATCCATTTTAGGAACATCAATATTATGCTTCTGACAAAAATCACAAACTTCTTTAAGAAATGAATCCCACCCATCATCTCTCAATATCTCGAGTCGTTCCTTGCAATCTTTCACCAAACCCATTGCATTGACAATATCTTGATCTTTCAATTGTAATGATTGAGACAACACATTTGAAATTCCCAAAATAATCTTCATCATGTGTAAATTGAATGCAAAATCAAATGAGTGCATCCACTTCGACAAGTTAGATGCCTCCAACTTTTGATCAGAAGAAGAAGATTTATCCGTATAAATAATTTCAAGTACTTCGCCCACAGTTTTGAACATTAAAAGTATGCTAAGCAAAGACTTATAGTGCGAACCCCATCGTGTATCACCAGGACGTTGCAGGTTAGTTTCTTGATTAAGCCCTCTCCCACTAACAATATCACCATTTTCCAATGCCTCTGCAATAAAATTTGATTGTTTTTCATGAAAAGGATCAGAGCGTTTACAAGATGCTCCAACAACATTTATCACATCAGTAACAACACGGAAAAACTCAGCAACGAGAATATTCTTCTTTGCCACGCCTACAAGAGCTAGTTGAAGTTGATGAGCAAAGCAATGTACGTAGTAAGCACACGAGTTCTCCTTCAAAATGAGTGCTTTCAAACCATTAAATTCCCCTTTCATATTACTAGCTCCATCATAACCTTGTCCTCTCAATCTAGAAATGCTCAAATTGTATCTAGAAAAAATCTCATCAATCGAAGCCTTAAGTGAGAGGGATGTGGTATTAAGAACATGTTCAATCCCAATAAAGCGCTCTTTTACATGCCCACTACTGTCTACATAACGCAAAACAACCGACATTTGCTCTTTGTTTGAAATATCACGTGATTCATCAACTAAAATCGAAAATAGTGAATCACCAATATCTTTTAAGATGACATCAATTGTTTCAACAGCACAAGCACGCACAATATCTTTCTGAATATCCGGTGATGTCAACTTGCAATTTTTAGGAGCATTTCCCAATACCACATCATTTATTGAATCATTATGACTCGCCAAGAATTGCAACTGAACAAGGAAGTTACCTGGATTGAGAGAATTTTCGGATTCATCATGGCCGCGAAAAGGTAGACCTTGTCGTAGCAAAAGGTGAACGCAATCAATTGAGGCGTTAAGACGAACACGATAATCATATCTTGCTTGTTGAGATTGCTTGTGGAAAACTGTTTCAAGATGTTGTTTTTGATTCATCAATGAATCACACTTTAATCGAGCTTGGTTGTGCTCACTGCCATGTAGCCCAATGTGAACTTTAAGCCGTTCTTTGTTTTTCCAGTAAATGAATCCTTCGGTTACAAAAGCATCACCTCCAGACTGTTTTCCTCTTACTGATTTAAAAAGATAACAATATTGGCAATATACAGCATCTTTGGATGTACTATACTCCAGCCATTTAAAGTCGTCAAACCACGAAGGGCAAAAACTTCTATATGTTTCGACTCCAAACTTCCTTTTCGGGAATTTAATATCCCTAGGTTGACAAGGACCTTTTAGCAAATACGCTCTTCGAACTTGATCTATAATTTTATGACTATATCGTAAAATTGGGATTCTTAATCCCGGATCGGAGGGCAATTGTGCGACATCAAATTCTTCAATTAAAAATGAACTTGACTCACTTGAGACGACTCTATTCGAGTCCTCCACTGAGTCCACTCTATTTGGGCACTCATCGACTTTATTTGAACTCTCTCCGACTCCGATTACTTGTTCTTCAACACGTTTTCTTTTGTAGAATCTCTCCATAATCCTTCAAATTTTCAATTTTAAAAATAATGAGTTTCACCAAGATAAATTATAAGATCATCCCTACCTAAACAATATACACATACTGACATACATAAATCAGTAAATCACATTGGTTCAAACAACATAATAAGTATGAAAAAAAGAAAGCATGTCAATAAATTAAAATGAAGTGGAGAAGGCCAGAAGGGAGCTTACGATTTACGAACTGGTTTGAGGTTGAGGGAGCTTCGATTTGAAGGGTTCTCTCTTACGATTTGAAGGGGATTAGGGTTTCTCTCGTTTTGGGGGGATTACGATCGAAGGGGGTTAGGGTTTCAGATTTGGGGGATTTCGAGAGCGGGAGAATTGAGAGGAGCGTCGGGATCGATTAGCAAGAGAGAGAGCGTCGGATTTAGGGTTTCGATTTGGAAGTAGAGATCGTCGGATTCGGAGATAGGGTATGGGGCGATTTGGGGAGTGGGGAGAGAGAGAGAGCAGAGCGGGTTTGATAGAAGGAGGGGAGTGAGGAGAAGATAGAATGACCATTTTACCCTCAACAAAAGAGATCAGAACGGGATCTGATCTCTGCCACACGATCTGAATCAAACCAGATCCGATGGCTCATGGCTGGATTCTCCCGCTCAAGATAAGGACATCCGCTCACCATCTCATAAGTCATAATAGACTAACTCTATATATATATATATACGTAATTTTTTTTTTTTTTTTTTTTTTTTTTTGAGTGCGGTCCTTGGACCGCACTGGTTGGCTATTGGCTCCGCCCCTGCATGGGATACAAAACCTATTTACATATCAAGTTAGTGATAATTATCTACGTACATCTAAAAAAATAATAATATTTCAATAGTATCCAAAAACTTTTATTATTTTGGCCTAAAGATCCCTGCCATTTATTTCTCAGTTAAATTAATGGAATATTTATGGAATATACCTCTTAACGGGTTCATACCCATTAAGAAACATTTGAAAAGACTAAAATGCCCTCTTCTTCATCTTCAACAGTCCCTGATCCCTTCTCCTCTTCTTACTGTGTATTTCTTCATTCACTTTCTAAACTCTAACTATCATCTCATGAAATTCATCTAACCCACTCACTAAATCTCCATCTCCAATCAATTCCCAAACCCACTGCATCTAATCTCCACAATTCCATCTTCCTCTCCACACCTTCATGTCTTCCACCAGTTCATATTAGGAATCACCAACGCAGAATCCATTGATGTGTCACTGTGAGCTTCATGGAGAGCCAAGATCATTGAGTGTGTCAGAGGTAAGAATCAATGTATGTTTTTCTATTCTTGTCCCAATTACAAAGGCAATGAAGAGCCGAGGTGCCATTTTTTTAGGTGGATATCAACGAACTATGATAGAGATCAGAAAGAGATGGGGGTGGTGGAGTTGAAAGTCATTTTGTCTGAGCAAAAAAGATGTCTTGAAATCAATGAAATTAATGGAGGTTAATTTAACTGCGAAGCTTGTTCAGTTGGAGACTTGTATCAGTGGCTTCACATCGTTGTTTCGTGCTGTTTTATTCTTTTTGTTGTATATATTCTTGTTGTTAATGTAATGCATATCATGTACGACAAACACTGAATTTGTGTACTGTAAGAAGTGTATTCGTAAATGGAAACTTGATTGAATGAATGATTGTATCTTTATGAAGGTAGAATTATCATGAATGAATGCATCTTTTTGAATGAAATAATGAATGTGTCGTTGATGGAACATAATTTGAATGAATGAATGTATCTTTTTTGCAATGAGATGTAGCAGTTTTGTGATGTGCAATATTTGTTATTGGGTTTGTGATTTGTTTGTGTATATACACACAATCTTCATATACACAATGTTAGGGTAGAAACCTGGTTTATATGCAAGTTTTGGGTAGAGAATGCATTCAAATGTGTATTCATATATGTATGAAACCTTGGAATCATGACAATATGCACCGATTACCCCTTCTTATTAATATGCAGTAATTGTATAGGAGGGTGAAGAATAAGCAATTAGACAACCTTGATGAACAAAACATACTGCATCCTAAATTCCTGACATGATCCATATAGATGCAGCTTAGTCTGCAGCACCGATTCATTTGTTTCAAAATACTAATGAATATAAAAACTTGATTCATACTACTACAATTCATAAGTTTAGAAAAAATTGAAATTGAGATAAAAATGAAACATAAATTCTTCATATGCAGCGCCATATGTATAATTCTCACACTGTGTATCAGGTATGCAAGTCTTCATATGCAGCATTCACAAAAGTATGGGTTGTAGTAATTGATAACTCATTCATATATAACATGCATACAGAACAAGCAATTTGAAACATTCATACATATAACATGATCATAGTAAAAACATCACACAACAAGTGGTTGCATAAATCACTGATACATAAATTCCTCATACATAAACCTGTTCAAAGTTTAGACTGATCCATGAACCTGATAAACATACATAAACAGATACATAAACAGATTATTACAAGTCCATTTGTTCTATTACATCCCACCCCTGCCTTTTCCATCCCTGACCCTTCCACCACTGCCTCTGAGAGGTACAGTCCCCCCTCCTCCCTCTTAATGAAATTGTTGGTTGTGTTGGTTGAGGTGGTTGTGAAAGTGGTGATGTTTGAATTCCTGGCTACTGAATATTTATTTCTTATGATTGGAATTCTGCAGCACTTCCTTGAGATTGAATGAAATTACTATCATCTGCAATTTGAAATAGATACATTAGTTAGTTGATGTAAGCACAAACTATGAAAAAGTATCATATGAGGCTAAAGTGTAGTGTTAAAATGTTAGAAGTACCTCTTACACTGTGTCTACCCCTCCCTTTCCCTACACCAACTGTAACACCCCGAATTCCAAAACAGACTGAATTCGAAGTTCCACAGGATCTTTACACTTCTTTCGTAAAACTTTACAAGGAAATTAAAGACTTTTCTTACATCAGAGTTACATTATACATTTACATTCATACAGCAGAAGCAATTTACAGTAATTACATGGAACAATTATACAATATTTAAATCAATCTTTGAGCAGCATGTATACTTCAATTTGTCAAGCTCTTTACCCTGCATGTAAAACTGTGGGCGCGTTAGTTCATTCAACTGACAAAATATTATATACGGCCATCCTCTCTATGCCGGAAACAGTATAACAATTTTTCATACTTAAACAAACGCAAACTTGGTCAAAAGACAAACTACAAGGGACTATCCTATTGATATCGTGTTGTGATGTGCACTTAGTCCTTAATGCAGTTGTTTACATTATATGACACTAATGCGCATTTGTTCAGAGTCTATGCAGCCCATACTACATAGGTCCGAGGGCAAGCCCTTAATCGTTCTTCATCTTGTAGGGTTCGATCCCTCGCCATGACTTAATCTACTACTGTAACTACGGTAAGTATCTTAGGCAGTCTATGAACTACGAACTCACATCTAGGCGCCCTGGAGAGAATCCCAACGCACTGACACATGACTCATCATGCAGGCATCCTGTGGTAATTTGCCTCCTACCATAAACGTGACACCACCCGTAGTCATTAGATTACCCCATAAGCGTTGCCACCGGAACGGTACTCTGGAGTAGTATCCACGCCCTAATCATGATGCATCATGGGACATCCTGTGAATACTCTCGCGCCGCCAATCCAATGGCCCTCATACTCATGTTTGTCTCTTACTTTCATCACATTTTCACTATGTATCTAGTCCTTAATTTAATTGAATCATGAAC
This sequence comes from Hemerocallis citrina, assembly GCA_017893485.1. Taxonomy (NCBI): domain Eukaryota; kingdom Viridiplantae; phylum Streptophyta; class Magnoliopsida; order Asparagales; family Asphodelaceae; genus Hemerocallis; species Hemerocallis citrina. The sequence continues at coordinate 136,020,976 of CM030365.1, forward strand.
AAAATCAATCCCTTAGGGTTAGCACTTCCATTATACCGGTCTTATTCAATCATTTCTCATGACCCAAATCTTGGTCTTTTCATTTCAAATTTCATCTCAACTTTTCTTTTATTACCGGTATAAGGCTTAGCTACACCCTAGTGCTTAATTTCAATTCATAATTACAACACCGAGTTTTTCATACTCATAAGATCTTTTTCCATGATTAATAATAATTTTCCTTTTCATGTTCATAGCATTTGCATATTTATATTTATAATATCCTTCATAACTCATCATGTCATTAAAATTCCAATTTCATGTACAATGTATGCATAAACAAAGAAATTCAATTTGTCATGCTCAATAGTTCATTCTTTTCACATAATTCCCTTATTATCATTTTATCGATACTAAATCTAACATTCGTACTTTCATTTTTCTTTCATTATCAAAACTCTTTTCAAATCATCTTTTAATTAATACATTTTTCTTTATCCAAAGACAATTTAAGCTAACAATTTATTGTAAGTTCTTTCTTGCAAAAATAATTTCAAATATACTAGGCCAATGGTTATAAAAAATTATCTCATGAAAACTGGATATTATTTAAACTTCAGGGCAGTCGACTGTCAAAACATAGCCAGTCGGCTGTTCTGCGAGAATTTAAAACTCGAAGAAAAATACTCAGGGCAGTCGACTGTTACAATACAGTCGGTCGACTGTTCTGCAAAGATTTTAAAACTCGAAAACCAATAGTTAGGGCAGTCGACTGTTACAATATAGTCGGTCGACTGTTCTGCAAAGATTTCGAAATTTATTACTTGACAGTCGACAGTCGACTCTGATTCGGTCGACTGTTGATTGCACCAGGTTCAATTTAGGGTAGATCATGGATATATTTTTAACATTAAAACAAGTATTTTCACTCTAATTTGTATTATATGTCTACAAATTGCAAAATTCCACTTAAACAAATCCTCTACTCGACTCCTTGTATTAAGACTTTATTAAAGAAGTGTAAATTTCTGTTTTTCCCTCTTTATTCACAATTCATATAATCAAAGTTGCATTCCTAGAGCAAATAATACAATGGTTCAATAAGCGCAAAATTTAGCAATTCATCTACTAACCAAAACATGAATATTTTTCTATAATTACATGGTTCTAATTCCACAATTTCATGGTAATAAATGAATTTAACTACATTAGACATGAATTATACCAATAGCACGCAATTCATTAAGCATTTACTCATTCGTCTAGCAAGTCCTTTTTAAAGTCAACAAGTGATTATCTTATTAGTTCTTTTAGCATGCATATATATCAAAATCCCTAGCATGATGTCTAACATTAGAAGTATAGAAAAATACCCACCTATTTGAAGAAAGTACTACAAAACTCCTAGAATCTCCTTGAACACACGAGCGGTCCTTCTCCTCCTAGAATGAGCCACTACAAAGTTCTTTCTCCTTGCACTTGGTGAAACCGAGCATCTCCTTTGCCGTGGGTTGTAGTAGCTGGCCTCCAAAAGAACACACACACCTAAAGCACTCAATCTTTTTTACTCTCTCTCAATCTTTTACTCTCCTATATAGTTTTCTTTCTTTCAAAATAAATTTCTTAATGTTGTATGCATAAAGGGAGGGGTATTTATACTAATTTTTAGGGTGGAATGGAGGGCTAGGATTGCATTAGATGGTTGTAGACAGATGGCTAGGATATGACGGGAAGTTGTAGCAACCACCCATGAACACAAAAACTACCACTCCACTATTCCACACCCCCCCACTCTCTCTCATGCAATCCGACCAAGGAGGGTGTGCAAAGTACACACACATGCAAGCACGTGTCCCAACTAGTGTCCCCCTAAATAAAGTTGTACATTATAAATTAATTAATTGTCTACAAAAATGTGTCTACATGACAAGTTGTTTAAAAGAATAATTAATTCATGGGCTTTAAAAATAGTGGGTTTTTAGAAATAAATAATTAATTTATTACGTTGGGCTTTATTTAGAAAACAAATTTAGACTTCTTAAAATGGGCTTAAAAGAAAAGAGAAGGAAAGAAATTAATTATTTGCTCATGTTATATAAAAATCATTCATAAGAAAATATTTTTACACAAATTTGCACGTGCCCAATACGTAAAATCAACAATCTCACATTTAATAAAAATTTCAGGGTATTACACCAACCCCTTCTTGTTGAATGCAAACCCAGCTTGGAATCTCTCATACCAATATAAATGCAGAATAAGACTTAGTTTAAGCAAAGACAATTTGAGTGTATCAAAACAGTTTCTGTTTCTTTTATCTATGCAATATGTCTGTGGATGATTGACTAGGTTGACCAACATTAGATGAACTTCCCTCCACTCCTCCAACAACTTGGTTAATTGGTGCCTTACAAGTGAACTTGTTGTGATTTCTTCTGTGGCATCTACTACATGTCATTTTCCTCTTTGACAACTTCTGGGTTCTAACATCATCATCATCTCTTGCTCTAATTTTATTAGTCTTTGGTCTTTCTTTTGGTCTCTTATACCCAATCTCTTGATTCTATCATTGAACTTTACATGGAAGATGTGCTATAGAGTATTGATAAGCTAGCTTGTACCTGAAATTGTTATACACTGTCACTGTGGTGCAACAAAGAAGAGGTGCTATACAGTTCACAGTAATAAGGAATCAAGTTAAAGTGTGTACCTGTCAATATAGTAGTATGGATCCACAAATATTAACCAATCTACTCTACTCATTGTGCATATGACCTCAGCTGCATGTGTTCAAGACATACCAGATACCTTCCATTGTGTGCATGTGCATATTCTTTCATTCATGTCAAGCACCTCTCTTCTGTCTACATTCTCAACCTCTGCATTCCTTTCATTTGATTTTCTAACAATCCACCCACCAACCTTCTTACTAATATCTCTGATGTATTTGTCAGCCATTGGTTTCAGAACCCCCTCCCATCTTCTAGCAATCTGCCTTCTCAATATCATCTTCTCCATTATTTTGATCCTCACACTGTCTATAAGATCAACAACTGTAAGATATCTTGCTTCCAATATTCATGCATTGAAACTCTCTGCCAGGTTATTTGTATTATAGTGTTGCCTTGATCTTGGAGTGAATTGGCTTCTACTCCAAAGGTGGGTATGTTTCTCTACTGCAAAAACAACTTCTGGAGAAATTGCTTACAATTCTCCCATAACATGATCATATTGCATCACTAAGTAGGCTTTAGCAGCTCTCTAAACGAACATTTTAAATATTTAACCTGAGAAATTCTTCTTAAAATTTTTGTATAGATGTCGAACGCAATAATTGTTAGGTTTCGAATTCAATCACAGATTAAATACACAGCGGAAAAATTACAAAATATCGAAACCTAGTCATGGATCCATGCGAAAATCATAAATCGTGTTTAGGAGTTATATCTTAAACATAGATTTGCTATCTCCACGGTATGTCAATCCCAGCACTGCAATATTGCGGTGCATCTATGGTATCCACACGAATGGAATAAAAAATGGCACTCCCTCAGACCGCGGTGCTAGCTGCGGGAAGGGAATGTTCCTCCTCACAATCTTTCTCTCACTTTCTGTGATGGCTGGGATTTTTCACGTGTGTCTTTTTCATAGATACATATTGTAACATCCCGTATTAAATTTTTAAATAAGAATAAATTTTTTTAAAATTTTTTTACACATGCAACGCACGTGCAATTTTATCTCATTATTTTCATTCTAAAATTTATTTAGAGTTATGCATAATTTACTTTCATTTATTTTATTTTTGTTGTCTATTAGAACCTAAAGGCCAAATAGAAGACTGTAAGCCCATTAAAATAAATAAAAATGAACCAAGCCCATAAGAGGAAGACCACTAGAAATTTATTAAAAAGAAGAAGCCCATTAAGTTATTCTACTAATAAACATTTTTAAATCCTACACTTGTCATGTAACAAGTATATACATTTAGGCTATAAACAAATAATTAAACAAATGAATGAGAGGGTGTGCACATGTGGAAAATCCAAGGGTTGGTCAATTCATGAAGGAATGAGAAGAAGTGGGGGTTTGTGTAGTAATGGTGAGTGAGTGATTAATTTTGTTAATGACTATATATTTTTGGATAATGAGTGTCTCTTTATTCACCCATTTAACCCTATAAATACCACCCCATTTTCTTCATAATCTTGCACCAAAGATCAAAAGAAACAAAAGATAAGGAAGAGAGGAAAAGAAAGAGAGAGTTGTTTGAGTTCTTGCTTGGAGGAATGAGAGCTTGCTAGGAGAAGGGAGTCCCATTCTTGGAGCTATAAGCAACTTCTAGGAGTCTTCTTCTACATTAAAATCTTCATTGAGGTGGGTGTCTTCTTAAACTTTCTAAATTATAGTATCATGCATGTGTAGGTAAATTGATATTTAAAATTGATATGCATATGAGTAGTGATTAAATTGTAATGATGATATTTAGAATGAAAATGCATGCTAGTTGAAAGATTGTCATGAAAGTAAGTTGATTGATGTTGTTTGATTGTATGGTAGTACATCATGATTAGATTAAATGATATGAATATAGATTTGTACACGAAGTTACTAATTCATACCAAGAAAAGTTACTGTTTTGAATTTTGTTTGCACATCAGAAAATCGTATCTAATAAATAGTTGGAATCTAGAACTAAAATTTTTTGGGGAGCAACTTGTATGTGTCAGGAACATTCCTTTAAAATTTCATAAGATTTTGAGGTCGTTTACTATTTTAATAAAATCTAAACTCAAAACTGGTTAGTAGTTGGCTGGTTGATGGAAATCTGCATATCTTTCGGTTTTTGATCAATTCTGCATTGTAAATGAAATAATTTGAGAAAAGTCAGAACTAAGAAGTTGTAGTAGACTCGTTAAAATTTTTGAAAAGTCCAAGAATTAAAATTTTCATAATGAATTGAATTTTATATGAATTTTACAAGACTGCAAAGTGGCAATATTTCAGTATTTCGACCATACTGTATATTTCGAAGAATTCAGGGTTATAGATCTAGTATTTTGAGGAAACTTATGACTAAGAACTTGTATTAGACTTGTACACCTTTATTTTAATATAAATAATGCAAAGTTTCGTGACGTTTTTGATTTTCTATGATTTTTACAAATAGCATAGAATGCAGTTTCCGACTTTGAATTTACTGTTTTGCAAATGATACCTAAATGAGGTGATTGAAAATATATTCTCGCTGTTTTAAGTTATATTTTGGGAAAATAAAGATCATATTCATTCTTAGATGAGATGTGAACTCATGAAATATATATATATATATATATATATATATATATATATATATATATATATATATATATATGGTTAATGATGTTAGGAATTGGTATAAAATAAATCAAAGGAAAATGATGAGATGAGTTTTCAATGATGAATTTTAAGAGATTATGTTTTAATCTTCATTAACATGTATTGAGAAGGTTTTGATGAATATGTATTGTGAAAATGAATTGGTCGAGATTGTATTTGTTGATGAATAAATAAGAATGAATGAAAAAATTTGAATGAATTATGAATACATGAACATGAATTATAAGGGTATGAGTACTCCAAGTTGTTGAACATGAAAAGATATTGATTCTAGAGGCTTAATGAGACCCAGGTACTGGCAAGTGTTGAAAATGAATAATTGATTTGAGAAGTGGCCAATATGGGCTATCATTCTCGGTATATTTTTGTGTAAGACCGGTAGGAGGGTAAGCTAGCTCTAGTAGCATAATTTATTCATGTTCAAACTTAAGAATTAGGCACTAAGTGAAGATGTAGTAAACTTGGGCAAACGTAAATGGAGGGCCTTTATATAATCGAGCAGTGGATTCCGGGACTATAGATCCAGTCGGGCGGTGGATTTCGGGGCTTTGGTTGCTTGCGATGGAGGTGAGCCTTAATTAAACCCGGGATTATGAATGATCGGGCAGTGGATTCCGAGATCATGATTAGTCGGGCGGATAGTAGGCTGTACTCCAGTGTATATGCGTATACCGGGGCTAGATGGACACTTACGGGATGTTCGCACGACGAGGATCTGTATAGTCAAGCGGTGGATCTTCGGGACTGAAATCCGTACACGTGGAATGTCTAAACTTTGTTTTATTACTGGGTAGTTATCATGTCAAGGGTTTAAACCCTTTAATGTAGAGTACGTAGGTGCTTGCCCTCGGACCTATGTAGTATGAGATGCATAGAATCCGAACAAGTATGCATTAGTGTCATTATAATATAACATCTGTATTAGGCATTAAGTCATATCATATACTGACATGATTAGGATAGTCACTCTTTACACTTTTATATGCATTCAAGTTTGTGATTGTTTAAGTAAGAGATTTCATTATAATACAGCATAGAGAGGATCACTGTTTATAATATTGCGTCGGTTGTAAGCAACTGACGCGCCCACAGTTTCATATGCAAGTCTTGAAACTTACAGGAAGATGTAAAGATGAATTTGATGCTGATGTTTACTTACATGCCAAAATTGTTAAAATTATCCTGTTGTACTTCATTTATTTTCCGCTGTGTTATTGTTGTAAAAGAACAATATTGTAATATAAAGTTTTAAATTCATTGTAAAATTGTACGAAGTGAAGTGTTGATCCTGTTGAGCTACGAATTACCATATTTTGGTATTTGTGGCATTACACATATCATATATATATGGGTGCAGAATATCAACCCTAAGAGAGTAATGAGGTTGTTTAGCTCACAATCTGACCTGAGTCAGATTCGTGTATGAGTTTTTGAACTTTAGTCGACTCATTTAATATAATTAAATGTCCAACAAATGTCAGGAGTCCAAATCTTACTTGGATCCCTAATGAAATTTATCTTATGAATTTAAATCTCAATTTCGATTCATTCTAAGTGTGTGACCCTGTAGGTTCCCATTACATTGACAGTAATACTAAAATTATATTCGAGTATTACAAACAGTGAGCAGTATCTAGCAATACATCACTGCTACTCAAGTAACAAAAATGTCAGTGATTTAACATAACCTATTTGTGATCAATGTTTTTTTTTTTGAAGAAAAGGTGGAATAATGCCACCCTGTTTCATTAATAAGCGATTAATAAACAACCCCGAAGTCTCGGGGGACAAAAGAGCATTACAGGAAATAAAACATAGCCCCCAACAACACCCTGGGGGATGGGTTACATCATCTAGCCTAACGACAACCAAAAACACAGATACAAACTACAAGGCCTGATCAATGTTACCATATGGTCTAGTCCCTTTGTCCAGATATCTTTATTGACCACAAGGTATAAAGCATGTCACCCTTATATAGTTCAATCTTCAGTTTCTTGATGTCTGAGTAGACTTACTAAAACAAATGAGATCAATATCTCATATTGACTCATTTGAGTACGACCATGTATTTTGTAGTCTCACTCAATCAAGGGGCTCGTAGATATCGCTCCTGTTATGTAAGAGGGACAAATCCTATCTAAATCACTAACATCCCTCCGCATGATTTGTAGTATATCCAATAGTCGACTTTATAATCATTTTATTACCGGAAACGTTTGATGACATTAAAACATATAACTTCTCATGTAAGGAACCGTAGTGACTCAAGTCAAAGGACTACGTACACCATGGTCACTGTGAGAATTTCTTATGACACCCACGTAACGATCCATGCAGCGATCTCATGGTGGGTCAGTCCAGTTCATTATTACTCTAATATGTACCCATGAGAAGACTTGATATCTCATATCCATGACCCATGAGAATGGTCATCAGTCTATGCATACTCTAGTCTCTATGTATTATCGTTGTCCTAATTCACAATAATACTTGGCTAGGGATATTTAAGAATAGTATTCTGATTTCTGCCAATAGGATCTCACAATCAAGTCATACACTTGATACCTCATGGCATTGAACTTACTATTCTAAGGACTTCATTATGTTCATTTAATTAACAATAAATAACACAATAAATGAAATGCCTAAATATGAAATAAATGTCATGATACAATGTAAACTAGTAATGTGAATACACAACTGGCCTCTAGGGCATACACCAACAATAATTTGTTCTGAGTATTACTCTTCAATGCCCATGGTAGAACACTAACACCGTCACTCTATCTATCACCATGTCACACAATAATCAGCAAAACAATTACGTAAGTGTTTGTCTATAACTCCAATAATTAAGGAAACACAACCACAACATAACACAACATAACAAACAACACAATACAATACCAAAATAAGCCCTATATTTATGACAACACAATACAACACCAAAGTCAATCATATGCATCATCAAATCCCACTTCTGCAACCCTCACTTAATTCAAATAAGAAATTAACCATAAATTGATGACTAAATACTCAACAATCAACAATCAACAATCAACATTCAATAAAATCAAAATAAACCCTAACAATCAACAATCAACCACTGTCTAATCCAAATTCAACCCTAACTCAATTCAAATATGAAATAAACCATAAATTCAATCTCAACTCAATTATGCAACCCTCAATTCAACCCTAAATACTCAACCCATCAACAATCAAGAATCAATAACATAAAAAATAACCATAATTCAGATTAATGCATTTATAAAATGGGGAAGCTGATATCGTTTGCCATCGCAATCCGTTCCTGATGTTCCGCTGCCAGCCATCAACTTCCTTAGTTTCCGCTATCACTCCCCGCGCTTTTGATTTCACCTTCTACTGTAAGGAAAAACAAGTGGTCGGAAGAGGGCGCTAGTTTGTAAACCAAAATTTTTGAGTTTGAAGAAGAAAAATTTGAGAAGAGGTATTAAATAACCATGGGGGTAAAAAAGTAATTTCATATTCTATCTGTTAAAAAAATAACAGAAGTATACGGCATGTGCCTTTAGTTCCAATTTTAAAAAGTTTGGGTTCTATTGAGGTATTACTGTAACTTCCGGTGTATATAGGATATTACTATAAACATTAGGCGTCAATAGGCCATTAACCCAACCTAATAAAGCACTTATAGGAAGGTGAGATATAAAATTGCCATTTTTTTAATATCATAATAATTCATATATATATATATATATATATATATATATATATATATATATATATATATATATATAACCCAACCTAATAAAGCACTTATAGGAAGGTGAGATATATTTTTTTATATCTCACCTTCCTATAAGTGCTTTATTAGGTTGGGTTATATATATATATATATATATATATATATATATATATATATATATAGTGATGCATAGGCTAGAGGTATCTGAATTACTTAAAATTTTGAACACATCATCTTGATGACATGTAGAGTGATGTGAATGGTGTGATCGAGATTCAGATGACTTAAATTGCTCATCTCTAAAAAAATATTTTCATCTTAAAGGAAAACCTTATTGCTAATGTTAAATTTTCACACCTCATCTTGATGACAGTTACAATTTCGCAATCATGCTCTCCCTCACTCCCAGCTCCTATTTACACAAGCCTCTCTAAGACTGCTTCAATTTTATTTTAAAGCCCGTGCAAAGTCCGTGTAACTTCCTACATTACATAGTCGGCTAGTCGCTCGAGTAACAACCAAGTGTTACCCTGTTTCTCTTGCTCTTGATTTCCTGCACCACTTCTATACTCGTATCAGCACCCCAAAACTTTTTTTAAAGAGTGTACTGTCGTGCACAACCCCTTCTGCTCTTGCGAGGCTCATGTAGGCAGACTTAGGAGTGAATTGACCCATCCGATAAGGCGCATACAAATCAAGGAATCACTCGCATCAAGGCCATAGTGACAAATTGGAGTGTTCAGAATAATAGCTCGGTAGCTCGGGATATTTCCACATCAAATAAAGTGGAGATAAGGCTCTGCCATTCCATCCTCTATCAACCGGATCAATGATGTGTTCGACTCTTGTGATGTGTCCAGCCCATGCAGTTAGTGGGTTTTATGTAGCTTCTCATGCCAATTGTATACCCATCGGTCGTCAAAAATTCTGACTGATTTCCCATTTCCAGTTGGGCACCTGCAACGGTCGAAAATAATATCTTTGCACTGCATTAAGTTGCACTGTGGAGACTTGAGCAATTAGATTTCGGTGAGGCCAAACCAAAAGTGGAGCTTGCAAAATATTCCGCTTTTGACTAGTTTCTCCCGTAGAGCATTCGGAACAGTCATAATCCTCCACCAAGCAAAGTTTCACGAAAGTGCTTTGATTAACTAAATTCGAGGCTTCGGAAGCCCAGCCCACCTTCACCTATCGGTTTCTGGAGTTTGATCCAAGAAGTAGGGAAGAGATGCCGACCACCCAACTTCATGGCCCCAATACAAGTTTCTAGCAGCCTCTTCAATTTCTTTGATAGTGCTTTTTGGGAAAGAGACATAAACATCCTTATTTGGCAGGAAGGAATAAGGATTAAGGAATGGTGAGGCGAGAGAGAGGACTTGATGAGAATTTCGCGGCCAGATGATTGGTTTTCCAATCACTCAACTTGTTTAAGCATGTTTTAGTTTGTTTTTCTTGCATTATCAGCTTGCTCTCTCTGAAGGAAAGGCAACAAAAAAAAAGAAAGAAAAAAAAAAAGAGAGAGAGAAAGAAATCCACTAGTTTTGAAACACAATAATAAATTCCAATACCTATATCAATCCAGTAACCAAACTTATTTTAATTCTCATTTAATAATGCTACTATAAGTAGTAGTTTAAGCTCAAAGAAGGACATTTATCCGCTCTAACGTTAAGAGCATATAAAGGTAGGTTTAGTCAATTTTTTTTATTTTTTTTGATTAAAAGATGACCCAGTCATCGCTTCATTAAAGAGTTTTAACGAAACAGAACAATAAAGTACATAACATGCCCGTAGGCAAAACTACCATCACAAACTCCCCAGAAAAGGTCTATATCCTAAACAGCCTACTCAAGGCGTCCAAATAGTTACAAAGAACAAGTCCTCCAAAAGCTCCCATGTAGTATCCCGGGCGTGAGAGCCGCCCCAAAAGAGAGAACCCCTACTGCTCCCCCTCCTCCAAGCGACTCTTCTTCCTCGAGCCGAGATGCCCTGTCCATTCATGAAATGAGAAGTGAATTTTGTGCATCAAAATGGATAATCTTTGGTCTATGCTATTAAAACAGAGGTCGTTACGATCTAGCCATAGGTTTCATATAATAGAGGCGACGGCAATATCCCAATCTATCCGATCCTCTTATGTAATCCTTTGAGATCTAATGACTCCCCAAACTTCCGAACTTGACCCCGGGCTCTGTAAAATACCAAATCTATGTCCCACCCTCTCCCATACCACTCTAGCTCTAGGACAATTGAAAATAATATGATTCATGTCTTCATCGTGACCTTGACATCTATTGCAAGCAGCATTCGCAATAATTCCTCGGTTCCTCAAATTCACCTTCGATAGTATTGCGTCGTTATCTACCAACCATAGAAGAGCTTTCACTTTAGTTGGAGCTTTGATCTCCCAAATGACGTCCGCAACCTCACTTCTTCCTCCTCCATCGTTGAGCCGTTTGTACAAAGAAGATACCGTGAATCTGTGGGTCGTCTCCAATGTCCACCATCTCTCATCCTCCGCCTGAGTTATATATCTCCCCTCTAGCCTTATGAAGTTGTTGAACTGTTGGAATTGACTGATGGAATCCTGATCTAGGATATCCTTTACTTCTAATCTGAGCTTATTGTTGTTCCAAATGTCACTAACCAACGCATCACTGTTAATAACTGCGTTTGCTGCTGATGGGAAAAGTCCCATCAAGTTATTGTCCCCACACCATCTGTCCTTCCAAAATCTTATGTTCTTTCCGTTCCCTACCCTGCAGATAGTATTGCTGTGATAGATTTCTCCCATCTTGGAAACCCCTTTCCACAGGAAGGACTTCCTACCATAGGCACTTTTACCCCCAAATCTGAACTTCCTCCTCTCCCGATACTTAGTAAATGATTGACACCACCAATTGTTGCGTTTGTTTGCCATCTTCCACCACCACTTACTAAGCATCGCTTTGTTCATTTCTCTAAGGTTGATGATTTCCAATCCGCCGAATTCCGTTCTTTTGCATACCCTCCCCTAGTTTATTAAGTGTATCCCTTTTCCTCCCTCATTAGCTCCTTTCCAAAGAAATCTCCTTCAACTTTTGTCTATTTTGTTAATTACCCAATCCGGTAATTCGTATATAAACATGAGGTATATAGGAATACTGTTAATAACTGAATTCAACAAAGTAATCCTACCCCCCAAAGTTAACATGCTCCCTTTCCACCCAGCTAATCTTTTCTCGATTCTTTCGATTAGAGGTTGCCAGTCATCCCTAGTTAATATCCCCGGTCTGATAGGAATCCCCAAATAGACCAATGGAAACTCCCCTTTATTACATCCTAACATTTGTTGTATCTAAGTGATAGGAATAGAGCAGTTGTCGCTTAGTTGAATGATGCAACTTTTATTGAAGTTGACCTTCATACCGGACCAAGCCTCGAAGCACTTCAACACCGTTCCCATTGCAATAATATCATCCTTTGAAGCTGAACCAAACAGCAGTGTATCGTCAGCGTATTGAAGGACGAATATTTCCTCTTTGATTCCCTTGACTTAGATGCCAAAATTTGCCTTATCCTTTCTACCGTTTGCTATCATCCCTGCTAACCCATCAGCTAATATTGCGAAAAGCAGCGATGACAACGGATCTCTTTGTCTCAGCCCCTTTTTACATTTGATCTCTCTTCCTTGCACATCGTTGATGATAAGAAACGACTTGCCTCCCCTGACACATTGGTGAATCCATCTCCTCCATCTTTCCCCGAATCCCTTTAGAAGCAGAGCCTCATCCACTGAATCCCATTCAACAGAATCATATGCTTTCTGAAATTCTACTTTGAAAAGAAATCCATCCGTTTTGTCTTTGTTTCCCCTAAATACAATTTCATGTGCCGAGGCTACGCTGTCCATAATGTCTCTTCCTCTAATAAATCCGCTCTGAGAATCTCCAACAATATCCTTTAGCTGTGGGCCTAATATGCTAGCCAAAACTTTTGAAATAGTTTTAAAGGAACCGTTCAACAGATTGATGGGTCTCAGGTCTCCAACCTCTTTTATTTCAGTTTTCTTAGGGATTAAGACTATATTTTCGTAGTTCAGCCTTTCCAACTCAGCGTCTCCATTGTAGAATTCCTGTACCATGTGCATGAAATTCGCTTTAATGATTTCCCAATAACGCCTGTAGAAAAAGATGGTGAATCCATCCGGCCCTGGTGCTTTGTCCTGCCCCAAACTCTTAATAGCCGTTAGGACCTCGTCTTCGGTGAAGTTGCTCTAGATGCTATCGCTTCCATTGAGTCTCGTGTCTATCCACATGTCTTGATTTAGGTTACATCTATGATCCCTTCTTTTGCCTAGCAAATCCTTATAAGTCTCATTAATGTGTTGCATTATCTTGTCTTCGTTTTCGCACCAGTTTTCGTTCACCTGTAGACCAGAGATATTGTTACAACTCTTTCTTCCATTCGCAATCCTATGGAAAAATTTTGTGTTGGCATCGCCCTCCTCTAACCATTGAATCCTCGACTATTGTTTCCAGTAGTGCTCCTCCATATTTCCAATATGTAAGATATCTTGTCTATGCTTTTGTAACTCATCAAATTCAGTCTCTATTAAGTCTCTTTCCTCCTCTATAAGTTCTAATTGCTAGATCCTTTCTCCTATTTCCTCTTTCAACCTTTGGTTCGGACCAAATTCCGCCTTAGCCCACTACTTCAATCTATTTCTTAACCTCCTAGTCTTTTCAATCCAACAGCCGACCACAGAATTCGAAGTAGAACTGGCGTTCCAAGGATCTTCGATAACCTTACGATTTCCTTCGCAGAGCGTCGATGCTTTCTCGAATAGAAATTGGAATTTGATCTTCCTCTCTCCCTCCCCGTAGTCCAAAGATAGCGGAGTGTGATCCAAAGTGAATCTGACTAACGCCTTAACCTGGGATAAGAGAAATTTTTCCTCCCATTCGGTGGTCATGAAAATTCTGTCTAACTTTGCCAGGATTGAATTTGATTGTAGATTCGTCCATGTGTACTTCCTATTCCTCGCGTTGATCTCCAGCAAATCTAATTCGTTGATTAATGCGTTGAACCTGTCCCTATCGCTCCTTGACGCTCCTCTTCCTAAGTGTTCGTATTGAAATCTAGTAATATTAAAATCTCCTCCAATCACCCAAGGCCCTCTACATCTTCCTCTAATACCCTGAAGCTCCTCCCAGAAGAGACTCATTTGCGCCGACTCGTGAGGCCCATACACAGAAGTGATCGTATGAACCCAACTATCGCTACGCCTTCTAACAACCACCGTGACTGAAAAGCTCCCCGCGATATCTTCTATAATCTCAAACACTCTAGGATTTACACCAATAGCGATACCTCCTGAATAGCCTCTGGATGGTTTGAACCTCCAGTCGAACGTTCCTATACCCCTAATGCTTTGGAATTCATCCATCGTCGGAGATTCTACCCTAGTCTCTTGAAAGGCACATATGGTTGGCATGTTCCTAATGATAGTATTGCTAATGAGTCTCTTTTTTGATTTCTGACGCATTCCCCTAACATTCCAAAAGATGTACAACATGACAAATTTGAAACTCTAACCTCTAAACACTAGACCCACGTACTACCCTCTGCATTATTCTATCCCTCTAGCACTCTCCCCTCTAATAATATTAACGTGATATAATTGTTCTTCTCTATTGGACCCCATGGACAGATCGTAAAGACTAGCAAAATAAATGAGAGAATCATCATTTAATAAGTTAAGAACAGAGTAATTTTTAGGCGAGGTACCTCGACATGCCGACTTTGGTTCCCTTGTCTTTGTCGCTGCTCTAATCAAATCATCTTCACTTGGACCACTCGACCCCTATATATCCATCTGCCTTTTGCTTTTCCTTTCGTATTCTACATTATTGCTGACCACACTCGGCCCCACCCTGTCCCTTACACCATCTCCAGCCAACTCTCGAATTTGCATTGCCCACCTTTCGTGCTCGGAATCATATGGACTTCCCCCGCTTTGAATTCCTTCTAGCGCTGCAATCCTCCCGTCCAAAGAGTCGAGTTGTATGGCATCGATTCTTTGCTCCGATGCGTGATCCGAAACTTCGTCTACTATTTTGTCCCCGTCTTCCTTCACCTCTCTATATCCTGGAGCATAGGTGCCTATCATTTCATCCCCAAAGGCATCAAACGGATTGAGATCCTCCTTTTCCAAAGCAATAACTTTTTCACCCGAATGTTCCCCTTTGTGAGTAATTATTGAATGGGCCATAATCTCTTTAATGGGCTAAACCTCCTTCCCCTTAATCGATTTACTAATTTGAAGCACTCTCTCAGATGGCCCACTCAAGCCCTCTCCCACACTTGGCCCACGCGATTCAAAAGGAACAGCGAAAGAACCGTTGCACCCTAAATTTTCGATAGCTACCTGGATCGAAGACTGTAGCTCTTCCTTTGACATAAGCGAAAAACCTGGGATTCTCGAGCCTTGCGTGCCTTCTCCTTTATCCGCAATCAATCACTTCCCTGCCAGATTCAAACCTCGACCTTGACCCGTCCCATCGCGCTGCTTCTGAGCCTGGTCCCTGTCTATCGTAGGTAGCTCCTCGAGCTCCTCGTCGGGTACCTTCGTTTGTACTGGGCGATGGAGATTAGATCAGTACTCATCAAGCGTCCTAACCTGCTCTGAAGCTATCTTGACGAATGAACGATCCAGATTTTCTGGGACATGATCGGACGGTTCTCCTTCATCGTCTACCTTCAACCCCTTCGAATCTCTATCTTTTTCTGTCATCTGAGCTCTCCTCTTCCTCTAATGTCGAGACCTTTCCGAAGGAGACATTCTTCTTCTTCTTCTCGACGACGACCCTGACATTGTAAAACTCACCTTCGAATTCGACTTGAATCATGGAGGGGTTGTCTAAGTTATTGTCGCAGCCTATCTTGATGTGAGCGAACTCTCGCCTTTCTTGAGTGATGGTCGCTCTGTTTACCTCTTGCAGAAATCCAAAAGCACGGATGATGTTTTGGAACCCCGATCAAATCCAACAATGGAAAGGTAAATTGAACAAACGAATCCATAGTGACGACTTTTCATTCACCTTCAAAGCACCGTATTTGCTAGGCCATTGGGAAAACGTCACGTAGAACTCATCGGTGCCCAGTCCTCTTTTACCAATCACCTCCTTCAATCTTAGTTCGACATGAAAATGGACGAAATAATCGCTGACATTGAGGCACAGAACTCTCCATGCTAGCTTAGACGATGGAGTAATATTAGCGTATAACAGCTTTTCGATCTCTTCCCCCGAAGGGTTTCCACTTTGAATTTTGACAATGGAGCACATGCGAAACCTCCGCTCGAAATCTTCCATGAGCGGCGTTGGAGTAATTATCGCCCTAGTCACCGATCTTCCCCATGTGAAACTGTAACGCCCCGATTTTCGGTAACTGGGAAACCGTGACATAAGCCAGAATCTTTTCTTCAATTAGCCACAATACACAGAAAAACAGGAAAATTTAAAACTTTTTATTCAACACAAATGTATTACAAGTCCGAATGTTAAAAATTGCAATATATTATAACAGTGTTACAATAATACCTTTAAAAGCCCAAGTGTTACAACTTTCAACATATTACATCAGAGTACAATGAATAAAGAACAACACTTGGTATTCCACCAGGATGCTTTCCAACAAATAAATAATTTACAACAATTTACAGCGGAAAACTTTAATGAAATCGACTCCTTGCTCTCTCGCCTTGAGTCCTTCTGAATCCTGTACCTGTACCTATTCTTCTGCAATCCAGTACTTATTGAAGTGGGGACATCAGTATTCACTGACGCTTTATGGCTGATAACTAGCAGCGAATCTCACTATAGCAAACAGATTGATGAAAAGAGAAACGTGTATATATATAATTGATGTGTTAGTATATGCTATGCCTTAGACATTAATACCCGATTAACTAATGTGATGATGCTCTTATTCTAAAGCAAGCAAGTCTCCGGAACAGTATGCAGCTCATACTACATACGCCCCATCTCAAACCGTTTCTTCATATATAGAGATTTGAACTCGTGCCAAGAATTCTACTATTGTACTCAACTTGTTTATGAAGATACGACGTGACTGATGAGGTTGCAGGTACGGTCTATTTTCGTTATTGTATTCATATGGTGGTGTCCAGGTTTGCCACTATTGCCCGACCTCACTCAAATATCTTTGATGAATTCTTGGAGTCTCGCAAGTGCAGGTTAGCTCAAAGTATCTCCTGTGGCACCCCTGGGGTCTCGCAAGAGCAGGACTGCACGTAGGATCCTGTGGCACCGCTAGATATAAGACAAGACGGAGTTCTGGGGGTCAATCCTCCTAGCTCCGACAGGATCGCTCCCGCCTTATCAAGGTACTTCAGAAATTAACAGACGAGATACGGATCCCGTGCTCCCAACTCATGAGAAGGCACAGACCGTATCCTTTTGAGAAGAAGAGTAAAACCCAATAACACCGTCTAGCGTCGGCCTATAGGACAGGTTGGATCATAAGGTATCACCCTTAACACCGACTCCTTTCCTTCGGCAATTTATAGATAAAAATTGTTAAGTAACTGTTACTACCCTAACGATATCACTAACCCTAACCAAACAAGCGAGACATGCCACTGTGCTTCCAACTAGACATGAAAAAACACCATACGTGTCTCTCTTCTAGAGAGTGTAACAATTTTTCGACAAAATTCACCAAGTCCTAATCTAGACTTCTCAAGATCTTCTCGGATTTACTCACAGCCTACCTATTCAAGACAATACCTACATATGAGCCCAATGAGCTTCATATGAGACAATAACATACATACGTGCCAAATAAGCTACGTATGAGACCACAGCTACATACGGGCCAGTCGAGCCGCGTATGAGCAAAGCCACACATAAGAACAACCATACAGGTAATCAACCTAGAAGCAACCAAACGTGCTTCTAGCAAAACTTGATCTTCTATAATTAGAAGCAACAGAAGAATCTATTATTAGTATAATACAAATATACTATCAAGGAAAAGCCCGAAAGCGACATAAAAACCTCCCGACAGCCTAGAAGCAACCAGTGCTATGCTTGTCGGAATTCGATAGAAATATACTTTTTAGAAAAGTAAGAACATCTGCCACAAATCTCTAGTGAAACATTATTTCAGATTTTGTAAGGAATCCAAAATCCGGTCCATCGAACATATGTAAACAGTTTAACCAAACTACAGATTTTCAACAAAAAGTTGAGACTTCGCAAGCTGATAACTTTTGATCCACTCGTCAGAATCTAACGAAACTGAACAATTTGAAAAGCTGGGAACATCTACTAATATTTTCCAGTTGACCAGTTGCTCAGATTCCGTAAGGAAATCCAAATTCCTACCCGTCGAACATATGCAAACAGTTACCAAACTACCAATTTTCAATAAAAAGTCGAAACTTGCGTAGCTTGTAACTTTTGCTCCACTTATCGGAATCTAACAAAACTGGACAATTTGGAAAGGTGGGAACATCTACTAAAACTTCCTAGTTTACCAGTTGCTCAGATTCCATAAGGAAATCCAAATTCCTAACCGTCGAATATACACAAACAGTAACCAAAAACACTAGACTTAACCTAGAAAAGGTGAAACTTTGGGAGCCTATAACTTCTACTCCGCTTATCGGAATTTAACCCAAGAGCTCAATTCGGAAAGGGAAGAACGTCTACTACAAGTCTCTAGTTGGTCCGAATCTCAGATTCAACCAATAAGACACTCTAAAATCTCAAAGAAGCCAAACAGATACAATTTCAACCTGCCGAAATACACAGCCAGCTGAAAACTTTCAAAGCCCATAATTTCTTCTCCGCTTATCAAAATTTAACCCGAGAGGTCAATTCAGAAAAGAGAGAACGTCTACTACAACTCCCTAGTTGGTCCGAACTTCAGATTCATCAAGTAAAACTCTCAATAATGACAAAGAAGTGAAACGGTAAGCATTCAGTCAAACAGATATTTGCTGTATTTTACAAAGACCATAACTGTTATTCCGCTTATCGGAATTTAACCCGAGAGGTCAATTCGGAAAGGGAAAGATGTCTACTACAACTTCCTAGTTGGTCCGAACTTCAGATTCATCAAGTAAAACTCTCAAAAATGACAAAGAAGTGAAACAGTAAGCATTCAGTCAGACAGCTATTTGTTGTATTTTGCAAAGACCATAACTCTTATTCCGCTTATCGGAATTTAACCCGAGAGGTCAATTCAGAAAGGGGAAGATGTCTGCTACAACTCTCTATTTGGTCCGAACCACAAATTCATCCAGTAAAAGGCTCAAAAATGACAACCACACAGAACAGTGAGCTTCTCAGCCGAACTCGCTGTCCTGATTTGCAATGGACATAACTTTTGCGTCTCTTATTGGAATTTAACCCGAGAGGTCAATTTGAAAAGGGAAAGATGTCTACTACAACTTTCTAGTTGGCCTGAACCTCAAATTCCGTAAGGAAGACCACTTCCCAGCCCCCCAAACATACTGCGATACAATCCCAAAACAGTGACTCCACTGTTTTGGCTCAAATCTCGCTGTTTTCGGGAAACGACTTGTTTCACCCTTCAAAACTACTCCGAAAAGTCCCCAAAAATTCTAGCATACTAATAACACCTAGGAGAACCGCCCACATGAATTTCGGGTCAAGATTCTATCGTTTACATGGTTAATTAAAATCAACCATACAACCCTAAAAATCGGTTCTTTGTGCGTCTAATTTGTGTTCTACCACTACAACTTTTACATGCTCGTATATCTAGTCCATTTGCACATGAAATGAACTCCATACAACATCATACCACAAAACAAAACCCTAAAATAGCTGAAACAACCATGAGTATGAGAAAACCCCACATTTGAAAAGTGTAGGAAGAACTTGTCCTCTCCTCCTTGCTCCTTGTTCTTGCTCCTCAAGAATACCACCATGAAATCAAAGAACCCATGAGACCCTCTCTTTTTCTTTTGATTCAATCTCTCTTTCTTTTTCTTCCTTTTCTTCTCAATCTTTTTCTAAAGTAAAGATAAGTAAAACTAAAAGTAGAAAGAGATGAGATTTGAGAAGGGATGAGAATGGAAACACAACAATGGGAAGGGGAAGGGGAGGGGGCCGGCCAATATATAGGAGAGGGAGAGAGAGAGGGGGTGTGGGGAAGGTGCTATGAGGTGAAGGTTTATGTGGTGGAGGAGAGTTCCAACAATTGGAATTTACTTGCAAATATATATTGCAATCAAGCCCTAACTCATCCTATCCTTCCATCACATGATGATGGATCAAAAAAGAAATAAAATTTGTCAAATCACATACTACATGATTTGTTCAAACGCCCGAAATCGACACTGTTTGATTTCGTACGTATATCTGATTATACAGATAATTTTCGTTCGTGAAAACAAACAAATCTGTACTAAAATAATTTAATTCCAAGAAAAAAAATAAAAATAATTTTATTACTGGTTCGGAAGATTCCAGTATCAATTTTGGTACAAAACAGATATATATAGACTCGTATCTGTATATATATAATGCTTATTAGCAAAATCGGGTGATATCCACAAAAAATATTTCAATTCTGGAGATATAAATAAAATAATAATAAAATAATTATTTTTTTTAATGCCAGCCCGAGATTTTCCAGACGTTTTTCTCAAAAAACGCGTTTTTTTCAAGTTTTTGTACAAGTGCACCAAACTGATACAATACCTGTATATACTTACTAGTATATATGTCCAGGTGACTTTTTATGAGTAAAACCAAAAAGTTCCCATTTAAAATATTTTAATTTAAAAATAATAATTCATCCAATATAATATCTGTCCGGGATATTACAATACTTCCTCCTTAGAATAGTTATGTCTTCAGAACTACGTTAAGTCAGGAGAACAAAACAAACATCCATTAACAAAATAACTCGGGGAAAGAAAGTTTATACCACTTTCTGGTTCCCAAGTGACTTATCCACAAACTGGTTCTCCAAAGAACTCGACTTCGATCCTAAAGCTGCCTGTGACTC
Source organism: Hemerocallis citrina (assembly GCA_017893485.1). NCBI lineage: Eukaryota > Viridiplantae > Streptophyta > Magnoliopsida > Asparagales > Asphodelaceae > Hemerocallis > Hemerocallis citrina. The sequence continues at coordinate 136,042,118 of CM030365.1, forward strand.
TGCCAAAAATCGAGACGTAACTCTTGAATCTCGATCAGAATCACTGATACTGGTTCTCCATGTTGCTTCCTTACGCCTTCAATGTGGACTCCCGCTAAATTCAATAGCGATTAAGTCGTCTTTATCGGGAGAAATAATGCAGACTCTGTCAACTGATCCTCAATATCCCAAATTGGGTCATCCATTTTCAAACTTCTGGGTAATCCTGTAACGAAGTCCATACCGTTATTCCGATATTTTCCTTCGTCAATTTGCCACTTCAGTGCTTTGATCCCTGCATCTCCTGCCTAAGCCTTCTGACTTGCTCCCTTAGACTCGGTTGTGGCTTTAATCGTGCCAAAACTGAGCTCCAATCTTCCCTGATCATCTCAAATTTCTCGAGGAACATCCTCAACAACTGACTCTCAAGTGCTCAACGCATCCTTCCATTCTTGAGATTAATCCCATCGTATGGATCATTCGGGTGTCTGCCTTATCTCACATCCACCGTACTGGGGATGAATCACCTTGGGGAATGCCGCGCTCGTCCCTGAAATACTGGAGACCGATTCCTACTCCACAGATCATTCTGGGGCCTACTTCATCCATCGTCTGGAATACTGAGGAATGTCTCACTCCATGGATTATTCTGGGGCCTTCACCACACGAACTCCCCATGAGTATTGCTCTCGTCCCGAAATACTACAGATCGATCCCTCCCTACAGATCATTCTGGGGCCTATTTCATCCCTCGTCTGGAATACTGGGGAACATCTAACTTCGTGGATCATTCTGGAGCCCTTACTCATTCTTGAATTTCTTCGTGGGTATTACTCTCGTCCTTAAAATACTGGAGATCAATCCCACTCCACAGATCATTCTGGAGCCTATTTCATCTCTCGTCTGGAATACTTGGGAATATCCCACTCCTTAGATCATTCTGGAGTCAATGTCTCATTAACCTGCTTGTGAATGTTGCTCTCGTCCCTGGAATACTGGAGATCAATCCCGCTCCACAGATCATTCTTATGGCTTATTTCATCCCTCATCTGGAATACTGGGGAATATCTCACACCTTGGATCATTCTAGAGCCCTTACTCATCCTTGAATTCCTTTGTGGGTATTACTCTCGTCCTTGGAATACTGGAGACTAATCCCACTCCACAGATCATTCTGGAGCCTATTTCATTCATCGTCTGGAAAACTTAGGAATATCTCACTCCTTGGATCATTCTGGAGCCAATGTCCCACTAACCTGCTTGTGAATGTTGCTCTCGTCCCTGGAATACTGGAGATCAATCTCACTCCATAGAACATTCTGGGGCCTATTTCATCCCGCATTTTGGAATACTGGGGAATATCTCGCTCCACGAATTCTTCTGGAGCCAACGTCACACAATCTTCCCCCATGAGTGTCGCTCTCGTCCCTGGACTACTGGAGACCAATTCCTACTCCATAGATCATTCTGAGGCCATTTCATCCCTCGTCTGGAATACTGAGGAATGTCTCACTCCATGGATCATTCTAGAGCCGACCTCATTACACGAATCCCCTGTGAGTATCGCTCTCGTCCCAAAATACTGGAGGTCAATCCCACTCCACAGATCATTCTGGGGCCTATTCCATCCTACGTCTAGAATGCTGGGGAATATCTCACTTCGTGGGTCATTCTGGAGCATCCCTACTCATGATCATTCTTGCTTTATCATATCTCCCTTGAAATTGGCTCACTCACTTCCATCAACACATCCTCGGTTAGGATATCCTCGAATACTATCCTATCCTTAAAAAAAAACACATACTGAAATTAGTCCAGATATAGAAAAATTATAAAATATAAGTTGAAAAAAACAACAATATGAATTATAATTGTATACAACTAGCTAAAATCCGACTCCTAAAAGGCATCCAAGTTTAATTTTCCTACTGTGTTGGACTGTAAATTGAAGTTGGCTCTGATTCCACTCTGTAACGCCCCGATTTTTGGTAACTGGAAAGTCGTGACACAAGCCAGAATCTTTTCTTCAATTAGCCATAATACACAGAATAATAGGAAAATTTAAAACTTTTTATTCAACACAAATGTATTACAATTCCGAATGTTACAAAATTGCAATACATTATAACAGTGTTACAATAATACCTTTACAAGCCCAAGTGTTACAACTTTCAACATATTACATCAGAGTACAATGAATAAACAACAACAATTGGTATTCCACTTGGATGCTTTCCAACAAATAAATAATTTACAACAATTTACAGCGGAAAACTTTAATGAAATCAACTCCTTGCTTTCTCACCTTGAGTACTCCAGAATCCTATACCTGTACCTGTACTTCTGCAATCCAGTTCCTATTGAACTGGGGACATCAGTATTCACTGACGCTTTAAGGCTGATAACTAGCAGCGAATCTCAACTATAGCAAACAGATTGATGAAAACAGAAACGTGTATATATATAATTGATGTGTCAGTGTATGCTAAGCCTTGGACTTTAATACCTGATTAACTAATGCGATGATGCTCTTATTCTAATGCAAGAAAGTCTCTGGAACAGTATTAAGCGCATACTACATACGCCCCATCTCAAGCCGTTTCTTCATATATATGGATTTGAACTCGCACCATGAATTCTACTATTGTACTCAACTTATTTCTGAAGATACGACGTGATTGATGAGGTTGCAGGTACAGTCTATTTTCGTTAATGCAGTCACATAGTGGTGTCCAGGTTTACCACTATTGCCCGACCACACTCAAATATCTTTGACGAATTGTTGGAGTCTCGCAAGCGTAGGTTAGCTCGAAGCATCCCCTGTGGAATGCCTGGGGTCTCGCAAGCATAGGACTGCACGTAGCATCCTGTGGCACCCCTAGATATAAGACAAAATGGAGTTCCGGGGGTCAATCCCCCTAGCTCCGACAGGATCGCTCCCGCCTTATCAAGGTACTTTAGAAATTAAGAGATGAGACACGGACCCCGTGCTCCCAATTCGTGAGAAGGCACAGACCGTATCCCTTTGAGAAGAAGAGTACAACCCAATAACACCGCCTAGTGTTGGCCTATAGGATAGGTTGGATCATAAGGTATCACCCTTAACACCAACTCCTTCCCTTCGGCAATTTATAGATAAAAATAGTTAAGTAACTGTTACTACCCTAACGATGTCACTAACCCTAACCAAACAAGCGAGACATGCCACTGTGCTTCCAACTAGACATGAAAAAACACCGTACGTATCCCTCTTCTAGAGAGTGTAATAATTTGTCGACACAATTAACCAAGTCCTAATCTAGACTTCTTAATATCTCCTCGGATTTACTCATAGCCTACCTATTCAAGACAATACCTACATATGAGCCTAATGAGCTTCATATGAGACCATAACATACATACGTGCCAAATAAGCTACGTATGAGACCACAGCTACATACGGGCCAGTCGAGCCGAGTATGAGCAAAACCACACATAAGAACAACAATACAGGTAATCAACCTAGAAGAAACCAGACGTGCTTCTAGCAAAACTTGATCTTCTATAATTAGAAGCAACAAAAAAATCTCTTAACAGTATAATACAAACATACTACCTAGGAAAAGCCTGAAAGCGACATAAAAACCTCCTGACAGCCTAGAAGCAACCAGTGCTATGCTTGTTGGAATTTGACAGAAATATACTTTTTAGAAAAGTAAGAACATCTGCCACAACTCTCTAGTGGAACATTATTTCAGATTCTGTAAGGAATCCAAAATCCGGTCCATCGAACATATGCAAACAGTTTAACCCAACTGTAGATTTTCAACAAAAAGTTGAGACTTCGCAAGCTGGTAACTTTTGCTCTACTCGTCAGAATCTAACGAAACTGAACAATTTGAAAAAGTGGGAACAACTACTAAAACTTTCCAGTTGACCAGTTGCTCAAATTCCATAAGGAAATCCAAATTCCTACCCGTCGAACATACGCAAACATTTACCAAACTACCAATTTTCAGCAAAAAGTCGAAACTTCCGTAGCTTGTAACTTTTGCTCCAATTATCGGAATCTAACAAAACTGGACAATTTGGAAAGGTGGGAACATCTACTAAAACTTCTCAGTTGATCAGTTGCTCAGATTCTGTAAGGAAATCCAAATTCCTAACCGTCAAATATACACAAACAGTAACCAAAAACACCAGACTTAACCCAGAGAAGGTGAAACTTTGGGAGCCTATAACTTCTACTCCGCTTATCGGAATTTAACCCGAGAGCTCAATTCGGAAAGGGAAGAACGTCTACTACAAGTCTCTAGTTGGTCCGAACCTCAGATTCAACCACTAAGACACTCTAAAATCTCAAAGTAGCCAAACAGATACAATTTCAACCTGCCGAAATACATAGTCAGCTAAAAACTTTCAAAGCCTAATTTCTACTCCGCTTATCGGAATTTAACCCGAGAGGTCAATTCAGAAAGGAGAGAACGTCTACTACAACTCCCTAGTTGGTCCGAACTTCAGATTCATCAAGTAAAACTCTCAATAATGACGAAGAAGTGAAACAATAAGCATTCAGTCAAACAGCTATTTGCTGTATTTTACAAAGACCATAACTGTTATTCCGCTTATCGGAATTTAACCCGAGAGGTCAATTCGGAAAGGGAAAGATGTCTACAACAACTTCCTAGTTGGTCCGAACTTCAGATTCATCAAGTAAAACTCTCAAAAATGACAAAGAAGTGAAATAGTAAGCATTCAGTCAGACAGCTATTTGCTGTATTTTGCAAAGACCATAACTCTTATTCCGCTTATCGGAATTTAACTTGAGAGGTCAATTCGGAAAGCGGAAGATGTCTGCTACAACTCTCTAGTTGGTCCGAACCACAAATTCATCCAGTAAAAGGCTCAAAAATGACAACCAAACAGAACAGTGAGCTTCTCAGCCGAACTCGCTGTCTTGATTTGCAATGGACATAACTTTTGCGTCTTTTATTGGAATTTAACCCGAGAGGTCAATTTGATAAGGGGAAGATGTCTACTACAACTTTCTAGTTGGCCCGAACCTCAAATTCCGTAAGGAAGACCCCTTCCCAGCCCCCCGAACATACTGCGACACAATCCCAAAATAGCGAGTCCACTGTTTTGGCTCAAATCTCGCTGTTTTGGGGAAACGGCTTGTTTCACCCATCAAAACTACTCCGTAAAATCCCCAAAAATTCTAGCATACTAATAACACCTAGGAGAACCTCCCACATAAATTTCGGGTCAAGATTCTATCGTTTACATGGTTAATTAAAATCAACCATACAACCCTAAAAATCGGTTCTTTATGCCTCTAATTTGTGTTCTACCACTAAAAATTTTACATGCTCTTATATATAGTCCATTTGCACATGAAATGAACTCCATAAAACATCTTACCACAAAACAAAACCCTAAAATAACTACAACCATGAGTATGAGAAGACCCCACCTTTGAAAAGTGTAGGAAGAACTTGCCCTCTCCTCCTTACTCCTTGTCCTTGCTCCTCAAGAATACCACCATGAAATCAAAGAACCCATGAAACCCTCTCCTTTTCTTTTGATTCAATCTATCTTTCTTTTCCTTCCTTTTCTTCTCAATCTTTTTCTAAAGTAAAGATAAGTAAAACTAAAAGTAGAAAGATATGAGATTTGAGAAGGGATGAGAATGGAAACACAACAATGGGAAGGGGAAGGGGAGGGGGCCGGCCAATATATAGGAGAGGGAGAGAGAGAGAGGGGGTGTGGGGGAGGTGCTATGAGGTGAAGGTTTATGTGGTGGAGGAGAGTTCCAACAATTGGAATTTACTTGCAAATATATATTGCAATCAAGCCCTAACTCATCCTAACCTTCCATCTCATGATGATGGATCAAAAATGAAATAAAATTTGTCAAATCACATACTACACGATTTGTTCAAATGCCCGAAATCGACACTGTTCGATTTCGTACGTATATCTGATTATACAGATTATTTTCGTTCGTGAAAACAAACAAATCAGTACGAAAATAATTTAATTCCGAGAAATAAAATAAAATAATTTTATTACTGGCTCGAAAGAATCCAGTATCAATTTTGGTACAAAACAGATATATATATATAGACTAGTATATGTATATATATAATGCTTATTAGCAAAATCGGGTGATATCCACCGAAAATATTTCAATTCTGGAGATATAAATAAAATAATAATAAAATAATTATTTTTTTTATGCCAGCCCGGGATTTTTCAGACATTTTTCTCAAAAATGCATTTTTTTCAAGTTTTTGTACAAGTGCACCAAACTGATACAATACCTGTATATACTTACTAGTATATATGTCCAGGTGACTTTTTATGAGTAAAACCAAGAAATTCCTATTTAAAATATTTTAATTTAAAAATAATAATTCATACAATATAATATCCGTCCGGGATATTACAGAAACTCTCTTGCGGTTTGCTAGCATTGGACCTTGCAGGAGATGCTTCTCTTGGCATAGCAATCTGTGGAGGCACAACTCGCTTGGACCGTGGAAAATTCTTGGAGATGTGGCCGGAGCGTCGACATACATAGCAAAACCAGTCGTTGACGCAATTTTTGATTGTATGGCCCCTCTGTGCGCATTTGTGGCATTGCTGACCGGAACCCACCGACCCTGAGCTTTCCCTGAGCTGTCGCTTCTCCGCCTTGATCACCTTCCGAGGTCACACGAGCACCCATTCTCCCTCTTCGTCGTTTTTTGTAACCTTTTCTAGTGACATCGGGGAGCTCCTCCTTGAGCTAAGGCGCACTGGAGACATCTCCCTCCGTGAACCCCTGATGACCTCAATGAACATTCTTCGCTGTCGCTCCACATGAGCCTTTTCATCATCCTCCGATCCTGTCGAAGTGAACCTGGTCATCTTGCCCTTTACTCTATCATCTTCACGTCTATGGTGCTCACTTGACATCTCTCTATGGGATGATCATGGAGTTCTCTGAGTAGAACAGTTTCTCAGTCTATTCGAGGCGCCATGCTCTCCTCTATCCTCGCTTTTACTCCATGCGCTCCTCTCTGTTATCTCCTCCCTCCTGCGCTTGTTCATGTGGCGCTCCTCTTCTTGTCCCGCCTGGTTGTCGTGTGTATGGTGAAGGCTGCCCTGGTTTCGGTTACTGAGGGGGTGGAAGTGATGGAGATCTCGTTCTCTTGCCTCTCTATCCTCTCTTCCTCTCATCCTGTGGGGAGGTGTTTCAGTGATTGTCATGGTTTATTTTGTTTGGCCATACTTCTAGTTTAGTCAAATTACCATGGCACACCCTTCAAACAATAACTAAATAAATAAATAAATAAAGGGAGATTTCAGAAGAAAAAAAAACAAAAATTACACATTATTTGGTATAAACCCAAAGATCTAACTTTTAGGCCGCATACTGGTATTACCTGTGCATTCTTAGAAAGCTAGAAAATATAATTCCACCAATACTTTTTATGCATCCATCCATACAATATCATGAACACATGTGACCTCATCAGAAGCTCACATACCTTTTGCATTCTCCAGTACTGATGAAGATTAGTAGATAGCAGTAAAATCCAGATCTCGGACCAGATCATGTGTGGCTTGTGTGCGCCCGCACGTCCTGCGGAGACGAATGCCCAATATTGATTTTTCCCTTTATAAACAGCTGTTATAAATGTAGAAACGGTTTTATCTGCCATTACAATGTACTCATTGAATTGATTGTCTGTCATTATAGTGTACGCATTCAATTGATTGTCCACAGTTATACTGAAGGCATCCAAAGGTATTGACTGCTGTCTGCCGTTACAGTGTACGCATTCAATAGGTTGTCTGCCGTCACACTGAAGGCATTCATAATCTTGTCTGCCGTTACAAGTCTCTAACCCCGGCCCTATAAATAGAGGCCCCCCTCCCTGTCTTCCCTGCACAAAATCTCTTCTCTTCCTCTCTGTTCCGTTTCATTTTGTAAGTTCATTCGGTAAAGGTGATAGAGTTCTGACGCTACCAGTTCGAGAGCGTTATGTGGTGTCTACGTGAACCTTCTTTGTCGTTGCATCCTGGGAGACATGCGCCTCAACTAGCTCCAGCACCTAGACGAGGCGAAAACTGTAACACCTAGCAATATAAAATAATTTATTTTGCATTATTAAATAATATTAAATTGGTAAAGTTGACTATTTTGACTATTTTCTTGAAATTGCAATTTTGCACATGCAACAACGTGTAAAGTTAGCAATTTTTGAATTCTTAAAATTTTATGGTTAATGATTGATTTTCCTCATTTATTTATGATATTTTAATTTTCAGATTTATTTGAATTAATTGGGCTATTTTATGAATTTGTTAATTTTACAAGTGCAAAACACATGCAAATATTTTTTTGGTGCAAATCTCCAATTTTAAAATTTTGAATAGATTCTCCTATTTATAAGTGAGTATATCCTAAATTTTGGGATTTTTCTGAATAAAGAAACTATTTTTAAAAATACTTCGAAAGAAAGGAGCTTTTATGTAAAAAACCGATTGTATCTCAAACAAATAATGAAAATTCATTTCTGCTGCTTTTTGGGCTGTAAATGGTCATCATTAAAGATAAAATTTATTTAGAGTTGATTTGTTAAAGATTTAAACAAATATGGTATTTTTGCAAATATGAAGTTTAAGTTGGACCTTGTGCAAATATTTTTATTGGAAACTAAAAGTCAAAAATTTTATTTGGAAAATATAATATTTATTAGTAGATAATAATTCTTAATTTTCTAAAATTTTACGAATATTTTATGACATATTTGCAAATATTACAAAGAGATGGACTTTTTTGCAAAATTACCACTTGGAGTACAAATCTGAAAATTTTCAATTTCTGGGCTATGCTTGATGGCCAGCTAACTCAGTAGTAAAGGGATTTGGTTTTATTTTAATTTATTTGACTTATTTAACTAATTTATTAAAGAAAGGTCTACATATGTAAAAGAATAAATTATTGAGGGATGTTTCTATAAAACTCATAATACCGTAATTAAATCAGGATCCTAGCTATTTATTGACGGCTACAGCCGCCTCCCCTCTGCACAAAACAAAATAACTATTTTTATTATCATTCTTGGAGATTTTTTCAAGCTTGGAATCTTGGATTTTGCTAAGGAATGAGCTTTTTCTTATTTCTTTATTATTTCGATTGGATCCTTTTGAGGTGAGTGACATATGTTTGATTTCTTGTTGATTTATGCATGTCAAATATGATGATTTGTTTAGTAGAATACATGGTAGATGATTGTATGATAAAGTAGTGGTGAATGGATAATTAATAATTGTACTTTCATGAATAATATGCAATGGATGAATAAATTTATTGTATGGATAACCTAAGAATATTAAGAACCTATGTAACACTCCTCTATTTCATATATATTGTGTAATTAAATTAATTTATTTGGTGGAGTGATTTTTATTGAAATTTATTATGAAAAGAGAATTAGAGGGGCCTAAATAAATATTTCGTCAAAGGAGGGGTTTAAAATGAATTTTCCCTTTTATTATTTTTATTATTCTTCTTTTTCTTTTTTTTCCTTCTCTTCCTTTCGATTGAAACCGAATCGTTCTCCTTCTTTTTTTTCCTTCTCCGAGTTCGGCCGAACCCATCGCTAGGGTTTCGAATCCACCCAAAATCCACACCAATCTTCAAATCGATCGGGGGTTTTTGTAGGGTTTTGCAAGCCCTTCAACGTGGTGGTATTGGTTTAGGAGTACGATTTCGTTAAGGTATACCAAATTACATCTTTTGTGAATTGAAGTGTATGCTTTCGATTTCTTTTCATGAAAATTTTAGAAGGAGGATGTTTAGAGTATGTGTATTATGCTTAGGGTGCAAGATTTCAATTTTAAATGGTGATGGTGTAGAAATTCCATTAAATCTAGGGTTTGAGTTTTAGGAAGGTAAGGAGAATGACATCCATTGCATACTAATAATCATTTTGGGTGGTGTAGGCTATTATGGGAAAATATGTATAAATAGAGGATTGTATTCTTAGGATGCTCATATAAGTTAATTGTGGGATGTAGAAGTTAATCCGGGGTATTTTACCTTTAAAATATAAAATGATGATTTGAACTCCTCTGATCGAGGGTTAGAATTGGGAGTTGGTTATAAAACTAGAGAATTGTTGATTTGACATGTTTATGTAGGATGTGTATGATGTGCATTCGGGGATAGATAATGTGTATTTTAAGTAAATGGCTTATGAGTTCGATGATTTTTGTAATAGGTGCATATAAAAAAAAGGGGGGTTGATTGGCGACGGGGAGAGCGAGGAATATCTTCTTACCGGTTCGCCAGGTGAGTATGATCTTTTTATTCTAAATGCATAATGTGCTATGAAAATTTTAAAATATGGTTTGGTGTGTGATATGTGAAGTGTAATGAGTATGGAAAAGTTCATAAGTAGAATACAGAGTAAATTATGAGATATAAGAAATTAGTATATATATGTATGGGAATGTGTTGTTACTTGTAGATAAATATTTATATGTTTCGGGGTTGTAATGAGTAGATTTATGTATGTGAATGTATGGGGATGTGTGATGTGTGATCTCATGACTGATGTGATGAGGTGGAACGCATGGCGTATATGATATGAGTCATAGGGTGTATGTGTGATATGCGGGTGATAAATTGGGAATTTATGTGGTATTGTGATGTGAAATGAACATGGTGTGTGTGTGACGGGTGAGTGGGAAATGAAAAGTTTATATGATATCAGTGAAATTAATGGCTTGTGTATGTTTATGAATTTCATAGAATTTATATGCTTTCATGTTATGTTATAACGGTGAAATTAGAGTATAAAGGAGTTATATTGTAAATGAGTTATTTGATAAAGGAGCTATACTGTAAAGGAGATATACCGTGATATATTATAAAGGAGATATATATATATATATATATATATATATATATATATATATATATATATATATATATATATATATATATATATATATGGAGAAATATTATAAAGGAGATTTATTATAAATGAATATATGGAGATATTTTATTAAAGGAGTTATTATATTAAATGAGTTATATTAAAGGAGTTGTTATATTAAAGGAGTTATTTTAAAGGAGTTATATATTGCCCCAAATTATGTTTGGGGAACAGGAGTTATATATCTATTTATATTGCCCCAAATTGTATATTTGGGGAACAGGAGTTATATTGTGAAGGAGTATATAATAAAGGAGATATGTATGTGTATATAAAGGAGAATTAAATATTGCAGTGCCGCACAATCTCCCGGGGTTTGGGCTAGACCCCACAGGCCCGAGATACACCCGGGAACATGAGTTATATTTATATTGCCCCAAATTTTATATTTGGGGATCAGGAGTTATATATTGCCCCAAACTGTGTTTGGGGATCAGGAGTTTCCCTCGCTGGTATAAGGTCCGGAGGAAGACGTAGCCTCGGACAAGTAAGACTCTGTGTGAGCATCGATTCACGTGTTATATTTTACTTTTGACTAGCCTTTTGGCTTTAGTCTTGGATGGACAAGCGCGCAACCGTACTTTCAATCCAGCCCACAAATGGTAGATGCTTAGGACACCTGGATCTGGGTGATGTGGTGGGTTCACAGGATTGAAATGTACGGGATGGGAGGCACAGAGATCCCTGTGTTGTATGAGGAGGTCAGTTGTGTGGGCACTGAAAAGGAGTAAATATAAAGGTGTATATGTGTATCGAAAGAATGTATATATAAAGATATTGATGATATGATATATATTTCGGAGATTATTTATATTATGGGAGATGTGAATATACTACGGGAGATATATATGTATGTATAATGGCATTTGGCTTGAGACGTGATGTGATATTATCCAGACTGTGTGTTTGGGGTGCGGTGAGTATTACCCAAGCTATCGGCTTTGGGGTGTGATTTGTGATTGCCCAAACTATGTTTGGGATATGGAGTATATTGTGATAATAATGAAAGTGAAGTTAATGGCATTTTGTGATATGAGTGATATGTTATTGATGCGATGAAATGCAAGTAAATTGCCATGTGTACTGAGATGTTATGTTTTGTGTTATAAGACATGAGTTAATATGATATAATGAGAAGAGATGCTTATGTTTATGATGTGATACGTGATATAATATCATAAGATAAATAGCTGTGTTATATGTTTGTGTGCCCTGGGAATTGTGACTAGGAAGTACTCACCTGCTATTTCGGACGAAATAGTGGGAACTACCTGCCTAGGCATAATTTTCAGGATAAACAGGTGAGTTATTGATATGCTGGTTGTATTGTGAGTTGGAAATAAAATTAAAGATGATGGTGAAAATAAGCGATATGATGAGATTGGAATGAAAAGAAACTAAATGGTGAATTATAATGTGATGATACGTGGGGTGAATGTGTTATTATGAGATTAAGCGTGGGGAAGGTTATGCGATTAAAATGAATGTTAGAAATAAAGAAGAGGAGTTATGCAATCATGAATGAAAGGTAAGGTGAGATAATATGAGAATGAAAAGTTATAGTAAGCGGTATTATGAGTTGTGAATGGAGATTTAAGTAAAATACAGTATGATATGAGTGGTTCCACCTTGGAATTGTGTCAAGGAACTACCTGCCCGCTGTTTCTGTGGAAATGGTGGGAACTACCTGCCTTGGCATAATTCGCAGGGTGAGTGGGCATAATAGTGCCAGTGATTAATGGAAATGAAGAATTAAATGAGTGAAGATGAAAGTAAGTTAGTTATCAATCAGATTGAATAATAATTGAATGAAATAATGAGATGTGCTAATGGTGTGATGAAATGCAAGTCCCTCGCATAGTGAAATGAAATGTGATATTTACGTGATCCGACATAAATGAGTGGGATATTCTGGAAATGAATGCGTATGTTTAGGAGGATATAAAAATAGATAATTGTGATGTTATTCACTAAATTAAATACTTGTAATGAGATGTCATGATGATGTAGATGGTATGGTTGTTTGTATGTGTGTGATGTATGTAATGAGAGAAGGGTTGTGAAAATGATTATGAAAGAAAATATGCCGTATATAATACTAGTAAATGAAGTGCATGGTTTATAAGGATGAAGAAAAGATGTAGTAAGATCATGTGTATGTATATATAAAGAAATGCTCCTGTGGCAATAATTGTGGAAGGATCGATATTTGTGGCAGGAAATTCAAACGTAAAGGTAATGGATCGTATGTGACTTGTCTTATGCAAATATAAGAGATATGTCGTTAGTGTGATGTATATAGAGAATTGGGTGAAGTTATGGGTAAGTGAATAGTTGAATACAGGATTGACAAAGTATTTGATATATCGTTATAGTGATGATGTTGTTGAACTCAGGATTCGGGTTGCCTTATCTTACTTGGTATTCGTAAGTTTAAATTATTTTCTTTGTACTATTTTAAATTGTTATTTGATTAATAATTATACTCACACTAGAAATGGCTAACCCCTTAGTGTTTGGGGGGTTAGGGGAGTCAGAGGACTACCCTAGATCCCCTATTGTTACAGGTTCCCATTAGTGCAGAGAGGAGGCGTAGTTTGCAGGGTGAGGATTTATTTTAAAAGGTTTTGTATTAATTAGTTAGAATGAGAGGTGATTTTATGTTTTAAATTGTTTTATGGATGTATAAGTATGTAAATGATGATGGTGAGTATAGTATGGAGTAGTATGGGGTGGTTGTGACCCGTACCCACCTTGTTGTGGTGTACTGGGCTCTGTGGTAGATTTTACAAAGATTTTTCTAAAAACTTTACCTCGTTTTCAAAGAAATTTATGGTGTTTAATTGATATTTGATAATCCGTTATGAGTTTGGCCCCCAGAGCATTATATTATATTGCCTGTGTGTATTTGCTCATTTTGGCCTGGGGAGCCCATAAAAATATTATGTGGATTGTGAGATACAGAATTTTGAGCAGAATTCCGTAAGCTTTTTGTGTTTCGGGGGAAAATTTACAGGGGAGACTCTGTCAAAATTTTCCCTGAAATATAACTTTCTTGGTTTATGTTTAAAGTAACATAGAAATTGAAGGAATTGAGTTTGGAGTCAAAAAAAATTTGGGGCGTTACAACCTAGCAGAAATCAGGAGTATGTTGTTTTCTTTCATGTTCTTGCTGATTTAATTATGTATATTGAGAATGGAAGATGTACAATGCATATAGTTGGTTAAAGGAAAGTTATTTACTGATGAGGATTATGTATGTTCAGTTCTTGATGTTTTAATTGGATGGAACTTAATAAATGAATGTTGTGGATGCATATAATCATGGGAAAATTGATTTAATTAGTTGTGTATGTGTTTAAATGATTTGTGAGAAGGTTGTGGATAAAAAAGATCTAGTTTTTAATGATTTGAATTGGGTTTGATTTTGGGTCTGTTGATGCAGGCCGAAAGTGAAAATTTTGTGTTTTTGCGATGTTTTCAAGTGAATCTTTGACTTATATTGATACTGAGATTGAATTGAACAATACACTATTCATATACAATGATTTCTTGTTTAGTTACTGATGCATATACACATATATACACATATATATAACCTTATATAATCGATTTCTTGATTTTGAAGGGTTTTAGTCGAAATTTTCTTTTATGAAATTGTTGAGAGTTTGATTTGATTTGTGAACTCCAATATGTTGGGCAATTTGTATTTGATCATCTCAGGATTTTAATTTTATAAATTCATGCATTAAAGATTTTAAACCACGTATCAGTTGAGAGGTGCATGAAATTTAAAGTGCTGTTTTTTTACATGTCGGTCGACCGCCCAGAATTACACTTGGGATGTCGGTCGACTGTCAGTTTCTTGGTTTTGGGATTTTAGCAAGGCGGTCGACTGCTAATTTTTGAACTATGATGTTGGTCGACCGACAGCTGTTGTGTTGGCTGTTTTATTGAGTTTTTGCTGTTTTCTTAAACGATTATTTCTTCAAACTTATGGATTATTGATCTACTATTTGAGATGAAGTTTTTGCTACAGATTACTTTATTTTACAAAGAGTTATATTTTGATTATAAAAGAGTTTAACTCATATTTTATGGCTTTAGAAAGCGGATTATATATGGATTTCGAGAGATTGATGTTTTGTGATTTTCTATGACTTCAAAATGTGAAACTCAGTTGTTTAAGAGATTTAATCTCAGATTTTATTTCAGGAAATTTGTGAGTATTCAGATGAAATTGGATTTGCTGATTTAAAGAACTCTTCTTAATATGAATGATTTGATGATGGAATCAAGAGTTTTAATGAAAGATTTGTGTTGATATTTGAGTTGTGAATCTCTAGAGGTTGAATGGGATTCCTGTAAACCGGCAGATGAAATTTTGTGGATATTGGCCAGTTGGGGCATTGGTGTTGTTTTAGTGAATTTAAGTCCGACATGGTACACCAACTCTAGGGAGGGGGGAAATTGTGTTTTAATTAATAATAATCAAGCTAAAGTTAGGCACTAGTGGAGATGTGATAGAACTTGGGAAACGTAAGTATGGGCTATGTTGTTATTCTAACGGATGTATTACAGGACTGTGTGTTGTTGTGTCCCTAGTATATTCGCGTGCCGAGGGTCAGCGGGCCTATTCACGGAATGTCTAGAGGACAGTTGGTATGTTCGCGTGTCGAGGATCGGCAGGTCTATTTCACAGAATATACGGTGCATCTGCGTGTCGAGGGTTGGCAGGCCTATTCACAGGATGTACTGTGTAAATGCATGTCGAGGGTCGGCATGCCTATTCGTGGGGTACACGGCAGGGAGGTGATTCTCCAGTATTAGAGCTATGCTTACATGATGCTTGCGCTCGATGGTTGTTAGGCCTATTCGTGGAGTATTCTAGATCTTGTTTTTATCACCGTTGTAGGATTAGTTGCATAACGAGGGATTAAACAATTTAAAGTGGTGAACGATAAGGGCTTGCACCAGACCTATATAGTATGGAATGCATAGAATCCGACAAGTATGCATTAGAGAGTCATCATACTGCATTTGTGTTTTCTTGACTTGTATTATGCATGATGTTTTCCTGTTTTCCTATACTTGACACTTAGCTTTGTTTCACTTGATGTTTTATGTTTTATTTATCGTTATTTCATATTCCGTTGTTACTACTGTTGGAATGTGTTGATTACAAATTTATTCTTTATGTTTTCATTTAAATTGTGTTTCTTTTAATGTCACTCACACCGTTATGGTTGACCCATGTAGTTTTGGGGGTTAGGGTTATCTCTAGCCTTATGTTTTAGAGGTAGGTACCGTTATCTTGGGATTGGATGCATGTGATAGAATGATAATATGGCTTATGCAAATTGTAAAAGAAATGGGGTGTAAAAGAAAGAAAATGTAATTCAAGGCGTTAGTTTTTCGCTGTGCTATATAAAGAATTGATGTAATAAAAAGTTTTAAATTTTCCTGTATTCGGTTTCTGTGTTTATGATTACAATTGAAGTTGATATGGAATTTGTGCCGCGTATTTTATAATTTTTAATTATTGGAAATTCCGGGCGCTAGAAAAACTGTTTTAAGGAGATTGTGTGCTACATAAGGCTCGACATCAAATCGATTTGATTTCATTATTTTCTTTTTCATTTCAGTTTATTGGTTTCAGGTCTCTCCTCCTTCTCTGGTTTTGTGCCTCTCAATCATTTGGATTTATTGCAAACTTTTTGTAACCAAAGTTGTAACAATGAGAATAAATTTCTCGAAGTTAGTTTTATTGTAGACAAAATATGTTGATTTCTGGTTTTGAGGCACTTCTTTTCTTTTTCTTTAATCTGGAAAACTTACATCCATGTTGTGTATTTTTCAGAATCAAAATGGCTACTGCATCGGAGAATGTTCCTGTGTCTGAAACGGTCCAAGTGCCTATTGCTAATACGACACAAGTACCGACTGCTGCTGCGGCATGAGTGCCAATGCCAACCGTTGTACCTATCTCAGTCTCCCATGGGGAGAAACCTGAGAAGTTCAACAGGCAGAATTTCAAAAGGTAGCAACATAAGATGATATTCTATTTGACCACATTGAATCTTGCAAGATTCTTGAACGAAGAAGCTCCAAATCTTAAGAAAGATGAGTAAGATAACCAAGTCATCGCCGCTGTGGATGCTTGGAAAAATGCTGATTACTTATGTAGGAATTACATAATGAACGGATTAGCCGATTCTTTGTATAATGTATACATTGATAAAAAAACTGCTAAAGAACTTTGGGATTCACTAGACCATAAGTATAAAACTGAGGATGCCAACGCCAAGAAATTCATTGTGGTCGCTTCCTAGACTATAAAATAGTAGATTATAAAACAGTGATCAATCAAGTTCAAGAAATACAATTGATCTTGCATGAGATTCATACTGAAGGTATGAACTTAAGTGAAAGTTTCCAAGTAGCATGTATAATTTAAAAATTACCACCAGGTTGGAAAGACTTTAAGAATTACTGAAAGCATAAGCAAAAAAAATGGGCATTGAAGATCTCATTGTCAGGCTTCGTATTGAAGAAGACAATAGAGGATCTGAAAAGGTCGGAGTCATCAGTCATGTGGCCAAGGAAAATATAGTAGAACATAAACAACGTTCCAACAAGCACAACAACAAGGGTCCCGACTTGGGGCCTAAAGGAGGAATCTCCAAGAAGCCGAAGTTTCAAGGCAAGTGCTTCAATTGTGACAAGATGGGTCACAAGTCTACTGAATGCAGACTACCCAAGAAGAACAGGAACAGAGAAGCAAACATATTCAAGACATTGCTCAAGATGTTTCCGATATCAATCTCTCAGCTGTGATCTTAGAGGTGAATATGATAGGTTCAAACCCCAAGGAATGGTGGACTGATACTGGAGCTACTCGACATGTGTGCTCCAACAGAAGTATATTCTCCACTTTTGAACCATTGGAGAATGGGGAGAAGATTTTTATGGGGAACCCGGCTACTTCAGAAATCAAGAGCCAAGGCAAGGTGATCTTTAAGATGACTTCTGGACAATGTTGCATATGTTCCTGAAATTTGTAAGAACCGGGTATCTGGTTTGTTGCTTAATAACCACGGATTTCATTTAGTGTTTGAGTCAAACAAATTTGTTGTGTCAAAGAGTAGAATTTATGTTGGTAGAGGATACATGAGTGGTGGAATGTTCAAACTCAGTGTAATGACCATGGTCAAGAATATTAATAAATCTAGCTCTTCCACTTATATGCTTAAGTCTTCCAGTTTATGGCATTGTAGACTAGGACATGTTAATTATGATACTTTGCGTAAACTAATTAACTTGAATCACATACCAACATTCCAAATTGATTCCTTGAGGAAAAACTAACAAGATCATCATTTAAAAGTGTTGAAAGAAACACTGAACTTCTTGATCTAATTCACACTGATAGTTGTGATTTGAAAATGATACAAACAAGATGTGATAATAAATATTTTATTACCTTCATTGATGATAGCACAAAATACTGCTATGTATATTTGCTTAAACGCAAGGATGAAGCTATAGAGAAATTTGTTCTCTACAAAAATGAAGTTGAGAACCAACTCAACAAGAAAATTAAGGCGCTAAGAAGCGACCGAGGTGGAGAGTATGAATCACCATTTGTTGACACTTGTGCTAAGCATGGGATTATACATGAAACGACAGCGTCTTATTCTCCTCAGTTTAACGGTGTTGCTGAGAGGAAGAATCGTACATTGAAAAAAATGATGAATGCAATGTTAATAAGTTCTGGTTTGCCACCAAACTTGTAGGGAGAAACTATTCTTCAGCTAACTACCTTTTGAATAAGGTGCCCAAAAAGAAAGAAGAGAAAACACCATATGAATTATGGAAAGGAAGAAAACCATCCTACAGTTACTTGCAAATGTGGGGATGTCTTACCAAGGTGGCAGTACCTCCACCTAAGAAAGTGAAAATAGGACAAAAAACGGTTGATTGCATTTTCATTGGCTATACACTTAACAGTAGTGCTTATCGGTCTTAGTGTACAAATGTGATATCACTGATATACCAAAGACCACGATAATGGAGTCTAGAAATGTATCGTTCTTTGAAGATGTATTTCCATGTAAGTCAAATGAGGAACCATGTTCTTCCAAACGAACAAATGAGACTATTAGTGAACATAGTGAAGACCAAGATGAAGAAGTTGAGGAGGAACCTCGACGCAGTAAAAGAATAAGAATGGAAAAATCTTTTTGTCCGGATTTCTTGACTTTTATGCTTGAAGGTGAACCCCAAACCTTCAAGGAAGCGGTGAAATATAGTGATGTTCCTCTATGGAAAGAAGCCTTCAAGAGTGAAATTGATTCTATCTTGCAAAATCTTACTTGGGAACTAGTGGATCTTCCACCAGGTTGTATACCTTTAGGTTCCAAGTGGAGCTTCAAGAGAAGAATGAAACCTGATGGATCAATTGATAAATACAATGTAAGACTTGTAATTAAAGGTTATAAACAAAAGGAAGGTCTTGATTACTTTGATACATATTCTCCTATGACGAGAATAAATTAAATTAGGATGGTACTTGCAATAGCAGCTCTGCGCAATCTTGAAGTACATCAAATGAATGTGAAAACAGCTTTTCTAAGATTTAGATGAAGAATCTACATGGAACAATCTGAGGGCTTTTCAGCTCCAGGACATGAAAAGAAAGTGTGTAAACTGGTGAAGTCATTATATAGCTTGAAACAAGCTCCAAAGCAGTGGTATGAGAAATTTGACAATGTTATGATGACAAATGGCTTCAAGATCAATGAATGTGATAAATGTGTACATGTCAAAGAAAAAGAAAATGGATATGTCATTATATATTTGTATGTAGATGACATGCTTATTACTGGAAGCAATGATAAGATGATTAATCTATTAAAAACATGTTGAACTCGAGGTTTGACATGAAAGACATGGGACTAGCTGATGTTATATTGGGAATTAAGATCATAAGAACATCAGACGAGCTTATTTTAAGCCAGTCACATTATATAGACAATATTCTTGGAAAGTTTGATAAAGATAATCCTGGAATTGCCAGAACTCCAATCGATCTAACTCTAAACTTATCCAAGAATAAAGGAGAGAGTATTTCTCAAGTAGAATACTCTATAATTATAGGCAGTCTAATGTACTCGATGATTTGTACAAGACCAGACCTAGCCTATGCAGTTAGCAAACTAAGTAGATATACGAGTAACCCTGGAAGCGAGAATTGGTAAGCGATTACAAGAGTACTGAAGTACTTGCATTTTACTCGTAACTATGGACTGCATTTACAAGATATCCAGTTGTACTTGAAGGATACAGTAATGCAAACTGGATATCTAGTGATAACTCAAAATCCACTAGTTTCTATATGTTTACATTAGGTGGTGCAACTGTTTCTTGGAAATCCTCAAAACAAACAGTGATCGCTAAGTCCACGATGGAATCTGAATTCATCGCACTGGAAAAATGTGGCGAAGAGGCTGAATGGTTATGCCACTTCCTTGAGGACATTCTAAGGAGGACAAAGCCTGTGCTCCCAATCTGCATACATTCAGACAGCCAATCTGCAATTTGTAGAGCACAAAGCAATATATATAATGGTAAATCTAGACACATTCGTCGAAGACATAATACCGTTAGCTAACTACTCTCTACTGGAGTATCTCTGTGGACTATATAAAGTCAAAGGATAACATTGCAGATCCGTTAGCCAAAGTGTTAAATAGAGAGCTAGTTGATAAATCATCGAGGGTAATGGGACTAAAGCCTTTGAAAGAATAAGTCGATACAATGGACACCCAACCTAGCTGACTAAAGATCCCAAGATCTAGGTTCAAAGGGACAACTAAATTTTAAAGACCAAGTTGGATCACTGTGGGGATTTTCCCATGTCCATTCCCATGATGAAACAGTGATGACTATAAGGTAACAAGTTAAGCTAGGCTTTTAATGATTCTTATGCGTCGGATATCCGAGCAGAGTAATGCGGGTTACTCTTAACTAAGAAATCACCTATGTAAGAGGGAAGAAGGGCCGCTTCCAAAGGAATAATGTAGGGCAATATTCCTGTTAAACTCTTGCAGAACCAGGCGTATATTCATGGCCGAAACGAATATAACAATGAGAACTGAAATGCATTAGGAAGATTCCTGTGTAAGATATGTCATCGTTTATACAAATGACATAACAGTTCAAGCACATCGCGTCGACTGTTTAGTTAGTAAAGTAAACATATTTTCATAATGGAAGGTTCAAAAGGTAACACATACCTACCTTATGTAGGTTTCAACCACTGAATTCTATCACCAAGTCTGTCGTGTCATTCTGTCGTGTCAGTCTGTCGTGTCTATGGTCGTCAATTTTCATTCATGTGGGGAATGTTAGAAAATGGGTATTTTATACACCATTTACGAACCTGTTTTTGAGCAATTTTAAGTAAGATCCTCAATGAATTATTGACAAATCTTGATTGATTTATGTTCTCCTTCGTAAGTAGATCAAAATCATATATTTATTTGCTGAAAACGGTTAAGGGGTGAATGAGAAATTATCTCTCAAAGTGAGACGTTTTCATTTCTAAAAATGGGTTGAGGGAACATCGTCCCACATGGGAACTATCAAAGGAATTAGAAGAGGATATATAAAAACCTCTTTCTAAGCATTATAAGATAGCTAGAAAAGAGGCTCTTTCTCGCGCACGCAGGGGGGGTGCAGATCTCGGACCTAATTACATGCGGCTTGTGTGCGACTGCACACCCTGTGGACACGAATGCCAAACCGACATAATCCCACCTCGTGCATAGCCACTTTTTGTTGCAGTTTTGATTTTTTCCTTTGTAAACAGTTGTTATAAATGCAGAATCGGTTTTGTCTGCCGTTTCAGTGCAGTATTAAATATTTTTTCTGCCATTACAGTGTAAGCATTGAATTAATTATCTGCAGTTACACTAAAGGCAATGAATGCTGTCTGCCGTTATAGTGTATGCATTCAATAGGTTGTCTGCCGTTACACTGTAGGAATTCATAGCACTGTCTACCGTTACAAGTCTCTAACCCCGACCCTATAAATAGAGGCCCCCCCACTATCTTCCTTGCACAAAATCTCTTCTCTTCCTTCTTGTTCCGTTTCGTTTCGTAAGTTCATTCGGTAAAGGTGATAGAGTTCTGACACTACCAGTTCGAGAGCGTTACATGGTATCTATGTGAACCCTTTTCGTCATTGCATCCTGAGAGACAAGCGCCTCAACTAGCTCCAGCACCCGGACGAGGCGAAAACTGTTTTAAGGAGATTGTGTGCTACACAAGGCTCGACATCAAATCAGTTTGATTTCATAATTTTCTTTTTCATTTCAGTTTATTGGTTTCATTTCTCTCCTCCTCTGGTTTTGTGCCTCTCAATCATTTGGATTTATGCCAAACCTTTTGTAACCAAAGTTGTAACAAAGAGAATAATTTCTCGAAGTTGGTTTTATTGTAAACAAAATATGTAACACTTTTAAAACAATAAAAAACTCACATTTTTGATTTTCACCGATGTTGACTTCTGAATCTGACTTGTTTGCACTGTTAGATCTGATCTTGATGGTGACGATCGCTCTGACTGACCTGCAAATGTCTGAAACACTAGGGTTAATCCCGGAAACAAACCCTCCGACGCTTAAGTCAGAACTCAAGAATAGAAAGAGAGTTTTCTAGTAGCAAAATGTCGATTACCTGTTTCTGATGGAGGTAGGGGTATTTATAGTCGCTTTAGGGTACAATTTCAAGATAATAATTTATCTTTACTTCCCAGTGTTTTTGGATTGAATAAGTTATCTCTTTTGTATGAAAAGAAAAGAGTATTAGAGAAGGTTGAGTTTAAACTCTCCTCATGATAAGAGATATGGTTTTCGAACCGTCTCTTATTGAAGATGATGAGTTTAAATCATATTTAAATAATATTGACTCATTTATATTGAGATGTAATGACAACCCAGTATGACAGATACGTTTCAGGTTATTGGGCTTGAAAGATACCCAATTTCTTTTCATGGACCCGTTTCTAGTGAAATTATTGTCTTACCCCTGAGAGCTTTAAGATTCGTGCTTGATTAGAACGGTCCCGATTTGGTTCTATTTATACCCATATCACAAGTCTGACTCCCAAACACTAAGTTTCATAGTCTTTGAGGAGTAGTTCGCCCATTTTTAATAGTTTACATAACATTTCAGAGCCTTTCGGGGCCGTTCGGATCTTGTTCGGGGAATAACGGTGCTATTCCGAGTTTGTAAAATACCTAGAATTATTTTTAGAATTATCTGGGTTTTTTGGGTGATATTTCTGAATTTTTTCCAAATTTTAATCACTTTTCGAATTTTTTATTCAATTTCCAAATTTTAAATTAATTTTCAAAATTTTAAATTAATTACTCTAAATTGATAATTATTTTTTCTCAAATATTTTTAAAATATTTTTCTGAATTAATAATTATTTTAAAAATTTTTAATTAAATATTTTGAATTATATTCATTTTTTAGAATTTCTAATTAATTAGATTTAATAATTAAAGAAAAAAATCAAATAAAAGAAGTTACCTTGATCGAATCACAACCGTTGATCAAGATCGGACCGATCAGGAGAAAACTTTTTTGTGCCATTCAGTTCGAGGTAGCGTTTGCTCAAGGGCAGCCGGTCAACAATTTTGACTGTTGACCCGGTCAACATTTTTTTGGGATCGAATCTCAGCCATTGATCAAGATTAGGCGCAGATCAGGAGGAAAATTTTGTACCATTTTTTAGTTCGGGGATGCGTTTGCTTGGTTTGTGATATGGCTAAAAATAGGACTAAATCGGGACCGTTCAAATCGAGCACGAATCTTAAAGCTCTCAGGGGTAAAACGGTAATTTCACCTACAAACGGGTCCGAAATGGGAACTGGGTCTCTTCATCAGGGCCCAGTAACCCATGAACGGATCTGTCCTGTTAGATACGGGTCTTAACCCATTACAAATTAGTTCAGAAGGATAAAGAGGGATTCAGATTCGTAATTATCCTTAGGAGGCGGTTCTAACCACTTCTCTCCATCCACACCGGGAATTAGAGATTTGTTCTTATCTCAAAATGGATCCCCATGACGACTATAAATACGCCTCTCCCCCTACCATTACAAGGTAATGAATCTTTGCCTACCTAAAGCTCTTTCTTGATCTTCCTGGTTATTGACAAGAGCGTCAAAGGGTTCGTCGCCGGGATCCATCCCGGTGTATCAAACTTTGTGCAGGTTCGGGGCAGCGGCAAGGAACGAGTCAACACATAGGTGGAGTCAACAGGTCCGCTTTACTATTTTCCTAAAGAACTTACAAATTCGTCTATTTGCTCCCACACCCGAAATCAGCAGCAACAGATTGGCACCGTCTGTGGGAAACAGAAGCAACGATTCAGTCCTCTCTCCTCAGCCAAACTAGTTTCGAGCCATGCCTCCCAAAAAGGGGAAGACTACGGTCTCTAACCGCAGAGAAACTCCTGCACCTTCTCCTCCTCCAGTACTTGAAGTTCCCCCTCAACCCACACAACAAATCCAGCAGCTTGGACATCCTCCTCTTCAACCAGTCCAGCAACCACAGCCTGGATGGCCCTGTCCTCAACCACCTCAACCCCAGCTTGCTCCTCAAGGGCAACAAGAGGCTGCCGGGGGACCCTCCCACCGGAGTTGACAGGGGAAACATCCTCATCGAGACCATATGTCGGTACATAACCCCTTGTCCGACTCCATGGCCTCGCACTGTCTCCCTATGCCGAAGGATCTTCGGAACATCATCATCAACAGACAGTATGGGGAAGATCTCCAGACCCGCCTAGATGAGAGGCGGACCCATGATGGGATACCCCGTCGAGAGCATCACAGGGGTCCAACGATCCGGTCCCATAGAGCCCGGTCCCCCCGTAGGCCAGATCGCAGAAGGTCCAACTCTCCCAAGAGGTGGAGGGAGTCGCCTCGGCACCATCAAAGGAGAAGCCGCTCTCCGGTCGACCGACCCGCTCCTCGGGAACACAAGAGAAGGAGGCCCCCATTACGAGGGGAGAGTTCCAGCAATTCCAGGAGGCAGTCTTGAGGGCCCTTAATGTTTCCCCCGACCATGGTCAGTAGGCACCCAGTCCTCAACTTGCCCGGGACCATAGGCGCCGTATGCCTAGCCCTCAGCCTGTCCGCGACTATAGGCGTCGTACGCTCAGTCCTCAACCTGCCCCGAGCTATCATCATCGACCACTATAGGCATCGTATGATCGGAGGGAAGACTCGGTCTACCGTCGTCTCCACGAGATGGAGAGGCGCCTTGGCCGATTAGACAGAGAGGAGGAGCAACGGGCGAGAAACTTCTACCCCGGTAGATCCCCATTCTCTCGGACCATCATGGAGGCACCGGTCCCAGACAACTTCAAGTCTCCTCACTTAGAACTTACAACGTGGAGTTTGACCCCGCGGACCACATTAAGAGCTTTAAAACTCTCATGATGATACACCAGGCATCAGACGCCCTCCTCTGCAAGACTTTCCCAGCCACTCTGAAAGGGCCTGCAAGGGAGTGGTACTCCCACCAAGCCCCGACCTCCATCTTCTCCTTCGATCAGCTTGAGGCCTTCTTCCTGACTCACTTCATGAGCAGCCACCGAGCCGAAAAGACCAGCACCTCCCTCCTCTTGCTTCACCAAAGGAAGGGTGAGTGGCTGAGGGACCATGTCAAACGTTTCACCATGGAGGCCAGATCCATCGCCTCCCTGGACCAGTCTGTGGCCTCCGCCACCTTCCAACCCAATGTCGCTAACGACAGCCTCCGAGCATCCCTCGCCAAGAAGCCCCCTCGGAATTTCTCAGAACTCTCGCTTAGGAGTGAGAAATAAATTTGAGCGGAAGAAGCACTTTCCCGCCCTGCTTGAAGAAGAAGGAGCTAAGAAGCTCCAGAAGGACAATGGGGTCCAGCGTCGCCCTCCTCCCCGCTTCGAGAAGTTCACTCCGCTCAACACGAGTGTCTCGGCCATCCTGATGGAGGTTGGGAAAGAGGGCCTTCTTCCGCCCCTCCAAAGATGAACACCCTGAGGAAGAAGAGGAACCGGGACAAGCTGTGCCACTTCCACAGGGACCATGGCCACGACACGGATGACTATCGGGCCCTGAAAGATGAGATCGAGGCCCTCATTCAGAGGGCAGCTCTCCAGTTTCGTGAGGAAGGACAGGGCCGATCCTCCTCCACCCCCTAGAGGGGCTAATAAGCGACCCGAGCGGCACGTGGAGACCTTGGACTCTGAGCCAGAGTCTATCCTGCATCTCATCCATGGAGGCCCAATGGGGGAGATTCCAACTCCTCCCGAAAAACCTTCGTCCAAGAGGTAAATTCTGTGCAGAACAGTCCTCCTCCCAGGGGCCTAGGGGACCCAGTCACCTTTGTAGATAAAGACTTAGAGGGCGTCAGAACCCCCAATTGTGACGCGTTGGTCATAAACCTCCATATGGCCAACTTTGACGTGCACCGGGTCCTAGTAGACAATGGCACTTCAGTCAACATTCTCTTTCTGGAGGCCTTCCAGGGGCTCAAGCTATCCAGGGATCGGCTCAAGCCTGCCGGCTACACTCTACATGGGTTTATGGAAGTGCCAATGACGATCGAGGGTGTCATAACTCTCGCATAACCACTGGCAAAACTCCCACCACCCGAACCGAGCCGATGGACTTCATGGTGGTAGATGTGAAAAGCCGCCTACAATGTCATCCTAGGTCGACCAGGCCTAGCTGCCCTGCAGGCCATACCCTCGGCTTACCACATGAAGATGAAATTCTCCACCACAGTAGGCGTGGGAGAAGTCTGAGGAAGCCAGGAGGCAGCCTGCAAGTGCTACATGACCTCGGTGGAGGGACCTGTCCTCTCCCTCTAAGCTCTTGAACTCCCCCAAGGGAGTATCCCACCTATCTCGGAGCCGGTCGATGAATTAGAAGACGTGGCCTTTTTTGAAGGAGATCCAACCCGCAAGTTTTTGATTAGCAAAGCCCTTCCCCCTCCTTCTCGCTCCGACATTATCCAGTGCCTACGGGGGAATCAAGATCTCTTCGCCTGGATGACATCTGACATGCCGGGAATCTCCGAGGAGCTTCTCATGCATCACCTTAGCGTAGCCTCGGGGGCCAGACCCGTTCCGCAGAAATGACACAAATTCGCCCCCGAGCACCAGCAAGCTATCAAGGAGGAGGTTGGGAAACTCCTTAGAGCAAGGTTCATACAGGAGGTCAACTACCCGGAGTGGCTCTCCAATGTCGTGATGGTCAAGAAGGCCAACGGGAGCTAGAGGATCTGCATCGACTTCACAGACTTAAACAAAGCCTGCCCCAAAGATCAATTCCCTAACCTGAGCATCGACACCCTGATTGATGCGACCTCGGGCCATGAGCTCCTAAGCTTCATGGATTCTTTCTCTGGGTACAATCAGATAAGAATGTTCCCTCCTGACATCCCGAAGACCTGCTTCGTCACCGATCAGGGCCAGTATTGCTACCGGGTCATGCACTTCGGGCTTAAGAAAGGGGCGCCACCTACCAATGCCTTGTTAATAAGATCTTCAAGGAGCTGATTGGGCAGAACATGGAAGTCTATGTGGATGACATGTTGGTGAAGAGCGTCAACAGATTAGATCATGTTTCCGATCTCCAAGAGGCTTTTGACGTATTGAGGAGACATAATATGAGACTGAACTCGAACAAGTGTGCGTTCAGAGTCTCATCCGGCAAGTTCCTGGGGTTCATGGTCAGCCAGAGGGGCATAGAGGCCAACCCCGAAAAGACCAGCACCTCCCTCCTCTTGCTTCACCAAAGAAAGGGTAAGCGGCTGAGGGACTATGTTAAACGTTTCACCACAGAGGCCAGATCCATCACCTCCCTGGACCAGTCCGTGGCCTCCACTTCCTTCCAATCCAATGTCGCTAACGACAACCTCCGAGCATCCCTCGCCAAGAAGCCCCCTCGGGATTTCTCAGAAGTCCTGCATAGGAGTGAGAAATACATTCGAGCGGAAGAAGCCCTCTCCCGCCCTGCTTTTGAAGGATCGTCCTCTGGGAACAAACGGAAGGGTGCTGAAAAAGAAGGAGCTAAGAAGCTCTAGAAGGACAACACGGGCCAACGTTGCCCTCCTCCCCGCTTCGAGAAGTTCAGTCCATTCAACGCGAGTGTCTCAGCCATCCTGATGGAGGATGGGAAAGAGGGCCTTCTTCCGCCCCCTCAAAAGATGAACACCCCGGGGAAGAAGAGGAACTGGGACAAGTGGTGTCGCTTCCACAAGGACCACGACTACGACACGGATGATTGTCGGGCCCTGAAAGATGAGATCGAGGCCCTCATTCAGAGAGGGCAGCTATCCAAATTCATGAGGAAGGATAGGGCCGATCCTCCTCCACCCCCAGGGGGGCTAATAAGCGACCCGAGCGACACGTGGAGACCCCGGACTCCGAGCCAGAGGCCATCCTGCATCTCATCCACAGAGGCCCAATGGGGGGAGATTCCAACTCCTCCCGAAAAGCATTTGTCCGAGAGGTAAATTTTGTGCAAAACAGTCCTCCCCTTAGGGGCCTAGGGGTCCCGATCACCTTTTTAGATAAAGACTTAGAGGGCATCCAAACCCCTCATTGCGATGCGTTGGTCATAAACCTCCATATGGCCAACTTTGACGTGCACCGAGTCCTAGTACACAAGGGCAGTTCGGTCAACATTCTCTTTCTGGAGGCCTTCCAGGGGCTCAAGTTTCTAGGGATCGGCTCAAGCCTGCCGGCTGCACTCTGCACAGGTTTAGGAAGTGCCAGTGACGATCGAGGGTGTCATAACCCTCGACGTAACTGCTGGCAAAACTCCCACCACCCGATCCGAGCCGATGGACTTCATGGTAGTAGTTGTGAAAGCCGCCTACAACGTCATCCTAGGCCGATCAGGCCTAGCTGCCCTGCAGGCCATACCCTTGACTTACCACATGAAGATGAAATTCCCCACCATAGTGGGCGTGGGAGAAGTCCGAGGAAGCCAGGAGGCAGCCCGCAAGTGCTACATGACCTCGGTGGGATGACTTGTCTTCTCCCTCAAAGCTCTTGAACTCCCCCAAGGGAGTATCCCACCTATCTCGGAGCCGGTCGATGAACTGGAAGAGGTGGCCTTTTCTGAAGGAGATCCAACCCACAAGTTTCTAATTAGCAAAGCCCTTCCCCCTCCTTCTCGCTCCGACAATATCCAGTGCCTAAGGGGGAATCGAGACCTCTTCGCCTGGACGACATCTGACATGTCGGGAATCTCCGAGGAGCTCCTCATGCATCACCTTAGCGTAGCCTCGGGGGCCAGACCCATTCAAATTGGCCCCCGAGCGCCAGCAAGCTATTAGGGAGGCGGTTGAGAAACTTCTTAGAGCTCGGTTCATACAGGAGGTCAACTACTCGGAGTGGCTCTCCAATGTCGTGATGGTCAAGAAAGCCAACGGGAGCTGGAGGATTTGCATCGACTTCATAGACCTAAAGAAAGCCTGCCCCAAAGATCCATTCCTGCTCCTGAGCATCGACACCCTGATTGATGCGACCTTGGGCCATGAGCTCTTAAGCTTCATGGATGCTTTCTTCGGGTACAATCAGATAAGAATGTTCCCTCCCGACATCCTGAAGACCTGCTTCGTCACCGATCAGGGCCAGTATTGCTACCGGGTCATGCCCTTCGGGCTTAAGAATGCGGGCGCCACCTACCAACTCCTTGTTAATAAGATCTTCAAAGAGCAGATTAGGCGGAACATGGAAGTCTACGTGGACAACATGTTTGTGAAGAGCGTCAGCGGATTAGATCATGTCTTCGATCTCCAAGAGGCTTTTGACGTATTGAGGAGACACAATAAGAGACTGAACCCGAACAAGTGTGCATTCGGAGTCTCATTCGGCAAGTTCCTGGGGTTCATGGTCAGCCAGAAGGGCATAGAGGCCAACCCTGAGAAGATCCAGGCCATACTCAATATGGCTCCCCCCCTCCAGTGTTAAGGATGAGTAGAGACTCACCGGGCGCCTTGCGGCAATTGTGCGTTTCCTCTCCAAATCCGGGGAGAATTGCCTCCCATTCTTCAAGGCCCTCAGGGGGGCTAAAGGCTTTGAATGGGGGCAACAGCAATAAGAGTCCTTCGACCAGCTCAAGGCGTACTTAGTCAACCCCCCACTCTTGAGCAAGCCGAGGCCCGGGGAGGTCCTCTACCTATACCTCGCCACTTCGGAGTAGACCCTTAGCGCTGTTTTGGTAAGAGAAGAAGACAAGGTGCAAAGGCCTATCTACTACGTGAGTAAAGTCCTTAGGGATGCTGAACTCCGTTACCCGAAGCTAAAGAAGATGGCCTATGCCTTGGTTATGGCGGCCCGAAAGCTCTGCCCCTACTTCCAGTCTCACTCGGTGGTCGTTCTTATCGACCAGCCGCTTAACAAGTTCTCCACAAGCCTGAGACCTCCGGGCGCCTTATGAATGTAGCGCCCCGATTTCCATATACTGGGAAACCGTGACACGAGCCAGGGTCTTTTCTTCAATTAGTCACAATACA
Organism: Hemerocallis citrina; assembly: GCA_017893485.1. NCBI lineage: Eukaryota > Viridiplantae > Streptophyta > Magnoliopsida > Asparagales > Asphodelaceae > Hemerocallis > Hemerocallis citrina. Next base: position 136,072,669 of record CM030365.1, read on the forward strand.
CAGAAAAACAGGAGAATTTAAAACTTTTTATTCAATACCCAATGTATTACAAGTCCGAACATTATACAATTGCAATACATTACAATAGAGTTAAAATATTACCTTTACAATCCCAAGTATTACAACCTTCAACAAATTACATCAGAGTACAAGGAATGAAGAACAACACTTGGTAGCTCTCACTTGAGTACTTCTCAACTAATAGATAATCAATACATATACTGCAGCGGAACTAAACATAACACTGACTCCTTGCTTTCCTTGCCTTGAGTCCTCCTGAATCTCGCCTTTGTACTTTGGTGATCCAGTACCTATGGAAGTGGGGACGTCAGTATTCACTGACGCTTAAAGGCTGATCATATAGCAGCGAATCTCCCAAATAATATACAAAATATAGCAATGGTGTTGGTGTAGTTTAAGTGTTTGTGAGTGCTATGACTAGACTCTAATGCGATACTTAAATAGAACTAGGATGCTTCCTATTCTAATGTTAGCAAGTCTCCGAAGTCAACATGCAGCCCATACTACATGCGACCCTTCTCAAGCCGTTTCTCCATATATAGGGATTTGAACCCGCGTTATGAATTCTAATAGTACACAACATGTTCCTGACAGCTACACGTGACTTATGAAGTTGCAGATGTGGTCAAGTGCCACTGTTGCATTTCGCCAGTGGTGTCTATGTTCGCCACTGCGACCCGGCTAACCGGACCTCTCTCAAAATAGACGAACCCAATGTATCGGGTGTCATTACAAAATCAAACTATAGGGTTTCGCAAGCGCAGGGTAGCGCGAAGCCTACCCTGTGGCACCCTCTGGGGTCTGGCAAGCGCAGGACTGCACAATGCATCCTGTGGCACCCCAGCCACGGTACTTCAGGAATTAACAGCACGAGATACGCAACCCGTGTCCTCAACTTGTGAGACGGCACCGTACGTATCCCTTTGACGGGAAGGTACAACCCAATAACACCACCTGGTCTGCCTCAAGGAACGAGTTAGTCATAAGGTGGCCCCTACAACTGACTCCTCTCTTCCGGCAAAGGTATTAAGTAATGATCTTTATAAGTCACTACCCTAATAATGTCCCTAGCCCTGAACACTCCTAGGGAGGACAATATTATAACCACAACATGCTAGGCCTTAATTTAGACTTTGCAAGACAACTCTACTAGGCTGCTTAACCTAGACTTACCGGAACCCCTCGGGATCCGGTTCGTGGCTCATCGATCCAAGACTTCGGCAGTGCGAATATACATGCATGCCGTTACCCTAAACTTGGATTTCGTCTATACTCCGGTCCTCGATCAACCTACCATGGTTAAGATTCGACGGTACACAAGGAGTGACTCCTCCACAGTTTCTTAGGGTAAGAAAACATATGTCTTGATGGTCGATAGCCCTTAGGGTGGTAATATCACCCTAGACGAGCACAACAAACTGTGTACTAGCTAACAAGCTATACACGAGTAACAACCAAATACGAGCCAATAAGCTACGTATGAAATACTAACTACCTACGAGCCAGGCGGGCCTCGTAGGAGATAACCACGTACATACCAGCCAAATAAGCCGCGTATGAGACCAACAACTACGCACGGGCCGGTCGAGCCGCGTACGAGACAACAACCTATATACGAGCCAAATAAGCTACGTATGAGACCCACAGCTACATACGGGCCAGTCGAGCCACGCACGAGCACAACCATATGCAAACAACCATACAGGTAATCAATCTTCAAAGCAACCAAACGTGCTTACTACCAAACTTGATCTTCTATTATTAGAAGCAACAGAAGAATCTACTAATAGTCTATGGTCGGTATTCTACCAATGAAGGACCGAAGGCGACATAACAGCCCTCATCAGACTAACTATTACTAGTGGTCTTCCCGACCCTTATTACTTCATCCTATAGCACTTTAAGCATGGCATACAATTGCAAGCATCTATCCATGACAATCTAATTATGGTACCTAACATAACCACTCACCATAATACTCCTACAATGTTCTAACATGGTAGGTTAATTAAACATCAATCCTACAACATTATAAACATGTATAATGATTCCTACTACAATCTAAGTATAGGTAAATGAATCTAGCATGGTATACAATTTTCCTACAAGCATGTAAGCATGGATGAATTAATCTAGCATTATATACCACTTTCCTACAATTATCTAAACATAGATAAATCAATCTAGCATTATATACCACCTTCCTAAAATCATCTAAGCATAGATAGATTAAACTACCGTGGTATACTACTTTCCTACAATCATCTAAGCATAGATAAATTACTCTAGCATGACATACCACTTTCCTACAACTATCTAAGCATAGATCAATTAATCTAGCATGGTATACAACCTTCCTACTAGCATGAATCTTATTAAGCATGAATAAATACTAGCATGAATGTCTTACTAAGCATGGATAACTACTAGTATGAACATACAACATTCCTAAGTATATATATATGTACATCTAAACATGGTAGGTTAATTAGCATCAATCCTACAACATGTATATCACTCCTAAACATGGTAGATAATTTTAGAACAAATCCTACAACATTCTAAGCATATTTATACTAATCTAGACATGATAGGATTTTTAGAATGAATCCTACAACATTCTAAGCATCATTAAACTAATCTAAACATGGTAGGAATTTTAGAATGAATCCTACAACATTCTAAGCATAAAAACATGATAGGTAATTTTAGAATGGATCCTACAACATTCTAAGCATATTTATACTAATCTAAACATGATAGAATTTTTAGAATGAATCCTACAACATTCTAAGCATCATTAAACTAATCTAAACATGGTAGGAATTTTAGAATGAATCCTACAACATTCTAAGCATCATTAAACTAATCTAAACATGGTAGGAATTTTAGAATGGATCCTACAACATTCTAAGCATATTTATACTAATCTAAACATGATAGGATTTTTAGAATGAATCCTACAACATCCTAAGCATATTTATACTAATCTAAACATGATAGGATTTTTAGAATGAATCCTACAACATTATAAGCATAAATATACTAATCTAAACATGATAGGATTTTTAGAATGAATCCTACAACATTCTAAGCATCATTAAACTAATCTAAACATGGTAAGAATTTTAGAATGAATCCTACAATATTCTAAGCATGAATATCATCCCTAAACATGATAGGAAATTTTAGAACAAATCCTACAACATTCTAGGCATGAATAAATTAATCTAACATGATAGGAAATTTTAGAAAGAATCCTACAACATTCTAAGCATCATTAAACTAATCTAAACATGGTAGGAATTTTAGAATGAATCCTACAACATTCTAAGCATGAATATCATCCCTAAACATGATAGGAAATTTTAGAACAAATCCTACAACATTCTAAGCATGAATATCATCCCTAAACATGATAGGAAATTTTAGAACAAATCCTACAACATTCTAAGCATATTTATACTAATCTAAACATGATAGGATTTTTAGAATGAATCCTACAACATTCTAAGGATGAAAACATGATAGGTAATTTTAGAATGAATCCTACAATATTCTAAGCATAATTAAATTAATCTAATACAATCTTAGCATGGTATTTACTTTATGAACATAAAATAAATATCTACAACTATCTACTACTAATACTACTCCAAGAACATAACATACAACTATCTACCACTACTACTACTTTATTTTAGTCAAGAACATAACACTCAACTATCTACTACTACTACTACTTCATTTTAATCAAGAACACAACATACAACTATCTACTACTACTACTACTTTATGGATATAAAACATCTACAACTACTTACTACTACTTCTTTATTTTATCAACATACCACTATTACTTTATTTAATCAACATACTACTACTACTTTATTTTAACATGCTACTACTTAATTGTCTACTAGTCTTTATTAGTATTGATTTATTATCACTAGTGTTTATAAAAGAAAAGATCTTTTTATTTATTCTACAACTAGTGATTATAAAAGAAAAGATCTTTTTATTTATTCTACAACTAGTGTTTATAAAAGAAAAGATCTTTTTACAACTAGTGATTATAAGAGAAAAGATCTTTTTATTTGGTCCAACCATATGCTTATCTTTTTAGTCCAAGTTTAATACAAGTCCTACAACCAAAAATGGTTGTATAAAATGGTTCATATGCTTTATGTATAGTTCATATCAAGTCCTACAACCTTACACGGTAGTATGTTCAAGTCCATATGCCTTATGTCCAAAACACAAACAACAACTACCACTACAAAGATTTGATCTTTATGTCCATTTGTTTTCATTTTTATGTGATTCTTACTCAAAACAACCATACAAAAAGAAAGTAAACAAGGAGGGTAAGAAGAAGAAGAACATCAAAACAACCATAAACAAACAACAAACAAACAACAAACAAACAACAAACAACAAACAAATATGGAGAATCCCCCACCTTGGTTCACTTGTAGGAAGAACTAGATAGCTCAACCTTCTCCTTCCCCTAGCTTTTAGAACTCCTAGGGACCCTAAAAATAAAACTCTCAAGTTAGCATGGTGATCTCTCTTTCTTTTCCTTTCTTTCTTTCTTTCTTTTTGATCTTTCTAAAATGAGACAAGGTGGAGAAGGAGGGGTTATTTATAGGAGGAGAGAAGGGTGGATAGTGCAAAATTGCACTCAACAATATGCACAAAACTCCTTCCCCCATTTAAGGGCCGGCCATACTCCTAGGAGAGTAGGGGTGAGGTGGAGGAGGTGTTATGTGGTGGAGGTGTGATGTGGGAGAGATATTTTCTAGTAGGGATTTTTACTTAATCTTCTTATGCATACAAAAACCCTAGATTAAGCCTCCTAATCAAACCCTAACCCTCTAATTAGGTTGTTATAACAAGATAAACACCTAGTCCAAAAATACACAACACACAATTCGTATAATGCACTAATCGACATACTACTCGTACGTGCCCATATATGTCCGTATACCGGAAAATCTTCGCATAATCCGCATAAAAATAGTTAAATCTTGGAAATAATAATAAAATAAATTTTATTATTAGTTCGGAAGATCACGGTACCAATTTGATACAATACGGATATATACTGACCGATATCTGGATACAGATGATGTCTATGAATAAATCGGGTGAAAATCACCAAAATAATTCAATTTTGGAATTAAAACAAAATAATAATAAAATAATAATAAAATATTAATTTATATAAGGTAATATCTGTCCGGGATATTACAATGAAGTGGTCCATTGAGCTAAGCCAACATGATATCAGCAATCAGCCTCTAACCGCTATCAAGGCTCAAGCCCCGGCCGAGTTTATTGTGGAGAGTACAATTCCCGAGGCCAGCAAAGCAAGTGAGGAACCCCCCTTCTAGACGGTGTACGTAGATGGGTCCTCGTGCGCCGATGGGAGTGGAGCAGGAGTCATCCTGGGGGGACCAGATGATTTCATCACCCAGAACTCACTCCACATCAACTTCAGAGCATCCAACAACGAGGCCGAGTATGAAGCCCTAATAGCAGGCCTGTGCATGGCTCGCAAGGCAGGGCGTAGCATGTCAAGATATTTAACGAATCGCAGCTGGTGGTGAACCAGGTATCCGAGGAATACGAAGCGCGAGACGAACGCATGACCAAGTACTTGGCCAAGGTCAAGGACCTGATGGACTCTTTTGAGAACGCACAACTCCAGCGGATCCCCAGAGAGGAGAATGCGCAGGAGGATGCTCTTTCAAAGCTAGCTTCCTCCTCACTCCAAGGGCTCGAGCAATCTGTCCTAATAGAAGTTCTAATGAAGCCCAACATCGAGGAAGAAGGCCTCGAGACGATGGAGACGCTACCCTTACAACTCGGGGATAATTGGATGAGGCCTCTGCTCGAGTTCTTCAGAGATGGGATCCTTCCCTTAGACCCTAAAGAGGCCCTAAAGGTCCGAACCAGGGCAGAGCGGTACACCCTCATCGAGGGAGCCTTGTACAAATGCTCCTACACCCTAGTAAATGGCCGACCCTACTTGAGGTGTCTCTCCCTGGACGAAGCCCAGTATGTCTTGAAAGAAGTGCACGAAGGGATATGTGGCGCTCACTTGGAAGCAAGGTCCCTCGCCCGCAAAGTCATGAACTATGGATATTTCTGGCCTACTCTCCTTCACGACGCCGAACAACACGTTCGACAATGCGGCCCTTACAAAAAATTCTCAACAATCTGCTGCCTATCGCAAGCTCGGCTCTCCTCTCTATCTAGTCCGACCCCCTTTGTAATGTATGGAATGGACTTGCTCGGGTCGTTCCCTCCAGCACCAGGCAAGCTAAAGTTCCTTGTTATGGCGATCGACTATTTCTCTAAGTGGATCGAGGCCGAGCCCCTAGCAATGATCACGGAGAATAGGGTGCAGCGCTTCTTTTGGAAGAATGTTGTCTGCAAATTCGACGTGCCCTGAATCTTATTAACGGATAACGGAACTCAGTTCACAGCGGCGGCATTCCGCACTTTTTGCGTGGATCTTGGCATTCAGCAATGATTCTCCTCAGTCTCTCACCCCCAGTCCAACGGTCTGGTAGAGAACTCCAATCGGCAAAATCTCTCCGTCCTGAAAAAGAGACTGAGTAGGTCGGCTAAAGGGTTATGGGTAGAGCAGCTCCCCAATGTGCCCATGGGAGAATCACCCTTCAACCTCACTTACAGTTCCGAAACCGTTATCCCCTTGGAGGTGTATCTACCATCCCCCCGCTTGATTGCTTACAACGAAGAGCAAAACCCGAACGATCTTCATGCGCAACTTGAACCTCATCGATGAGCTCCGTGAGAGATTCTCCATTCGGCAAGAAACCTATCAGTGCAGGATCGAGCAATCTTAAAACTGGAGAGTCCGCCCTACTAATCTCAAAGAAGGAGATAAAAAGTGATCTACCCCCTTGAAATTCTCTATTCCAGATATTCTGGTTGTACTACTTATTAGGCTTACAAAAACAACTCGTTAAAACAACAAGTTCGGAGTCCAACACTTGGTTCGGCACAACTTTTCCTACGTGCGAACGAGCGAGTACAAAGTAGCTCACCATTCGAAATTGCTCGCTCAACTGTTGATACTCTCTAAACAACATGTTCGGAGTCCAACACATGGTTCGACGCAACTTTTACTACTTGCGAACGAGCAAGTATAAAGTAGCTCACCATTCAGGATTGCTCCCACAAATGTTGATACTCTCTAAACAACAAGTTTGGAGTCCAACACTTGGTTCGAAGCAACTTTTTCTACTTGTGAACAAGCGATTACAAAGTAGCTCACCATTCGGAATTGCTCCTACAACTGTTGATACTCTCTAAACGACAAGTTCGGAGTCCAACACTTGGTTCGACGCAACTTTTGCTACTTGCGAACGAGCGAGTACAAAGTAGCTCACCATTCGGAATTGCTCCTACAACTGTTGACACTCGCAAACACTAGCAAAACACAAACTCTCATAAGAAGCTCGAGAAGTATATTATTTCATCAAAATTTGAGGTACAAATCTAATTCTAGACCAAAAACTCATTATTTGAGATACAACTCATATGAAACAAACACTACAAGATTACAAAATTCTGCCCTAACCCCTCCTAGGGAGCGGGATGCTTCTATTACGCGACAAACGGGGTCGGCGAGCGCTGTGTTGTTGTCGCCTTATTTCCGTAGAAGTCTCCAAGCCAGCACGCCGAGTAGCGTCTTCGGCATCTAAGAGCCTAAGAATCGCCCCAACAAATGCTTCGCTCGATGAGCCGGCAACCCCGCTTTGTGCGTCCCTAGGGTGTCTCATGACGGGGGGCGAGCGTAGTGCTAACTCGTGGAACGACCTTCCTTGTGCGTACTCATCTCGGGGGCAGGAAGTGCTTCTGACGTTGCTCCCCTCAGAAAGCCGTCGCAAAACGAAGGTTCTCTGCCTCTAACTCCATGATCCGTTCCTTCATCGAGTCGTTCGTCACTTTTACCTTCAGGCGAGGCACTCGGCTCGAGTTGCCCCCATGAAAAGCCTCGGAGATAGCCCTCCGAAGGTGCATCGCCTCCAAGCTCTTCTCAAGCACTACGTTCTTCAACCCGTCTCTCTCAGCCCTGGTGTCGAATAGAGACTGACGAAGGAACTTGAGTCTCAGGCCTTGGCTGACGCCCATCAAGGGACACATCTTTTCCCCTTAGGGGGCACTTTGTGAGCCTTTTCCTCTAGGCATTTCAACTCGGAGTCTCGACGGGCCTAGGTTAGCTTTAGATAACTCAACTCCGACTCGGCTTTATAAAGCCTCTCTCGAGATCGCGCGAGCCCCCACTTGGCGACACCCAGGTTGGACCGTAGACGACACACTTCGCTAATCTGTCAAAGTCGTACAAAAAAAAGTTGCGTGAATCTTTAAGTTCAAGGAGCTAACACGAAGATACTAAGTCTAAACGAAGCAACTATGAGACAGCTCAGAAGTAAAACAAATATACAAGTTTTAAGGCCACAACACTTGTCAAAAAAAAATTCATTTCATTGAAGTTCAACAAGTACATGCGGTGGCCAGTCCGCGATTAGACAACATTTCTGGGTTCAAAACAAATATGAACTATCAAGGGCAGACCTCTTTGACGTGATCCCCGGTCGCTGAGGGCTTTGACCCTTGTGCTGCGGCGACGATCGCCAGGGGCATGGCCTCCGCATCGGCCTCCACCTCCGCCTCGTCGACCTCGACCACCTCAACTTCGTCCTCTTCTTCACCCTCCTCGGAGGCATCGTTGAACCCCAGGATGGGGTCGGGGAATAGGTGCCATCCAGTGCAGTCTACCTCAGGGTAGGTCTCCTTCACCTGCACGATGGCACGGACATAGGCCTTCGCCATATTGACAATAAGGTACCCTTTCGCCCTGTCCATGGCTTTGCCCTTAGCCTCCTTAACCGTGGCGACCCTAGCAGCGGCGACATCATCCACCTTGTCCTTCATCGCGGACTCCTTTTGTTGAAGCAGCAAAGCATTGTCGGCCTCCAACTTTTCCACGTGACTTTCGAGGTACTCCAACCTAGTGGCCTTCCCCTCGACTTCGGCCTTTAGCTTCTCGAGCTCCTTGGCAATCCGAGCCTTCTCTGCTTGAGCTCGGTCCATCTCTTGCTTCAAGTCCTTCTCTAGTTCAGTCATCTTTTCCATTAGATGACCGAAGTGACAAGTTATCTGCAAAAGGAAGACGGAGCACCATGACGAACTCGGAAGGGATAGTTTCAAAGAGTTGAAAACCACAAGTCCACAGTACTTACTGATACTGCCGCTCGTGCGATCTCGAGCGCATCGTCTCCAACACCGCGGGTTTCCACGGCGGCCCTGCCCTTCGGCGTAGCGAGGTGTCGAACAACTTGCATACTGGATGACGAGTCCCCTAGAAACCCGTCGAGCTTGCAAACTTGCCAGTTTAGGATGAATATTTTCTTGTGCTCCTCGGTCAGGAACACCTCGACCTCGGCCGTCAACGGTGGGAACTCCAAACCCAATGCCTCTACTAAGGGGAAGGCCCCCACCTCTGCCGAGGCCGACGCCGCTGCGGGGGTCGGCGGTCGCTGAACAACGGCAGCCTGCACTGCCACCTGCTCCATGTCAGCGGCGACAGTCTTCACCCTCGGTGAGGCCACCTTCGAGACCACCCTCTTCCTCTTCCTCTTCCTCGGGGCCTTACTTCTTAGGACCCTGCGCTGAGCCAACATGTTGTCGAAGTCCATAGTTTCTGCAGCAACCAAAAAAAACCCACATAAACCGCACGTAATACCCGACTCAAAAAGAAGAATGCGAGGCTAAAAATAAACCGCATACTAGGGTTTATGCGGCTGAGAACCCCCTTGAAGAGCACCTACTCGGTCAGGTCCCTCCCATCGAACTTCGGCCGATTGAGAAGCGTCTGAACCTTCTCGTCTTCGTCAGGGCTAAGCATCGGTCTCTCCTTCGCCCTCCTCGAGACTTCTTCGACCCAAGTCGTTGGGATGATCCACGGCTCTCGCCTCCAGATAAGGAAGTACTTGTCCCTCCAATACTTTATCGAGTCGAGGCAACTAACTAGCTTGGCGCCATGCCTCGGAGCCAGGTAGAACCTGAACTCTGACTTATGTTGTTGATGAAGCCAGTATACGGTCCGCAGCACCCTCAAATCCGGTTCGAGCCCCACCGCCTGACAGTGAAGGATGAACCCATTGATCAGCCTCCACTCGTTCGGCATGTACTGAACTGGGCTGATTCGAAACCACCGCAACACCTTGACAACGAACGGATGAAGAGGCAGCCGCACCCCGGCTGTGAAGGCTTCGACAAGCCAGAAGCACATGTTCACCTGAATCGGAGAATTGGCCCTCACCCTGGGCCCTGGCAGCATCAGTTCGAACTCTTCTGGGATCTAAAAACACTCCCAGATAGACGCCAAATCTGCTTCGTTGAGAATGGAAATCGTCTCGTCGACCTCTGAAGTCTCTCTGGTGGCATTCTCCTCGAAGCTCCGCCCCATGCCGTACATTATGCACTCGGCCTGTTCGTCCGGAAGGTCCCAAACCCTCTGAAGACCGGTTAGCACCCCGAGCATTCTGCCGAACTTCCCCATCCTCTGCAGATTCTCAACTACGATCTCCACTACGAGCGAAGAAGACCCTCCTACGGCTTTGCCTTTGTCGATTGAAGGAACTTGGCCCGAGGTCGACTCACGAGCAAGAGTAGGGGAGGTCTCCTGCCACGGAGGAAAGCTAGACATTCTCTAAAAATAAACTAAGTGTGAGATTACCTTGATGTGACAATGACGGTCGGAAAAATCACCGAAAATCGGTAAAATCTCGCCGGAAGCTCCCACTAGTGAAAAAGAATCACCTGAGTAAAAACTAGAAAGTGAACAAATGAGAAGGGGGGTGAAGTTTTATAGAGGGGGTACACAAAACGAGACTAAAGGCCTCAAAAAGTCAAAATCTCGGCCCATTTACTGCAAGACGACAGAAAATGGAGAAACTCAACAGGCCTTTGACTGGTCAACGGTCAAATGGTCAGCGTGCCACATGTCAGTCTCCTAGACTTCGGCCACGTGTGCCGAGCACTCTTGCCACCGACGTCCAAATGCGAGAAAAATCTCTCTTGGATTTCGGCAACGTGCACCGAGCACTTTTGCCACTGACGCCCAAATGTGAGAAAATCTCTCATCAACTTCGGCAACCTGTGCCGAGCACTTTTGCCACCGACGTCCAAATGCAAGAAAAATCTCTCCTGGACTTTGGCAACCTGTGCCAAGCACTCTTGCCACCGACGTCCAAATGCGAGAAAAAATCTCTCCTAGACTTCAGCAACATGTCGAGCACTCTTGCCACCGACGTCCAAATGTGATAAAAAATCTCTCCTGGACTTCGGCAACCTGTGCCGAGCACTCGTGCCACCGACATCCAAATGCGAGAAAAAATCTCTCCTGGACTTCGGCAACCTGTGCTGAGCACTCTTGCCATAGACGTCCAAATGCGAGAAAATCTCTCCTGGACTTCGGCAACCTGTGCCGAGCACTCTTGCCACCGACTTCCAATGCGAGAAAAAATATCTCCTAGACTTCGGCAACCTGTGCCGAGTACTCTTACCACCGACGTCCAAATGCAAGGAAAAATCTCTCCTGGACTTCGTAAACGTGTGCCGAGCACTCTTGCTACCGATGTCCAAATGCGAAAAAAAATCTCTCCTGGACTTCGGCAACGTGTGCCGAGCACTCTTTCCACCGACGTCCAAATGTGAGAAAATCTCTCGCGGAGTTCGGCAACCTGTGCCGAGCACTCTTGCCACCGAAGTCCAAATGCGAGAAAAAATCTCTCATGGACTTCGGTCACGTGTGCCGAGCACTCTTGCCACCACCGTTCAAATGCGAGAAAAATCTTTTCTAGACTTCGGCAACCTGTGCCGAGCATTCTTGCCACCGACATCCAAACGCAAGAAAATACGTTGACTGGTCAATGGTCAACGGTGAACTCAACACGTGTCATCCTCTCGAGGTCCCTCTCGATTTCAGCAGCATTCATCGAACCTCCTCGACCTCGGCCTCCACCCAAACACGTGTCATCCTACCAAAGTGGCTGAGGGGGTTAGCAACTGGTGCCGAGCGCTCTTGCCACCGACCCCCATATGAGGGGAAAATGCCTACGCGCCAGAGGAGGCGTCCATTTACTCAGAAATTCACGCCAAAGGCTGATGAACGCCCCAGATTTGGCCACATCCATACTCTGTTGATTAATTCATTTTTTGCATTTATTAATTCGAATTAATTATGTAAAAATCGCAAAAAATGATTACAAATTCAAGAAAATTAATTAAAAATTCTAAAAAATATTTACAAATTCAGGAAAATATTTTTGAGCCTCTGGATAAATAATTATTAATTAGAATGATTAATTAGTACACTTTGAAATTAGATCACTACTTTGCAAAATTATAAATGATTCGAAAAATAGTTAAAAAGTCGGGAAAAATCACCAAAAATCCAGAAGAGCCTAAGAATGATTTTAGGCATATTGCCATCTCAGAAAAACACCGTTACACCTCGAGCAAGATATGAAATCCCTTTTAAGAGCTCTGATAAAGTCCTGTACGTCATTGAAACAGTAAAACTACTCCCCAAAGGCTGCAAAACACAGTCTTTAGGAGTGAGGGGCTCGTGATATGGCTAAAAATAGGAATAAATCGAGACTGTTCAAATCGGGCACGAATCTTAAAGCTCTCAGGGGTAAAACGGTAATTTCACCTACAAATAAGTCCGAAATGGGAACTGGGTCTCTTCTTCAGGGCCCAGCAACCCATGAACGGATCTGTCCTGTTAGATACGGGTCTCAACCCGTTACAAATCAGTTCAGAAGGATAAAGAGGGATTGAGATTCGTAATTATCTCTAGGAGGCGGTTCTAACCATTCTATCCATCCACACCTGGAAGTAGAGATTTGTTCTTATCTCGAAATGGATCCCCATGGAGACTATAAATACCCCCCCCCCCCTCCACCTTACCATTACAAGGTAATGAATCTTTGGCTACCTAAAACTCTTTCTTGATCTTCCTGGTTATTGACAAGAGCGTCGAATGGTTCGTCGCCGGGACCAATCTCGGTGTATCGAACTTTGTGTAGGTCCATGGCAGCGGCAAGGAATGAGTCAACACATAGGTGGAGTCAACAGGTTCGCTTTACTATTTTCCTAAAGAACTTGTAATGCCCCGATTTCCATACACTGGAAAACTATGACATAAGCCAGAATCTTTTCCTTCAATTAGCCAAAATATACAGAAAAACAGGAAAATTTAAAACTTTTTATTTAACACAAATGTATTACAAGTTCGAATGTTATAAAACTGTAATACATTACAACAGTGTTACAATAATGCCATACAAGCCCAAGTATTACAAACTTTCAATAAGAATTACATCAGAGTACAATGAATGATACATAACACTTGGTACTTCACTTGGATGCTTCTCAACATAAATAAATTACAACATATGTCACAATTGAAATAAATCAAAACTTTGCTTCTTTTTTCTTGAGTCCTCCTGAATCCTGTACCTGTAGCTCTAAATCTAGTACCTATAATTTTGCAATCCAGTACCTATTGAAATGGGAACGTCAGTACATATACTGACGCTCTAAGGCTGATGACTAGCAGCGATTCTCAACTTTAAACAAACAGATTGATGAAAAGAAAAACGTGTATATATATAATTGATGTGTCAGTGTATGCTATGACTTAGACTCTAATGCAAGTTTTACTAATGCAAGGATGCTCTTATTCTAAGGCAAGCAAGTCTCCAAAACAGTATGCATCCTATACTACATACGCCCATAACAAGACGTTTCTTTATATATAGGGATTTGAAACTGGTCATGAATTCTACTCTTGTACTCAACATGTTTATGAAGATACAGCGTGACTGATGAGGTTGCTCTGAAACGTTCGAATCCCGCCATTCGCAGTCATATAGTGGTGTCTCCGTTTGCCACTATTGTCCGGTGTACCGGACCTCACTCAAAAATCTGACGAACCCTTAGAGTTTACTACAACACAGGTTAGCTCGAAGCATCCCCTGTGGTAACCTAGTAGATAGACCATAGTCTATGGCTTGTTCGCCTTTCTTGATATAGAGCATGACAGAGTTTCGGGGGTCCATCCTCTAGCTCTGACAGGAATCGCTCCCACCCTTATCATGGCACTTCTTCAGAAATTAACAGACGAGATACGGATCCGGTGCTTCTAACTCGCGAGAAGGCACAAACCGTATCCCTTTGACAGGAAGGGTACAACCAATAACACCACCTAGTGTTGGCCTATAGAATAGCTCAGACCATAAGGTATCACCCTTAATACCAACTCTTTCCTTTCGGCGAGAATGATAATAAATAAGGGTTAAATTGTAATAGCCATAAGTTACTACCCTAACGATGTCACTAACCCTAAACAATCCAAGGGATGACAACAGTACTAACACAATATGCTAGGTCTTAAGTTAGACTTCGCAAGATAACTCTACTAGATGCTCAACCTAGACTTACCAGAATCCCTAAGGATCATGTTCACAGCCCATCGATCCAAGACCCCGGCAATACAAACGTATTCACATGCTACTACCCTGAACTTGGATTTCGTCTACGCTCCGGTCCGTGATCAACCTACACCAGTTAAGATCTGACGGTACATGAGGAGTGACTCGTCCATAGTCCCTTATGAGTAAAGTAAATATACGTCTTGATGGTCGATGGTGCCTAGGGCAATGATATCACTCTAGACGAGCACAACAAACTGCGTACTAGCTAATAAGCTATATATGAGTAAACAAAATACATACGAGCTAAACGAGCTACGTATGAAACCACAACAACTACATACGAGCCAGGTGAGCTGTGTACGAGACAACAACATACATACGAGCCAAATAAGCTACGTATGAGACCAACAACTACCTACGAGCCAGGCGAGCTGCATATGAGACAACAACATACATACAAGCCAAATAAGCTACATATGAGACCAACAACCACATACGAGCCAGGCAAGCTGCATATTATACAACAATATACATACGAGCCAAATAAGCTACATATGAGACCAACAAATATATACGAGCCCGACATGCTACGTATGAGCAAAAAAAACATATAGAAGCAACCATACATGTATTCTAACAACCTAGAAGCAACCAAACGTGCTTACTAGTAAAAATTGATCTTTTATAATTCGAAGCAGTAGAAGAATCTTCTAACAGTCTAATATAAATATACTACCAATGAAAACCCGATCTTCGTACGCAAAAGCTACATAAGAAGCCTTCTAACAATCTAGAAGCAAACAGTGCTACGCTTATCGGAATTCAACAAAATTAGACTTTTTACAAATGTAAGAACATCTACTACAACTCCCTAGTTGAACACCTTTTCAGATTCCGTAAGAAATTCAAAATACGGTCCATTAAACACACGCAAACAGTTAACCAAACTGCAGAATTTCAACATAAAGCTAAAACTTTTAAAGCTTAAAACTTTTGCTCTACTTGTCGGAATTTAACGAAACTAGACAATTTGAAAAGGTGGGAACATCTACTACAACTTCCTAGTTGAACACTTTCTCAGATTTCGTAAGGAATTCCAAATTAGGTCCGTTAAATACAACTCAAAACAACAAAACAGCACAGCAAAAGTTAACAGCAACCTGAAACTTGTAAACATAACTTTTGCTATACTTGTCGGAATTTAACAAAATATGACATTTCAAAAAGGTGAGAACATCTACTACAACTCTCTAGGTGAACACTTTTTCAGATTCCGTAAGGAACTTAAAACCAGTTCGTTAAACACAACTCAAAACAACAAAACAGCACAGCAAAAGTTAACACCAAGCTGAAACTTGTAAAGGTCATAACTTTTGCTATACTCGTCGGAATTTAACGAAACTAAACATTTTGAAAAGGTAGGAACATCTACTAAAACTTTCTAGTTGAACACTTTCTCAGATTCTGCAAGTAAGAGGTACAAAAATATCAAGCATTCAGCCAAAAGCTGGCTGTTGTGTTTTGGAATAGTCATAACTTTTGTACCACTTATCGGAATCTAACCAAATAAAACATTTTGGAAAGCTGAGAGCCTCTAGTACAACTTCCTAGTTGATCACTTTTCCAAATTCCGTAAGGAACATCGAGATACAGCCCCTTGAACATATGTCGATGTTAACCCCAAAAACAATAGACTTCGACAGTAAAGCTGAAGCTTTGAAAGATCTTAACTTTTTCTCTACTTGTCGGAATCTAACAAAATAGTACATTTTGAAAAGGTAGAAATATCTACTACAACTCTCTAGTTGAACATTTTTCCAAATTCAGTAAGTAAGAGGGTACAAAACATCAAGCAATCAAAACAGTGAGCTTTCAGCCAAAAGCTGACTGCTCTGTTTTGAAACGGTCATAACTTTTACACCACTTATCGGAATCTGACAAAATAGGACATTTTGAAAAGGTGAGAGTCTCTACTACAACTCTCTAGTTAATCACTTTTCCAAATTCAGTAAGGAACTCCAAATTACAGCTTGAACACACTACAAAAATTAACCCAAATCAACGAGTTTTCTGTTTTTGCTAAACTTTCGCTGTTTTGGGGAAACGGTTTGTTTCACCCAACAAACTAGCTTGGAAAAATCTACAGAAATTTGAGCATGGTAACAACGCATATGAGAACCTCTCCAATTAATTTGGAGTCAAATTTCCTACTTTAACATAGTTAATTAATTCTAACCCTACAACTACAACGATTGAATCTTTATCGCTTTATTTTGTGTTCTACCACTTCAAACATTATATGCCATCTTATTCTAGTCCATTCATGATTATGTATATGAAATTAGTCCATGTTCAAACAACATACAACAATAAATAACAAAAATAATAACTAAACAACCATGAGATGAGAAACCCCCACCTTAAAAGTGTAGGAATGACTCGCTAGCCTTCTTCTCCTTGCTCCTCAAGAACACACCATAAAAAGAGAACCCATGAACCCTAACCCCTCTTTTGATTTGATTTTTGATCTCTCTTTTTTTTTTCTTTCTTTCTTCTCAATCTTTTTTTCTAAAATAAAACTAAGTAAAGAAGGAGATGGAGAATGAGATGAGATAAGATGAAAACACACCAAAAGAACGGGTTTTCTTTGCCCTTTCTAGTCTTGGCCGGCCTAGGGTATGGGGGGGGGGTGTGTTATAGGGTGAGGGTGAAGGGTATGTGGGTGTGGAAGAAGCCACTTGTCCATTTACTCATGGTTAAAACAATTGAAGTTCTATTTGCAAATAAATATTGTAATCAACTCCCTAATCCAATCCTAACCAATCATTTCATCATGATGGATGAAAAATAAAAGATATTTTCCTAAAATCACATACTACATGATTTCGTACAAACGTACGAAATCGATACGATTCAAATACGTACATATATCTAATTATACAGATAATTTTTATTAGTTAAAACGAATCAATCTGTACAAAAATAATTTAATTCCAACAAATAAAAATAAAATAGTTTTATTACCGGCTCGGAAGATTCCAGTATCAATTTATACAAAACAGATATATACAGACTAGTATATACGTATAGATAATGTTCATTAACAAAACCGAGTGATATCCACCAAAAATATTTCAATTCTGAAAATAAAAATAAAATAATAATTTTTAATATCTGCCAGGGATTTTCCATACATTTTCTCAAAAATGCATTTTTCAAGATTTTGTACAAGTGCACAAAACTGATACAATACATATATATACTTACTAGTATATATCCAGATAACTTTTTATTAGAAAAACCAAGTAATTTTCATAAAAATATTTTAATTTAAAAAATAATAGTTTATACAATATAATATCTGACTGGGATATTACAGAACTTACAAATTCGTGTGTTTGCTCCCGCACTCGAAATCAGCAGCAACAGTTTGTGACTCTGAGCTAACATGGTGGGCTGCAGCAATGACACGTGGCGTTGATCGGTCAACGTTGACCGATGATCCGGTCAACTTTTTTTTGCACGTGCAGTACACATGTTTTTGGGGAAGCTGATGACGTGGCAAAATCTGGAGTGTCGATCATGCAAGCACGGATCAGAAGGAGATCAAGACTGTCATTACTAGTGCTTGGGTCGAGAGAGCGTTTGCTTGGTTTGGGACTGATATGGCTAAAAATGGGGTTAAATCGGAACCATCCATATTGGGCACGA
Organism: Hemerocallis citrina; assembly: GCA_017893485.1. Taxonomy (NCBI): domain Eukaryota; kingdom Viridiplantae; phylum Streptophyta; class Magnoliopsida; order Asparagales; family Asphodelaceae; genus Hemerocallis; species Hemerocallis citrina. The sequence continues at coordinate 136,090,947 of CM030365.1, forward strand.
ATCTTGAAGCCCGGGGTAAAACGGTAATTTCACATATAGATGGGCCCAAAGCGGGTACTGGATCTCCTCTTCACAGATCCAATAACCCACGAAACGGATCCACTCCAACTGGGTACGGGTCCCGACCCAAAACAAACCCAGACCAGCAAGAGGAAAGTCAGGGCCACTGATTTGACTAAATCAACGGACCTGATTTGCAGTGATCCTCTCACCGGGAATCAGGGGTCAGTTTCCTAAACAGATTGGGAGGATTTTACTCCTGACAGTTAGACAGGAAATCAGGTCCCTAATCACTCCCGTGGCGACTATAAAAACCCCCCACCTAGCACTGTTACAGGTTAATCACTCTTTTCCCAACTTAAGCTCTTTTATTGATCACCACTGGTTACTGACAAGAGCGTCGGAGGGTGCGTCACCGGGAACAACCCCGGTGTATCGCACTTCCTTGCAAGTGAACGGCGGGAGTCAGCAGCCTAACTCCGGCGAACAAGTTCTGATCTGCTATTCAGGTTTTTTCGCAAACTCACAAATCTCATCTGTTTACCCCCACACCAGAATCTGCGGTAACAGATTGGTGCCGTCTGTGGGAAAACCATACGAATAGCTTCCGCCTCTTCCTCGTCGACTAGCCCTCCTCCAGTCATGCCTCCCAGAAAGGTTAGATCCAGGGGGTCCAACCGTGGACCCAACCCGGCTGATCAGCAACAAGAGGAAGTCCCTGGGCATCCTGCTCCGCAACCCGAACTACTTCCTCCCCCGGTCCAAGACCACTTCCAGCAGGGCCAGCCCCCTCTTCTGAACCAACAACCCCCTAATGGTCCCGCTGGTCAGAACCAGCAGAGGCAGAAGCAACTTCTCCACCCAGATCATGTCTCGGTACATAATGCCTCCTCGGATTCCATGACCTCCTATAATCCACGGGCCACCGACCTCTGCAACACCGTCCTCAACCGGCAGAAGGATGAGGACCTTCGCAACCGCCTGGATGAAAAGCGGGCCCGAGAGGGAGTCTCCTGCCAACATCAAGGCGAGCGGTCCCCTCATCGCCGAGAAGGTAGGAGGTCTCCGAACCGAAGAGGGCGAAGGGAATCTCCCGAGCTTCGCAGAAGGAGGCCACAGTCCCCCGCTGATCGACATCGTCCGAGGAACGATGAGGCACCTATCACTCGTGCCGAGTTCCTGCGATTCCAGGAGACTGTGTTGCAGGCCCTCAACCTTCGCCCCAACAACCATAATGCCCAGAGGGTTCCAACACCCCCATGGGTTCCAAGTCCTCGCCACCGATCCATAAGTCCTCTCTCGGCTCCTAGTCGTCAGCAACACCATCATAGTCCTCGCCGATCCCAGGACTATCGACGCCGTAGCCCCCACTCCCCTTCCTATGAAGACGAGTCCAGGAGCTCAATCGACTATCACCGGAGGGACGACGCCCTCTACCATCGCCTCCACGAGAAGGAGAGGCACATCGGCCGTATGGACAAAGAAGAGGAGTCGAGAGCAGGAACCACCCGCCCCAGTAGACCCCCTTCTCTCGGACTATCATGGACGCTCCCATTCCGAGGGGTTTCAAGCCTCCGCAGTTTGAAACGTACTCAGGGAGTCGGACCCTGTTGATCATGTCGAGAGCTTCAAGACCTTGATGCTGATCCACCAAGCCTCCGACGCCATGCTTTGTAAGACCTTCCCCGCCACTCTCAAGGGTTCGGCGCGGGAATGGTACTCCCGGCTCGCTCCCTCTTCCATCTTCTCGTTCGAGCAGTTCGAAACGCTCTTTATAACTCACTTTGTGAGCAGCAGACGAACGGAGAAGACCAGCCTCTTTCTACTCCACCTCCGACAGGAAAGGGGAGAGAAGTTGAGGGACTATGTGAGGAGATTTACTGCGGAGGTCAGGTCCATTGCCTCCCTTGACCAGTCAGTTGCTACCGTGGCCTTCCAATCAAACGTCCACAACTCCAGCCTCCGGTCTTCCCTCGCCAAAAAGCCCCCACACAACTTCGCCGACCTCCTCCTCAGATGCGAGAAATATATTCGGGCGGAGGAGGCCGAGGGCTTCCCGGGTTTCGGAGGACCCGCATCCGGATCGAAGAGGAAGACGACCGAGGAGGAAGGGTCCAAGAAGCTACAGAAGGACAATAGCGGCCAGCGCTGTCCACCCCCCAGGTTCGAGAAGTTCACTCCTCTCACCACCAATGTCTCCACCATCCTGATGGAAGTGGAGAAGGAGGGAGTCATACCTCCCGCGCCGAGGATGAACACCCCGGCCAAGAGGAGGAACAAAGAAAAGTGGTGCCGGTACCACAGGGACCACGGCCACGACACGAATGATTGTCAGGCCCTGAAGAATGAGATAGAGAATCTCATCCAAAGGGGGCAGTTGGCCAAGTTCATTAGAACACAGGACCGGACCGATCGCTCTACTCCTCTGCCTCGGGGGGCTAACAAGTGAGCCGAGCAGCGTGATCAAACCCCCGACTTTGAAGAGGAGCGTGTTCTGCACCTTATCCACGGGGGCCCAATGGGCAGCTCTTCCAACTCCTCTTAGAAGGCCTTCGTCCGAGAGGTCAACTCGGTTCACAGCACCCCTCCCCCCAAAGACCTCGGCGTCCCAGTGACTTTCTCTGATGAAGACCTCGAGGGGGTCCGGACTCCCCACTGCGACGCACTTGTTATCGACCTCCGCATGGCGAACTTCAAAGTGCAGAGGATCCTGGTAGACAATGGGAGCTCGGTGAACATCCTCTTCCTCTCGGCCTTCCGAGGGCTGCAGCTATCCCGGGACCGCCTCAAGCCAGCCGGCTACACGCTCCACGGGTTCACGGGGGTACCAGTAACAGTCGAAGGGGTTATCACCCTAGACGTAACTGCTGGGAAGACCCCTACTACCCGGACTGAGCCAATGGACTTTATGGTCGTCGACGTCCCGGCTGCATACAATGTCATCTTGGGCCGACCTGGCCTAGCTGCCCTAGAAGCCGTTCCTTCGGCGTACCACCTTAAGATGAAGTTCCCCACTCAGGCGGGAGTGGGAGAAGTCAGGGGCAGCCAAGAGACGGCTCGGAAGTGCTATATGACTTCCACCGGGGGACCGGTTCTCTCCCTCGAGACTCTAGAGATCCCCGAGCCGAACGTCCGACCCACGTCCGAACCGGCGGACGAATTAGAAGAAGTGCTCTTCTCGGATGAGGACCCGAGCCGAAAGTTTCTCATCAGCAAATCCCTACCGACAGCCCTATGTTCCGACTTGGTGCAGTGCATCCGGAAGAACCGCGACCTATTTGCTTGGTCAGCCGCGGATATGCCCGGGATTTCCGAGGAGCTTCTTGTGCACCGCCTCAGCGTCGAACCGGAGTGCAAACCGGTTTAGCAGAAGAGGCGTAAGTTCGCTCCAGAGCGACAACAAGCCATCAAGGAGGAGGTGGACAAGCTCCTAAAAGCTCGGTTCATACAAGAGGTGAACTACCCCGAGTGGCTCTCCAATGTCGTCATGGTTAAGAAGTCCAATGGCTCCTAGAGGATATGCATCGACTTCACGGACTTGAATAAGGCATGTCCGAAGGATCCGTTCCCTCTCCCGAATATCGACACCCTCATTGATGCCACCTCGGGCCATGAGCTCCTCAGCTTCATGGATGCCTTCTCCGGCTATAACCAGATCCGAATGTTCCCCCCGGACATTCTGAAAATTTCCTTCATTACCGACCAAGGCCTCTACTGTTATAGGGTTATGCCGTTCGGATTGAAGAACGCTGGAGCCACCTACCAGCGCCTCGTCAACAAAGTCTTCCAAAGCCAAATAGGCCGCAACATGGAAGTATACGTCGACGACATGCTCGTGAAGAGTGTCCGAGGTACCGACCATGTGGCCGACCTCCAGGAGGCATTCGGCGTATTGAAGAGGCACAACATGAGGCTTAACCCGAACAAGTGTGCGTTCGGGGTCTCGTCAGGGAAGTTCCTCGGCTTCATGGTGAGCCAGCGAGGGATTGAAGCAAATCCGGAGAAAATTAAGGCCATACTTGACCTGGCACCACCCCAGAACGTCAAGGAAGTGCAGAGACTTACGGGTCGCCTCGCCGCTATTGGCCGATTCCTTTCAAAGTCTGGTGAAAAATGCCTCCCCTTCTTCAACGCTCTCAGGGGGCTAAGGGTTTCGAGTGGGGCGAATTGCAACAGGAATCGTTTGAACAACTGAAAGCCTACTTGGTTAATCCTCCCCTGCTCAGCAAGCCCGTTCCGGGGGAAACCCTCTTCATCTACTTAGCTGCTTCCGAGCAGACCCTAAGTGCTGTTCTGGTGAGGGAAGAAGACTGGGCTCAGAGGCCGATTTACTATGTGAGCAAAGTGCTTCGGGACGCCGAGCTCCGCTACCCGAAGTTAGAGAAGATGGCCTACGCCCTGATTATGGCGGCGAGGAAGCTCCGCCTATACTTTCAGTCTCACTCGGTTGTGGTTCTCACCGACCAACCACTGAAGTAGGTCCTACACAAGCCGGAGACCTCAGGCCGGCTTATGAAATGGTCCATCGAGCTGAGTAAACACGACATCTCCTACCAGCCTCGGACTGCGATCAAAGCCCAAGCCCTCGCAGACTTCATCGTCAAAACCACCATTCCCGAGGCCAGCCATGTCCCAAACGGACCTCCTATCTGGACGGTTTTTGTGGATGGTTCCTCTTGCAATGAGGGTAGTGGCGCCGGTATCATCCTGAACGGCCCTGATGACTTCGTCCTCCAGTATGCCCTCCGCATGAATTTCAAGGCCTCAAACAACGAGGCGGAGTATGAGGCACTAATCGCGGGCCTCGGACTTGCCCGAAGTGCCGGGGTGCAGCGCCTCCGAATCCACAGTGACTCTCAGCTGGTTGTGAACCAAGTCTTGGGCGAGTACGAGGCGCGAGATGAACGGATGGCGAAGTACCTCGCCAAGGTCCGAGCCCTCATGGCCCGGTTCGAAGAGGCACTCATTTAACGAGTCCCTCGAGAAGAGAATTCGCAAGCCGACGCCCTCTCCAAGTTGGCCTCATCCTCCCTCCAAGGTCTCGAGCAGACCATCTTGATCGAGGTCCTCATGAAGCCAAGCATAGAAGACGAGACCCTCGACTCGGTGGAGTCACTGCTGGTCCTACTGCAAGATAATTGGATGAAACCCTTAGTGGAATTCTTAAGGGACGGACTCCTCCCTGAGGACCCGAAGGAAGCACGCCGAGTAAGAACCAGGGCCGAGCGGTACGTCCTGGTCGAGGGGATCGTGTACAAGCACTCTTACTCACAGATAGACGGCCGACCTTACCTGAGGTGCCTTTCCCCGGAGCAAGCCGACTATGCCCTACGGGAGCTCCATGTAGGCATCGGCGGAGCACACTCAGGGTCTAGGCCTTTGGCTCGGAAAGCTCTAAATTACGGATACTTCTGGCCGACTCTCCTCCAAGATGCCGAGCGACACGTTCGGCAATGTGCTTCCTGTCAGAAACATTCCAACATTCGTCGCCTCCCTCAAGCTAACCTCGCCTCCCTATCAAGTCCTATCCCCTTCGCAATGTGGGGGATGGATTTACTAGGGCCATTCCCTCCAGCTCCGGACCAGCTCAAGTTCTTGGTCGTAGCCATAGACTACTTTTCGAAGTGGATCGAGGCCAAGCCGTTGGCCACTATCACCGAGAAGAAAGTGCTACAGTTCTTTTGGAAGAGCATCATCTGCCGATTCGGCGTCCCCCGAATCCTGATAACGAACAACGGGACCCAATTCACTGGGTCCGAGCTCCGAGCTTTATGCGAAGACCTTGCCATTCAGCAAAGTTTCTCCTCCGTCTCTCATCCGCAGTCGAATGGCCAGGCTGCGAACGCTAACCGGCAGATCCTCTCCGGTATCAAGAAGAGACTGGACAAGTGTTCTAAAGGCTTATGGGTCGACCAACTCCCCAACGTTCTATGGAACTACCGCACCAGCAAGCGGACCCCCACAGGAGAGTCCCCATTTAACCTCACCTATTGGTCCGAGGCAGTGATCCCCCTCGAAGTCGGAATACCTTCTCCTCATCTCGTAGCCTACAACGAGGAGCAGAACACCCGAGACCTCCGAGCAAACTTAGATCTGGTGGACGAACTGAGGGAAAGAGCGTCAATACGCCAACAGAACTACCGGAGGAGGGTCGAATTGGCGTACAACAAGAAGGTCCGACCCACCGATCTCAAGGAGGGAGACCTGGTCCTTAGGAAACTGGCCATCTCTTTCCCCAATCAAAAGAGCAAGCTGGCTCCGAATTGGGAAGGACCTTACATGATCGCAAAGGTAGTTCGCCCCGGAGCTTATCGTCTGGAAGACCTAGAGGGTAGAGAGATTCCGAGGACCTGGAATGCCGACCACCTTTTGAAATACCAAGAAAGCGCCCCGGCGTCTCTCTGAGTATCACAAGGTGTCGAACCATTCCTCTCCTCTAACTTGTAATTCATTTCTTAAAGTTGTCACATGTAAAAACGGCTCGCCGTCAATTATCAATAAAGAATGCTTCTTCGTATTTATAAAATTGCTCGTCTCTCCGCCTTTATTCTTTATTTAACCAATGGTTCGGAGTCCAATACCCGGCTCGAATCTACTTTGCAAGCTCGCTCATAAGCGAGCTAGAAGTAGGTCGCCGTTCGGAACTGCTCCCACAACCGTTGAACAACTACACCGATGGTTCGGAGTCCAACACTCGGCTCGACTCTACTTTGCAAGCTCGCTCATAAGCGAGCTAGAAGTAGGTCACCGTTCGGAACTGTTCCCACAACCGTTGAACAACTACACAGATGGTTCGGAGTCCAACACTCGGCCCGTCTTTGCTTCGCCGGCTCGCCCTTAGGCGAGCCAGAAGTAGACCGTCGTTCGGAACTGCTCCCACAACCGTTGAACAACTACACCGATGGTTTGGAGTCCAACACTCGGCCCGTCTTTGCTTCGCCGGCTCGCCCTTAGGCGAGCCAGAAGTAGACCGCCGTTCGGAACTGCTCCCACAACCGTTGAACAACTACACCGATGGTTCGGAGTCCAACACTTGGCCCGTCTTTGCTTCGCCGGCTCACCCTTAGGCGAGCCAGAAGTAGACCGCCGTTCGGAACTGCTCCCACAACCGTCGAGCAAATCTATCGATGGTCCGGAGTCCAACACTCGGCTCGACTTTATTTCACCGGCCCGCCCATAGGCGGGCCGTGAGTAGATCGCCGGTCGGAACTGCTCCCACGACCATCGAGCAACTCTAACGGTGGTTCGGATTACATCGTTCGGATCGACTACGCTCGCTCAAAACCTCGAGCCGAGCGGACGAGGGACCGACCCTCGTATATGGAGAAAAATTCTGCCGAACCAATTTCGCCGTTAGATCATCTCAAAATGCGTGCTAAAGCGTGATGAACGGACCTGACCGTGCCACGTGTCCACAAAACGACAAGATAGCATTTTCTTGGAACTTGCGCCTCCCTTCTCGTGATCCGCGCCATGATCATGATCCACCGCTCAGATCAGGCCACGTGGCCCCTGCCACGAAACAGAGTTACACCTCTGCCAAGATACCGGGCCGCACCGGTATGTACCGAGCAAGAGTCAGGGCCACAGCCAAGGCATGAGTTCCGTGGCCGAGGCGCTCGACGAAACAGACACTCGCTTCTCACGAATCATTTCAAGAATAAAGAAACTACAGCACTACAACGAGCAAGCCAACTCCGATTTCATTAATATAACTTGATAAATTTACAAGACCCAAAGATTACAACAAAAGACAGTTCGAAGACCCGAAGACACAGTACGACCCGTTTAGTGCCTCCGCGGAAGGGGGACGCTCCGGTTCAGGGACACCCGGGGTTGGCGCTTCCTGGCCTCCGAGCTCGTCTTTAAGCCGACGAATCGAGATGCCCCCTCGCCGCCGACCCTGACAGTCGCTCCAACTGAAGCACCACTTGAAGATACCGCTACTCCACTTTGGGCATCGGCTGCTGTCCGACCTATGATGGATGTTCGGCTCGCGAGTTGATAGAACGTAATCCCTCGTTCAATCTCTTCGCGGGTACACGAAGTACTGCGGACGTTAGCCCTCACCGGCTGGGGTTTAAGCCGAGCAACCTCTTCCTCCAGTTCAATGATCCTGTCCTTCAGTGTGTCGTCCCTCACAATTACCTTGAACCGAGGAAGTTTTGCCGAACCAGGATACTCGGCGCTATCAGATATGATGCGGCGCAAGTGGGTCACCTCGATACTCTTGTCGACCGTTACCCTTTGCAGCTGCTCGATCCTCCCCGTGAATTCCTCTCGCTCGGCCAAAGCCAGGGCCAATTCTTCCTCCTTCGCGGAGAGTTCGGCCTCAACTAGTCGCAAGTTGTGCAACTCGGCGAACAACTCGCTATTTCTCTTTTCTACATTATGCAGTATCCTCCTCGTCAGATGAACCTCGCCCTCGAGCCGATCCTCACGAGACTGCTGAAAAAACTCCGCACGGCGCCGAGCTGCCTCTGTGAGATGAGTTTGTCCGACGATCTGAAATAGGAAAGCACCACATTGAAGAGCTATAGTGCCGAACCAAACACTTAGACAATTTCGAAGACAATTTCGAAGCCAAAATGATCTTTTCATTCATCAATAAAAGCGGTGGCCAGTCCGCAAAAAGGCGTTACATTGTTTCTGGAAAAGAAAACAAAGATTACAAAAAGACGAGAAGATCAAGGGTCCACCTGCGTCGCTGATTCGATCACAAGCGCATCGCCGGATGGCCCCTCACTTCTCCCCTCGGCCTGAGGGTCTGTCACCAAAGCGTCGGCGACCACCTCCTCCTCGTCATCCCCTTCTTCCTCGTCACCTTCGCCTACCATCTCCTCGCCGCCTGAGGGCGACCCTGGCCACAGTCTGTAGCCGACCCGCTTGAAGCCGGGGATGCGCTCCTCAACATGGTCGAGCGCCCTCTGGTAGGACTTCTCCATGTTCGTGGCCATGTGCTTCTTCGCCTCAGCCTCAACTTCGGCCTTGATCTTCGTCGCCAGGGCCTCTTTCTCCGCCCTCACCTCAGCCAGAGCCTTCATTGCTGCTGCCAGCTCCTCGGCAGCCTTGGCGGCTTTGGCGGACTCATCAGCGAGCCGTCCCTTGACCCACTCCAGGTCGGCCACAAGATCGGCGACCTAGACCTCCAAGCCCTTGGCTCGCCTTTGCTCTGCCTCGAGCTGCCAAACTGCCTTCACCTTTTCCGACCTGTCTTTGTTGCTAGCGGCCTTCAATTCCTTCTCCTGTGCGGCGAACGTCTTAAGGAGATGGCCGAAATGACAGGTGGCCTGAGAAGATGACAAACGATGAGTTCAAGACACGGGCCGAGCAATAGACTTGAAGAAATTCACAAGAAAGACTCACCGATACGAGAGACCGAGCCACTTCGTAGGTGTCATCGCCGACTATCCCCGCCCGCAGCGTAGCCCTATCTTTCGGGGTCGCCAGGTGCTTGACGACCTGCACCGACATCTGCGAGTTTCCGAGGAATCCGTCGTGATTCTTCACTCGCCAGTTCGGCACGAACAGCTGCTTGTGCTGCTCGATCAAGATCTCCTCGGCCGCATTGGTCAACGGCGGGGCCTCGAGCGACAGCGCCGCATTGACATCAAAGGCCCCACCAACCGGGGCAGATGCAACAGGCGCCGAGGACTCTTCGACCACAACCACCGACGAAGGCGCCTCGGTGACAGGAGGAGGCAGAGTGGGAGTCGGAGTAACCTTGGGCTGCCGACCTGCCGAGGTAGCCGCGGTCGACCTCTTCCTTTTCCTGCCATCAGCCACTTTACTCCTATCGACCATCATGGCATTGAAGTCCATCTTCGGCGCTTCTGCACCAAGCGAAACACAAACTGAGTCAGTAAGACGACCTAAAGACTTGAAAGAAAAACAAAATAAACGAGATGTCAGGAGCATACTCGGGTCGATGGGGCTAAGGCCTGACCCGAACAGCACCTCCTCCGTCCACTCCCTCCAACTCAACATTGGGAGAGCCATGATCTTCCTCGCCACCTCTTCCTCGGCCGCAGTCAGTACGGGGTCGACCCTCGCAGTTAGGTTGAAAGATAAACATGCACAGGTGAAAGACACCTCATAAAAGGATAGAACAACAAAAATTCTAGTTCAGGACAGCAAGACAGTACTGCACTAAAACTGGGATTCCCGTTGCTACAAAAATGCAAATCTGGATCCATCAAAGAATATGGAAAATAGACTCCCAGCCGAATCCAGCAATTATATACAAGTCATATGGTATTTCACAAAAAAAAGTCTCAAAACTGATTTGAATCCAGAAAACACGTTCAGCCAGAAATCAGAAGTTTGTATTCAAGAACAGGGAAACAACATGAAAACTAAATAATTAAATCCATGAAAAGTCTGGGGGTATTCCCTAGTATATTTAGTAACAGAAAATAAAGTTTCATAATTTTCCAACATAAATAGAATAGTCAAGTAAAATCAGAAAACAGCAAGATACGGTAGTTTTGTAAATCTGGAATCACAAACACTGCAGTACTAAAACTGCAATATCTCACAAAATATAAACCGAAATCTAGATCCATCAAAAAGGTGATAAAATAAATACTGTAGGCTAACTTTCATATTCACAAAGATTTATAGACAGCAAGTAGAATCAGGTCGAAATCCAGGTTCTTTACTGAACAACAAGAAATTCAGCTAGTATAGTGGTTGTTTACAAGGGTAGAATAGTTTGTAAAACTTATCAAATAAATCAACAAAAAACCAGGGTTAATTCAAATCAGGTCTAGTTATACTCAACAAAATATTGGATCAAAATAATAATTTTAACATCAGAATAAAAAAATAGATTACTCTCCAGAATTCTCATAAGATCAAATTTGTAATTTCTTAAACACCTCTGTAGTAAAACAGTCATAACTCGCAACTCATAAATCGAAACTGAGATCTGTCAAAAGGGTTGGAAAATAGACAGAATACTCTACAGTTCATGTTCACAAATGTTTTTCATATACTGATCTTAATAGGGTCTAAAATACTGATCAAAAGTAAGGTAACAAAACATACTGAATTATTCTTCGAACATAAAATCATCAAGTTCATGTAAAACTCATCCAAATCAACCCAAACATGAAATATAGTGTAATAGATGTCCAAACAACATGTTATAGGGTATTTTGCAAGTCCACGACAAGTATAGAACGGTTAACCCATCAAGCACACGATATCATAAAATAGCTTTCATATATATATCCAAAAAGTGGTCATCCCTAGTTGTTTCATGTCATGTATGTCGTGAGGCAACTATGGTCGAATCAACACAATAGAGACAATATATAACAGAGGATTCACACACAAATTGTCTCTAGAACCCAACAACACTACATGAGTTATTTAGTACTTGTATTACACAAAGAGAAGAATACAAGTTACTTGCCTTAACCGACGACGAAACGATGATGATCAAGAATAACGGGAACGGATCCCCGGAACATGAACACAACGAGCGAACAAAATCACAAACAAGAACCACAAACAACAAACCAAACACAAACACAAGGAACTCCGAACCAAACCAACACGTGCAAACACTCACACGTGCAAATAAAGAGAGAGCAAATCGGGGAAGACGACGGCAACGACATCAGAACTGTTGCTGCCGTCGGTGCTGCTACCTGGCTGAGTGACGAGGAGGGGAACCAGGGGGTGACACCGGTAGCGATGTGCGGCGCATCGAAGGAGGGACACTGCACCGGGGGTGCACTGGTCGCTGCAGATGCTACGGCTATCTGCAGTTGCACGCGGTGCTCGGGAGGAGCAAGACAACGAAAGGGGAGCGAGGGGGTGGTCGAGAGAGATGGACACAGGGAGAGGGTGTGGCACAGAGGCAGGGGGTCGGGATATGATAGAGGCGGCTAGGGTGTAGTATGGAGAAGAGGAACAGGTGCATAGGTTTAAATATGCAATGGAGTTAGGGTTTTGTGGCTGAAGGGTGATCGAGTTTGGGCCATACAGGTTTCGGGTTGTGTAGTAGGTTTGGGTAGTTTAGGTGGATATGGTTAACAGGGTATGGGTAATGATTAAACGGGTTTGGGTTTTGGGTTAAGGAAGAAAAAAAAATAGATCCAACAAAAATGAGATGGCACAAATTGGATAAATAAATAGGGTATGACCAAACAAAATAACGGGGATAAAAAATAAGTGCTCGATCAAACAGAGATGACACAAAAGGAGACAACAGGATCAAGAAAATCAAATAAAAGATGACAGAACCAATAAATGAATACATTGAAAATAAAATCCAGTATATGGTCCAAAGAGAGATACAATGAGAGAAAATACATGGGAAAAGAAAAGTACACTCAAAATATAGAAAATGGAAAAACAGGGGTTACATTGAGAAGAGCTTCGGTGTCTGGAATCTACGAAGAGGAGCTTCGCTCCCGTGGGCTAAGAAGAGGAGCTTCACCTGGGAGGAGCTATGAAGAAGATCTATGGAAGATCCTTGGGAAGAGCCGTTCAGGAGGCGGGTTTGGGGAGCAACTCTAGGGGTGAGTTAAGCTCCGAACTCACTGTGGCAGAAGAGGGCCGCTCGGGTGGCCAGTGGGATGAAGAGCATTGCCGAGTTCTAGGAGAGAGCTGTTCGAGAGGCGAGTTTGGAGGAGCAACTTTAGTTTCGAGTGGATCTCTGAACTCCTTATGGAAGAAGGTCTCTCGGGAGGCGAGCGAGATGAAAAGCATTGCTTTGCACTTGGAGAGAGCCATTCGGGAGGCGAGTTGGGGGAGTAACTCTAAGGGAGAGTTGAGCTCTGAACTCCTTGTGGAAGAATGTCGCTCGGTGGCGAGCGATATGAAGAGCCTTTTCAGGTTCTAAGAGAGAGTCATTCGGGGGGCAAGTTGGAGGAGCAACTCTAGGGGTGAGTTCAGCTCTAACTCACTATGGCAGAAGAGGGACGCTCAGGAGGCAAGCAGGATGAAGAGCATTGTTGGGCTCTTGGAGATAGCCGTTCGGGAGGCGAGATTGGGAAACAACTCTAGCGTGAGTTAAGCTCCGAACTCGTTATGAAAGAAGGCCGCTCGAGAGGTGAGCGAGATGAAGAGCATCACCGGGGTCTAGGAGAGAGTCGTTTGGGAGGCGAGTTGGGGGAGCAAATCTATGGGTGAGTTGAGCTCCAAACTCACTATAGAAGAAGAGAATTGCTCAGGAGGCAAGTTTAGTAGAGGATTGAATCTCTTGTACTCTTGTTGTGGCCAATTGTGTGAGTGTTCGAATGGTAAGGCGTGCCACACACACTTACTCGGCGGTAAGTTGCTAGGGCGACTCAAAAAACCATGAGTGTGGACTCCGAACAGTTTGATGACGAGTTTTGGGAGCACTCGAATGTCGAGTCATTCTCGGCTAACTTCCTCGGGGGCAAGAGGCTAGAGCGACCATGTGAACCACGGGTGAATCTCCGAACAAGGTGACAAAGAGTATTGGGAGCACTCGAATAGCGAGCCTTGCTCTGCATACTTTCTCGGGGAAAGTGACTAGAGCAACTCTAAGAACCATGATAGGACTTCACACTTGTCCAGGATTATTTTAGGAGCACTCGAATTGCGAGCCGAGTTCCTCATACTTGCTCAAAGGCAAGAAGCTAGAGTGACCCTGTGGACCACGAGTGGACTTCGAACAAGGTGACGACGAGTTTTGGGAGCACTCGAATAATGAGTTATGCTCCGCATACTTGCTCGGGGTAAGTCAATGGAGTAACTCTAAGAATCATGAATGGGCTGTGCACTTGTCCAGGGTTGTTTTGGGAGCACTCGAATGGTGAGCCAAGCTCCACACACTTGCTCGGGAGCAAAAGGATTGAGTGGTCTTGTGGACCACGAGCGGACTCCGAACAAGGAGACGACGAGTTTTGGGAGCACTCGAATGGCGGGTTGTGCCCCCCACACTTGCTCGGGAGCAAGTGGCTAGAGCAACCCTATGGATCATGAATGGACTCCACACTTGTCCAGGGTTGTTTTGAGAACATTCGAATGGCGAGTCATGCCCCGCATACTTGCTCGGGTGCAAGTAGCTAGAGAAGCTCTATGAACTATGAATGGACTCTAAAAAAGTGGCGATGAATTTTGGGAGCACTCAAATGGCGAGCCATGCCCCGCACACTTGCTCGGGGGAAAGTGGCCGAAAACGACCTTATGAACCATGAATGTACTCCACACTTTTCTGGGGTTGTTTCGGGAGCACTCGAATGGCGATCCGTGTCCCGCATATTTGGTCAGGTGAAAGTGGCTAGAGTGGCTCTATGAACCATGAATGGACGTCGAACAAGGTGACGACGAGTTTTGGGAGAACTCGAATGATGAGTCGTGCCCCGCAGACTTGCTCGGGGGTAAGTTGCTAGAGTGACCCTATGAACCATGAATGGACACCGCACTTGTCTAGGGTTGTTTTGGGAGCACTTGAATGGTGAGTCGTGCTCCGCATACTTGCTCGGAGGCAGGTGGCTAGTGCGCTCTGTGAATCATGAATGGACTCCGAACAACGTGACGATGAGTTTTAGGAGCACTCGAATGGTGAGTCGTGCCCCACACACTTGCTTCGGGGCCAAGTGGCTAGAGCGGCCCTATGTACCATGAATGGACTCCGCACTCATCCGTTGGGGTGCTCAGTGAGTAAATGGTGTTGCTCGGGGGCAAACCATGTGCCTATTGTTTGCATCCAATGGAATTGTACAAAAATTTTGCAAAGGAAAAGATAAAAAATTATTTAAAAAATGAAATTAAGCGGCTACTTTGATACTAGCCTTTATTACATGCTGTGAGCGTTATAATTATCGGCCTTTATTACATGTTTGAAGCTAACTATTAAGGGAGAGTGTTAAGCACCCTCATTGTACTTCTTCAGATGCTCGGTGTTCCAAGTGAAGATTTCTCGGTTCTTCCTAATGCAAGTGATGAGTTGCTCCTTGGCTTGATGGGAGAGTGCCTTTGTAACACCCCGAATTCCAAAATACAACCGAATTCGAAGTTCCACAGGATCTTTACACTTCTTTCGTACAATTTTACAAGAAAATTGAAACATTTCTTACATTAGAGTTTGATTATACCTTTACATTATTACAGCGGAAGCAATTTTACAGTAATTACATGAAACAACATTTAAATCAATCTTTGAGCAGCATGTATACTTCAATTTGTCAAGCATCTTTACCCTGCATGTAAAACTGTGGGCGCGTCAATTCATTCAACTGACGAAATATTATACACGACCATCATCTCTATGCCGAAAACAGTATAACAATTCTCAATACTTAGCAAACCACAAACTTATTCACAAACAAAGCTAAAGGGACTATCCTATTGATGTCATGTTGTGAATATGCACTTAGTCCTTAATACAATTATTTATATTACATGCCACTAATGCGCACTTGTTCAGATTCTATGCATCTCATACTACATAGGTCCGAGGGCAAGCCCTTAACCGTTCTTCATCTTGTAGGGTTCAATCCCTCGTCATGACTTAATCTACTACTGTAACTACGGTAAGTATCATAGATGTTTTATGACCTACGAACTCATGTCTAGGCGCCCTGGAGGGAATCCCAATGCACTGACACATGACTCGTCATGCAGGCATCCTATGGTTATTCAGCTCCTACCATAGATATGTCACCACTCGCAGTCGTCAAACACCCCACGAGCGTCGCCACCAGGACGGTACTCTGGAGCAGTATCCACATCCTACTCATGACGCTTCATGGGACATCCTGTGAATACTCTCCGCCGCCAATCCAATGGCCCTCATACTCAATATTTTTCTCTTACTTTGATCACATCTTCACTACGTGTCTAATTCTAAGTCTAATTGAATCATGAATAAAATCAATCCTTTAGAGTTTAGCACTCCCACTATACCGGTCTTATTCATTTATTTTATATGACCCAAACCTTGGTCTCATCATTTCAAAAATAATTTCCACATTTCTTTTATTGCCGGTATAAGGCTTAGCTACACCCTAGTTCTCAATTTCAACTCACAATTACAACATCGAGGTTTTCAAGCTCATAAAGTCTTTTCATGATTAATCACAATTTACATTTCATAATCATGGTATTCATGTATCCATATCCTTCAAACACATCATATTCAGTATTTCAATTCCATACACAATATCATGCGAAAAATAATAATAAATTTCAACTAGTCATATTCAATAGTTCATTCATTCCACCAATCTCTTATTCTTATTTTCAATCCGTACTAAAAATCACAATTTATAAATTCAGTTAGTTACACAAATCACAATTTCAAATTTCTCATTATTAATTCTTATTTTAAAACTCTTTAAAAAAACTCATTTATTTTTCTTTTATCCCAAAAGACAATTTAACTAAAAACAAGTCCTTTCTTGAAAAATAGCCTCAATTTCTCAATTACACTTTACCAAAAGTTATAAAAATTTCTCTCATGAAGTCCAAATAATTTTCAGTAACTTTTCCATATTTTTCTTGAATTTTAATTTATTTTAAAAACTCAAAAACTCTTAATTTCTCAAAAAAAAACTTTTTAAACCAAAGCCCACACCTGGATTCGGACCCACAACCAGCGGCCCAAAGGACAGCGCCCAAGACCATTGCGCCAAGCCATCAAGGCGATATGATAGGGGTTTATTATCCCTATGTATTGGCTTTCGGTGTTTGGGGTTTTTAACAAAAAAAATGAAAAGCTTCATCTCAGTATCGAACCCGAGACCAGCAACTAAGCCCCGCTACTGTAGCGACTGAAACCCTTCCGACCAACTGGTCTAAGCGACTAGATTGTTTTGAAAAGGATTTAATTAGGTTTGAACTAGTTCTCTGTTCATATCTATATTTCATGATTCTCAAAAACAATTTTGTTTCTTTTTCTTCTCTTTTGAAAGCAAAATTTTCCACATTATAATATGCATAAATCTACAGTAAACCAGTATTTTTATAAATGTTATTCGCTTTATAAAACATGTATTTTAGTCCTAATTTGTGTTCCATGTCCATAATTTCGACATTGAGAACAATAACACATTTCTTCATAATTTAAAGTTAGAATTCCACAACTACTATGTTCTTCTGTTCTCTTTCTTATTGACATCCTACTACATTTTTAGAACACAAAAATCTCATCTTTCTACAAAAAAAAATCTATTTTTGGCAATTAACTACACATGATGCATTCAATCAACTATTTATAAACACAAATTTTTACCATAACATTCATGTAGCACAACAATATGGAGATTTCCAATACATTAATCAACAATTATTCATGAGCAATCAATCCATCAATTATTCTCTAAATTACCACTCTACTTTTAATTAAACAAGCATGGCTCCAATTTTTAACTAGTTGATTCATAATAATTTTATTAAAATCATTCCTAGCATGGTATCTAATTCTAGAAGTAATGAGAAACACCCACCTCTTTGGAGAAAAATGAAATGAAAATCCCTAGAGTCTCCTAGAATGCAAGAGAGTAGCCTTCTCTTCCTAGATTGTGTTGCAAAAAGCTCTCCTTCTTGTTCCTTGGTGTAACCCGATGCTTCACTTGTGCTTGGGGATGGGGCCAGCCTCCTTTGGTTGGGACACACACACACACAAATGCACACTCAATCTTTTACTCCCTAATATATTACTCACCTATATAGTTTCTTCCTTTCAATTATTTTTTCTTAGTGTTGTATACATGAAGGTAGGGGGTATTTATACTAGTTCTAGGATAGATTGGAGGGCTAGGATTTCATTAGATAGTTGTAGGTGGATGGCTAGGATAAGATGGGAAGTTGTAGCAACCACCCATAAGCAAATAACCACCCATGCACACACACCCACTCTCCTACTCTTCTCTTATGCAATCCGGCCTCCAAGGATGTGCAAAGCACACTACGTGCATGCACGTGCCCTTCTAGTACCCCCCATTTAAAGTTTGTACAAATTTAATCAATCAATTTTTCATCAATTGTGTCTACATGACAAGTTGTGACAATTTAAAAGATTGATTAAGTTTGTGAGCTTCAAAATAGTGGGCTTAGGCTTATGGGCTAATTAATAAAAATATTTATTTATTAGAGTGGGCTCAAAATAAGAAAATAATGTTTAGGCTTTATAAAATAGGCTTTTTAGAAAGATAAAGAGAAAGAAAGAAATAATTGTTCATGTTACAAAAGAAAATTTTATAAAAATAAATATGTATACGAAATTTTGCACGTGCACAACACGTGAAAATCAACATTTCTTATTTAAATGAAAATTTAGGGCATTACAGCCTTGCTCACCCGAGAACACTTATCGTGATCTTCTTGGGATAAGGAGATTTTTTCTAGTTCTTCTAAGGATTCAGAGCTAGCTTGTCCTCTCTCTTGTGGAAGCTCCATAGCATCGAAGGGGAGGACCGAGCTCCCCATTGTGGCGGTGTAACACCCCCGAGCGGCTTCTTGGTTTCCTTTGGCTTCCCCTACCCCTGCTGCTGTAGGGAATTTTATCTTCATGTGGTAGGCTGAAGCAACCGCGTGAAGGGATGCTAGCCCCGAGCGACCAAAAATGACATTGTAGGCGGACTTCATGTAGAAAACCATGAAATCGAGTGCTTCCGTGTGGATGGTTGGAGCTTTCCCTACAGTTATGTTAAGGGTGACTATTCCCTCGATTAGAACTAGGGCTCCAGAAATCCATGGAGTGTACCCGACGGGCTTGAGATTTTCTCGCTTGAGCATGAGGCCCTCAAATACATTCAGGATGGTGATGTTTACCGAGTTTTTGTTATCTAACAGGACGCGACACACCTCATGATTGGCCATACATTTTCTGATTACTAATGCATCGCAGTGAGGTGTTCAAACACCTTCAAGGTCTTGGTCAGAAAATGTGATCCGGACTCCGAGTTCTTAGGAGGGGGGATATTATGCACCGAGTTCACTTCTCAGAGAAACGCTTCCTAGAAAGAGTTAGATGATCCTCTATAGGTCCCTCATTGATTAAGTGGAATATCTCCATGCACCCCGAGCCTTGGGAATTGGTTGGTTTCTCTGGTTGCATATTGGCTCCTCTTGGATGAGAGGGTTCAGTGTCATTTCCCTGAGCGAACTTAGCCAGGTATCCATGTCGGAGCAGCGCTTCAAGTTCATCCCTGAAGGCTCAACAGTTATCTGTGAGATGCCCGTGATCTTTGTGAAACTTGCACCACTTGTTCTCATCCCTTCTTCTACTTGGGGCATTCATCTTGGGGGGAGGTCGAAGGAGTCCCTTCTTGCCAGTTTCTGTGAGGATTATAGAGATGATGATGTTAAGTGGGATGTACTTCTTAAAATGATGCATTGGGGGTGGACGACGATGGTGGTACTTACTGGGTTCGGCTTCGTTGGTGCTCTTCCGTTTGTTCCTGGATGAGGTCACCTTCTGTCCTTGAGGTCAAATAACATCCTCCACTCGGATGTACTTCTCGACTCTTTTGAATGAGGTCAGAGAAGTCCCAGGGAGGTTTTTGACAAGAGAGGCTATGATGTAGTCATGATTTACTTTGTGCCTGAATGCAGCCGTGGCTATGGCTGAGTTGAGTGAGGGAATGGACCGGGACTCAACGGTGAAGTGCCAAGCGTAAGTCTAGATGGACTCCCCATTTCTTTGATTCAGGGCAAGTAGGGAGGCACTTGTCTACAATGTCTTGCAGCTGGTGATGAAGTGCATGAGGAAGAGCTCCTCAAGTTGGTTGAAGGAGCAGATAGACCCTGGAAAGAGATGAGAGAACCACTCCCGTGCGGATCCCTTCAGGATTGTTGGGAAAGTCATGCAGATGAGGGAGTCAGATGCTTGATGGATTATCATGAGGGTTTTAAAACTCTCGATGTGGTCTACCTGGCCGGTCTCTCCATTATATGATTCGAAGGCAGGGATCTTGAAGTTGGATGGGATACGAGCTTCGATGATTTTTCTAGAGAAGGGGGAGTCTGGAGGGACGGTATGTTCTTCATGTCTTCCTTCTTCTTGCTTCAGCAGCGCTAGGCGATCTTCCATCTTCTATTGGCATTGAAGGACGACATTGTCTTACTTTTTGGATCTAGTGAACCCGTGGGACTCTTCACATTGAGGGGGAGTAGCGCGATGATGGCTAGTTTGTCGAGCCCTGCTTGGAACGGTGTTGAGGGCTTTAAGGATTTCATTTTTGAATTCTCGAAACTCTGTCTAGGTGACAGGTAATTCTTCATCTCTTTCTTTCCTGGGAGCTAGTGTGCTTGTTGGAGTAGGGTTCCTCCCCCCCCCCCCCCCTCTCTTCCCTAAGGAGGAGTCCTTCTGTGTCCCGTTCGAGAATGATAGCTTTTTGCCCTCTGGGAGAGGGGTTCTTCTTTGCCATCTAGGAGAGAGGGTTCTTCTATTTCGTTGACTCCAGGGAGAGGGCCCCCTTGTGCCTTCTTGGTGTGATGGATGTGGGAGACCGTCCCTTACTCGCAGTCTACTTGAGCATCCCTGACATTCAGACTCTTGCTGTTTAAAGGTTATGAGATGGTGGAGGTCTTATTGCGGCTGAGGTGCTTCAGGGGGCACCGTGGAGGGTGTGGAGGTGTAGACCGACCTCTTGTCCTATCCAATCTCTTGTGCAGAGTGCTAACTTCATTGAGAGCACCCTAGGGGAGCCTCTCTAGAGGGATGAGGCTATTTTGGATAAGGAGGTTGATCCAGTTGAGGAGGTGGCTCTTGCAGAGAGGTAGGAAGGACATCCTCATGAGGAGGAGGTGGAAGAAGAGGGTTGGATCATCGGCTTGAGGCCGCCGTTTTTCCTTTTCCTTTTGGAGGCATGGCTGAAAACTATTTTTATCGACGAAGTTTGGTCGGATTTTTTTTTCTGTTCTCACAGACGACGTCAATCTGTTGCTGATGATTTCTGTGTGGGAGCAAACTGATTATATGAGTTCTTTGAAAAACAATAAAAAGCTGGCCTTTTTTAACTTTCATCGATGTTGACTGCTTTCAACAGATGTTGACTTTTGAATCTGACTTGTTTTCACTGTTGGAACTAATCTTGATGGCGAAGATCGCTCCGAATGACCTGCAAAAGTCTGAAACACTGGGGTTGATCTCGGCGACAGACCCTCCGATGCTCAAGTCAGAACTCAAGAATAGAAATAGAATTTTCTGTGGGCAAAATACTGATTACTTATTTCTGATGGAGGTAGGGGGTATTTATAGTCACTTTGGGGGTCAGTTTCAAGATAATGATTTATCTTTACTTCCCGGTATTTATTGTGCAATCCAGCTATCTAAATAAATAGATAAACTAGACACAAATTAAAAACCTCGCAAGTGTACGAATCGTTTATAGAAGCGTAGTGAAGAGCAAGGGTCGATCCCACAGAGATTGTAGTACTTAACTCACTAATCAATAAAAAGAAAAATGCAAATCATAAGGTTTTGTTCTAAAAGTCTGATTGAAAGGAAATAATAAAAATCTAAATTAAATAGCATCACAATTTGAGTCACGAATATCTATTAAAGTAGTTGGGCTTTGATTTCCACCTGTAGTCAAGAATGCTAAGTCACCTTCTACACTACTCTGATCACTCATGTTTGTTCTTTTAAGGGCATAGTATCTACTCCTTAAAGTTAATGTTTCCCTAGGCCAAGAATTAGGCATGGTATCTACTCTAATTCGTTTCTTTCCTGAAGTATTTAGCATGGTATCTACTAAGTTGCACTTAAAGAAAACATAGAAACAATGGAAACGAACAAACACTCGAAGTTCTAGAAATTGGAATCAGATCTAGATCCTTCAAGTTGATTAAACCAAGAACCCCTAAAGATTCCTGTGTTACAAACTATGAGCACAAGATACGGGTCGTCTCTATGCTCATATAACAGATTCAGATTTATAATACGCAAACTTGATAAACTCAGGTTCTGCATGGCAGTCGACTTGCTGTCACTCTCAGTCGACTGCTCTTAGAACTTCTGAACAAGTTTGATTATTATAAATCTATACCAATTCAATCAGGTTTAATCAATAAGTAATAGAGTAGCATTCAGAAGAATATAGCATTACATGACTACGGATTCAATCTACCCAACTATGAAATTAGTTGCACATAATACAACTTTTATTGATTAATAAAATAGAATTCATGATTCTACAATAAAAATGAAAAGAAAAAGGCAGAACAGAAAAACACTAATTTGTATGATGTTGAAATTGAGCCCAATCAGCAGTCGACTTGTTCTCCTCCTTCTTTGATGCTGATATCTTGATGCTTGCTGTCGATGGATCCCCTTTTGATGGTAGATGATTCTCTCTTTTTATAGTTTCTCTTCTCCTTGTCTGCAGATATCAAGTTTCTTATCTCTTCACGCATAGGACTGAGTCCATCTTCTTACTTGCCAATCATTTGATTTGGATTTGGATGAGGATGGATCTTCAACTATCTTATCTTCTAACTCTGCTGAATACCAGTCGACTGGTTTTGTAATCAGTCGACTGTGTCGAGACATCTGTAGATTCACAATCACTCAGTCAAGTCGACTGTCTTTTGGGAGTGAGTCGACTGTACTGCGTAGCTTCGGGATTTCATACTCCTCTGTTCAGTCGACTGTCTTTGAGGACCAGTCGACTTGTGTCCTGCAGCTTCCTGTGTATCATCCTCTCAGTCTGTATTAGTCTTGAATCTGCTTCGTTTGGCTGCTTTTAGGCTATTTCCTATGGAAAAGAGAAAAGAAGAGTAAATTACCATATTTAGAGCATTTAAATGTCTAATTGCATTAAGATTATTGCTCCTAAATGTGGATATTATTGGATTCATCAAATACCCCCAAACTTAGCTTTTGCTTGTCCTCAAGCAAACTAAAACTACAAGCATCGCTTGAACATCTTGACCCTTTCAACATTTACCTCAGAGAACTCACTACTTTTGGTGTCAAGTTTAGAACAAGCATTAAGATAGGTCTAAAGTTTTAATTCAAATGTCAATCACTTATTCACAAGAATACTCAACTTGAATATAGAATAGTAGAATGGCCAGTGCCTCTGCAACATAATCATGATTAAGTTTAGCAAGCTCAACTATATTTCAACTCCAAAATCTCACCATGGCATACACTCCCAAAGAAATATAGCTCTCATTGACATGGGACATTCAAATTAGATCTCGTGACAATTTTCATTACTTGGATGAAACCATATGCTTGATCTTGCTACTACATCTTCACACCATTGATTTGCACACTACTTGGATCAAAAGGTCTTATATAGGTTGTAATGGGGCCTTGGGTGAGGGTTTAAACAATGAAGGGAAAAAGGAATACAAAATTTTCTAAAGAATTAGTAGAGCCACTTGCATTGTTCTAAGAGATTTTTTTTTATTTTTTTATTTTATTTTATTTTATTTTTGCGAGGCCACCTATTACAGGCCTATACTTTATTTCTACCAACTCCTTTCACCCATCCACGACTCAACAATTTATAACTTTTCATTTATATATATATATATATATATATATATATATATATATATATATATGACAAATCCTCCAACCTTTCTTTATATTTTCTTCCCCTTCAACTTCACATACCACATCTCTTTTACAATTCTTGCTCTACTAACTCAATAGATATAGGTAAGGTACCCTATTCATCTAGGCATGGTTAAGGATGATGTGTCTTACAAAAAGAAGGATTTTATAGGCTTCAAAGGGACAACTAGTGAATAATTTATGTTGGGTAGGCTATTTGTCTTTGGTGATAGATTCTTAGGTGCCTAAATCATTTCCAAGGTTTCATGCAAAAAATCAAAACAAGTTTCGAAAAGTAGCAAAAACAAGTTCTAGTTCATCTCAAGAATGCAGTCAACTAAGATCTTCAAGTGTATGACTCTCTCAAAAAAAATTAAATAAGGCTCAAAACTCACAATTTGTGTATTTAAGTTTACTCACAGTTGAACTTGCTATTCTCTATCAAAATTCGTCGAATTGACATGACCACATGAATAAAAGTTTCAAGTATGATCCATATGATAAGTTATTAACATTTTTAAGGATAAAGACCACAATTAATATTTGTTCTCCACTCTCTACCTATAGTAACTGAGCTCAAATCATTAAATGTTGGAATGGTTAAAATCAAAAGACTCCAAATGTAAATAACTACCCCCAAACTTAGATGGAACATTGTCCTCAATGTTTGCACAAAAACTTAAAATAGGCATGTGTTACCCCCAGTTTGAAGGAAAGAAAATAAAGTAAATAAATAAAGAAATGATTAAAGAAATAACTAAATAGAGAGTGTAAGTACTCCCGTGGAAATTGGGTTGCCTCCCAATAAGCGTTGTGTTTCTTGTCTTCAGCTAGACTCGATGAGTTTGTGCAATGTATTGAATGGCTCGCGGCTCACAACTCATCTTATTGTAAGGTTTCTCCCTATGCCCATTCACCTTGAACGTTTGATTTTTCGCCAACGCTCCATGTGGGAAAACCTTTGCAACAATTTATGGACCGTACCATCTTGACATAAGCCTATCTGCAATGGTCCACCTTAATGCACCCTTGTGTTTTTGCAAGACTCCCTGCAGCTTCTCTTCTTCCTGCTTGCTTAATTTTTCAGTGATTATCACAGGTAACGTCTGGTTTTCTCCCAAGTATTCATTCTTCAAGTGTTCAGGTAGTGGCTTTAGCTCCACATCTGGTGTCCTGGTAAAAGAAGAAACAAAAATATTATTAGACACAAGATTTTCAAATGCAGGTGCAAGCTTACCTGAATATGATTTTGGATTCTCAAGGTAATGTACTGTCTCTGCAATCCTCCAATCATCATGTTCCTGTTCAACTTGAGATAGTGATAAATGGTGTGTAACTGTGGCTTGTAATGGATCGACACTATGTTCCTGAAATATTTGGTCACAAATTTCCTGAACCACATCAATATTATAACATTCATGATCATCTTGTGGTAATTTTGGTACATCAAACATTTCAAACTCAATCTTGTCCTCTACGGTTGTCACCAATTTGAGCTGTTCTTGTCCTCTAGGGTTTGGTATGGTTTGTGATGGGAGTTCTCCTGCCTTTCTTTCACTTAACTCCTTAGCAATTTGACCAATTTGAGTCTCCAATTTTTGAATGGCCTGTCCTTGTTGATTGCTTGTTTGCTGTTACTGTTGGAGTAATTGAAGAACGGTGGATTCGAAATCCAACTTCTTCTGTTCTTGTACTGGCCGATCATACCCATTCCCACTCTGAAATTGCTGCGCATGCCCTTGTGCGAATTGATTGCCTTGATGGTTTTGATTATTACTCCGTGAAAAATTTTGATGGTTTTGCCACCCTGGGTTATACATGTTTGAAAAAGTGTTGTTCTGGGGTGGGTACATTCTCTGTCCTACGTAGTTTGCGTGCTCCTGATCTGTGAAAGAAGACATGGGACATGTATTAGTTGTATTATCAGAATGAGAACAAATTGCACAAATTTCTTTTGGTTGGTTTTTTATGCCACCCAACGTTGAAATTTCATTAACAAGCATATCAATCTTTTTGTTCATAATTTCCATTTCTAATTGCATGCTATTATCACTAGAAATTTCATAAACTCCCTGTTTTTTCGAAAGGCCTCTTCCTCTTGTTGAGAATTGTTGTGAGTTCTCGCTGAGTTCTTCAAATAGTTCGATAGCCTCCTCACCACTTTTCCTCATCAATATTCCGTTGCAAGCTGAATCCATAATTGCTTTGTTAGTGTCA
This sequence comes from Hemerocallis citrina, assembly GCA_017893485.1. Lineage (NCBI taxonomy): Eukaryota > Viridiplantae > Streptophyta > Magnoliopsida > Asparagales > Asphodelaceae > Hemerocallis > Hemerocallis citrina. Next base: position 136,116,664 of record CM030365.1, read on the forward strand.
TTTAAACCCTCATAAAATGCTTGTACCTGATCATCCTTAGGTATGTTGTGCGTAGGACACTTGAGAAGCTTGTTCTTGAAGTCCTTCCATGCCTCGAAGAATAAATCGCCATCTTTTTGTTGGAAGAGTAGAATTTCCCTTTTTAGTTGTCTGGTTTTCTGAGCTGGAAAGAATTCCTTCAAGAACTTTGTTGCCAATTGCTCCCATGACTGAATTGATCTTGGTTCCAAAGAATTATACCATAATTTAGCATTAAGTTTTAAAGAAAATGGAAACAAAATTAACCTGATTTGTTCGGAGGTAAGCCCTGGGACGCTTTGTGTTCTGCAAAGATCAAAGAAATCTTGCAAATGTAGATACGGATCCTCGTCTATTCTGCCACTGAAGTGGGGAACCATGCTAAGTAATTGAGGAGATAGGTGCATATTCCCTGTGACATTAGGCTGATAAGCTATGCAAGAAGGTTGTTCAATGTTCTTCGGAGTGAATTTGTCTTGCATTGGTACCCGATTTGGTACTTTCTCTCCCATTGTTGATTTTGGAAATATTCGTTGTACAGTCGACTGGTCCTTGGAGGCAGTCGATTGATCTGAATCTGTGCAGAGTGTAACCTGAAAGAAAGTGTTATAAAAGAAAAAGAAGAAATAAAAAAGAAAGAAAAAGAATTTTATTGACTTGTAAGTTAAAATACTAAATAATCCCCGGCAGCGGCGCCAAAAACTTGTTGTGCAATCCAGCTATCTAAATAAATAGATAAACTAGACACAAATTAAAAACCTCGCAAGTGTACGAATCGTTTATAGAAGCGTAGTGAAGAGCAAGGGTCGATCCCACAGAGATTGTAGTACTTAACTCACTAATCAATAAAAAGAAAAATGCAAATTATAAGGTTTTGTTCTAAAAGTCTGATTGAAAGAAAATAATAAAAATCTAAATTAAATAGCATCACAATTTGAGTCACGAATATCTATTAAAGTAGTTTGGCTTTGATTTCCACCTGTAGTCAAGAATGCTAAGTCACCTTCTACACTACTCTGATCACTCATGTTTGTTCCTTTAAGGGCATGGTATCTACTCCTTAAAGTTAATGTTCCCCTAGGCCAAAAATTAGGCATGGTATCTACTCTAATTCGTTTCTTTCCTTAAGTATTTAGCATGGTATCTACTAAGTTGCACTTAAAGAAAACATAGAAACAATGGAAACGAACAAACACTCGAAGTTCTAGAAATTGGTATCAGATCTAGATCCTTCAAGTTGATTAAACCAAGAACCCCTAAAGATTCCTGTGTTACAAACTATGAGCACAAGATACGGGTCGTCTCTATGCTCATATAACAGATTCAGATTTATAATACGCAAACTTGATAAACTCAGGTTCTGCATGGCAGTCGACTTGCTGTCACTCTCAGTCGACTGCTCTTAGAACTTCTGAACAAGTTTGATTATTATAAATCTATACCAATTCAATCAGGTTTAATCAATAAGTAATAGAGTAGCATTCAGAAGAATATAGCATTACATGACTACGGATTCAATCTACCCAACAATGAAATTAGTTGCACATAATACAACTTTTATTGATTAATAAAATAGAATTCATGATTCTACAATAAAAATGAAAAGAAAAAGGAAGAACAGAAGAACACTGATTTGTATGATGTTGAAATTGAGCCCAATCAGCAGTCGACTTGTTCTCCTCCTTCTTTGATGCTGATGTCTTGATGCTTGCTGTCGATGGATCCCCTTTTGATGGTAGATGATTCTCTCTTTTTATAGTTTCTCTTCTCCTTGTCTGGAGATATCAAGTTTCTTATCTCTTCACGCATGGACTGAGTCCATCTTCTTACTTGCCAATCATTTGATTCGGATTTGGATGAGGATGGATCTTCAACTATCTTATCTTCTAACTCTGCTGAATACAAGTCGACTGGTTTTGTAATCAGTCGACTGTGTCGAGACATCTGTAGATTCACAATCACTCAGTCAAGTCGACTGACTTTTGGGAGTGAGTCGACTGTACTGCATAGCTTCGGGATTTCATACTCCTCTGTTCAGTCAACTGTCTTTGAGGACCAGTCGATTTGTGTCCTGCAGCTTCCTATGTATCATCCTCTCAGTCTGTATTAGTCTTGAATCTGCTTAGTTTGGCTGCTTTTAGGCTATTTCCTATGAAAAAGAGAAAAGAAGAGTAAATTACCATATTTAGAGCATTTAAATGTCTAATTGCATTAAGATTATTGCTCCTAAATGTGGATATTATTGGATTCATCAGTATTTTTGGATTGAATAAGTTATCTCTTTTGCAAGAAGTGATAAGAGTAGTTGAGAGGGTTGAGTTTAAACTCTCCTCAAGCTAAGAGATTTGGTTTTCGAACCATCTCTTATGGATGATGATGAGTTTAAATCATATTTAAATAATACGGACTCATTTATATTGGGATATTATGACAACCCAGTAGGACAAATCCGTTTCAGCTTATTGAGCCTGAAAGATGCCCAATTTTTGTTCATAGACCAAATTCTAGTGAAATTATCGTCTTACTTCTAAGATCTTTAAGATCTGTGTCTGATATGGTTATATTTTTACCCATACCACGTATGTTTTTTATGTAGTGTTGAAGAATTTGGAGGCTATCAACTGGAAATTTTGGATAGAGGCAACTCTTTCTATCGATGTCTTGTGTTCAATATACAAATCGAGGATGGAAAACAATTTAGACAACAATAAAGACAGAAATAAGTGTACTCACTACTAAACCACGAACAAACAACTCTTTAGCAAAATGGAAAGGGGAAATTTTCAATTAAAAAAAAAATCTTTCTTCATTAAGCATAGTGATGCTGCTTGTTTTTGGGTGTGGGGGCAACAGGTGTGAGTTCTTTTAATTTGTGAAGCGAAAGGCACGACACTGGCGTTGATCCGATCCTCGGCTGCTATGAACGGCTCAAGAATAGCAGGAGAGGGGTAGAGACTAGGTGCTCGGCTCGGGTCTTCGTAGCACGGTTTGGTCTTCGTAGATCTGCTAGGATCTTGATACCTGCACAATGCCTACAAACACCAGAAGAAGTCCCAGCGACAGGCCCTCCGACGATCTAGTCAGTCAGTGAGAAAGCAACAGTAGCTAGGGTTTAGGTGGAGAAAGACTGATTACCTTTGAAAGTGAGGAGGGGGCTGGTATTTATAGGCAGGGGTAAACGTGTCTGAGATCCTAACGGACCGGGTCGGACCCGTTTGCCTATGGGCCTGAGCCGGTTGAAGCCTGTTGGACCTGTTTGACCTGATGATCAGAGGAGAGCAGAATCTGAAGAGATCTGATGGCTCATATGGGGACACATAATTTATAACATATCATAAGCCCTCCACTCCTGGAGGGCTTGTAACCCTGTCGTGTAGGAGTAGGCTATCTCTGTGGGAAGAGAGGAGGGGAGTATTTGGCAAAGATTTGTTGTTCTGAATCCCCGAGGAGTGTTTGGGGGTTTTCTGGAATTGGCCACAATTTAGGCCAAAGGCCGTGGGTCGACTTTGGTGGACATGTGTCATAGGTCAAGCTTGTGAGGGCGGCACCGAGCACTTCGAGAGGAGCACTTAGGGAGAGGAGCCAGGTTGGTGCTTGAACTTACTGCCTGAGCTATGAGCTTGGAAGGTCGGCTCGGAGCGCATTAAGTGAAGTATCTTCAGAGAGAAGCTGAGTGGGTGCTTGAAGTCAATGTCGAGCTCCGAGCTTTGAGGGTCGGCTCGAGCGCATCGAGTGAGAAGTCTTCAGAGAGAAGCTAGGGTGGGTGCTCGAAGTCATGCCGAGCTCGGAGCTTGGAGGGTCGGCTCGGAGCGCATTGAGTGAGGCATCTTCAGAAAGAAGCTGAGTGGGTGCTCGAAGTCAATGCCGAGCTCCGAGCTTGGAGGGTCGGCCTGAGCACATTGAGTGAGGCATCTTCAAAAAGAAGTTGAGTGGGTGCTCGAAGTCAATGCCGAGCTCCGAGCTTGGAGGGTTGGCTTGAGCACATTGAGTGAGGCATCTTCAGAGAGAAGTTGAGTGGGTGCTCGAAGTAAATGTCGAGCTCCGTGCTTGGAGGGTTGGCTCGGAGCGCATTGAGTGAAGTATCTTCAAAGAGAAGCTGAGTGGGTGCTCGAAGTCAATGCCGAGCTCCAAGCTTTGAGGGTCGGCATGAGAGCATTGAGTGAGGCATTTTTAGAAAGAAGCTGAGTGGGTGCTCGAAGTCAATGTCGAGCTCCAAGCTTGGAGGGTCGGCTTGAGCGCATTGAGTGAGGCGTCTTCAAAGAGAAGCTGAGTGGGTGCTCGAAGTCACTGCCAAGCTCTGACCTTGGAGGGTCAACTTGGAGTGCTTTGGGTGAGGTAGTTTCATAGAGAAGATGAGTGGGTGCTTGCAGTCACCGCCGAGCTTCGAGCTTGGAGGGTGCTCGCAGTACTTGTCGAGCGCCGACCTTGAAGCCTTGAGAGGCAGCTTTGTTGGAAAAAGCTAGGTGGGTGCTCATAGTACTTGCCGAGCACCGCACCTTGAAGACTTGAGAGGCAGCTTTGTTGAAAAAGCTAGGTGGGTGCTCGCAGTACCTACCGAGCGCCGAGCCCCCCAGACTTAAGCTTTTGAGAGAAAGCTTTGTTGCAAAAAGCTGGGTGGGTGCTCGCAGTGCTTGCCGAGCACCGAGCCTTGAATCCTAGAGAGACAGCTTTTTTGGAAAAAGCTAGGTGGGTGCTCGCAATGCTTGCCGTGCACCGAGCCCTGAAGCCTTGAGAGGCAGCTTTGTTGAAAAAGCTAGGTGGGTGCTCGCAGTACCTACCAAGCGCTGAGCCCCCCAGACTTAAGCTTTTGAGAGACAGCTTTGTTGCAAAAAGCTGGGTGGGTGCTCGCAGTGCTTGCCGAGCACCGAGCCTTGAATCCTAGAGAGACAGCTTTGATGGAAAAAGCTAGGTGGGTGCTCGCAATGCTTGCCGTGCACCGATCCCTGAAGCCTTGAGAGGCAGCTTTGTTGGAAAAAACTAGGTGGGTGCTCACAGTACTTGCCGAGTGCCGAGCCCCCCGAGACTTGAGCTTTTGAGAGACAGCTTTGTTGGAAAAAGCTGGGTGGGTGCTCGCAGTACATGCCGAGCGCCGAGTCCTGAAGACTTGAGAGGCAGCTTTGTTGGAAAAGCTAGGTGGGTGCTCGCAGTGCTTGCCGAGCACCGAGCCTTAAAGCCTAGAGATGCAGCTTTGTTGGAAAAAGCTAGGTTGGTGCTCACAGTACTTGCCGAAAACCGAGCCCTGAAGCCTTGAGAGGCAGCTTTGTTGGAGAGGGTAGGTGGGTGCTCACAGCGCTTGCCGAGCGCCGAACCTTGGATCCTTGAGAGGCAGCTTTGTTGGAAAAAGCTAGGTGGGAACTCGCAGTACTTGCCGAGCGCCGAGCCCCCCAGACTTGAGCTTTTGAGAGGCAAATTTGTTGGAAAAGCTAGGTGGGTGCTCGCAGTACTTACCGCATGCCGAACCCTAAAGCCTTGAGAGGCAGCTTTGTTGGAAAAAGGTAGGTGGGTGCTCGCAGTACTAGGTGAGGGCCAAGCCCCTAGACTTGAGCTTTGAGAGGCAGGTTTGTTGAAAAAAGCTAGGTGGGTGCTCACAATACTTGCCAAGCACTGAGCCTTGAAGCCTTGAGAGGCAACTTTGTTGGAAAAAGCTAGGGGGTGCTCGGTTTTTGGTTTGTCCAAAGCGTACTTCGAGCCTCGAGCGTTGAGGTTTTTGGGATTTGGACCGTTTGTGGGCCAATAGGGTGGTGACATGTGTAATTGATGATGTCATGTTTTTCAAATCCGAGGTTTTGCAGGTTTTGCTATAAATCCCCCCTCCTCTTCCCATTTCCCACTTTGTTTTCTCTTCTTAAGCTCCCAAATCTCTCCTCCTAGCGCAGTTCAGTCGCCGGCGGCAAGTTTTCCGATATCCTCCACCGTACTTCAAACAGGTTAGTTAGTTTTATTTTTGAATATGCCGTGAGCTCAGTCCGGTTCGTCCACCACTACCTCGGGTCAGGATAAGGGTCCCCGTGCCTCCGACTCAACGTCATGGGAGTCAGAGACAAAGGACTACAACGTCGCACTGTTACGTAGTATAAGGCCTTTCGTGGTTGAGTCGAGTGATTTAGAATGGGATGTACCCTTGGTAGAAGGTGAGGGGGGAGGTCGAGGTGAAGAACGGATCACAGTGGCCGAGGAGGGGGAAGAGCAGGTTGAAGTGATTAAGGGGGAGGAAGAGCAGGTTGTAACGGCCGAGGAGGGTGAAGATGGAAGAAATGATACCTCATCAGAGGATGATGACTTGGGCCCTTTGGTGATGCCATCTCCATCGAAGGGTCCTCGAGTTCGACGTAGGAAGACAAAGTGGGTTCACCCGGACAGTCCGGACGAGAGGGCTCCTATGGTTAACATTGAGGCCCCGTTTGAAGTCTAGCCGCACTCTATTTGAATGTATCCGAATGATGTTAATGAGTTGCTCCGATACAGAGGAGGTGTTGACGACGATGTGGAGGCTTCCTCGCCCAGTAGGTAGAAAATTACTATGGACAGGGTGCCGACCGTCCTTACAGCAAAAGACCTTCCCATCATCCGCGCAAATTATTTTATCCGTGAGGAGTATGAGTTGCTGATCCCCAGCCCCAGGATCCGTCCCACGGACAAACTGGCGCCCCACTTCTACATGTTCCCGGTTGATGCCTTATGTTCTGGTTTGCGGCTGCCGCTCCACCCATCCATTACAGAAGTCTTGAATTGGGCGTCCCTTAGCCTAATGCAGTACGGGCCCAATTCCTGGAAGCAGATAGTGTGCTTCCTATTACTCTGCGCTGAGCAGGGGGTCCACTTGAAGCTAAAGTACTTCCGGGCGATCCTCGGCCCAGCTCGTTCGGCGAATACGAAGGGATCTACTACATTTTGCCGAGACGAAGGAGAAGGGTCATGCACGGGCACCCGGACTCCATCAAAGGGTGGAAGGAGAAGTACTTTATTGTTCGGAACCTGACTCCGTGGGTGATACCCATGGCTTGGATGTTATACAAGCCCAATCTGAAGGGTCCTCATAAGTCAGATTTGACGACCGAGGAATGGGTGGATGTTGAGAAGATATGTTCGGGCAACAGCATTAGTTGGCCGAACGTGCCGGAGAGGCACTTGACTTGAATTGGACTGAGCCCCACTCCTATCAGTATGTTTTTTTATCTAGTTTTCTTTTAAGTATTTCGCTCATTTTATGTGATTCTCCTTTTTGCAGACATGGATGATGAGGTGATTGTCGAGAGGAGGGCACTGCTGAAGAAATAGGCAGCTGAGAAGGCCGAACGGTCCCGTCACAAGAAGCACGGGAGAGCCCCTCCCGAATGGGTTGCGGAGGAGGCCCCTCTCCCGACCCCGAAGAAGCACAAGAGCTCGAAATCGGACCCCAGCTCCAGCAGCCAGATGGTCACCTCGGTGGTGAAGGCAGGCCTCCCTCTAGTCGCTCTGATAGGCCGACCAGATTGTCGGTGAGGTGGACCTGCGGCCCTGAGCACCGAACTGGGCCGTTAAGATTGAGGATACCATGTCGGATGGGCCGGTGGCCATCAAGATGGTCAAGAAGATCGCTCTGCTCTGAGACCAGATTGCCCAGGAGTGCGACACCGTCGAGTCCTCATACATGAACTAGGCTCTGGCTAGCTTGCAGGTAACGTGGTAGTGGGTTGTGTTCATACTATTGGCCCATTTTCTAAGTATATCTCCCTCGGTTGTAGGCCTGCGTGGAGGGTGCTCAGCTGATGAAGCTGCAGAAGAAGGAGCTGGCGAACGAGACGAGGAATAACCAGCGCTTGAAGCGAGAGGCGAAAGACCTCAAGTTGAAAAAGACGGACCTCGAGGGCCAGATTCTGGCTCTTCGGGCTGAGTTGGAGAACCAGGAGGATGCCTATATGAAAAGAATGGTCAAGCTGAGGAAGGAGGGCGACAAGCACATGGAGAAGATAAGGATGGCCGGGATGGACAAAGTGATCAAGGCCCAGGACGCGGTCTACGCCCGGGCGATCTGGCATGTTAAGCACTTTCATCTAGAGCTGGACTTGAGCGGCTTTCACTTTGACTTGGTCATGCCTGAGCTCCCGTTGACCCCCAGGGGTGGTGATGGTGCTGCAGGCGACGAGCCCCACCCTGAACAGCAGATCGAGTAAGAGGTGAGACAGCAGTAGTCCTTATTATTTCTTTTTCTCCTCTCATTTTTGTTTGCACTTTTTCAATAGCCGAAAGTGGACTGGCCACCGCACTTTTATAAAATTACCTTTTTGAGAAATGAAAAGTGTTTTGGCCGAACCTTTTAACTTGGATGAATTTGGATTTCTGGCTTGATTTTTTAACTAAGTGTTTTTAGCTCAAAGTGATATTTCTCTGTTTTTGACAGATGACAGTGACCCTGGCGAGGGACCTTGATGGCTCGGAGGTGAGCCGACTGAAAGGTAAGATCTCGGCTATGGAGTTTTCTTTGACTCGGTACCGTAAGGAGGCTCGTGACTGAGAGGCTGCCATCAAATACTTTATGGACAGTCCAAAGGGCTTAGCCTTGAGCTGGCACGATTCAAGAAGCTGTTATCCGATCGTGACCTGGAACCCACTGGAGCTTTATTTTCTATGCCTAGTACCTCTGCTCAGCGGTCGTCGTTTGAGTCTTTCCTTCGTGAGGTTATTGTGGAGAATGAATTGGAGGTGCAACGGTATAAGATAATGCTCGGAATGTCTGGGTCCCGATCTTTTTCCTTCACTGGCCCTCGTCCCCCAGATGATGCTTCGTTGCCGACCCCCAGGATTGGTCCGGCGAGGCCTTGTGATGCGCAGAGCTCAGTCGCTAGCGTGTCCACCTTGGCGAAACCGGGAGACTCGGCGGAGGAGCCGACTCGGTTGAACTGGACTAGAGCTCGTCTGTACTGATCCTGTGGCTCCGACACAGGAGCCCTAGGCTAGGTTTTACCAATGTAACGAAGCTTCTCTTTGTAACGATGCAATTTCCTTGGATGAAATAATAATGAGACGATTGTCTTGCTTTGATTGTTCTTTTGTCTTGTGATTAATTTCGATCTCCGAGGGAAGGTTCTCGGTGTTTAAGCCAAGCGAGGGGTTCGAGCTGAAGGGTGATAATGAGAGTGAGGGATCCTGAAAGCTTGGTAATGGAGGACGTTTCGTCTTCCAAGGTCGTTAATGGCCATTTAGACGTTTCGACTTCCCACGTCATAAATGTGTATCCCCTGAGGGCTATATAACCCCCACCCCTTATCAGTTTATTCCCCACTTCACTATGAGTTCTCGCCGTCGGTGGCTCTCCTACCACCTTCTGTCAATTAGGGGTAACGGCTATAACTTCCACTTTATCCCTAGCTGCCAGCGTGTGGAAGGGGGGCCGAACTCAGAGGGCAGGACTCAGGGCATTTGCCATAGGCGAGTGCCCCCAAAATAAAGCTTTTGTACGGGAGTCCTGGACTAGTGGCTCTCCTGTCATCCTCTAACAATTGGGTGTAACGGCTATGAGTATTGCTTATCCCCCGTTGCCAGCGAGTGAAAGGTGGGTCGCTCCGTGGGTTCGATGGTTCTCGCCGTGGGCGAGGGCCATAAATCCAAGCAAAAATTTTGGGTCGGGGGGTTAGCCGAAGTCCCGGCCGAAGGTTTAGGACTTGGGAAATTTTGATGAAATACCCTTAGGTGCTCGAAGGGGTTGAGGAATTGTAGAATCCCTCACGGATGCTTGATGTCCATACTGAGAGGTGAGGACGTGAGCATGTGACGTCCGAGCCGAGGGCTAGGGGTTGAGGGATTGTAGAATCCCCCGTGGGTGCTCGAATTCCATGCCGAATAGCGAGGAAGTGAGCGTGTGACGTCCGAGCCGAGGGCTAGGGGCTGAGGGATTGTAGAATCCCTCGGGGGTGCTCGAAGACCATGCCGAGTGGCATGGATGTGAGCATGTGACATCCAAGCCAAGGGCTAGGAGTTGAGGGAATGTAGAATTCCCCATGGGTGCTCGAAGTCCATGCCGAGTGGCAGGATGAGAGCATTTGACATCCGAGCCGAAGGCTAGGAGTTGAGGAATTGTAGAATCCCCATGGGTGCTCGAAGTCACGTAGAGTGGCTAGAACGTGTGCGTGTGCCTGCCAAGCGTCGAGCCACATAGCTTGTGAGAAAGTTAGGGCATGGCTCACTATACATGTTGAGCGTCGAACCCCCCAGCTTGTGATAAAACCAGGGCGTGGTTTGCTGAACAAGTCAAGCATGGAGCCCCCCAGCTTTTGAGAAAGCGGGTACCTTGCTCGATGTACATGCCGAGCGTCGGGCGTCAAACCTTGTTAGAAAGATGGTTCCTTACTCAAGGTACATGCCGAGCGTCGGTCTTCCGAGCTTGTGAGAAAGCTGGTGGAGTGCTCGAGGTACAAGCCGAGTGGTGGGCATCCTAGCTTGTAAGAAAGCTGGTGCCTTGCTTAAGATACATGCCGAGCGTCGGGCGTCCAAACTTGTGAGGAAGCTGGTGCCTTGCTCGAGGTACATGCCGAGCATCGGGCGTCTGAGCTTGTGAGAAAGCTGGTGCCTTGCTCGAATTACATGCCGAGCATTGGGAAAGATGGTGCCTTTCTTGAGGTATATACTGAGCATCGGGCATCCAAGCTTGTGAGAAAGCTGGTGCCTTGCTCGAGATACATACTGAGCGTCGAGCATCCGAGCTTGTGAGAAAGCTAGTGCCTTTCTCGAGGTACATGCCGAGCATTGGGCATCCAAGCTTGTGAGAAAGCCGGTGCCTTGCTCGAGGTACATGCCGAGCGTCGGGCATCTAGGCTTGTAAGAAAGCGGGTGCCTTGCTCGAGGTATGTAATGAGCGTCGGACCTCCAAGCTTGTGAAAATTTTGGGAGTGATCTGTATGAACTTTGAACAAAATATGCTGCTTTTATACCCTGGCCATTTGCTTACAAGCGAATTGGCGCATGGCGCTTACAACAGCGAACTCTCCCACACTTTCCCTCTTAAAATTTGATGAGGTGCTCCGCGTTCCAGGGCCTCTTAACTATCTTGCCCCCCAGGTCTTCGAGGCGGTACATGCCGGGACGTACCACTTGGGAGACCTTATACGGGCCCTCCCAATTAGGCGCGAGCTTTCCTCTTGCTGTGGGCTTGGAGATTTCTAGCTTTTGGAGCACAAGGTCCCCTTCCTTGATGTTGGTTGGGCAGACTTTCTTGTTGCAGAGCCTCTCTACCCGTTGCTGGTATATGGCCTGTCGGATGCTGGATCTTTCCCGTACCTCGTGAATGATGTCCAGGTTTGCCCTGAGGTCGCATGAGTTTGATTCTTTGTTGAAGCCGATGTGTCTCGGCGATGGGAGGCCGACTTCCAAAGGATGACCGCCTTGGTCCCGTGTGCCATATTGAAAGGAGATTCGCCGGTTGGAATTCTCTTAGTAGTCCGATGTGACCAGAGGACGCTTGACAATTCCTCGACCCACAAACCCTTTGGCGATTGATCCAGCCGCTTTTTCAGGCCGTTGAGAATTTGGCGGTTGGTGTTTTCAGCTTGGCCGTTTGATCGGGGATGAGAGATTGACGAGAAGCGCTGCTGAATGCCGAGGTCGTCACAAAACTTTCAAAAAATTTTGCTTGCAAAATGGGTTCTGTTATTGGTGACTAGCACGTGCGGGATCCAGAATCGGCAAACTATGTGTTTCCAAAAGAATTGTTGAGCCTGGTGCTTGGTGATCGTAGCCAGGGGCTCCACCTCGACCCACTTGGTGAAGTACTCAATGGCCACGATGAGGAATCGCCTTTGGCCGGTCGCTTGTGAAAATGGGCTGACCAGGTCCATTCCCCACATGGCGAAGGGAGTAGGACTGGCGCGTGACTTCATCTCGGCTTGGGGCGAGTGTTTAATGGGGGATACCCTTTGGCAGGGGTTGTAGCTTCGGACAAGGTTTTTAGCATCTTGCAGCATATTTGCCAGTAGTAGCCGTGGTTTAGGGCTTTTCGGGCCAGCGACCTGCTGCCCATATGACATCCCCTGATCCCTCTGTGCAGTTCTTCTAGGGCATACTTAGCCTTGTCTGGTGTTAGGCAGCAAAGATAGGGTCTCCCGTCAGACTTGGTATAGGAGCGTTTGAAGAGCACGTTCCTAATTAAGGCGAACCTTTTGGACCGCACCCGGATACTTTCTGCCTCGGCCCGGTCCTGTGGCAGCTCGCCACTTGTTAGGAATATGTGTATGGGGCTCATCCATGTCTGAGTGGAAACACTGGTGGCGAGGCAGAAGACTTCAGGCTCTTCAATGGTCGGTTTGAGGAGGACCTTGACTAGGACCGTGCGGTCTAGTCCTCTGAGGGACGATGATGCGAGTTTAGATAAGGATTCGGCATGACGGTTTTGTTCTCTTGGGATTTGCCGAACATCCTCCTACACGAAGAGCTACAGGAGCTGCTTCGTACGTGCCAAGTACTGGGTCATTCGGTGCTCACGGGCCTCGTACTCCCCGGTGATCTGATTGACCACAAGCTGGGAGTCACTAAAGACTCATATTTGCCTCACCCTCGCCCGGTAGGCTAGTGAGTTTTGTGACCAGAGCCTCAGATTCTGCCTCATTGTTTGTGGCCGGGAAGTTAAGCCGAAGAGAATACTGGAGGACGAAGTCGTCGGGGCCTCTGAGGATGATGCCAGCGCCGCTCCCTTCCTCACAGGATGAATCTTCGACATAGATGTCCCAGGCCGGGGTGTCCTCCTGAATTTTTGGGAACTCGGGGATGGTGCATTAGGTAATAAATTCTACGAGAGCTTGACCTTTGATCCGAGGGTGGTAGCTGATGTCGTGATGACTGAGCTCGATAGATCATTTGATGAGGTAGCTGGAATTTTCGGGCTTGTCAAGGACTATCTTGAGAGGCTAATCCGTGAGAACGCGGACGGAGTGGGCCTGAAAATAGGATCGCAGTTTCCGCACCGCCAAGGCAATTTTCTCCGTCCTCGGGTATCTGACCTCCGCATCATGGAGTACCTTGCTAACATAGTAAAGGGGCTTTTGCGACCCTTCCTCCTCTCTGACCAACACGACGCTGAGCGCGTGTTCAGTGGCGGCCAAGTATAGGAATAGGGGCTCGCCCGGCTCCGGCTTGCTGAGAAGCAGTGGGTCAGCAAGGTATGCGTTCAGCTAGTCAAATGCCTATTGCTGGGAGGTCACCAACTCAAAGCTTTTTCCCCCTCTGAGGGATTTGAAGAAAGGAAGTGACTTCTCTCCAGATTTGGAGAGGAAACGGCCGATGGCTGCCAGCCGTCTTGTCAGCCTTTGTACTTCCTTGGTGTTTCTAGGGGGAGCCATATCGAGGATGGCATGAATCTTTTCAGGATTTGCTTCGATGCCGCAGTGGCTCACCACAAATCCGAGGAACCTCCCTGAAGAGACGCTGAAGGCACACTTGGAGGGGTTGAGCCTCATATTGTGAGACCGCAGGACCCCAAAAGCTTCTTCAAGGTCGGCAACGTGATCTTGGCCCGAGCGGTTCTTGATGAGCACATCGTCAACATACACCTCCATGTTCTGCTAGATCTAGTCTTTAAAATCCTGGTTGACGAGCCTCTGATATGTGGCGCCGACGTTCTTCAGCCCGAAGGGCATGACCCGATAACAGTAAAGGCCTTGGTCGGTCACGAAGGCAGTTTTTGGTATGTCTGGGGGAACATTCTTATCTAGTTATAGCCTGAAAAGGCATCTATGAAGCTCAGCAGTTCGTGCCCCGCTGTCTCATCTATGAGGGCATCAATGTTCGAGAGCGGGAAGGGATTTTTGGGGCAGGCCTTGTCGAGGTCTGTGAAATCAATGCAAATTCTCCATGTGTCGCTCGCCTTTTTCACCATAACCACATTAGCCAGACATTCTGCGTAGCTGACCTCCTGAATGAATCATGCTGAGAGGAGCTTGCCGATTTCTTCCTTTACTTCCAGTTGTCTGTCCGGGGCGAACTTACGCCTCTTCTACTGGACTGGCTTTGAGTCCGAACGGCTGCTTAGCCGGTGCATGATGATGTCTTCAGAGATTTTCGGCATGTCGGACAGCGTCCAGGCGAAGATGTCGGAGTTTCGACAGATGCACTCAATGATCGTTCACTTTAGGTCTGGGGCCAGGGATTGGATAACCCATAACCACTTGGACGTTTCTTCCTCAGAAAAAGGGACCTCCTCAAGCACATATATAGGTTCCGAGCCTCGCTCGGAATGGAGTTCTACCGCGTCGAGGGGAAAGACTCCGCCTCCTACTATGGTCATGTAGCACGAACGTGCCGATTCCTAATTTCCTCAGACAATGCCTACTCCGTGATTGGTGGGAAGCTTGAGCTTTAAGTGGTAGGCGGAAGGAACCTCCTAGAGGGTGCAAAGTCCGGGTCTGCCAAGGATGGCATTATAGGCGGCCTTGACATTGACCACCATGATGTCCATTGCTTCAGTCCGGAGGGTCGGGAAAGTGTCGGCTGTTATGTCAAGCGTGACAATACCCTCGATCTGGATAGGGATGTCAGAAAATCCATAGAGCGTGTACCCTGCTAGTTTCAACCTTTCGTGGGAGAGCTTGAGGCTTTCAAAAGCAATCAGGAAGAGGATGTTGACCGATCTACAGTTGTCCACGAGGATACGGTGGACCTCGTGGTTGGCCATGCCGAGGTTGATGACAAAAGCATCGCAATGCGGGAGTCGGACACCCTCTAGATCTTCTCCTGAGAAGGAGACGATCTGATGCTGAATCCTAGGGGGCGGTTGGCCGTGGACCAAGCTTACCTCCTGCAAGAAGGCCTTGTGGGAGGTTTGGAATCTTCTCCCAATGGCCCGTCGTGGACACAATGTAGGATGGCCTGCTCCCCCCCCCCTCCTACATCTCTTCAGGCTCAGGATCTCGGTCGGGTTTCTTACTGACCGTTCGAGGAGGAGGCAAGGCCTCAAATTCCTCTGGTCCCTCCGATCTCTCGGGTTAGCTCGGGTGAATTCGTGGTTCACTGCCGGGATCCAGTCCCGTTATTCTAATATTTTCATCGAAATCGTCTTCATATCAAGGCAAGTAGCTTGTATGTTGTTTTTGTTCCTCGTACAAGTTCAAATACCGTAAGTAGTCTTACATTCATCTTTGTTTTCATTCTCACGATAATTCCCTGAAAATCGTAATCTTGTTCGCTTGATCCGTTTCCATCATTTCTTGATCATGATTATTCACAATAAGTTATCACACTCACACACTACACGAAAATAAATTGGTTCTAGATAGAGATCTTGACGTGTATGTGTTTGTTCGTAATCTACCATATATTGTGGATTTTGTTACATGAATGAAGTGCTAGATGTGTTATCTCGTATGGAATTGTTAATACACATGCCATGTTGATTTGAGTGTCCAATATATCATGCTTTGTATTACATTTTAAATTGGATCTATTGTAGATGAATTGTTCGATTAAATGCATAAAAGTATTTCGTTTTGCTGCTGCCCTGTTTTATTATAGCAATTTAGACCCTGTTGATGTCAGTGAAATAAATTAATTTGTGAATATGATTCGTAGGCCTCGGTGTCTATTTCAGAACTATCAACGGATCTCAATTTTGATTTCTGATGTGTGAGTTATCGCTATTTTACTGCAGCTGTGTCGAAATTTCCAGATTTTGATTCTTACTATCGCTGCATGAGTTATTATTTTTAAACCAATGTTGAAAGTAAAATTTGGATTTGATATTTTTCTGGGTATGACTAGGATCAACCCCAAATTTTTGTAGAATTATTTAATGAATTTTATAACTTATTTCATGCTTGTGAAATCAATCAATATATTTCCAAATTGCATGTTGTTCAGTAAAGAACTTTGTTTTCAACCTGATCAATATATTTCCAAAAAATTTGTGAATATGAAATGTATCCTGGTATGTCTATTTTACAACCCTTTTGATGGATTGGGATTTTGAATTGAAATCTGTGAATTATCACTCTTTTGGTACTGCTGTGTCTGATCTTTCAGATTTGAAGTTTTGCTGCATCCCTCTGTTTTCCAAATTAAATAGACAATACTACCTGTAATGGAATTTCAAGAAAATTTATATGTTGAGACTAGACATGCTAGAGAACCTTCCAGATTTTTCTTAGATTTAATTATGATGTTTTTAGACCCCTTTCATGCTTATGAACAAGACTTTGCATATTCTGGCATAATATGAATTTTGTATTAAACACTGTTTTAAACCCTGCTGATGTATGACTTGTGAATATGCACTGGATTCGGTAGAGATTCTAGTTTCTAGATTTTATGAAGGATCCAGATTTACATTCCTGTGGCAACGAGAATCTCAGTTTTGATGCATCAATGTCTTGCTGTCCAGAACTGAAAGTCTCGTTGATCTAACTGTTATAGATTTTTTGTCACCCGTTTATGTTTCCTATTCGACTTAAACTTGTCCCCTGTCCTTGCCATGTTTTCTTGCCCTGTTTTGCACGCCTACACCTGTTTTAATAATAATGACAGGTAATCAAGCTAGGGTTAAGGGAAAGATCTAGTAGTGGACAATATAGAAATGTGTACTCAGAAGGGGAATCGTTTTCCCAACTGTTTACTATTGTACCATGTTTTACCGACTGTTACTGTTTACCTGACTACATACTTCCTTATAGGAAGGTGTACTCGGAAGGGGACACATAGGTCTCAACTGTTTTTCATGGATACATGATTACATGATTCATGACACTGTTACTGTTTACTATTACTGTTTACTGGATGCTTGAGTACACGGCCCTATAGGTTCCACTACGAAATTTAAACGAAACTGTTTGAATGTAGCAACCTTGTGGTAAAATCTGGGACGCATGAAGTGCTACCTAAATAGTATTGAACAATAGACTTAAGAATAACTTGTTTCACTGGAACACCCCTATTTTCTTGAGACTGTTACCTGTTACCGCTACTATTTTTCGTTACCGTTTACCGCTACTGTTTCCTGTTACTTGTAGACTGTTCATCTACTGTTGTTTTCCTCCATGCTAGTATTTCCTGTTTCCTGTTTCATATTTCCATTCCCGCTTTTTCCTGCTTGTACTACTTGCGGTCCGTAACTTGCACTATGGGCGTATTGTTTTCCTGTTTATCCTATTGTCTTTCAATTGCTATATGAGAAGATTTTGGTGATCAACTGTAACACCCTGAATTCGAAGTTCCACAGGATCTTTACACTTCTTTCGTACAATTTTACAAGGAAATTGAAATATTTCTTACATCAGAGTTACATTATACCTTTACATTATTACAGCGGAAGCAATTTTACAGTAATTACATGAAACAATATTTAAATCAATCTTTGAGCAGCATGTATACTTCAATTTGTCAAACATCTTTACCCTACATGTAAAACTGTGGGCGCGCCAGTTCATTCACTGACGAAATATTATATACGACCATCCTCTCTATACCGGAAACAGTATAACGATTCTCAACACTTAACAAACCACAAACTTGTTCACAAACAAAGCTAAGGGGACTATCCTATTGATGTCATGTTGTGAATGTGCACTTAGTCCTTAATGCAATTATTTATGTTATATGATACTAATGCGCACTTGTTCAGAGTCTATGCAGCCTATACTACATAGGTCCGAGGACAATCCCTTAACCGTTCTTCATCTTGTAGGGTTCAATCCCTTGCCATGACTTAATCTACTATTTTAACTACGGTAAGTATCCTAGATGTTCTATAACGTACGAACTCATGTCTAGGCGCCCTGGAGAGAATCCCAACGCACTGACACGTGACTCTTCATGCAGGCATCGTATGATAATTCACCTCCTACCATAGACATGACACCACCCACAGTCACCAAACACCCCACGAGCGTCGCCATCGGGACGGTACTCTGGAGCAGTATCCACATCCTACTCATGACTCATCATGGGACATCCTGTGAATATTTTCACGCCGCCAATCCAATAGCTCTCATACTCAATGTTTTTCTCATACTTTTGTCACATCTTCACTATGTATCTAATCCTTATTTTAATTGAATCATGAACAAAATCAATCTCCTAGGGTTAGCACTCCCACTATACCTGTCTCATTCATTCATTTCACATGACCCAACCTTGGTCATTTCATTTCAAATTTCATCTCAATATTTCTTTTATTGCCGGTATAAGCCTTAGCTACATCCTAGTTCTTAATTTCAACTCATAATTACAACATTGAGTTTTCATACTCATAAGTCTTTTTCATGTTTAATCACAATTCACATTTCATATTCATAGTATTCATGTATTCATATTCATAATGCTCTTCATAACTCATCATGTCATCTAATTTCAATTTTCAAATACAATATCATGCGCAAATAATAAAAATTCAATTCTTCTAACATGTCACATTCACTAGTTCATATTTCCACTAATTTAACAATTCACAATCTCACTTAGTTTCACAATTCACACTTTTCAAATTTCTAATTACAAAATCTCATTTTTAAATTCCTTAAAACAATCCATTTAATTTTCTTTATCTAAAAGACAATTTAAGTTAATAATTAAAATAAGTTCTTTCTTGCAAAAGTAGTCTCAAATTCTCATTTATACTAGGCCACAGGTCATAGATAATTATCTCACGAAAATCCAGATATTATTTGAAACTTCAGGGCAATCGACTGTTAAAAACATGGCCAGTCAGCTGTTCCATAAAGATTTAAATCTTGAAAAACAAATGATCAGGGCAGTCGACTGTTACACTATGATCGGTCGACTGTTCCGCAAAGATTAAAAACTCGAAAATAAAATGATCATGGCAGTCGACTGTTACACTACAATCGGTCGACCATTCTGTAAAGATTTAAAACTCGAAAACGAAATGATCAGGGCAGTCGACTGTTACAATATAGTCGGTCGACTGTTCTGTAACTAAAATCCGAAATTAATTACCTGATAGTCGATTGTTACACTATGATCGGTCAACTGTCGATTGCACCCGGTTGCAAATTAGAGTAGATCTTGGATATATTTTGGCATTGAAAATAAGATCACAATTTTCATATTATTTAAAATCGAGTTTTCCACGAAATAATATTTTTAGAACACAAGTTTTCATCTTTCTACAATAATGAAATTTTGTTTTAGACAATCAACTACACATGATGCATTTAATCAATTTGTGTCTCATAAGCACAACTTTCTTCACATAGCATGATTTATACACATAAAACATGACAATAAGATAGATTCTAGCATTTCAATTTCACACATTTATCAATTAGCAATCATCTTCACAATCATTCTCTAAATTATCATTCCATCTCTAATTTATCAAACATGAAACTAGAATTTCTTGATTTCTCTATAACCATTTTATCAAATTATTACTAGCATGGCATCTAAAATTTAGAAGCATGAGAAACACCCACCTATTTGAAAAAAATACTACTAAGCTCCGACGATCTCCTTGAACACGATTGGTCATTCTCCTCCTAGAATGAGCCACCACAATGTTCCTCCTCCTTGCACTTGGTGAAACCCGAGCCCTCTCTCTTGCCGTGGGTTGAAGTAGCCGACCTCCACAATAGAGAACACACACACACACTAATGCACTCAATCTTTTACTCTCTCTGAATCTTTTACTCTCCTATAGTTTCTTTCTTTCAATTATTTTTCCTAGTGTTGTATGCATGAAGGGAGGGCGTATTTATACTAGTTTTAGGATAGAATGGAGGGCTTGGATTACACTAGATGGTTGTAGATGAATGGCTAGGATGAGATGGGAAGTTGTAGCAACCACCCATGAACACAAAAACCACCACTCCACTAATATAAACCCCCACTCTCTCTCTCCTACAATCCGGCCAAAAAAAGAGTGTGCATAGCACACACACGTGCAAACATGTGTCCCAACTAGTGTCCCCATAATTAAAGTTGTACATTAAGAATTAATTAATTGTCTACAAAAATTTGTGTCTACATGTCAATTTAATTAAAAAGTAGTTAATTCATGGGCATTTAAAATAATGGGCTTTTAGAGAAAAAAATTACTTAATTTATTAAGTTGGGCTTAGTTTAGAAAAACGAATTTAGGCTCCTTAAAAGAAAAAATGGGCTTAAAGAAATAAGAGAAGAAAAGAGAGAAAATAACTATTTGTTCATATTATAGAAAATTATTTCATAAGAGAATATTTATACAAAATTCTGCACGTACAAAACAATCTACAATTTCACATTCAAAAAATTCAGGGTATTTCATCAACAACCTGCGGAAGTTGGTGAGCAAAAGTCTGTAATCCCTGTTTTCCCAAATGCATATTTTCTGAATATTTCTTATATTTTGACTAATTATAAATTCACCTTGTTTTGAAATTTGTTTCAGATATTTTATTAAAGTTTTCTCTAATCGAAAACTATATTTCGTTCGAATAATGGCATATTTTAATTTCTATTTCTATTTGATCGGTTAGTTGTATTTTTACTCAATTTAAATTTAAATGTGTTGGTGTTGTTATGTTATTTTGATAAATGCATATTTTGTTATATAAATCTTATTATTATTATTATTATTATTATTATCATTATTCTTTTAACTCGACGAAAACAAGTGTATGTTGCAAGTTATATATAACCACTTATTTTGAAAGCCACTCTATTTGGTTAATATTATTTTATTATTATTATTATTATTAAATTGAGTGTTAATGAAATTAGTATTATATTATTTAATTTTTCTCCTTATTGGATAATCCACTACCCTATTTTAAAACCCTATATGTCCCTATTGGATTTTAACCAAACCCTACCCATTAAAACAACCCCAAACCCGTTTATATAAAAACCTACCAACACTGTTATACCTAAACCCTACCCCCCTACTGATAACCCTAGCCGCCATCCTTCATTTCCCCCTACCCTCTTCATCTTCCCTGCATGGTTTCGAACTCCAGAACCCATCCTCAACTCCCGTCGACACCCCACCTCGGCTTCCCGACCTCATCGCTGCAACTTCCCCCGGTGCACCCTGTGCGTCGTCTCCCCTACATCGCACCCACTTGCGTCGACTACGGTGCCGCCCAGCGGTAGCGGCCTCACCACCATGTGACCCCATCGACGACCCTCCGCAGCGCCCGATCTCCTGTGCCGCTCTGCCCTGCCTCCCGACACTGCAGCGACTGCAACGTCAGCCCACACCGCAGCAGCGCCAGCGACGACAGCACCAGTGCTAGCAGTAATGCCCACCAGAGTCGCGACCACCCTCGGCGACCCCCTCAGTTCCCTTTGCTTCCTCCCTACACCTGTGACAGCAGTGCCAGCCGCCTTTCTTCCCTTCTTCCATAACCAGAGTCGGCAGCAATAGCTCCAGCACCCTCCATCGCAGGGGTCGTCTCCCTTGGTCGCCGACAGCCTCGTCGTGCCCTCCGCAGCGACCTCCTGTCACTGTGGTGCCCACCAGTCGCCGACCGCAGCACAGCTGGAGCATGATCATGGGATTTTGATCGTGTCGATTGTGGGCTGTCCATTTCGATCAGATCTTGATCTCTTGACCTCGACCTTCCGATTGGATCTTGATCATCATCTCATTAGATCTGAGCCGTTATCATCTCCATCCCGATCTGATCAACCTAAGCTATCGATTGCTTCTTGATTTGTGAATCTTGGCCGTTGGATTTGGATCGATCAATATCACCATCATCATCATCATCAAGATCTTGATCTCGACCGTCGGATCTCTTTTGATCATCGCGATCGTGATCACCATCTTGATCTTGATCTTGATCTTCGATCTCAACCGTTCGATCGACCGATCACACTTGATCGCGGCCATTGATCGTCCCGTTCGTCTTCTACTTGGTGAGTTAAACATTTGACCTACTTTTGTTCTCGTTCGTGAATTGTCAATCATGGTAAATTTACTCTTTTGGTACTCTTCTAATTTTTATATAGTTTATGTATGTTCGATCTCGGCCGTTGGATTCGCTTGATTTTCATCTTGATCACCATCTTGATCATTGAGATCCGTGCACGATCGTGATTATCGTGATCGTTTGCTCGTCACCGTGTCGTCAGGATTCCGATCCCGCCATTCTCAATTGCCAGATCTAATCGTCGTCCTAAAGGTAAGTATTCGTCTTGTACAAATTTTTGTTCTAGTACAAGCGTTTAATTTGAAAATACCACAAATAGTTAGAAGTTATGACTCCTCCTTGACCCGTCGTTGTTGATTAAATATTAATTCTCATCAATTCCATAATCTTAAGAGTCACAACAATTTCATTGTTATATTACAACTACTTGGACTCATTTTATCTCCTAGACACTTGAACATATGAAATTAAGAAACCCTAGATTTTGTAGATGTGTGTTGTATCTTGTATGTGATGATCTTGCACTCATTTAAGTTGAGAAATATATGTTGCTTGCTATTTTGATAACCATTACCCCGTATTTGTATCACACATTAATCAAGACGCCTAACAACCAATTATTGAACAACTTATACATGTAAGACATTCACACTTGTTGTTGTCCTGAACTTTACTTGCTATTTCGACCCCTTTAAATTTAGAATCTGAACCTGAGCTCTAAACAGTAAATGTATCTCTAGATGTCTAGATGTCGATAGCCTCGGGAATTTTGGAATTCTGAGTTAAGGTCTAGGAGATATCGTAGTTTTACTACTGCTGTGTCGGTAGTCGCAGATTCACAAAACTGCAGTACATCCTTAGTTTGCAAATTAATTTAACTATGTTAATAGTAAGCGTCTGCTTGAAATTTTTCATACTGTTGCTGGACACCCCAGAGAACATCCCCAAATTTTTTCAGAATTAATTAACAATATTTCAATACTGTTTACATGTATAAATTCAGATTCACAAATTCTGCCTGAACACAATAGCAGTATAGTTTGTTGTTTTGACATTTGTTAGCACAACTTTTACGTACCTTAATTTTATGCGTGGGAACCCGGTAGGAGTCTAGTTTCTAGATCTTCTGACGGATCCACTTTTTCTATCTCGTAGCAACGGGAATCACAGTTTTGGTACAACGATGTTGTGCTGTCCAGATTTGAGATTTTAGTTGTTCGTGATATTTTGATTCGTGTTGACCTTCGAATATGCTATATAAATATCTCAATATTGTCTCATGTTCATTATTATGTTTACTTGACTTGTTTCGAACACTTTCATTCTTGCTTAATAAAAATTAATAAAAGTAACACGCTGGGGTTTAAGGGAAAGATCATAATAGTGGACAATATAGGTAAGTGTACTCGGAAGGGGGCCCGTATTTTCCAGTACTCGGTTCATGAACTTGTTGCACTTGATGTATTCATGGAGCCAGTTACTTGGCTCATGAACTTGTTGTATTCATGAACCCACTGTGTGGTTCTTGAACTTGTTAGTATTCACGGACTCGCTTCGTGAACTTGTTATTTATTTTCGTATTCATGAACCGTGCTTGCTTGATGCTTGATACCTGAGTACGCCGTCCTATAAAATCCATTACTAGGCCTAAACGAAATTATATTGACTGTAGCAACCATGTAGTAAAAGTATGGATGCATGACATGCTACCTAGATAGTAATAACTACAAAACTTGAACATGATACATGCTTACTTGATACTTGATTACATGATACATGAGACTTGAAACGTGAAACTTGAACTTGATACTTGTTTACTTGATACTTGAAGACTTGATACATGAAACTCGATACTTGTACTTGACAACTTGACACTAGACTTGAGACTTGTTACCTGACACTTGTACTTAATGCCTGTCACTTGAGGTTAGATACCCCTACATGTTCACTTGTCACTTGCTCCACTATTAGTATTTGTTATCCAGCCGGTTTACTTGGGTTGTCCTTCTTGCTAGCTAACTCTTGGATTTCCACTACTTGATGTATCCCTATTATATTCTTGATTCTAAATCTTGTTCCACATTACTTGTACTCGTTTTTACTATTTGTAGCCCTAACTTGCACTAAGGGCATTTTCTCTTATTTTCTCTAATTTTTTTCCTTTTTTTATAATTATCAAAAAGACTTTGGAGACGTGCTGCCTGCTGAAATTGGTGAGCAGACGTTCTAGGTTTCACTTGGGAAAAAGTTTGCTTTAATTATTCTGTCTTTGAGTTTATTTCACTTTGTTGCTATTGAAAATTGTAATGGGCTTAGATTCCCGAGTTTTACCTTTTGTTTCAGACTTGAACATATTTGGATTTTATTATTTGTTTTCAATTATTTTCTGTTGCTTAATAAATTATTCATGCATGCTTGGTTGTATATATATCTTGTTATATTCTTGTTGTGATGCTGAGTCGATCCTACAGCTTATGCATGATGTTAAAATCATTCGCTGGGCTTCGTCACGTGCTCGTATTCCATATTTTTGAGAAGCGGGGCGTGACAAGATTTTTAGTGGTATCAGAGCTCAGGTTTGGCTAATGTGTTAGTTTGACTAATACATTAGGCAGGCTTGACTCAGTCAGGACTAACTCAACATTAAACAGGTCATTCAACCACATGAATAATTTGATAATCAACTCGATCTGGACACAAGTCTTATCCCATCCATTTTGATCCCTTCTATTCAATTCTTTGATTCCTTGTTTCCATCCATCTCTTACAGTCATCCTGATTTTTTGATTCCATATTGGGTACCAATTTATTCTTCCGTACCCATATTTTTTTGATTCCGGTGCGAGCAATCTCTTATTTCTTCTTGCCTCGTTGATCCCTTCTTATTTCAGCTCGAGTGTCGTTCATTGCTTTCCTTGCCTTGCAATTATTTTTATTTGTTGATTCATATTGAGTATCATGTTGGTTATTTCTTCCCTGCTATATTCTCTTCAATTCCGATTTTGCCTCGTCCTTCTTCCTTCGATTCAATTCCTTAATTTTCTTTTGTCCCTTCTAGTCATCCTCCTCTTTAACATTTTATTGGGTATAGCTTCGTTTTTCTCCTACCTATTTTTCTCTTTAAAATTATTTTTCCCGAATACTTTCTATATTTCGATTATTAATTATTATATTTATTTTTGATCTTCTATAAAAATGTTTCTCAACAAGATTTTGTTATTCCGAACAATGGTGTATTTTAACTTCACTTTTCATTTTTGATCAACTATATATTTCTACTGGATTATTTTGATAAGTCAAATTCTTATTTTGTTGTATAATTCTGTTATTACTACTATTATTATTATTGCTATTATTTTCATTATCATTACTAGTATTATTATTGTTGTTACTACCATTGATATTTGTATTGTTGTTTTCATTATTTTATTGTTATTTATAATGTTAAATTACTTTCACAAAAATGTTGGGCTCAAACTATACCTTGTCTTGCATTACTACTTTTCTTCTAGTGTTGTTAATACTTCAATATTATTGTTATTGTTATTATTATTATTATCATTCCTTTCGCTATTGTTGTTATTATTATTATTATGATCATTGTTCTTATCATTGTTATTCTTATTGTTATTAGTATCGATATTCTGTTATTATTATAGTTATTGGTATTATTATTTTTATCGTTACTATTATTATTATTATTAATTTGTTTTGAACCTGAGCATGCTCAATTTTATATACATTCATCACTTCGGTGCAACCTAATGTCGAGATGGCAAATATGCAACTCGATATCAATGGAGGCAAATTGCAACTACATATCGGGGAGGCAAAATGTGCAACCGAATATCCAGACGGCAACCTGCAACCTGATGTCGTGAAGGCAAACATGCAACTTGGTGTTAAGGAGGCGTATTTCAAGACTCTTTAGTTATATAATGAAACTAAAGGTAAAGAAATATTTCTTTATAACATCTTGTTTATACTGTTACACCTTATGTTTTCATACAATTTGAACTCGTATAGTTGATTTTGCTCTATTTCATGTATAAGATTATTATTGCTACTATTTTTTATTATTATTGTTATTATTTTTAATGCTATTATTATTTCTATTATTACTGCATTATTTTCATGAATATGTTAAATCCAACACTGTCGTGTATGTATTGTCATTATTATCAGTATTATTGATATATATATATTTTTTTAGTATATTATTATTATTACCTGTATGATTATGATGATTTTGATTACTGTTATTATTATTGTTATTATTATTATTTTGTAATTATTGTTACAAATTTTATTATGATCGTTGTTATTATTAGTTTTTATTATTGTTATTATTATTGTATTACTATTGATATTATTATCATTGATATTTGTTGCTGTTATTATTTCGGTTAAAGCCATTAGTTTTGATCTGTATTATATCTTTTAATTATTTAGATTGAAGCTCAAACTTTATATTCATTTTGCATTATTTATTATATCTCACTCAAGCCCAACCCAAATTCTCCTACCTATATTCTCTTGATTTTTGGTGTCTCATTCTTTCTTCCTGCTTGGATCGTCGCTTGGTGTCACGGGGACTACAACGACATGTCTGGAGCTTGGAACGTCACCATCAGAGTGTCGCAGCGGAAGCGTGGTGGGCCCATAACCCACAGGTCCCAGGATCCTATTGTTGCTTCTCCTTCCTTGCATTGTTTGCTATCCCCTATCTCTTGCATTTGTTCTCATTCGTCGACTCATTGCGGGGTTTATCTTTTCCTTGTCCACCCCTTCTTCGGTACCAGCCCTATCTATTTCTCCATCTCTTTGCTATATTATCTTGCAAGCCTTGTGTTGTTTCTTCTTCATTTTCGATACCGGTTATTTCTTTCTTGTATTCCATTTTGCCATCATGCCCACGTTCATTTTTTGACTCAATTCTTCTTTGTCCATTCTCTCTCTAATTCCAGCTCTATCCACTTCATCTTTTGTTTGGTCATCTTGTGTTGTTTCTCCCCATTTGATACTGTTTATTCTCCTTCATGCATCCCATTTGATATCGTTGTTATCACCTCCTTTTTCTGGTGTTGCCCTCCACTTTGTTCCTTCCCATTAATTCCCTGCTTTGTTACCCTTCCCCAAGTTTTTTTTGCCCTGTCCTATGTACCGCCTAAGCAAATTTCGAGGACGAAATTTTTGTGTAAGGTGGGTAGGATTTGTAAGCCATGTTTTCCCAAATGCATATTTTCTGAATATTTCTTATATTTTGACTAATTATAAATTTACCTGGTTTTGAAATTTGTTTCAAATATTTTATTAAAGTGTTCTCTAATCGAAAACTACATTTCGTTCGAATAATGGCATATTTTAATTTCTATTTCTATTTGATCGGTTAGTTGTATTTTTACTCAATTTAAATTTAAATGTGTTGGTGTTGTTATGTTATTTTGATAAATGCATATTTTGTTATATAAATCTTATTATTATTATTATTATTATTATTATTATTATCATTATTCTTTTAACTCGACTAAAACAAGTGTATCTTGCAAGTTATATATAACCACTTATTTTGAAAGCCACTCTATTTGGTTAATATTATTTTATTATTATTATTATTAAATTGTTAATTAAATTAGTATTATATTATTTAATTTTTCTCCTTATTGGATAATCCACTACCCTATTTTAAAACCCTATATGTACCTATTGGGTTTTAACCAAACCCTACCCATTAAAACAACCCCAAACCCGTTTATATAAAAACCTACCTACACTGTTATACCTAAACCCTACCCCCCTACTGATAACCCTAGCCGCCAACCTTCATTTCCCCCTACCCTCTTCATCTTCCCTGCATGGTTTCGAACTCCAGAACCCATCCTCCACTCCCGTCGACACCCCACCTCGGCCTCCCGACCACATCGCTACAACTTCCCCCGATGCACCCTGTGCGTTGTCTCCCCTGCGTCGCACCCTCTTGCGTCGACTACGGCGCTGCCCAGCGGTAGCGGCCTCGCCACCATGCGAGTCCATCGAAGACCCTCCGCAGCGCCCGATCTCATGTGCCGCTCCGCCCTGCCTCCCGACGCTGCAGCGACTGCAACGTCAGCCCACACCGCAGCAGTTCCCGCGACGACACCAGCGCCATCAACAATGCCCACCAGAGTCGCGAACACCCTCGGTGATCCCCTCAGTTGCCATCACTGCCTCCCTACACCTGTGACAGCAGTGCCAGCCGCCTCTCTTCCCTTTTTCCATAGCCAGAGTCGGCAGCAATAGCGCCAGCACCCTCCGTCGCCGGTGCCGTCCCCCTTGGTCGCCCACAACCTCGTCGTGCCCTCCGCAATGACCTTCTATTGCTATGGTGCCCACCAGTCGCTGACCGCAGAACAGCCGGAGCATGATCATGGGATTTTGATCGTGTCGATTGTGGGCTGTCCATTTCGATCAGATCTTGATCTCTTGACCTCAACCTTCCGGTTGGATCTTGATGATCATCTCATCAGATCTGAGCCGTTTTCATCTCCATCCCGATCTGATCAACCTAAGCTATCGATAGCTTCTTGATTTGTGGATCCTGGCCGTTGGATTTGGATCGATCAACATCACCATCATCATCATCATCAAGATCTTGATCTCGACCGTCGGATCTCTTTTGATCATCGCGATCATGATCACCATCTTGATCTTGATCTTGATCTTCGATCTCAACCGTTCGATCGACCGATCACACTTGATCGTGGCCATTGATCGTCCCGTTCGTCTTCCACTTGGTGAGTTAAACATTTGACCTGCTTTTGTTCTCATTCGTCAACTGCCAATCATGATAAATTTACTCTTTTGGTACTCATCTAATTCTTATATATTTTATGTATGTTCGATCTCGGCCGTTGGATTCGCTTGATCTTCATCTTGAACATCGAGATCCATGCTCGATCGTAATTATCGTGATCGTTTGCTCGTCGCCGTGTCATCAGGATTCCGATCCCGCCATTCTCAATTGCCGGATCTAACCGTCGTCCTAAAGGCAAGTATTCGTCTTGTACAAATTTTTGTTCTAGTACAAGCGTTTAATTTGAAAATACCGCAAATAGTTAGAAGTTGTGACTTCTCCTTGACCCGTCGTTGTTGATCAAATATTAATCCTCATCAATTCCATAATCTTAAGAGTCACAACATTTTCATTGTTATATTACAACTACTTGGACTCATTTTATCTCCTAGACACTTGAACATATGAAATTAAGAAACCATAGATTTTGTAGATGTGTATTGTATCTTGTATGTGATGATCTTGCACCCATTTGAGTTGAGAAATATATGTTGCTTGCTATTTTGATAACCATTACCCCGTATTTGTATCACACATTAATCTAGATGCCTAATAACAAATTATCGAGCAACTTATACATGTAAAACATTCACACTTGTTGTTGTCCTGAACTTTACTTGCTATTTCGACCCCTTTAAAATTAGAATCTGAACCTGAGCCCTGAACAGTAAATGTATCTCTAGATGTCTAGATGTCAACAGCCTCCGAAATTTTGGAATTCCGAGTTACGGTCTAGGAGATATCGCAGTTTTACTACTGGTATGTCGGTAGTCGTTGATTCACAAAACTGGTGCACATCCTTAGTTTGCAAATTAATTTAACTATGTTAACAGTAAGCGTTTGACTTGAAATTTTACATACTGTTGCTGGACACCCCAGAGAATATCCCCAAATTTTCTCAGAATTAATTAACAATATTTCAACACTGTTTCACATGTATAAATCCAGAATCACAAATTCTGCCTGAACACAATAGCAGTATAGTTTGCTGTTTTGACATTTGTTAGCACAACTTTTGCGTACCTTAATTATATGCATTGGAACCGGGCAGGAGTCTAGTTTCTAGATCTTCTGACGGATCCACTTTTGCTATTTCGTAGCAATGGAAATCACAGTTTTGGTACAGCGATGTCGTGCTGTCCAGATTTGAGATTTTCGTTGTTCGTGATATTTTGATTCGTGTTGACCCTCGAATATGCTATATAAATATCTCAAACTTGTCTCATGTTCATGATTATGTTTACTTAACTTGTTTCGCATACTTTCATGCTTGCTTGATAAAAATTAATAAAACTAACACGCCGGGGTTTAAGGGAAAGACCATAGTAGTGGACAATATAGGTAGGTGTACTCGGAAGGGGGCCTGTGTTTCCCAGTACTCGGTTCATAAATTTGTTGCACTTGATGTATTCATGGAGCCAGTTACTTGGCTCATGAACTTGTTGTATTCATGAACCCACTGTGTGGTTCTTGAACTTGTTACTATTCACGGACTCGCTTTGTGAACTTGTTATTTATTTTCGTATTCATGAACCGTGCTTGCTTGATAAATGATACCTGAGTACGCCGCCCTATAAAATCCATTACTAGGCCTAAACAAAATTGTATTGACTGTAGCAACCATGTAGTAAAAGTATGGATGCATGAAGTACTACCTAGATAGTAATAAATACAAGACTTGAACATGATACTTGCTTACTTGATACTTGATTACATGATACATGAGACTTGAAACATGAAACTTGAACTTGATACATGTTTACTTGATACTTGAAGACTTGATACATGAAACTCGATACTTGTACTTGACAACTTGACACTAGACTTGAGACTTGTTACCTGACACTTGTACTTAATGTCTGTCACTTGAGGTTAGATACCCCTACATGTTCACTTGTCACTTGCTCCACTATTAGTATTTGTTATCCAGCATGTTTACTTGAGTTGTCCTTCTTGCTAGCTAGCTCTTGGATTTCCACTACTTGATGTATCGCTATTATATTCTTGATTCCAAATCTTGTTCCACATTACTTGTACTCGTTTTTACTATTTGTAGCCCTAACTTGCACTAAGGGCATTTTCTCCTGTTTTCTCTAATTTTTTTCCTTTTTTTATAATTATTAAACAGACTTTGGAGACGTGCTGCCTGCTGGAATTGGTGAGCATGTTCTAAGCTTCACTTGGGTAAAAGTTTGCTTTAATTATATAGTCTTTGAGTTTATTTCACTTTGTTGTTATTGAAACTTGTAACGGGCTTAGATTCCCGAGTTTTACCTTTTGTTCCAGACTTAAAAACTATTTGGATATTATTATTTATTTTCAATTGTTTTCTGTTGCTTAATAAATTATTCATGCATGCTTGGTTGTATATATATCTTGTTATATTCTTGTTGTGATGCTGAGTCGATCCTACAACTTATGGATGATGTTAAAATCATTCGCTGGGCTTCGTCACGCGCTCGTATTCCATATTTTTGGGAAGCGGGGCGTGACAGCTTCGCTTTGGGAAATCTTGTTTAGTGATTTGTACTTGAGTTTATTTCATTCTTGTTGCTGTATTGAAACTTATAACTGGCTTATAGTCCCGAAGTTTTGCTTTGATCCAGATCTTGTACTTATTTGGGAAATTATATTTGTTGCAAATAAATGATATTGGTTAATAATTTTTCATGCATGTGTGGTTGAGTATATTGTTATATTTTCTGCTTTGCTGGTTGAGTACTTGCTTACAGCTCATGGGTGGTGAAAACCATTAGCTGGATTTTGTCGCGTACCGTATTCTGTATTCCTTTTGGGAAGCGGGGCGTGACACTAAGAGGATGGTTGACACGTTCTAGGTTAGCGGTGTATATCTTTCAAAATGGGGGACCGGAGGAGGCCTCTTCAGACTAGGCACGTCTTTCGTAGCTTTTTTGGCAGGCCTGGTGTCGTCCACTTTGCGCTTTCCTTTGGCTGTAGCTTCTTTGATGCCCTCAGGGTGTGCAGCCTCCTCGATCCGAATGTGCTTCTCGACCCTGTTGAGGAGGTCAGGGAAGTTGATGGGTGGCTTCTTGGCTAAGGATGCCTTCAGCTGGCCATGGCGAACATTGTGTCGGAAATTTGTGAAAGCGATGCTAGCGTCGAGAGAGGATACCGACCTCGCCTCGGCAGTGAACCTCCGAACGAACTCGCGGAGTGGTTCCCCTTCCTTCTGCTTGAGGTTCAGAAGGGACGAGCTCGTCTTCTTGACCTTTCTGTTGGTCACGAAGTGGTCTACAAAGCTTGCTTCTAGCTGGTCGAACAAGAAGACCGGGCTGGGGGTGAGCTTTGACAATCATTCCCGAGCTGGGCCACACAGGGTGGTAGGGAAGGTGTAGCACAGGAGAAAATCTGAGGCGCTGTGAATCAACATGAGGGTTTTGAACCCTTCCATGTGATCAGCGGGATCACCCTCGCCGTTGTAGGTCTCAAATTGGAGAGGCCTAAAATTTTTGAGGACTTCGGCTTCTAAGATTTAAGTGGAGAATGGGGGTCGGTTCAGCCTGTACCCTTAACCAGGTAACGGCCCGCCCTCGTCAAGATGGGCAAGGCGGTTCTCCATCTCCTGGAGGCATCGAAGGACAACATCATCTTGTTCCAGTGGGCGGGTTGAACCGCGGGATTTGCTACCCTGGCTTCTGGCTGAGGGTAGGAGTTGTTGCGCACCTTGGTCCTAGGACCGCCTCGGATAGCCTGTAGGACCTCGTTCCTAAAGTTTTGGAACTCGGCCCGTCGTGAATGGGGTCTGCTCCACAGGGCTACGCGAGGGTGGAGGTCCTCGGGGTGAGTAGCTGTCCCCTGGTTCCCGTTCTTGGGTCGGCTGTCTGCCATGGTTCGTGTAACCCTGTTTTTCATTTTATGTATTTCTGGGTGTATTTTTTCTTTTGTGTATTTTTTCTCATTGTATCTCTTTTCGGGCGGTGTATTAGATCTTCATTCTCTATATTCAATTATTTGATTTATCGTCTTCTTATTTGAGTTTCTTGATCCTATTGTCTCTTATTGTTTCGTCTCTAGTTGTTCGAGCTATTATTGTGAGCCCTATTCTAATATTGTTCATGTCCTTATTTTATTTAGTCATTTTTGTTCCCATTTTATTCTTTTGGATCCTTATTTCTTCTAAACCATTTTTTTTATTACCCTATTGGATCCTGGATATCATAACCCATTATAATCACTACTCCTAACCCGAACCCTAATTTACACTAATACCCTATAAGCCTAACAATACTCGTTACCCATTTCCATACCAACCCGTTAACACCTATACTCCAGAAATCCTAAAACCCAAACTCCTATATACCAACTGTTTACCCACCTCCCCTGTTCTCAGCCCTAGCCGCTGTCAACCCATTTTCCCCCTTCGTCCCGTTCTACCTCTCCCACCTCCTGCACCTCCCGATCCACTCCCTCTACCTCCGGCGTCCTCCTCGTTCCTTCTCCTTCTGCTATGTCGACAGCCAAGGCAACGAATCCCGATCTCTCACTCATCCCGAGTGCCACCTTGTGCTCCTCCCGACTCCAGTGTTAACACAGCCCCGACACCCTCTCCACAACATCGCCCTAGGAGACGCCAGCACCTCCTACAGTGTCGCTCCCCCGTGCCTGTGTCCCCTCCGATGGCAGCCAGTAGTCCTACCGTCGTTTCGCAGCCATTGTTGTTCGTTCACCTCGTGCACTGGGGCTATCTCTCCCTCTCTTGTGTGCGTGTGTGATCGTGTGGTTGTTATTGTTCGTGGTTTGTGTGTTCGTGATTTGTTCATGATTCGTTCGCTTGAGTTCGTGCCTGGGAATCCATTCCCGTTATTCTTGCTTTTGTGCTGTTCCCGTCATCATCTTTAAGGCAAATAACTTGTATTCTTTTCTTTGTGTAATACAAGTACTAAATACCGAATGTAGTGTAGTTGTGTTCTAGAGACAATTCTTGTACAAAACCCTTATTATATCTTGTCTCTATTGTGTTGACTTGCCCGTAGTTGCCTCATTACACTCATGACATGAAATAACTTAGGGATGGCCACTTCTTGTTGTATACATGGGTGTTGTTCGTGATTCATGACTTGTTGTGTGATCTAGTATGCTTGATGTGTTGATAGTAGTATAACTTGTTGTAGACTTGTAAAATACCATATACCATGTTGCTTGGACATCTAGTATACCATATTTTCACGTTTGTTCTGATTTGGATAAGTTTCATATGATCTATGTCGATTTTATGCATGAAGAACAATTCTGTCCTTGTTGTTACCCCATTTCGTTCAGTATTTTAGATCATATTAAGGTCAGTATATGAAAATTATTTGTGAATATGAATTATAGATAATTCTGTCTACTTTCCAGATTTTCTGACAGACCTCAGTTTCGATTTATGAGTTACGAGTTATGACTATTTTACTACAGAGGTGTTTAAAATTCCAGATCCAGTTTTATACGAATTCTGTATGGTAATTTATTTTTCTACTGATGTTAAAGATAATATTTTGATTCAATATTTTGCTGGTTACAACTAGACTTGATGGGGATTAACCCCTAAATTTTATGGATTTAATTGATAACTTTTATAAACCATTTTGGACTTGTGAACAATTACTATACATACAAAATTTTCATACTGTTCAATAACGATACATAATTTCGACCTGATTCTATTTACTGTCTATAAAAACTTTGTGAATATAAATTATAGCTTATTGTATCTATTTTATCACCCTTTTTACGGATCTGAATTTCGATTTATATTTTGCGAGATATTGATGTTTTAGTACTAACCTGTTTTGAGACTTGTTTTTGTGAAATACCATATGACTTATATATATTTACTGGATTCGTACGAGAGTTTATTTTCCATATTTTTTGACGGATCCAGATTTGCATATTTGTAGCAACGGGAATTTCAGATTTAGTACAGTACTGTCTTGCTGTCCTGAACTAGAATTTTTGTTGTTCTATCCTTTTATGAGGTGTCTTTCACCTGTGCATGTTTATCTTTCAACCTGAACCAGTTACTTGTTCATGCCATGTTATTCTTGCTCAGTTTTGCGATACATACATGCATGTTTGATAATAATAATAAATAACCAAGCCGGGGTTAAGGGAAAGATCTAGTAGTGGAAAATATAGAAATGTGTACTTGGAAGGGGGGCCGTGTTTCCCACCTGATTACCTATGATATGATTACCTGACATGTCATTCTGATTATCTTTTATCTGATTCCTGACTACATACTTCCTTATGAAAGGGTGTACTCAGAAGGGGGCCCGTGTTTTCCACCTGTTACCCAGCTACATACTTCCTACCGGAGGGTGTACTTGGAGGGAACGTAGTCCTACCTGATGCATGATTACCTGTTACATGATACCTGTACCTGTGCATGTTTACCTGATACCTGAGTACACGTTCCTATGGACTCCACTACAAAATCTAAATGAAACTGGTTTTAATGTAGCAACCATGTGGTAAAAACCTGGGACGCATGAAGTGCTACCTAGATAGTAATAAATACAAGACTTGACATGACATAACTTGACATACCTGAGACCTGTTACATTCTTACCTGTACATGCTACCTGATTACCTGTTTACCTGTATACCTAATTACCTGCTTGCTTGACACTTGATACATGTTACCTGTACCTGTTAGTATGTCATGTTACTTAATCTCAATTCCTGATTCATGCTAGTTATCCTATTTTGTTAACATGCCTAATTCCTGCTATGTTGTTTCTGCTCTATATTTGTTTATCTTTCCCATGTACTAGTGCCTACACTACAAGTGGCCCGTAACTTGCATTGAGGGGCGTTTTGTTTTCTTTTTCTCTTCTTGCAATTTATTAAATTGCAGATCATGGAGATCAGCTGCCCGATAGAGTTGGTGATCTGAGATTCAAGTTGCTGGAGTTTTGCTATTATTATTTCATGTTGCTTATTTGAATAATGTATTTGTTACTTGGATTATTTGTATTGGGCAATGTGACCCAGGATTGTTGACTTGTTCAGATCTGGTTTATTTAAAATTTATTAAGTTTTGTTTCAGGTAAATTCTTGTTGGTATATTGACTCAGTTATGCATGCGTGGTTGACTTCTCTTGCTTCCTACTCTGCTTATTCCTGTGAAATGTTGTAAAGATCCTGACAGCTTATGGATGATGAAAATCATTCGCGGGGCTTAGTCACATATACATATTCTGTATTCTCTTTTTAGGAAGCGGGGCGTGACAAGGTTTTTAGTGGCATTAGAGCCCAGATTTGGCTAATGTATTAGTTTGACTGATATATTAGACAAGCTTGGCTCGACCTGGGATTGACTCAATAGTACATAGACCATGCATACATGAATGAATTATAATCAACTTTGATCTAGATGCTAATTATTTTTTATCTTGTGCAGACCATGGCTCGTAGAGCTTCTACTTCTCATCCTCAGGAAGATCAGCCCGGGCTTGAGGCCATTACCAATGTGTTGGAATGGTTGATCAATATGCAGCAAAACCACAGTGACTTGGTGATGGCTGCTTTGGAAGCTGCTCGGATTCTGCCTCCCGTTGTGCCTATGCAAGCAGCTCTCCCTCCTTGTCCGGGTACAGTCCCAGATTTTATGTGGCTGCATCCTGACAGATTCTCCGGCACTAAGATGCCTTTGGAGGCCGAACAGTGGTTGATCCGGACTAAGCAGTTGCTTTTGGCAGCAAGAGTTGTCGATGCTGATAAAGTGGATGTGGTAGCCATCCAACTAGTGGACCTGGCTTATATTTGGTGGAGGTCCGAGTCCAAAAGGCTCGAACGACCGATTACTTGGTCCACATTCACTAGGAGCTTCTTGGAGAAGTTCTTCCCTAGTAGCACTCGAGTGGAAATGGAGCAACAGTTCTTGGCCCTAAACAGGTCGGTCATTGCGCTATTAATAGAATTTTGTTACATATTTTCCATGCAATATTGTAACATGAGACTTTCTTGAAACAGGGCTCTAGGTCTGTGGATAAGTATGCAGCGGAATTTACAAGACTTAGCCGCTTCACAACCGTTCTTGTCGCAAACGAAGAGGATAGGGCTCGTAGATTCACACTCGAACTTGAGCGAGAGATTCGGGTGCATCTCGTCTCCCTTCACTTGTGTGCTTATGCTGAGGCTCTCGAGGCAGCTCGAGCTCAGGAGCAGGCTCGTGGCAGGTTGTCTCCTCCCTGCCGGACTGTTCCGCACTCTGTTATTGCTAGGCATTCTAGTGGGCCAATTCGGAGGCCTGTTTCCGCCCATCCTGTCTGGGTGACTCCCTACCCTTCTGTTGTTTCCCGTGGAGCTAGTTTCTATGAATTTTGCCAGTTGACTGGGCATGATCGTAGGGAATGTAGGTGTGCCAACCGCCGGTGCTTTGGATGTGGTGTGCTGACCATTCAGTGCAGGATTGCCCGCAGCGGAGGATGGCTCTTCTAGCCAGGGGTCTAGTTCAGCAGGTAGCCCCAGCTCGTGGTCCAGTCAGGCCACCTCTTCCTCCTCAGTATCAGATTGTCGGTCGGAGTACCACTGTTTCCAGGAGAGGTCAGGCTTTCAACCTGACTGCTACTGATACTGAGACAGCAGAGGGTGTTGTTGCAGGTATATTCTTGCTTTCTATTGTTTTGTTGTTTCTCTTTTGCTTCTTTTCATTTGCCTTGCATTATTCTTTCATATTATCTTTTTGAATTGTGTTCTCCTTACCCTTGATCATCAATTCTTTTTCTCTTTCTTTTGATTCTATCTTAGGTGTTGTCCTTATTTGTTCTTTTCCTGCTCTTGTTCTCTTTGATTCCGGGGCAACCCATTCCTTCGTCTCTTCTCGGTTCGTGGCTCACCATCGGTTGGAGTGCAGCATCATGTTAGAGGCTTGGAACATTGTGACAGGTGGAGGTGCTGTCATTTGTTCCTAGAAGTGCAGGCAGTGTCCCGTGGTTATTGGTGGCACAGATTTCAAGGCCGACCTGTTGTAATTAGGAATTCAGGATTCGACATTATTCTCGGTATGGATTGGTTGGGTGAGTCCCACGCCTTGATTGTCGTGCCAAGAAAGTTGTATTCCAGATTCCAGGTCGTGAGAGTTTGAGTTCCATGCCGGGGAGATTCCCCTTGGCCGAGCTGAGACTGCAGTTGATCAGGAGGTTTGTGCGATGGAATTGCATTCAGGCTGTGAGGTTGCGTCTCTAGTAGTACGGGATTTTCTGGATGTTTTTTTCCAAAGGAGTTGCCTGGCTTACCCCCTGATAGGGATGTGGAGTTCGGTATTGAAGTTCAGCCTGGTACGACGCAGATTTCGAAGAGTCCCTACATGATGACATCGGTTGAGTTAGCATAGCTTAAGGTGTAGATTTAGGAGTTGCTTGATTTGGGGTTCATCAGACCCAGTATTTCGCCTTGGGGTGCTCCAGTCCTTTTTGTCAACAAGAAGGATGGTAGTCATCAACTGTGCGTTGATTAATGGGAACTGAACAGTGTTTGTAACACCTCGCAAAATTTAAATGACAATTTTGCCATCGGGTGTTACGCACGTGCATTTTGTACTGTTATTGACAATATTCATAACGCATTTTGATATGTATTTTGAATTCTGATTATTTATGCAATCCCGTATTCTTAAAATCGCATTGAGACAACTCAATTGCTAAATTTCAATCTTGGAGTTTTTACGTGCTTTTACGTATTATCGATGCACGTGTCGATTTCGGGTATTCCACCGTTACGTGCAAAGTTTTTCAATGGATTTCAATCATTTATTTCTTTTTATAAACATGTTCGAATTTGTTTTGTAAACGAAAATTTAATTTTTGACTATCTTTATTAAATTAAATTTTCTACGTGCAATACACGTGTTTTCCGTACGTTTGAGTATATTATCAAATATGTATATTAAATATACTTTCTATTGCATTCCAATTGATTATAAATATTTTTCGGTTCATAAAGTCAATTTTTGTATTTTTGAGATTTTACGGGCGACGCACGTGTTTTGGTGCACGTGTTGTAAGCGCGTTCTTCCTTCAAAATAAATTTTCATGAAATGTTTTTTTCTATTTTTGTTGTGCATGAAAAGTATAGTTTTAAAGTTAATTTTACATATTTATTACATATATATATAAATTGTTTTAAAGGGATTAAATAAATAAATTGTTTTTGTACACAAAGCACGTGCACGTGCACACGTGCGATGTGCACACAAATTTTGGGGCCGGGCTGTTGTGAGCGGAGGGAAAATTCTGAAGTTTTAATTTTGAAAATGGGAGGGAAAGCAAATTTTAATCATGGGATGAGTGGTGTACATGTGGGGTGGTTGCCATAACTACCTATTAGTTAAATCTATAAAAATACCCCCTTGGCCTCTCATTCTCTCATCTCTTCTCCTCCTTCTCTCCTGCCCATGCCGAGAAGAAAATCAACCAAAAACCAGCAAGCCTTGTCCATTTCCCCACCTAATCACCAATTACCACTTGCCTATATACATATACTAATGTATATATATGTGCATACATAGTATGTGTATATAAAAGAAGATGGGAGTTTGTCCTTGATGTTGCCGATATGGAGTGGGGATGGAGATGCTCTTGATGATGGATGCTTGCCGAATGTGGAGCTTGGAGGCTCGCCTTGGTGCGCGGATTTCGAGGAGTTGCAATTGGAAGCTTTCTTTAGGAGCTCCTAATTCTAGGAGTCCATTTGAGTACAAATCTCCAATTTAGGTGGGTGTTTCTTAAATGCTTTCTAATTTAGGAGTAGAAAATGCATGATAGATGATATATGTTTCATTTGAAATTGAATTGGTATGATGAGATTACATGCTAGTTGTTGTAGAGTTTAATGGCTAGATTCTAATTAATGCGATTGATGTGAATTGTTAAAAGTGTTATGATGATTGTTCGAATATTTGCATGTAAGAATGTGTGTCATTTGGCAAGTTTGGATTGCATGATGCATGGTTGAAATAGTATTTAAAATAATGCAAACATGTATAAAAGAAGTGTTTATTGTCAATATGGCAAAGAAGTGCAGTTCTAAAATATCTATTTTTGTGAGTATAGAGATTTTATAAAGCGATTATGATAAAAGACACAATTTGTTTGGAAAGTTGATTGGAAAACATGTTTTGATACAATTGAAAGGATTTCATTGAAAAATGAGAAACTTGTGGATTTGTGGACATATACGATATTGTTTTTAAGGGAATACATTTCTGAAAATGATCTACACTTTTATATGGGAGTACAAATTAATTAAAAGGTCAAAAATGTATGTAAAGATGCAATTGGTGAATTTGACAGTCGACGGATTACTTTCCACAGTCGACTGGTAAGTGTTAAAGAGTTGGTTTTCGTCAGCAGGACAGTCGACTGAATGCTTTCACAGTCGACTGATGCTGTCATAAATTTGATGTTTGAGTTTCAAGATACTTGCGGGACAGTCGACTGATACTGTCACCAGTCGACTGAACCGACTGTGTTATTACTGAAGTTTCAAGTCTCGTAGAGCAGTCGACTGTTTGCTTTCACAGTCGACTGGATCGAGCTGACTGTTGTTTTTGATGTTCAAAGTACTCACGGAACAGTCGACTGATACTGCCACCAGTCGACTGAACCGAACTATTTTCTGGTTATTGAGTTTGGATTTGATCCTTGACAAATGAAAGTTAAGTAAGTTGAATATGAGATTTTATGATTATTAATATGTGATTGAGTTTTATCGTGAAATGCACACAAGGTTGTGAAAGATGGAATTGATAAAGAAATCAGATTTAATTGTTCTCATGTTATGAGATTATAAAAGAAATATTTGAGAAAGAGTTTGTGAACAAAAGAAATGGAATTATTATTGGAGATTGATTATGAAATATTGTTGATCTCTAGAATGAGATAGTTGTTGGAATCTAGAGGCTAGGCGAAACCCTAGTGACTGGCAGTTTTATTTATGATTTGAGAGCTAACCGTTGAGGGTTGAGCGTCTCTTGAGAAGTAGCCAGGTAGGCTGACTGTCTCTATGGTTTTGATTTAAGTCCGGTAGGGTAAGATAGCTCTAGGTTGTGATGATTTTCTTTAAAACAAACTTTGTAAGGCTGTGATGGAAGTAAGAGAAAAACATAAGTATGGGAGCCTCGAGTCTACGATGCGGATGTGATCCACATAATGCATGCTTGATGAGTCAAGACATGGCGTGGGCAATACTCCAAAATAATCGGGATCTTGGCGACGCTTGTGGGATGTTTTGTGACTGCAAGAGGATCGTGTTCAGGGAGGAGGCTGAATTATCGCAGAACGCATGCTTGATGAGTCAAGACATGGCGCGAGGTTCCCCTCCAGGGTCTTGGACATGTGCTTGTAATCATGGAACGTCTATGACACTTGCTGAAATTACAGATAGATACATAGTGGAGATGTAATGAAAGTGAGAGAAAACACGGGTATGAGAACTAGAGTTTACGGTGCGGGTGTGTGAGCCGCAGAATGCATGCTTGATGAGTCAAGACATGGCGCGGGCACAACTCAGAATGATCGGACTTTAGTCACGCTTGTGGGATGTTTTGGTGACTGCAAGAGGATCGTGTTCAGGGAGGAGGCTGAATTACCGCAGAATGCATGCTTGATGAGTCAAGACATGGTGCGGAATTCCCCTCCAGGGTCCAGTGCACGTGCTTGTACTCATAAATCATCTAGGATACTCACCGTAGTTACAGGAGTAGATTAAGTCATGGCGAGGGATTGAACCCTACAACAATGAAGAACGATTAAGAGGCTTGCCCTTGGACCTATGTAGTATGGGATGCATAGAATCCGAACAAGTGTGCATTAGTGTCATATAATATAAACAACTGCATTAAGGACTAAGTGCACCGCACAACACGACATCAAAAGGATAGTCCCTTTGTAGCTTTGTTTGTGATCAAGTTTGTGTTTGCTAAAGTATTTAAGAATCGTTATACTGTTCCCGACATAGAGAGGATGGCCGTGTATAATATTTCGTCAGTTGTAAGCAACTGACGCTCCCACAGTTTTATATGCAGGGTATGGAGTTACATGAAGATATAAAGATGATTTGATGTTGTTGATTACCTAAATGTTAAAGTTGTAACAATTGTACATTCATTATTGTTGTATTTTATTGATTCCGCTGCTTATTGATGTAAAAGACTCTGATGTAATTATTGTTGAAATAAAAGTTTTAAATTCCTTGTAAAAATTGTACGAAAGAAGTGAAAAGATCCTGTAGAACTCTCGAATTCAGTTGTATTTGGAATTCGGGGTGTTACAAGTGGTATCAGAGCCACGCTTCTAAGTAGTACAAATTTATAAGGAACGACACCCTAGAAGTGGACATTAGAGTGTGAGTTCAGTTCATAGAGATTTAAATGTAAGTGATTTACATTTGTGTTGCTCTATAGACTGATGTTTCCTCTTTCTTTTCCCTATTGGATGGCTGGAGTCATGAATGGAAGTTGTTATTGAATTTTCATTCATTCATGATGCTTTCCTCGTATACATTGATTTGAGATTGTATGCGAGCTTATTTTCCCTGGGTATCAGAGTGCCGCAGCGGAAGCGTGGTTGGCTTTGAACCATCGTTCCTGACACCTTACACATAGACACACTTTTCCCTCAAATTATTTTCTATGGATTTTCATCATAGTACTTTTCAATATTTAATATTTTCCAAATAAATGTTTTCCTGTACTATTAAATCATTTCAATGCCTAGTATTTTGTCTATTTTCCTTAGTCTTGATTTTGTTGAACTTATTTTAATTGTCTCTCAATCTTAAAGTTTCGTCTTTCGTGTTTTATGTTACCTTATGTCCATCCGTCCATATGTGCTATTACTTTACGTATTTTGTTAAATTTATACTACAACTATTACTTTCATTTATTATTACATTTTGAATTTTGCTTGTGAATTTTGCTTATGTGTATTCATTTTATATGATTTGATTTTATGATACGATATTCTATATACTTCAATTTATTTTAATAATATTGAAATATTTTATCCGTATAGATACAACATACTAATTTGATTTATTGTCTGCATTCAATGTTATTGTTAGTACATATTGTCTACTAATTTGTTTGCTATATTTATAAATTTTGTAAATTATGTTTCTTTAATATAATGCATATACTCACTATTTATACCACCCGATCCTCTAATTTTAAATTGTCTTTACATTCTTGATTACTACATATGTTTTCCATTGAATTTTTATGTATTTCAAGATACTTACTATACATATAATTTCATCTTCCTCAAATTACTACATTATTATTTTTATGTATAATTATTTGTGTCTATTGCCCTAATTTGCTACATTACATCATTAATGTTTTCATTTGTACTTCCAACATGTGCATATATTTTACATTATTTTTGTGTTATAAATAATTTTTCATAACTACTAATTAGTACCCTCTATGTTTGATATATCCTATACACCTATTTGATATTTCATTGTGTAAAATCTTTTTTTGTATCATTGATTTTCAAACATAACACCATACTTTATTAAACATCCCATATCCAAGTATACATGGAAGCTTACATCCTTCCA
Source organism: Hemerocallis citrina (assembly GCA_017893485.1). NCBI lineage: Eukaryota > Viridiplantae > Streptophyta > Magnoliopsida > Asparagales > Asphodelaceae > Hemerocallis > Hemerocallis citrina. The sequence continues at coordinate 136,159,909 of CM030365.1, forward strand.
TCTTCCGTTTTGGTGTAACTTGATGTCGAGATGGCAAATATGCAACTAGACATCATTGGAGGCAAACTGCAACTGGATGTCGGTGAGGCAAAGTTTGCAACCGAATGCCCAGAAGGCAAACTGCAACCGGATATCGTAGAAGCAATTATGCAACTTGAGATCAAGATAGGCAAGTCTGCTGTTGGATACCAGCGAGACAAACCTAAACCAAAAGGAAATATTATACTTAGATAACCCCTACCTTGTTTTCTATAATATTCACTTATAACTATTTCATTTGGTACTAGCTTATACTATTTTATAATAATTTGTAACCTAGCTTTTTACTGTTTATACTGATTCCATTATTTATCAAACTTGTGTATTTACCGCTTAATTTCAACTATCTTGCCGTTTTCTTTGTAGTACTTTGTATTTTATGTGAGTTAGTGTTTCATACAACTTCATTGTATTTTGCTATTTTAAAGTCGGTGGCTACTCACCGAACAGTTTTATTTATTATACTTCTGTTGTAATTCATAATTCACTTCTATATAATTAGTTTTGCATTGCTACTACCATAATACATTATTTTTTCTCCTACACATCATTTATAAAAAATAAAAAAATTAAAAAAAAAATAAAATAAAATTATCATGATATTGTTGTTTTGCCCTATAATTTTCGTCTATGTATATACATAATTTTGTATACTGATTTTCTTGGTCTACTTGACAAATCGAAATTATTCGGATTTTTGCCTTTTCATTGTAATCATACATATATGATTATTGTATTTACCTTACAAATTACTTTATAATATCAATTTATATACAAAATCATTTTTTTTCATTGTCTATAATTTTCTTTGTTATATAACTAGTTTTCGCACTACTTTCGAAGGTATGTTTTACTATTGCGATGTCTTATTTTACTGTTACAATCATTTATAATTTTCATATCATGCTATTTATTTCACCTCTATAATTTTTCGTCTATGTGATTTCGTAAGTTGGTTTTCTCGCTCTACTGAATAATTCGAAAGTATTTCGATGTATACCTAATTTTCAAAATTGTATGTATAATTATTAAAGTTACCTTACAAATTATTTGATACTAATTTATATACAGAATTATGTTATGTTGTCTATACTTTTACGATATTCCCTTCTTATACATTTCTCAAACTATTAAATTGCTAGTTTTTGTCATATAGTATCAATTTGGTTTGCGACTTTTACTATCTATCACATTGACGAATTTTGAGTATTGAATCTATTTATAAAGTACCCATTAACTATGTTTTTCTTTATTGCATTGTTTTCTGAAATTATTTCACAATTAATGACTAAGTTTATTTATCATTTTATCTAATGGTTTACTTGATAGTAATTTGTTTGTAAATTCTTTTCAAAATACACTATCCTCTATTGTCGTATTTGTTTTCCTATGCTACTTTCCTAGTTTTCTTGTTTAGTTCTCGTAAAATTTTGATACTCACAATTTTCTTAAATAGATTTTTGTCTATTCAAACACATTGCTTACCTTTATGCTATATGTATTTTCTTGATGTTTGTGATTTCGATATGTTATAATGATATATTCTTTGGAGTGTACAAAATACAGCCTTTACCATAGTGAGTTCCGAGGACGGAACTGTTCTAAGGGGGGAAGAGTGTAACACCCCGCAAAATTTAAATGACAATTTTGCCATCGGGTGTTACGCACGTGCATTTTGTACTGTTATTGACTATATTCATAACGCATTTTGATATGTATTTTGAATTCTGATTATTTATGCAATCCCGTATTCTTAAAATCGTATTGAGACAACTCAATTGCTAAATTTCAATCTTGGAGTTTTTACGTGCTTTTACGTATTATCGATGCACGTGTCGATTTCGGGTATTCCACCATTACGTGCAAAGTTTTTCAATGGATTTCAATCATTTATTTCTTTTTATAAACATGTTCGAATTTGTTTTGTAAACGAAAATTTAATTTTTGACTATCTTTATTAAATTAAATTTTCTCCGTGCAATACACGTGTTTTTCGTACGTTTGAGTATATTATCAAATATGTATATTAAATATAGTTTCTATTGCATTCCAATTGATTATAAATATTTTTCGGTTCATAAAGTCAATTTTTGTATTTTTGAGATTTTACGGGCGACGCACGTGTTTTGGTGCACGTGTTGTAAGCGCGTTCTTCCTTCAAAATAAATTTTCATGAAATGTTTCTTTCTATTTTTGTTGTGCATGAAAAGTATAGTTTTAAAGTTAATTTTACATATTTATTACATATATATATAAATTGTTTTAAAGGGATTAAATAAATAAATTGTTTTTGTACACAAAGCACGTGCACGTGCACACGTGCGATGTGCACACAAATTTTGGGGCCGGGCTGTTGTGAGAGGAGGGAAAATTCTGAAGTTTTAATTTTAAAAATGGGAGGGAAAGCAAATTTTAATCATGGGGTGAGTGGTGTACATGTGGGGTGGTTGCCATAACTACCTATTAGTTAAATCTATAAAAATACCCCCTTGGCCTCTCATTCTCTCATCTCTTCTCCTCCTTCTCTCCTGCCCATGCCGAGAAGAAAATCAACCAAAAACCAGCAAGCCTTGTCCATTTCCCCACCTAATCACCAATTACCACTTGCCTATATACATATACTAATGTATATATATGTGCATACATAGTATGTGTATATGAAAGAAGATGGGAGTTTGTCCTTGATGTTGCCGATATGGAGTGGGGATGGAGATGCTCTTGATGATGGATGCTTGCCGAATGTGGAGCTTGGAGGCTCGCCTTGGTGCGCGGATTTCGAGGAGTTGCAATTGGAAGCTTTCTTTAGGAGCTCCTAATTCTAGGAGTCCATTTGAGTACAAATCTCCAATTTAGGTGGGTGTTTCTTAAATGCTTTCTAATTTAGGAGTAGAAAATGCATGATAGATGATATATGTTTCATTTGAAATTGAATTGGTATGATGAGATTACATGCTAGTTGTTGTAGAGTTTAATGGCTAGATTCTAATTAATGCGATTGATGTGAATTGTTAAAAGTGTTATGATGATTGTTCGAATATTTGCATGTAAGAATGTGTGTCATTTGGCAAGTTTGGATTGCATGATGCATGGTTGAAATAGTATTTAAAATAATGCAAACATGTATAAAAGAAGTGTTTATTGTCAATATGGCAAAGAAGTGCGGTTATAAAATATCTATTTTTGTGAGTATAGAGATTTTATAAAGCGATTATGATAAAAGACACAATTTGTTTGGAAAGTTGATTGGAAAACATGTTTTGATACAATTGAAAGGATTTCATTGAAAAATGAGAAACTTGTGGATTTGTGGACATATACGATATTGTTTTTAAGGGAATACATTTCTGAAAATGATCTACACTTTTATATGGGAGTACAAATTAATTAAAAGGTCAAAAATGTATGTAAAGATGCAATTGGTGAATTTGACAGTCGACTGATTACTTTCCACAGTCGACTGGTAAGTGTTAAAGAGTTGGTTTTCGTCAGCAGGACAGTCGACTGAATGCTTTCACAGTCGACTGATGCTGTCATAAATTTGATGTTTGAGTTTCAAGATACTTGCGGGACAGTCGACTGATACTGTCACCAGTCGACTGAACCGACTGTGTTATTACTGAAGTTTCAAGTCTCGTAGAGCAGTCGACTGTTTGCTTTCACAGTCGACTGGATCGAGCTGACTGTTGTTTTTGATGTTCAAAGTACTCACGGAACAGTCGACTGATACTGCCACCAGTCGACTGAACCGAACTATTTTCTGGTTATTGAGTTTGGATTTGATCCTTGACAAATGAAAGTTAAGTAAGTTGAATATGAGATTTTATGATTATTAATATGTGATTGAGTTTTATCGTGAAATGCACACAAGGTTGTGAAAGATGGAATTGATAAAGAAATCAGATTTAATTGTTCTCATGTTATGAGATTATAAAAGAAATATTTGAGAAAGAGTTTGTGAACAAAAGAAATGGAATTATTATTGGAGATTGATTATGAAATATTGTTGATCTCTAGAATGAGATAGTTGTTGGAATCTAGAGGCTAGGCGAAACCCTAGTGACTGGCAGTTTTATTTATGATTTGAGAGCTAACCGTTGAGGGTTGAGCGTCTCTTGAGAAGTAGCCAGGTAGGCTGACTGTCTCTATGGTTTTGATTTAAGTCCGGTAGGGTAAGATAGCTCTAGGTTGTGATGATTTTCTTTAAAACAAACTTTGTAAGACTGTGATGGAAGTAAGAGAAAAACATAAGTATGGGAGCCTCGAGTCTACGATGCGGATGTGATCCACATAATGCATGCTTGATGAGTCAAGACATGGCGTGGGCAATACTCCAAAATAATCGGGATCTTGGCGACGCTTGTGGGATGTTTTGTGACTGCAAGAGGATCGTGTTCAGGGAGGAGGCTGAATTATCGCAGAACGCATGCTTGATGAGTCAAGACATGGCGCGAGGTTCCCCTCCAGGGTCTTGGACACGTGCTTGTAATCATGGAACGTCTATGACACTTGCTGAAATTACAGATAGATACATAGTGGAGATGTAATGAAAGTGAGAGAAAACACGGGTATGAGAACTAGAGTTTACGGTGCGGGTGTGTGAGCCGCAGAATGCATGCTTGATGAGTCAAGACATGGCGCGGGCACAACTCAGAATGATCGGACTTTAGTCACGCTTGTGGGATGTTTTGGTGACTGCAAGAGGATCGTGTTCAGGGAGGAGGCTGAATTACCGCAGAATGCATGCTTGATGAGTCAAGACATGGTGCGGAATTCCCCTCCAGGGTCCAGTGCACGTGCTTGTACTCATAAATCATCTAGGATACTCACCGTAGTTACAGGAGTAGATTAAGTCATGGCGAGGGATTGAACCCTACGACAATGAAGAACGATTAAGAGGCTTGCCCTTGGACCTATGTAGTATGGGATGCATAGAATCCGAACAAGTGTGCATTAGTGTCATATAATATAAACAACTGCATTAAAGACTAAGTGCACCGCACAACACGACATCAACAGGATAGTCCCTTTGTAACTTTGTTTGTGATCAAGTTTGTGTTTGCTAAAGTATTTAAGAATCGTTATACTGTTCCCGGCATAGAGATGATGGCCGTGTATAATATTTCGTCAGTTATAAGCAACTGACGCGCCCACAGTTTTATATGCAGGGTATGGAGTCACATGAAGATATAAAGATGATTTGATGCTGCTGATTACCTAAATGTTAAAGTTGTAACAATTGTACATTCATTATTGTTGTATTTTATTGATTCCGCTGCTTATTGATGTAAAAGACTCTGATGTAATTATTGTTGAAATAAAAGTTTTAAATTCCTTGTAAAAATTGTACGAAAGAAGTGAAAAGATCCTGTAGAACTCTCGAATTCAGTTGTATTTGGAATTCGGGGTGTTACAGTGTTACTGTGAAGAACCGGTATCCGTTGCCCATGATCGATGACTTATTTGATCATTTGAGCGGAGCTGCTATTTTCTCGAAGTTGGATCTTCGTTGCGGGTATCATCAAGTCAAAGTGAAGGCGACTGATATACAGAAGACTGCATTCAGGACCAGATATGGACACTATGAGTATCTTGTGATGCCGTTCGGGGTCACGAACGCGCCTGATGTATTCATGAGTCTTATGAACAGGGTCTTTTTCCAGTTCCTGGATAGATTTTTGGTGGTCTTCATTGGACATTCTGGTGTACTCTCGGAATCAGGAGGATCATTCTGAGCATCTTAGGCTGGTTCTGCAGACTTTGAGGGAGAATCAGCTCTATAGGAACTCAGCAAGTGTGAGTTTTGGCTCGAAAGGGTTACTTTCTTGGGGCACATTATCTCGGGCGATGGTAATTCTGTGGATCCTTCCAAGGTTGAGGCTGTGAAGGATAGGCCAGTTCCCAAGTCAGTTTCAGAGGTAAGGAGTTTCCTTGGTCTAGCTAGCTATTATCGAAAATTCGTCCAACATTTTTCAAAGATAGCAGGACTATTGACTAAGCTGACTGGGAAGGATGAGAAGTTCTATTGGTCTGAGGCTTGCAGTGAGGCTTTTGCTGAGTTGAACAACAGGTTGACATCAGCGCCAGTGTTGACTATTCCAGATGGTTCAGGCAGATTTATAGTTCACTGTGATGCTTCGGGTAAGGGTCTTGGAGCAGTTCTGATATAGAAGGGCCGAGTCGTTTCTTATGCATCGAGGCAGTTGAGGCCGCATGAGAACAACTATCCGACTCATGACTTGCAGTTAGCGGCAGTGATCTTTGCTTTGAAGCTGTGGAGACATTATTTGCTTGGGGACCGAGTGGAGATCTTTACAGACCACAAAAGTCTCAAGTATGTCTTCACCCAGAAGGAGTTGAACATGAGGCAAAGAAGTTGGTAGGAACTTATGGCCGATTATGACATCAGTTTGCAATACCATCCTGGTAGAGTGAACTTGGTGCCAGATGCTTTGAGCAGAGACTGGCAGCTATGTTCCTGACTCAGCAGAGTGATTTGGTTGAGCAGATGCAGAGGTTGGAGTTGGATGTGTTGTTGCCGAGTTCTGATCGAAGTTGTTTGGTGCTTCAGCTTCAGTCGTCTCTTGTTGATCAGATCAAAGAGGCTCAGGCTGGTGATGTGCAATTGTAGGGTTTTCAAGCTGAAGTTGAGTCTGGTTCCAAAACGGATATGGTTATTCATGCTGATGGATCACTTCATTTTGGGTCCAGGTTGTGTGTCCCGAAGGGTGAAGTTTGTTAGAGGTTGCCTGAGGAAGCCCACTAGTCATCGTATTCTATCCATCCTGGAGGTACTAAGATGTACAAGAATTTGAAGCTTCATTTCTGGTGGCACGGTATGAAAAGGGTTGTGGCTCAGTTTGTATCTCAGTGTTTGATCTACCAACAGGTTAAGGCAGAGCATCAGAGAACCACCGGACTTCTTCAACCGCTTCCCATTTTCGGAGTGCAAGTGGGAACATATCACTATGGATTTTGTGACTGCTTTGCCGAGGAGTCCTAAGGGTCACAATGTCATTTGAGTGATTGTCGACCGACTAACGAAGAGTGCTCACTTCATTCCATTTCATGTCGGACAGTCTACTGAGAGCCTAGCTGAGAAGTACATGCAAGAGATCATCAGACTTCATGGGGTTCCAGTCAGTATTGTATCCGACAGGGATACGAGATTCAGATCTCAGTTTGGGGAGAGTCTTCAGAGTAGTTTGGGAAGTAAATTGAAGTACAGTACAGCTTTTCATCCCCAAACTGATGGACAGTCAAAGAGGACCATCTGTTGGATCCTGTAGGCAAGGCAAGAAACACTAGAAGGGGGGTGAATAGTGTTTTATAAAAATAATTGCGGAATTGAACTTTTTCTTCGGTCTAATCGACTTCAAAAGAGAAACCAGTCGACTGGGGCGGCAGTTAAGAAGAGTATTTTAAGACGAGTCTGATCAGTCGACTTATAGAAGAACCAGTCGACTTACCAGACAAGTTTTCAGAGAGAATGTAGTACAAGTCTGATCAGTCGACTTAAAAATGGACATAGTCGACTGTCCAAACAAGTTTCACAGAGAACTTAAAAAAACAAGTAAATGAAATGCAAGTTCAGAGAAATACAACCACAAAGTACACACGATGTATCCTGGTTCGGTCCTCCCGACCTACATCCAGTCCTCAAGCAACCCACTTGAGATTTTCCACTATTCTTGAAAAATGTACAAGAATACCCTACGGCGTTAGACAACAACCTTGTCCAACCCGTAGTCCTTTCTCACCACTAGAGAAAGCAACCCACTCTTCCACCAAGAATGAAAACCTGACTCTGCACCCTAGAGCCCTACTCTCCAACCGAGAGGAACCACTCTCACAACCCGAGAGTGAAGAACAACAACAAAATGTTTACAATCAACCAATAGCCTTGTTGTGAATTTGATTTTGTGCGTGGCTATTAGGTCAACTTCCGAAATCAGTCTAAAATGAAATCACTGTTATACTAGACTGATTTCAGAGAACCAAAAACTTAGAGGATTTGAAAGCTTGTGAACTCTTGTTCTCTTTTAGAAAATAAGTACTTGAAAGCTTGTAAAAGAGAGTATTGTCCTGTCGTCTTTTCCAAGTAATTTCTACACTCTATTTATAGAGTTAGAATCACTAGACGTTGAGAAGCAGTTGTACCAACTGTCAACCAACGAAAATAAAACTTTTGAATTCAAAAAATCAAGTTTTGAAATTAGTAAACTGTCGAAAGGACTTGAACAGTCGACTGGGTTGCCGTTATGAGTCGACTGGTCAGAGTTTGATTAAGTTTAGATAGTTTCGTACTAGGTCAGTCGACTGGTGCCTAATGGCAGTCGACTGGTACTTAACAGCTGAGCTTTTTCAATCTTGTTTCGATCTTTTTAAGTTTGAAAAACACTCAATTATTTTAAAGATATGTGTGAGTGTGTGTGACAACTACTATTACAGAATTTCTAAGACTCAAAGAAATAAAAAAGTTACAATTGTTACAAGATATTTAATACAACATATTGAAGCATAGGTCTTGTCTTAAGTCTTGAGTCTTGAGATGGAGCTTTAGCCTTCGTCTTTTTCTTTGAAGCTGGCAACCTTGTAGCTTTCTTGATCAATTAGCTATAAGAGCTTTGTTTGTAGCTTTGCTTGATCAACTTGCTTTAAGAACCTTGTAACGCTTGTTAGAACATTTTGCCTTTGTGTATATCCTGTAATATATAAGAAGTAGCACAACAAACTTTGCATTGTTGTGTTGTAATCATCAAAATCAAGAATCAACATTCTCCCCCTTTTTGATGATGACAACACAATAACTTACAATAATGGGAATAAATATTACAAATGCTCACATGCTCCCCCTATCAAATGTACAACATGCATAGGTGTGAAAACATGCACAAAAACATGCACAAAGACATACACAAAGATATGCATCACCAAAACATAACACAAAGTAACATAAACATAATACAAAGCAACATAAAGATTATAGCTTATATTTTCTCCCCCTTTGTCATCAATAAAAAAACATGGAGAAAAAAATAAACCACAAAAATAATACATAGCAAAATGACATTTATATAAAAAGAGAATAGTCTTAGTTCAAACGGTTACATAATAGATAGAAAATGCAACAATAAGTAGGAAATACATAGAAAAAATATAAAAATAGTATTAATACAACTCGGACAAAAATTAGAAAAAGATACTTGGCAGTCGACCGAACAATACTTGTAAGTTGACTTACCAGAAAAAATTCAAGAAACATCATGAAAACTACAAATCCCTAGTTCTCTTCTTAAGGTGATAAAGGTGTCTTCCTTAAGAGGTATGGTAAAAATGTTAGCTACCTGTTTATCAGTAAAAATAAAGTCTAAAGAAATGTCTCCCTTTAAAACATGATCACGTAAAAAATGATGTCGAATATTAATATGTTTCATACGTAAGTGTTGAACCAGATTTTAGATAAGTTAATGGCACTGGTATTATCATACATTATTGAAGGTTTTTCAAATGAAATACCATAGTCTAATAGTCTAATAGGGTTTGTTTCATCTTTGTCAAGGGTAGTGGTAGTAGCCATAGGTGTGGTCTTACTACTCGTGCTATCCATGTTAAACCGTTTAAGTAATTCCTTAGCATATTTTCCTTGATTAATAAATAAGCCATTATGTGACTGCTTAATTTGTAGTCCAAGAAAATAATTGAGTTCACCCATGTGACTCATCTTAAACTCGTTTTTCATGGTGTTAGCAAACTCTTGACATAGATTACTATCAGTAGAACCGAAAATTATGTCATCAACATATATTTGTATGATTAAAATATCATTCTTAATTCTTCTAATAAACAAATTAATATCTACTTTACCTATTTCAAAACTTGTTTCTAAAAGAAAAGTCTTCAATCGATCATACCAAGCACGAGGTGCTTGTTTAAGACCGTATAAAGCCTTTTTCAATTTAAAAACGTGGTTTGGGAATTGTTCATGTTCAAAACCTAGTGGTTGTTTAACATAAACATCTTCCTTTATAAACTCATTAAGGAATGCACTTTTAACATCCATTTGAAAGAGTGTAAAATTCATAAAACAAGCAAAAGATAATAAGATACGAATTGATTTTAATCTAGCAACAGGAGCATATGTTTAATCAAAATCAATGCCTTCTTCTTTATTATATCCTTGAGCAACTAATCTAGCTTTGTTCCTAACAACTTGTCCTGATTCATCTAACTTATTCTTGAATACCCATTTTGTACCAATTATAGTATGATCAGGAGGTTGTGGAACTAAATCTCATACATCATTCCTTATGAATTGGTTTAACTCATCTTGCATGGCATTCATCCAAAATTCATTCTCACACGCTTCTTGTATATTCTTTGGTTCAAAATTCGACAAGAAAGCTATGTGAGATATCATGTTAAGATGTGATCTCGTTTGAATACCATGTGAAATGTCACCAATTATTAAGTCATGAGGATGATCTCTAACTTCAACAAAAGACTTTGGTAACGTTGGAGACATCACAACAGGATCAGTCGACTTGACAAGTCCATCAGTCGACTGATTTACAGCAGTCGACTTGACTCCTTATCGGTCGACTTATCCGCAAGACTAGTTTGTTCTAAAGATGTAATTACTTTATTTAAAGGTAATGAATTAGTTTCATCTTCTTTAATTAAAGTCGATGAAGACAAAGATTCATCAAATGCAACATGCATGATTTCTACAATAGTCATTGTGGACTTGTTGAAGATTCTATATGCCTTACTCCTATTTGAGTATCCTACAAAGATACCCTCATTAGATTTAGGATCAAACTTATCTAAATTATCCTTAGTGTTCAAAATAAAATACTTACAACCAAATATTTTAAAGTAAGAGACCTTAGGAATTCTATCAAAAAATAGCACATAACATGTTTTCTTTAGCTTAGGCCTAATCAAAATTCTATTTAAAACATAACAAGCTGTAGCAACGGCTTCAGCCCAAAAATACTTAGGTGAATTGCTTTCAACAAGCATGGTACATGCACATTCTTGCAAAGTCTTATTCTTCCTTTCAACTACTCCATTTTGTGGTGAAGCTCTAGGAAATGCAAATGAATGAGTTATACCATTCTTGTTGCAATATTCTGCAAATGTTTCATTTTCAAATTTACCACCATGATCACTTCTAATAGTGACTATGGTTAGAGACTTTTGATTTTGAATTCATTTACAAAAATTAGCAAATTCTTCAAAAGCATCATTCTTATGTTTTAGAAAGAAAGTCCAAGTAAATCGTGAAAAATCGTCTACTAAAACAAAAACATACCGACTTTTATTTAAAGAAGCAACTCTAGTAGGGCCAAATAAATCCATGTGAATTAATTCGAGCAGCCTACTAGTAGAAATTACTTCTTTTGTTTTAAAAGTAGATTTAATTTGTTTACCTAATTGACATGCATCACATAACTTATCCTTTTTAAAGGATAGTCTTGGCAGCCCTTTAACTAGGTTGTACTTAGACAATTTAGAAAGATTTCTCATATTCATATGGCCAAAACGTCTATGCCAAAACCAAGAATCATTATTACAAGCTACTAAGCAAAAATCATACGAAAACTCATATGCTTTTAAACACAATTCATAAATGTTATTTTTCCTAAAACCTTGAAAAATTATATTTTGCATGGTAGAATCATAAATTAAATATGCATCTTTTGCAAACATGATTTTATAACCATTATCACAAAGTTGGCTAATACTTAACAGGTTATGCTTAAGTCCACTAACTAATAAGACATCTTCTATAGAGGGGTTAGTGTGCTTACCGACCATACCAATTCCTATGACCTTTCCTTTATTGTTGTCACCAAATGTGACTGTTCCTCTATTAATATTTTGTATGGAAGATAGGAGGTTGGCATGACCAATCATGTGCTTCGAGCATCCGCTGTCAAGTATCCAATGATCTCTTTTAGGTACCTATAAATATTCAATGTGAATATGGTACCCTTTTCATTGGGTCCAAAATAGATTAGTTTGTGGGAAACCAAACCCATGATGAGTTTGATTTTCCACCATAAGCAGAAATAAAATTAGCAGAATTACATATAGTAAGCATATATGAATTAATATAAGCAATTCTATCTTTCGAACTCAGGTTGACTGGAACCCATACATATTTGCTCTGTCCAGTCGACTTTACAGCACCTTTCAGTCGACTTTTACTATTATTCAGTCGACTGGGAGGTAGTATAGGTCGTCTTATCTGAGGTATTTGTCTCGTTGAATGAGACTCAGTACCTCTGGACAGGCGACTGGTGGCTGGGTGCAGTTGACTTGTCTGAACTTTAGATTTGCCTTTATCATGAAAATTTATAGTTTTAGGCTTTTCAAAAAAATCATAAAGTTTATACTTAACACTGGAAATAGATACAGATTTATTTACACTAGTGTTCTTAGAAGAATGAGATTTTTCAAGGAACTTTTTAAAACCAAGTCCAAACTTTTGACTAGATTGCACTTGATTTTGAAGAACATCATTTAAATTATCTTTTCCTTTATTAAATTTAGATACGTTCTTGGATATCTCTTAATTATTTTTCTTTAGAGACTCAAGATCCATATCTAAACTAGAAAGACGAGAATTTAAGGATTTTACTTCTTTATCAAAGTTAAGATTCTCTTGAGAAAGTGTTTGATTAACTTTCTCTAAGTTCTTAACTCTAATCTTTTCTTTTTTAAGTTCTTGAAAATTTTCATTGAAATCATCAAGTAAATCATTAGAATCATACTCATTACTTACTTGATTTTGAGACACCATAAAACACACATTTGCAATCTCGTTTGTCTCATCAATTTCTTCTTCCGACGAAGAATCGCTGTCATCCCAAGTTTCTTGGTATGCCTTTTTGTTCTTCATGAACTTGTTCTTTGTGTACTTGTCCTTCTTGAAGTTGGATACCTTTTCCTTAGATTTTGCGTTCTCTAGTGGGCAATCCTTCTTCATATGGCTTGTTTTGTTACACCTGAAACAAGTTGGAGGTTCATTAGATTCCTTAGATTTTGAATTAAACTTACCTTTTCTTTGGAAATTTTTGAACTTTCTCGTGAACATGGCAATCTCTTCCTCATCTTATTCTTCATCCTCAGAGTCTGACATGACTTTGAATGCTAATATCTTCTTCTTTGATTGTTGTGGTTCGGCATCCTTCTTGCGCTCTTCAAGTTGTACCTCATAAGCCATAAGATTTCCCACAAGATTTTCAAGAAAAAGTTGTGTTAAATCGTTGGCCTTTTCTATGGCGGTGGTCTTCTTCTCCCATTCGGGGGTTAGTGTACGAAGTACCTTTCTCACCATCTCGGCGTGAGTGTACGTCTTTCCAAGTGCCACAAGTGAATTGGTAATGTCTGTGAACCTTGTAATCATCTCGGATACATTCTCATTCTCCTTCATGCAGAACATTTCAAACCTGTGAACAAGAACAGATATTTTAGATTCTTTTATTTTATTTGTTCCTTCATGAGTTACCTTGAGTGTGTGCCAAATTTGATGTGCGGTTGTTGCATTGGACACACGGTTGAACTCCTTCTTTGTAAGGGCACAAAATAGCGCGTTCATTGCCTTTGCATTGTTCATTGTTTGGTTCTTCATGTCGTCGTTCCATTGTGCAGATGCAATGGTAGGAGCGGTGTACTCGGTCTCCTTCACATTCCATATTTCATAGTTGATGGACTAAAGGTAGATCTTAATTCTATACTTCCAATAGTTGTAATTAGTTCCATCGAAGAGGGGTAGCCTTTGTGTAGATTGGCCTTCATGGTATTGATTTGCATTAGAAGTAGTTGCCATTGCACTCAACCAGGCTCTGATACCAAGTGTTGGATCCTGTAGGCAAGGCAAGAAATACTAGAGGGGGGTGAATAGTATTTTATAAAAATAATTGCGGAATTGAACTTTTTCTTCGGTCCAGTTGACTTCAAAAGAGAAAAAAGTCGACTGGGCGACAGTTAAGAAGAGTATTTTAAGATGAGTCTGATCAGTCGACTTATAGAAGAACCAGTCGACTTACCAGAATGTAATACAAGTCTGATCAGTCGGCTTAAAAAGTGACACAGTCGACTGTCCAGACAAGTTTCACAGAGAACTTTAAAAAAATAAGTAAATGAAATGCAAGTTCAGATAAATACAACCACAGAGTACACACAATGTATCCTGGTTCGGTCCTCCCGACCTACATCCAGTCCCGAAGCAACCCTCTTGAGATTTTCCACTATTCTTGAAAAATGTATAAGAATACCCTACGACGTTAGACAACAATCTTGTCCAACCCGTAGTCCTTTCTCACCACTAGAGAAAGCAACACACTCTTCCACCAAGAGTGAAAACCTAACTCTACACCCTAGAGCCCTACTCTCCAACCGAGAAGAACCACTCTCACAACCCGAGAGTAAAGAACAACAACAAAATGTTTACAATCAACCTATAGCCTTGTTGTGAATGTGATTTTGTGCGTGGTTATTAGGTCAACTTCCGAAATCAGTCTAAAACGAAATCACTGTTATACTAGACTGATTTCAGAGAACCAAAAACTTAGAGGATTTGAAAGCTTTTGAACTCTTGTTCTCTTTTTGAAAATAAGTACTTGAAAGCTTGTAAAAGAGAGTATTATCCTGTCGTCTTTTCCAAATGATTTCTACACTCTATTTATAGAGTTAGAATCACTGGATGTTGAGAAGCAGTTGTACCAACCGTCAACCAATGGAAATAAAACTTTTGAATTCGAAAAACCAAGTTTTGAAATCAGTAAACTGTCGAAACTACTTGAACAATCGACTGGGTTGCCGTTATGAGTCGATTGGTCAGAGTTTGAATAAGTTCAGATAGTTTCGTACTAGGTCAGTCAACTGGTGCCTAATGGCGGTCGACTGGTACTTAACAGCTGAGCTTTTTCAATCTTGTTTCGATCTTTTTAAGTTTGAAAAACACTCAATTATTTTAAAGATATGTGTGAGTGTGTGTGACAAGGCTATTACAGAATTTCTAAGACTCAAAGAAATAAAAAAGTTACAATTGTTACAAGACACTTAATACAACATATTGAAGCATAGGTCTTACTTGAGTCTTGAGTCTTGAGATGGAGCTTTAGTCTTTGTCTTTTTCTTTGAAGCTGGCAACCTTGTAGCTTTCTTGATCAATTAGCTATAAGAGGTTTGTTTGTAGCTTTGCTTAATCAACTTGCTTTAAGAACCTTGTAAGGCTTGTTAGAATATTTTGCCTTTGTGTATATCCTGTAATATATAAGAAGTAGCACAACAAACTTTGCATTGTGTTGTAATCATCAAAATCAAGAATCAACACCATCCAGATTCTTGAGGACATGTTGAGGTCCTGTATGCTACAGTTCGGTGGATCATGGGAGGACCATTTGCATCTCGTAGAGTTCTCGTACAATAACAGCTTTCAGGCCAGTCTTAAAGCTGCACCGTTCGAGGCACTTTATGGGCGAAAGTGCAGATCACCAGTGTGCTGGGATGACATTGGTGAGAGGAAGTTGTTGGGTCCAGAGTTGATCACCAGGACAGTTGATGCGGTGACTCAGATCAAGAAGCACTTGCAGGTAGCTCAGGATAGGCAGAGGCGATGGGCCGATGTCCATCGGAGAGCTTTGGAGTTTGAGGTTGGTGACCATGTTTTCCTAAAGGTATCACCTTGGCACGGTGTCATTCGGTTTGGTGGTGGGGGCAAGCTCAGCCTTAGGTTTATTGGACCATTTGACATTATGGAGCGAGTAGGCAAGGTGGCCTATCGTCTTGCATTGCTGCTAGCTTTATCAGGAGTGCATGATGTTTTCCATGTCTTACAACTCAGGAGATATATCCGAGATGAAAGCCACGTGATCGACTATTCTGAGTTGACCGTTTGGCTGGATTTGGCTTGTGAGATTCCGCCAGTTGCTATTTTGGACTGGCGGGAGAAAGTGCTTAAGAACAAGTTCACAATGCTAGTTCGTATTTCTTGGAATCCTCACTCGCCGGGTGAGTCGACTTGGGAGCTGGAGGAGGAGATTCAGCAGAAGTTTCCTCATCTGTTTGGGTAGCTTTTTGTTTTGTTCTTTCTTTTCTTTTCGTGGTTACCCTATGTATCTTCTTGTTTGAATTTCGATGACGAAATTTATCTTGTTAGGTGGGTAAGATTTGTAACCCCTGTTTTTTATTTTATGTATTTCTGGGTGTATTTTTTTCTTTTGTGTATTTTTTTCTTTTGTGTATTTTTTCTCATTGTGTCTCTTTTTGGGCCGTGTATTGGATCTTCATTCACTATATTCAGTTATTTGATTTATCGTCTTCTTATTTGATTTTCGTGATCCTATTGTCTCTTATTGTTTCGTCTTTGGTTGTTCGAGCTATTATTTTGAGTCATATTCTAATATTGTTCATGTCCTATTTTATTTTAGTCATTTTTGTTCCGATTTTATTCTTTTGGATCTTTATTTCTTCTAAACCATTTTTTTATTCCCCTATTGGATCCTGGATATCATAACCCATTATAATCACTACTCCTAACCCAAACCCAATTTACACTAATACCCTATAAGCCTAACTATACCCGCTACCCATTTCCATACCAACCCGTTCACACCTATACTCCAGAAACCCTAAAACCAAAACTCCTATATATACCTACTGTTTACCCCCCTCCCGTATTCTCAACCCTAGCCACTGTCAACCCATTTCCCCATTTCGTCCCGTTCTACCTCTCCCACCTCCTGCACCTCCCGATCCTCTCCCTCTACCTCCGGCATCCTCCTCGTTCCTTCTACTTTCGCTGCGTCGACAGCCAGGGCAGCGAAGCCCGATCTCCCGCTCATCCCGAGCGCCACCCTGTGCTCCTTCCGACTGCAGCACCAACACAGCCCCGACAACCCCTCCACAGCATCGCCCCAGGCGATGCCAGCACCTCCTACAGCACCGCTTCCTGCGCCTGTCTCCCTTCCGACGGCAGACAATAACGACAGCAGCATCTGCACTGCCGTCCTGTCGTCGTTTAGCCACCGTCGCCGTTCGTTCACCTCGTGCACCCCGGCTCTCTCTCCCTCTCTTGTGTGCATGTGTGATCGTGTGGTTGTTATTGTTCGTGGTTCGTTTGTTCGTGATTGGTTCATGATTTGCTCGCTTGAGTTCGTGCCCGAAAATCCATTCCCGTTATTCTTGCTTTTGTGTTGTTCTTGTCGTCATCTTTAAGGCAAGTAACTTGTATTCTTTTCTTTGTGTAATACAAGTACTAAATACCGCCTGTAGTGTAGTTGTGTTTTAGAGACAATTCTTGTGCAAAACCCTTGTTATATCTTGTCTCTATTGTGTTGACCTGCCCGTAGTTGCCTCATTACACTCAGGACATGAAATAACTTAGGGATGGCCACTTCTTGTTGTATACATGCATGTTGTTCGTGATTCATGACTTGTTATGTGATCTAGTATGCTTGATGTGTTGATAGGAGTATAACTTGTTGTAGACTTGTAAAATACCCTATACCATGTTGCTTGGACATCTAGTATACCATATTTCACGTTTGTTATGATTTGGATAAGTTTCATGTGATCTATGTCGATTTTATGCATGAAGAACAATTATGTCCTTGCTGTTACCCCGTTTCATTCAGTATTTTAGACCCTATTAAGGTCAGTATATGACAATTATTTGTGAATATGAATTATAGAGAATTTTGTCTACTTTCCTAGATTTTCTGACAGATCTCAGCTTTGATTTATGAGTTGCGAGTTATGACTATTTTACTACAGAGGTGTTTAAAATTCCAGATCCAGTTTTATACGAATTTCTGTTTGGTAATTTATTTTTCTACTGATGTTAAAGATAATATTTTGATCCAATATTTTTCTAGTTACAACTAGACTTGATGGGGATTAACCCCTAATTTTTATGTATTTAATTGATAACTTTTATAAACCATTTTGGGCTTGTGAACAATTACTGTACATGCAGAATTTTCATACTGTTCAGTAACGGTACATACTTTCGACCTGATTCTATTTGCTTTCTATAAAACCTTTGTGAATATGAATTATAGCCTACTGTATCTATTTTATCACGCTTTTGACGGATCTAAATTTCGATTTATATTTTGTGAGATATTGATGTTTTAGTACTGCTGTGTTTATGATTTCAGATTTACAAAACCTGCTCTATCTTGATGCTTTCTGATTTTACTTGACTATTCTATCTGTGTTTGAAAATTATGAAATTTTATTTTCTGTTACTAAACATTTACCCCGGTATTTTCATGGATTTAATAAGTAAGTTTTTATGCCGTTTTCCTGTTTATGAATACAAACTTCTGATTTCTGGCTCAACGCGTTTTCTGGATACAAATCTGTTTTGAAACTTGTTTTTGTGAAATACCATATTACTTATATATATTTGCTGGATTCGGACGAGAGTCTATTTTCTAGATTTTCTGACGGATCCAGATTTGCATGTTTGTAGTAACGGAAATTTCAAATTTAGTACAGTACAGTCTTCCTGTCCTGAACTAGAATTTTCGTTGTTCTATCCTTTTATGAGTTGTCTTTCACCTGTACATATTTATCTTTTAACCTGAAACTATTACTTATTCATGTCATGTTATTCTTGATCTGTTTTGTGCCACATACATGCCTGTTTGATAATAATAATAAATAACCAAGCCGGGGTGAAGGGAAAGATCTAGTAGTTGAAAATATGGAAATGTGTACTTGGAAGGGGGCCCGTGTTTCCCACCTGATTACCTGTGGTATGATTACCAGACATGTGATTCTGATTATTTGTTATCTGATTCCTGACTACATACTTCCTTATAAGATGGTGTACTCGGAAGGGGGCCCGTGTTTTCCACCTGTTTCCCAACTACATACTTCCTACGGGAGGGTATACTTGGAGGGGACGTAATCATATCTGATGCATGATTACCTATTACATGATACCAGTACCTGTGTCTGTTTACATGATACCTAAGTACACAACCTTATGGACTCCACTACTAAATCTAAACGAAACTTGTTTGAATGTAGAAACCATGTGGTTAAAATCTGGGACACATGAAGTGCTACCTAGATAGTAATAAATACAAGACTTGACATGATATAACTTGACATATCTGACACCTGTTACATGCTTATCTGTACATGCTACCTAATTACCTATTTACCTGTATACCTGATTTTCTGTTTACCTGCTTGCTTGACACTTGATACATGTTACCTGTATCTGTTAGTATATCATGTTACTTAATATCAATTCCTAATTCATGCTAGTTATCATGTTTTGTTGACATGCCTATTTCATGCTATGTTGTTTCTGCTCTATATTTGTTAATCTTTCCCATGTACTTGTGCCTGCACTACAAGCGGCCCGTAACTTGCATTGACGGACATTTTGTTTTCTTTTTCTCTTCCTGCAATTTATTAAATTACAGATCATGGAGATCAGCTGTCCGATGGAGTAGGTGATCTGAGATTCTAGTTGCTGGAGTTTTGCTATTATTATTTCATGTTGCTTATTTGAATAATGTATCTGTTACTTGGATTATTTGTATTGGGCAATGTGATCCAGGATTGTTGACTTGTTCAGATGCTGGTTTATTTGAAATTTATTAAGTTTTGTTTCAAGTAAATTCATGTTGGAATATTGATTCAGTTATGCATGCGTGGTTGACTTCTCTCGCTTCCTACTCTGATTATTCCTGTGAAATGTTGTAAAGATCCTGACAGCTCATTGATGATGAAAATCATTCGTTGGGCATAGTTACGTATCCGTATTTCGTATTCTCTTTTTGGGAAGCGGGGCATGATAGTTCGGAACCGAGTTGGAAGTGGCCCCTCCCCTAGACCGGCTGACATGCAGGTTCTGGATTACATGTCGTAAGTCGGGAGCAGCGACTGAGCGTGAAGCGCTCGGTTTGGGACCTGCCGCACCATTGGGTCGAGGTTGATGAGGGCCATGGGCGTTAGCATGGCTATGGGAGGGAGGAGGATATGGACGACGTCCAGAGGTGAAAGCTTTTCTGGCTTTGGGAGCCATGGGAAAGTCTGGCTTCGAGGTCACGTCCTCGGACGGGGTCGGACAGGTGTCAGTTTCGAGGATCCTACACACGGCGCCAACCTGATGATGTTTTTTTTGGGGTGTGGGAGAAACAGGTGTGAGTTCTTGTAATATGTGAAGCGGAAGGCACGACACTGGTGTTGATCCGATCCTCGGCTGTATGACTGGTCAGGAGTAGCAGGGGAAGGGTAGAGACTGGGTGCTCTACTCGGATCTTTGTAGCTCGGCTCGGGTCTTCGTAGCTCGGCTCGGATCTTGATACCTGCACAATGCCTAGAAATACTGGGAGAAGTCCCGGCGACAAACCATCCGACGATCTAGTCACTCACTGAGAAAGCAACAGTAGCTAAGGTTCAGGTGGAGAAATATTGATTTCCTTTGAAAGTGAGGAGGGAGGCTGGTATTTATTAGCAGGGGTAAACGGGTCTGAGACCCTAACGGGCCGGGTCGGACCCGTTTACCTGTGGGTCTGAGCCGGTCGAAGCCAGTTGAACCTGTTTAGCCTAATGATCACTGGAGAGCGGAATCTGAGGAGATCTGATGGCCCAGATGGGGCCACGTAATTTATACCATATCACCTAGCTAACATTTAGGAAAGATGGTTGATATAAAGATTAGGACTAAGATTGTTACTTTTGTCGGAATAGAAGGGGAAGTACACAGTTGACAAATAGTTTTTTAATCCCACAGAAGGTGATAGGCAAGCACTGACCATTTGTTTCATTTGTTTAAATGAAGTCCAAGTGTGGGAGGATTTACAGTAATATAATAGATAATAGTGTGATATATTTTGGATGGTCTTGGTACAAGCAGGATATTGTTTACCTATATTTCCACTCTACAGGAGAACTAAATAAAAGGGTATTTGGAGATTCAACGGTGCACCAATCAGGATTGGTCATGGTTGTGGTGTAGGTTAAAACAACCTAGGTCTTAGAATTTTTTTAATATAATAGATAGTTATTCGAACTTAATAAGGGATACGGAGAATATTCCATATAATTTGAAAAAAGAAACAAAAACTTGTCTTAGTATCCTGGTTTCTGCATTCACAGAGTTCTATTATACCTTTTATAAAGATTCATAAGCTCTTGAAATTGTGATGTACATCTAATTTATTTGATACTTTCTTTAGCTGCATCAAGGAATAAAAATAGTATGATTTTAGAAAAGATTGGTATATAACTCAAATGTTAATATCAACGTTTTATGGAAACATTTTTCAGAAAAAGGATATCCTTGTTGCTGAATTAGTGGAGTCGCAACTCTTAATAGATGTGAATGGAGAAAATGGATTCATTCAGACTACCATTGACATTTGTGATGAAGACTTCTCTAGTTAATTCTGACAGATAACACGTATGAAGGAAGATAGTTTTCTTTGAAAGAAAGTTAAGACATTTGTTGGATCATGAAATATTTAGATATTTCCTCTTCCTAGATTCCATGGCACTAATGACATGCACTTACTAGAAGAGACTGTCATCCAAATGGAGCATGTGAAGTGGACCTCTTCCATACCTAAATATAGCACATATATTATACATGTTCTTCTCCTTTCCATGTAGTAGTAGTAAAGTTGGACAGGCCCTATATTTTTGTTCAGGATTCGAGAAATAAAAGAACATGCCGCCAAGGAAGGTGTAGTACCAGTGCCGGCCCAGAGATCTGGGTTGGCCTAACCAAACTCATGTTTTGTTGTCCCTGAGTATTTTTTTTTAATAATAACAATAAAAAGTAAAAGTAAAAGTAAAAGCAAATAAAGATTTTTTTTTAATAAAAGCATGATTACAATGTCTTTTTATCTTGAACTACACTATAGGTGGGACTGGACTGACCTAGTGGACTGTTAAAACCCAAATCTGTTGCCCTTATATATTATACATACATAGGGCCTCACTAAATTTTGTTGTCCCATGAAAAGAGGGTTGCCCAAGCCTGCTGGCTTGTTGGGCTTACCCCGTAGTACACATGCAACAAAATATAGCAGCCTTTAACCCTAGATGGGGGAACGTGAAAGAGTAGAAAGATGTGTACCTGTTGTTAAAGAGAAATAGTTAGATCCGGGCAAATGACACGAATGGCCTCCGAATCTAGCTACTGAGAGTTGTAATATGTTTCTCCTAGACAAACAACCCCAACTAGAAACCTTGAACCCGATGGGATATCTAATCGTGCATTCAACCTCGTGAGATCAAGAAAAAACCTCGAAGGAAATAGTTCCAAACAGATAAGCAAAAATGGCAAATTTATTTTTGTGGGCAAAAATTTTTAAATTATTTTGTATTTTAATTTCATCTTGCAAAGAAAATCTAGCTGAATTTCCCCACAAAGATCCAATGGCCACTGCACCTGTAAGAAAAAAAGTTTGTGCATCAATAAATCTAGTAATAAACTAACTAGATTGAATGGTTTAGGACCAAATAATTTTTTTTTTTTTTTTTTTTGAACAAATGATAGAATCCTAAGAAATTTTAGCCAAACTTCCAACAAATTCAAAAAAATAGTTCTTACAACCGAAATCCCTAGATCACGGACTGGAGCAAAATGAGGCACAAAGCTACATTCAAGCAAAATTGCTTCCAGTATGACAGATAGTAGCAACACTAATAGAAATAAACAGAGTAACAAACAAACATAGCAGGTAAAATATATTATGGATCTAAAACCACCAAAGGATTCCCCTCATTAGTAATCTCATTCATTTCGTACGCAACTTGAAGAGAGGTAATCAACAAAATCCCTGAGATGTACTCTTGTTGATGAGGGGTTAACGCAGCAATAGTATCAAAAGTAGACGAGATAGGATCACCACTGTTAGCAACAACATCAACTCCAAAATCAGCATTAGTACCAACAAAGTTATCAGCAACATCTTCATCACCAGTAGTAGCAACATCATCCATTATAGAGTCCGAGATAATAATAGCTACATCTTGAGAAGGCCAAAGAGATAATAATAGGACCAAATAATTTTAAAGATCACTAAAAATAGGAGATACAAATTTGATTCATGAAAATGCAGACCATCAAAACAGTAACACAAGTTTCACAGCACTAAACAAAAAATGGAGTAACATATAAACGAATGAAAATTGTTTGAAGATGGGCAAAATTTAAAAAAACTACACGAAACTTTTGGCCAGTTTAAAAAAAGTACACTAAAGTTTTTTTTGTTTTTTAAGGACATAATGTTTAATTTAACTCCACTGGGTTAGTTAGGGTTAGGGTTGGGTTAGGGTAGGGTTTAAAAAAATCACTTTCATCTTTCATTTGTGTTTAAAAAATCACATTCATCTTTTATTTGTGTTTAAAAAAACATCACTTAACTAATCAAATGTTTAAATGACCCTCCCCCCCAAAAAAAACTCTCCCTAACCCTAACTCTAACCCTAACTAACCCAGTGGAGTTAAATTAAACATTGTGTCCTTTAAAAAATAAAAAATAGAATTTTTGTGTACCTTCTTTTTTAAACTGGCCCAAAACTTTTTTGTAATTTTTTTATATTTAGCCTTAAGATATTACAATTTGTTGGATATATTGGTATATTCTCTCTATATAAATATAGCACGTGCATATGTGTAACACGTGTAATGAACGTACAATTGATTGAATATTGGAACGCGGGTTTGTGGGCTTATAACCCGATACCCAAACCAGTATTTAGAAATAAATACTGGCTTGTGATAGCAGTCTAGGTATTCCAATTTTGATACCTAGGGTGAATATCTCAAGCAACTTAGATCTAGAGATAAAACCCTAATTCCCAATTGCTAATTTCCTCACAGAATTTAACACAATTGACCATTATTGCCACAGAAAGGCAAATATTTAAATCAGCATTATTGGTAATTGATATCACTGCTAAAGAAAGGCAAGTATGAATGGAATGATGATGTGAAACTATGTAAAAAGGACACATGTATCATGGGATCACACCTGTGTGGAACATTGGCAATTTACAGACACTCCTAGGACACGTGTACAGCACTTGTCAAGTACTTACTGAGCACATAATCAACAATTTAAAACAATTTTCACATGTTTTCTACTAATTAATAACTCTTATTATGTTTGTCATGACTAGGCTATGGAGCATCATATATTTTGTAAATCTCGAATAGACTGAAAGTAGCAGTACTTTTCTATGACCATCAGTCTCTTTTATTTTAATTTAGTAACGCAAAATTATATTGTTAGATGCATTTAAGATTAAATTTATGAATAACAGTTACAAAAAAATATTCTAACATAGCATATTATGGCCGTGTTCCCTCTATCCTATCTTCTACAATCTGTCGAGTCCCATTCCGTATGTGTCTTATCCCTCTACTACTTGTGATTCCTACTCTAGATCTTTATTAGGTTAAATCCTTCAGGTGTAGAAAACCATAATAAGAATCATAACTGAGAGAGGCACACACAAAATCATAATACAATTTGACAACAAACAAATTAATTACACTAGAAATACAAAGACTAACCAATTAATTAATTATTCCAAGTCCCGAAATATGATGAGGATTTGAGAGCAATATACACCATAGGGTTGGATCAACTTGAGCTTCCCTTCCACCTCCTCCTCCATCCGAAACCAAAGCGCCCATCGTCCCCCCCCGATCCCTCGAGATCTGGGCGTGGCCACGATTTCGAAAAGTACCCCCGACCTCGACTGCCCCTGCTGAGCGCGGCCCGTCTCTGTCGTTGCTCCTCCAACGCCCGCCGGATTTGTTCGTCGGCGGACATGGGCTCCCCTTGTCGTTCCGTCCATGTTGCTCTCAGATCAAAATCGCGAAAATTTCCAAGGATGGCAATCTAGCTTAGAACATGTATTCCCCCAGCTGCTTCTGCACTCGCCTCCTGCCCCATCACAGCAATGACACCATTCCAAGCGATGCAAAAACTTTCATGTACTCTGGAAAAAAACCAATTCATTACGAAACTTGGTCAGACTTCAAGATACCGGGCGACGAAGCCCGGTATTTGGAAGAGGGGGGGGGGGGGGGGGGGGGGGGGGGGGGGAGTTGTGTGTGTGTGTGTGTGTTAATTTGGGTTGGGGTTTGGGTTTGGTGGGCTTTACTAGTTGTGTGCCCGGTTGTTCTTTACGCTTGCCACTATGTCCACATTCTTGGGGCCAATCACGACGATCTGTCGCTGTGATTTGGTTTTTCCGATGGTTGGTAGTGCGTGTGAAGAAACCGGGTGTGCTTGGATGTGCCATAGTGCGTTTCTAGAGAGAGATGCCCTAGTAGGGTTAGGTTGTTTTGCACGATTGTGGAGCTTGAGCCCAAAGATGGGGTCCCTCCGTAATGTGCGCTCACATGTCTCAACTTCCGAGGTGCTTGTCTCAACTGTCACGGAACGACTATGTCGCGGCAGAACATCCTCCCGCCCCTGTTATCGCGAACACCATGGATCTGGGGTTCAAGTGTGTGAGGTTGGTGGTTCGGTTTGGGGCACCCGCAGGGCAAGGCCGGTAGTTTGTTGGTGTTGGGATGATGGGGTGTGGGGTTTGGGTATGGTTGGTTTGGTATGTCCTACGATGTCGCCGGTGAAATCTTCACAGTGCCTACTATCAGGCTATTGAGTTTCCTCCAGCTTAGGCCACTGGCTCGTGACAGCGTCGTTTCTTTCCTCGGGTTGGGAGTATGAGTCGAGATAAGTCTATGTGGTGAGAAATCGCCGGAGAGAGCTTGAGCGTGAGAGAGATGAAGGTATCCTCTCCACGACTCTCTCCTGGAGCGTGGTATTTGGTGAGGTGAGCGAGATAGTTGTGTGGTGAGAAATCGCCTGAGATTGCGCTATCGTGTGAGAGGTGAAGGTATCCTCTTCACGGCTATCTCTTTGGTAGCGGCTGTGGGAGCTATTGGCACGCTTGTAGGATGAGTGGTGGAGATGGTGGAAGGGTGTGATCGCTGTGCATGTGCCGTGGGGTCAATTTTCGTTCTGCGGGGCTTGGGCCCAAATATGGGGTCCCCCCAGCGAGGTGTAAGCAGGGATCGGCGGGTGATAAAATCCTGCCAGACTTGTCTCAAGTGGGTGTGCATGTGCCGTGGAGGTACTGTACGAAACTAAACTGACATACTTACAATTTTGCTGGACTGAGCTTGTTTTGTCAGCCCACCCTCCAGGGTTGTTGGAGGGATTTGTTGTTTGTACGCATCATGTTGCTTCATATATGTTTTATTTTCTGTCTGTAGTTTGTATTTGGGCCCAGTACTCTGGGTTTGTTTCGTTAAGCTCTTATTAATGAAACAGGGTTGCCAGATTCCACCTTTTCCTTCAAAAAAAAACTAGAGCTTCCCTTCCCTTCCCTTCTTTCTTTCTCCATATGTCTATGCTCTTATTGAAAGAAACATCAGCTTAATTTGGCGCATAATCCAGGCAATATAGACATTAAATTAGTTAAGGTGGTGCCCCACTGGTTTCATCCCCACCAAAGGGCTTTTGGGGATTAATTAGTTAAGGTGGTGCCCCACTGGTAAGGGAAAAAAAAAACAAAAACAAACAAAAACAAAAAAAACAAAAAAAAAAACCTAACTACCCTAGATCTGAGATAGGTAGGGGCAGCAGCTAGGGCTTGTCGCCGCCACCCCGTCGTCCCTCCCCTTGCTCTTCTTTCGATCTGATTACGCTCCTACGACGGAGAAGCCCCCCCCCCCCCCCCCCCCCCCCCCCCCGGGTCACCATCGATCCCCTCGTCGTCGCGCTCCTTCGGCGGCACATAAGGTCCATCCTCCTTCGGCGGTGGCTTGGGTACTTCATCGCCCACCGTCGCTGACACCTTCCCGTCGACAACGCTACCTCGTCGATCGACGCTTCTCTCAAGCCTCAACTACCCTCGTCGCCCCTGTCGTCGTGTCGATGACCGCACGTCGAGAGATCCTTCTTCCACTCATGGTATGCTTTTGCTCCCTCCTTGGTTTCGGTTTGTGTGGGATTTGGAGAAGGGGGTGAGTATGTTGGGGTTTGAAATCTTGAGGGGATTAGGATTGGTGGAAGAGCTTGGTGAGTGGAAATGTTAGAGTTGGAGTTGTTTGGGATTTTTGATTATGACTATGAGAGTCAGACCATAACTTCAAGCTCCTTCAACCAACGGCCACAGCCTTTGCAGCAGCACTGCTACTACGCCTTTTTCATTGAACATGAAATCTATAACGTCCACAGCCCACCGTGGCAAGCGAAGAAGATGATGCTTCAGTTAGTTGTGATTTATTTTTGGTTTTTGCGTGAAAGAGAGAGAGAGTGAAGATGTTGCTCTTCACTTCTCTATGATGATGTACGTTTGTGTTTGTGAGAAAGTACTTGAGAGTGCAAAAGCGTGAGAGAGGCGAATGTATCATCTTCACGGCTCTATCTTTGACTGTATCCTTGGTTAGGGTGAGTGAGAGTATCGTGGTGAGAAATTGCTTGAGAGACCTAAAGCGTGAGAGATGCTAAGGTATCATCTTCACGGCTCTCTCTTTAGTTGTAACTTTGGTTGGGGTGAGTGTTAAGAGTGTTATTGATGAGTTAGTGGGAGTTGGGGAGAAGGATGGGAGCAACGGATGTCTAAATCCCGAGTGATTCGCTTCAGGTGGGTGTGTGCGTGCCGTGAAGACGGTGCACGAAGCTAATTTGACGTACATACAATTTGATGGTCCTTACTTTGTGATTGGGCCCAAGATGGTAGAGTTCGGGGTCTAGCTGTGGCCGGTTCGACCTAGCCGATTGTAGGTTGTAAACTATTGGTTTGTCGGCTCACCCTCCAAGGGTGTTGGAGTGATCTCTGATTGTATGTACTGGTCATGTCGCTTCATATTCTGGTTTTTTCTGTTTGTAGTTCGTAATTTGGCCCAGTATTATGGGCTTGTTTGATTAATTTCTAATTAATGAAACATGATAGTCAAATTCCACATTTTCCTTAAAAATTAAAAAAAATAAAAATTAGATGGATATATAAGAATAATAAAATACACTGACATAGTTATAAGTATGGATAAGGATGAAAAATTATCAAACATGGGAAATACATGTGGAAGACAGACCAACACAAATCAGGAGTGTGATTAGCATTGGTATAAATACCCAAAACCCGGACCCGGACCCGACATTAGACCGGAACCCACCCGGCCTATCTGGGTCCGGATCTGGGTCCTAAAATGGGACCCGTTGTAATTTCGAATCCGGGTCCAGGTCCGCTCAAAAAAGACCGACCCGGACCCGGACCCGGACCTGGACCTGGACCCATTGAAAACCCAAAAAGTCAACATAAAAATAAATATTCTATCCTCATCCCTCCCCTCATTCCTCCTCAATTCTAAATCTTGCTCTTCCAAACTCAAAACTCATGTCTTTTTCTTCTCTCCTCTATTCTAAATCCTCAACTTGCCGCCTCCGCTCGCCGCTCAGACTCCCGCTCCTACCCGAACAAGTAGGAATATTTTAATAGGACCCAGACCCGGAACCGGACCCGGTCCTCACGGGTCCGGGTCCGAGCCCGGTTCCATTTTTTGGACCCGTAGGGGTCCGGGTCCGAGTCCATGTAGTGAAGGACCCGACCCGACCCGACCCGATACCAATGTTAAGTGTGATAAACTGATAATAGTACTTGTAGTCTATTAGGCTTGTCCACAATGGGTAGAACTAAAAGGCTACTCTAGTGTACGCCTGATGACGTTATTTTACTTTTTCCCTATAAAAAAATCATGTAATAATGAAGTACTGATTTATCGACAGAGTTTTTCTTTTCCGCTCTACTACTTTCCACATGGAATGAAAATGGAAAACCCCTTCCTCCATTTTTCACCACGAAATTTCTTAAAACCCTAACCTTATTTCTCTCTTTCTAAATAAAAGAAATAAAAGAAAATAAATTGCGAGAGAGACAGAGGTAGATTTGAAAATTTTTGAATAAACACCCCCCTCAACTATCTATACGCGATTCTTGAGAAATAACCATCAACTTCTCAATTTGGTCCACCGAACTTTCATTTCACAAAAATGACCCTAAACTATATTAATAATACAAAAATTACTCATGTGTTAAGATTATTGGATGAGAATAATTCTTTATTAATTGATTGAATTAAACTGAATACAATATGGCTCATACATATAGGAGAGAAAAGAAGACTAAACTAATACATAACCAATATGGGACTAAACTAATATATCATCTAACACCTTCGCTCAAACTCAAGTTGGTTCAAGCAACAAGAATTTGGAATACTGACGATGTTGATGTGGAAGGAACAACAGAATGTGGTGCTGTGACGGCGCTTGATGGTGCATGTGACAGAACTGAGAAGTAGAGTGTTGCGGAAAGAAGTAGTGGTGGCGCAATGTTGAGATCTCATTCCGAACAGTGGCGGGATCTCCATATCTCGATCTGTGATGGGATCTCACCCCGGACTTGAGACATAGTCGATGATGGGATCTCACCCCTGTACTGAGAAATTGACTGATGAGATCTCACCCCCGAGTTGAGAGTGGTCGATGATAGGATCTCACCCCAGACTTGAGAATTGTCGATGATGAGATCTCACCCCGGACTTAAGAATTATCGATGGGGTGAGATATCATCCTTGAACTGAGAACTGGATGCTGATAACACCTCCTCTCAAACTCACGATCGAGCAACCGGAGTGAGTTTGCTGACAATCTGGATGTAGAAGCACAAAAACCTGTAACAAAGTTTTTTTTTGGATGAGAAAACGGGTTTGGGAATAGAGGGTGCGGGTATTGGAGTGGGTCTGGGCCGGGTCAGGTAGGGTTTGGGTTATTAGAATATAGGGTATTTGGATTCGTGTTTAGATATGTTTGGGTTCGGGTAATAAGGAAAGTGGGTTTGTGGGTTAAGTTAGGGATTCGGGTATTGGGTTTCAGGTGAAATCTGATTGCCTCAAAAACAGAGATGGGCTAGGGTTTGGAGGAGGAGGCGGGTACTGGAGGTAGCTAGGAGTTGGGGAGATGAGGAGTGCAGCGGGGAGGAGTTGGGGATTCGGAGTTTCGGGGATTGGGGATGTTGCAGCCGATGGAGTTTGGGTTGGGAGGTGAGGAGGACGAAGATGGAAGGAGATGGTGAAGTAGTGGTGGTGGTCAAACATCAAGGTGAAGGAGAGAGGAGGCAGTGGAGGTTGCGACGAGGAGCGCCGCTGGTGTCGGTGGAGAGGATGGAGTTTTTGAAGAACTGGACCCTGGATCTGATGGTCTGGAGTGGGACCAACTTCAGCCAGGCGATGGCAACGTAGCTGAGGAGGGAACATGCCATCATGTGGCACATGGTCAAGAAGATTTGGTGCTTGAACCCGTAGTTGCTTAAGAGATACTTGATCAGGATGAGGACGCCGATGTTGGACGAATACCATGAGGTGACAAGGGAGACTGTAGCCACTTGCCACACTTGTAGCCGGTGCTGGTCGATCGCGGGGGGATTTTGTAGACTGAGACTTTGCGGACCACGAAGAGGGTGTGCTCAAACAACTCCTTGTGAAATTCTGATGGTGCATCCAATGATGACGATGATGACATTATTTGGGGGATTTTGCGATGGAATTGTTACAGGGGAATTTGGTGAGATGTTTGATGACGGCTAGGATTTTTGGATCTTGTTGTTTGATGACATATAGGGTTTTGGAGACTTGATGGGGAGAGAGATTAGGGTTTTGGTATTTTGATCGAGAGCGGAAGAGAGGGATGTCGGGAAGTGGAGTGATTCCGATAAAGACGAGAATCACTCCACCTCGATGACGAGAATAAAATTAGTATGTGCCTTATAAGAATATAGGCTCTGATACCATGTTAAGATTATTTGATGAGAATAATTCTTTATTAATTGATTGAATTAAACTGAATACAATATGGCTCGTACATAAATGAGAGAATAGAAGAATAAACTGATACATAATCAATATGGGACTAAACTAACTAATATTTTCTCACGTGCAATGCACGTTTTGATAAAGAGTTGGAATTAAACGTGTGATACATGTAAGTCAACAATAATTAGTACGTCCGATGAATGCCTTAACTTTTAAAAAATGGAACTGAACGGGTGATACACGTATTTTTAAAAAATTAAGAAAGAAAAACTTTGATGTGTACATGCGAAGCACGTATTGAAAAATAGATTTGGAGTTGCACGTGCGATGCACATATTTGTTTGGTGACAAAAGTGTTGTTTCTTTTTGTGACAAATTAACTATTCTATTAAACAACAAGTAAATATATTATATTATGGATAGATAAATGGATAGTAATTTACACATGTGATGCATGTTTAATATAAAAATAATTTAAATTCTAACATAGTGAGGATTCGAACCTGAGATCCCCTTCATATTAGTTATGCAAGTGGATGCACGTGTTGGTAGATTGACAAATGACTCTAAAGCTTTCTCCCATTATAATATTAGAGATATATCATCTAACACCATGAACTTTTACTTGTGATATAGTGAACACCCCTAAATTTTTATTAATGTTTAAAAAATTTGCATTGTTGAGGGGTGCTTTTTGTTTTAGAAACACATAGTTGAAGGGTTTTTTTTTTTTTTTGAAACCATATTGCTAACAGTTTCAATTATGCGTAAATTAGACAGGAGGGAGACAACGATAATATTAATGTCGTGTATGAGCATGGTAGGTCAAGCAACTCCACAGAACAGTTCGTCATGGAGAGATGAGCGATTGGACCACCTACAGGAGAGATGCAACCGTTACCAGTTGACAACCCAAACCGACCTATTTTTTGAAAGTTTTTCCCAAACCGACCTACTTTTTTTTTAATTTCCAAAGCGACACACTCGGTCTTTGAAAGACCGAGTTTAGTGAAAACTAACTCGGTTTTTCGAATACCGAGTGTTAGTATTGAATTTTTCGAATTCTAACACTCGGTCTTTGAAAAACCGAGTTATTTTTCACTAAACTCGGTCTTTCAAAGACCGCGCAGTTATTTTGATAAATACTTTCGAAAGTGGGCCAGTTTGGTAAATACTTTCAAAAAGTAGGTTATTTTGGTAAAAACTTTCAGAATTAACTATAATTATTATAGTGAATATTATTGACCAAGGTGAGTTCTTGTCCTTCATTTAGGTGCATATTTTTTTCCACTAGTCACTGAGAAATAATTGCATCTTGTTCTTTGATTAACCGACTGAAATATTTGTTGCTGCAGATCCTATCTCTCAATTCTTATCTACTGGTGTGATGGGTGTTATCCTAAATCTAGAAAGAAAAGTATTATTGGGTCTAAAATCATAACATGCATGTGTTTAAAATTTTCAAGATCGTCTGAGCTAATTTCCTTAGTAAAACTCTATACTTTGTATGGTCTTTTTATTTTTTCATCTTTTGTTGTAATCTATTTGCCTTTTTATTACCAGGTTAATAGCTGAAAAATAAGGATACAATGATGCAGGTTATTTATTTTTCTAGTTGTAATCTATACAATATATTATTCTAACTTACTTTTGGTTCAAGTATTTTTCTAATTTTTTCTTTTTAAAACAAACAAAAAAAAAAGATAGCAAATATAGGAGGCAACTTCCCACTCCTTCTCCATCCAAATTTTGAAGTGCAATTATATTTCTTAATCAAACCTTAAAAAACATGCAATATTGTATATATGTTATAGGGAGAATTTTTTTTTTCAAAAATAGTCATCATAATTGTTCACTTTTCAAAAATTATGTGCAATGTAGTATTGCATAGTGTTATATTTAAAAATTATGTGTAATACAGTGGTGATTATGGAATTTGAATGCTCTTGATGAATAATTCACTAGAGATGTTCACTGGCCCATTTAACCATGCGAAATGCTAAACATACATGAGTTTTTACCCCAAACATATATTATAAATGTAATGGGAGACACTTCTCACTAAAGGACAATGTTAAAACCTTGTCTTTTAGTGAGAAGTGGGCCAAATGCATTTATAATGTATGTTTGGAATAAAAACTCATGTATGTGTAATCATCCTCTTTAACCATACACTCTTGGTGAATAATTGAAAAAGTGGGTCAGTACGGCAAAATTTTCTATTCAAGAGAACACAATATTATGACCTTGAAAATAACACTTGCAAAATAAAAATATAGGAAAGTGTAGGTAATAGTGGCTTAATAATAAAGAAAATAAAGCAGCAATACTGATATTCAAAATGACCACTTTTAAGTTTTAACTAACCAAGCAAAATAATATAAATTAAAAATTATGTTGAAGAACATGTGAAACAATGGCACTAATGTACCACAATTACGGATTTGAATCCTATCCAATGAAATACTAATTCACTAGAGTCGTCCATCTAACCACACATCTTGTTGATCATTTGTTGATCATAACAGAGGGCACACATTTGATGCAAGATGTATGGTTAAATGGGCCAGTGAACGTATCTAGTGAATTATTCACCAAGAGGATTCAAATTCCATAATTACCACTGTATTACACATAATTTTTAAATATAACACTATATAATAATATATTGCACATAATTTTTGAATAGTGAACAATTATGAGAACTATTTTTGAAAAAAAATTCTCCCGATAACATATATACAATATTGTATGTTTTTTAAGGTTTGATTAAGAAATATAATTGCACTTTAAAATTTGGATGGAGAATGTGTGAGAAGTTGCCTCCTATATTTGCTATCCTTTTTTTTTGTTTGTTTTAAAAAGAAAAAATTACGAAAATACTTGAACCAAAAGTAAGTTAGAATAATATATTGTATAGATTACAACTAGAAAAATAAATAACCTGCATCACTGTATCATTATTTTTCAGCTATTAACCTGGTAATAAAAAGGCAAATAGATAACAACAAAAGATGAAAAAATAAAAAGACCATACAAAGTATAGAGTTTTACTAAGAAAATTAGCTCAGACGATCTTAAAAATTTTAAACACGTGCATGTTATGATTTTAGACCCAATAATGCTTTTCTTTCTAGATTTATGACAACACCCATCACCCCAGTAGATAAGAATTGAGAGATAGGATCTGCAGCAGCAAATATTTCAGTCGATTAATCAAAGAACAAGATGCAATTATTTCTCAGTGACTAGTGGAGAGAAATATGCACCTAAATGAAGGACAAGAACTCACCTTGGTCAATAATATTCACTATAATAATTATAGTTAATTCTGAAAATTTTTACCAAAATAATCCACTTTTTGAAAGTATTTACCAAACTGGCCCACTTTTGAAAGTATTTACCAAAATGACTGTGCGGTGTTTGAAAGACCGAGTTTAGTGAAAAATAACTCGGTTTTTCAAAGACCGAGTGTTATAATTCGAAAAATTCAATACTAACACTCGGTCTTTGAAAAACCATGTTAGTTTTCACTAAACTCGGTCTTTCAAAGACCGAGTGGGTCGCTTTGAGAATTTAAAAAAAAAAGTAGGTCGGTTTGGAAAGAACTTTCAAAAAATAGGTCGGTTTGGGAAAAAAATCAAACCTAGGCTGGGAATTATAGCTCGATTAAAATGGTTGATTGTCTTCAAGAGTGTTTATTTGGTATGGAAAAGAGAAGGATAGGTTGATTTATTTGGTATGGAAAAGAGAGATCGATTTCCTTCTTCTTTTATGGGGGAATAAAAAGGATTGGTTGTTTGTTCGCAACCTACTTGGGGAAATGGATAAATTCACGACTTCAGGAAACTAAACCTGACTGGCTTCAGACCAGCCCATTTCTAAGTGCACATTATACCATTAGCCTTTCAACCTTAACTAAGGCCCAATAAATTTCTAGGAAGTATACCAACAAAGGCCCAATAAATCATGCTAGCAACAAATCAACCCAAAAACTCATGACGACCAACAATTACCATGAATAGAAGGCCTGGTAACAAATTGTCAAAATATTTACTTTTTCCATGTGAAACAGAAATAACAAGAAACTTACTACGATTATAGCTACAAACTACTTAGAAGTACCAAACAGGAATACAAAAACACTCATGGAAATAGAATAATTTGTACTTTGCTCAGTAGGTACATAAAAATGGTAGAAATAAATTTTTATTATATTTACAGTAGCATAAGGCAAGCTGCTACCATATATGCTTTCTTAGCCCTAACAAGAACTTGCCTTCTGTTGAAAGGTTGCTTTATTTCAGCTTCCCTTCTTAACATTATATGCTTCAATAAGTAACGAAGAATCAGGCAACACAAAAAAGGAACTCAGTGCCAAAACCAAGAGAAATTATATTAACGAAGTGATTCCCTATGTTCTTCCACCAGGTTGATTCTTGGCGCCGATCTGAAGCATATATGTTCTTTGATCTTTCATTAAAGATAATAAGATATGTATATTGGACTGGTCCAGTATGGTTGCAGACCTGAAAAACATAAACAATGATCTTGAGAGAAGATAGGACATGCAAAAATAACCTAAACAAAGGAAAATTCTAATTAAGAGTTTGGCATAATAAAAGATATTGCACTATCTTTTGCTAACAAAAAGACATTGAACTTTATGACAGGTAACAAGGATTTAAAATCACGCTGTGACAACCAGCCTTATGATTGGTTTAATCATAACATCTACAACTTCACTTAATTTAGCCACGGGTTTATTC
Source organism: Hemerocallis citrina (assembly GCA_017893485.1). Taxonomy (NCBI): domain Eukaryota; kingdom Viridiplantae; phylum Streptophyta; class Magnoliopsida; order Asparagales; family Asphodelaceae; genus Hemerocallis; species Hemerocallis citrina. The sequence goes on from CM030365.1 coordinate 136,195,603, forward strand.
ATGGAGGGTATTACACTATTACCCATTCTAAAAGAGAGAGAGAGAGAGAGAGAGAGAGAGAGAGAGACCTGAAGTGGGCAGTGAAAATAGAATAAATTAGATGTTTCCTCAAAATGTAAGGTAAATCCTATAATTAATTCACCCATTCATTCAAGGTTTAGCTATGGGATTAACAGGTGATGACTGAATACGGCGACAAATTCAGAATAATTCTTCTAAGTCCAACTTCACCTGGAAAACATCTGACACCTTTGAGGAAAAACTGTATTTCCTGAATGAAATTATATGTTGTTTAGCCAAAAAGACTTCCAATGTTATCCTTCACCCCTTGGTGATACAAACAGCCATAAAGAAGTCTATACATAATAGAAAGCTGATAATCATACCAGCTTAGACCTGAGTTCGTTTTTGTGTACAGATAGTAACGAGCTCAGTTGTTGCATGAGCATATATCGCCAATGTTGCATTTGACTTTAAATGTGGGTTGAATCAGACCTAGTTTCTAGATTATATGATAGAGGGATGAGCCAAAGATTAAGAGCTACGAACTGAGTCAAAAACTTGTCCCTCCAAATTTCTCCAAATCTCTCAAAATAATTTTCAATACTCTATCAGTTTTCACTACATTAATTTGTTAAATCATATAAATTTTAAATACACGACGTGTTAACATTTACCCAACTAGGTAGTTAACTTAGTCATCCAATTCAAGAATAAAAATATAGTATTCAAGAACATGTATTCAAGAACAAGGACCAATATTCGGAAAATATCAACTCGAAGAGTGCTAATTGTACACAACATTTGTAGACTCAAAATGTACAAAAAACAGAATGAGTGGAGCCCACAAATAACTAACAAAGATTTGTTTTTGTATGGGCTCCACATTTTTGAGTCTTTGAGTTCATTCTGAGTCTACAAATCTTGAGTTAAAAAAGTATAATTGTATCCACTTCAATGTTTGAGAACAAAGTTAAGTTAGGAAAACTGGAGTTATCTCTCATAACTTCAAAAAATTATAGTTATCCTAACTTTGACATGTTTGACACTCATTTTGGTGTTAAGATAACCATAGTTATCTAAACTCCACTCTTACTGTTTTATGTGAAAACAGACTGTTTTCATCAACTTATATCTTTTTCTTTAAAATTGAAAACAGACTGTTTTCATCAACTTATTTCATTTTCTTTAAAATAGCATTAATTTTTAGGAAAGTGAATTATGTTTTTAGTAAGATGCCCCCCCCCCCCCCCCCCCCCCCCCCCCCCCCCCCCCACCCCCACCAAAAAAAATTGCAAATTTAAGTCATAACTGTAATAATTCGGGGTATATCATACATATTCCTAAGAACATAATATTAGGATGCACTATATCATGAATGTTATAGTTATTGAACTTGCATTCATGATACTCTCTTCGTATACATTAATGTGATATTGTATACGAGCTTGTTTTCTTTTGTATCACCAGTGCTATGGTTGATTTGAACCTACATTCATGATACCTTGTACGTAGACAACTTTTCTCTTTTATTTTTCATCGTGTATTTTCTTTATAGTACTTTTCATCATTAACGTAATGTTTTTTCGAAAAAGAAAAAAAATACTTTCCTTTTACTATTAATTCGATCACGTTGAAATTTATTATTTTATCTACCTTCTTTAGTCTTAACCTTTTAATTTTGTCGTACTTACTTTTCTTTCTTAAATTTTTGTCCTTCATATTTTTATGTGCTTATATGTTTACTCATTTATTTTGCTATTAATTTTATGTATTTTATTAAGTTTCAATTATTACTCATTAAATTATTATTATGACTATTATTTTCTTTTATTATTACTTCTATTATATTTTAAATTGATGATTTTAGTATATTTACATTTGTTTTATACATGCATTGATTTTACGATACTATATTTTTTCTTTATTTTATATTGTCCTATTTATTTCAATATATTTTGACTTGATTTGAATATTTTACATATATAAAGTATATGCTAGGATAATTTTATAAAGGATATTTTGTACATATTGTGTGGTAAAGAACATGCTCTGACACCACTCTATAACGCCCCGATTTTCAAACACAGGTACTCCGTAGCACAAACAGGATCTTTACTTCAATTTCGTACAAAATTACAAGGAAATCAAAACTTTTCATTTCACCATTATTCTTAACAAAGCACAGCGGAATATATAATTACAATATAACTTGTGTCAATAAAACTCTTCATTCTTGTGACATCCATCATCATGGCCTCACGGCCATGTCACTTGCTATCCAAATCATGCAACTTGAGAACTGTGGGCACATTAGTTAAATGTAACTGATGCAATGCTATAATACAGCGATTTCTCAATTTAACAATCACAAACTTAAATGCAAAATAAAATGAAATGTGATTATCCTAACCATATCAGCGTATGCTATGAACATAATGACTAATGCAAATACTTATGCACACAACGCAATTCTAATGCGCACTTGTTCGGATTTTAGGTCGCTCGTACAATATAGGTCCGAGGGCAAGCCCTTAACATTCTTCTCATTATAGGGTTGACTCCCTCACTATGCAATCCTAACTCGATGATGGTAATCCAATGCATAATCACGTACAAATTGCACCCCTAAAATCACGGACTTTACAGGTCTATCCCTAGCCCACACATGTAGATTTACCCGGCTATCCTCAATCGTGAACATTCCTAGAAGTAGCAGCTTTTTACCGGCCATTTCATCGACCTCACAGGTCTACCCCTAGCCCACACATGCATATTTACCGGGCGTATCTAGGTCCCGAACCCAGGGTGTCGACCTCCCGTAACTACAAATTAGGCCTACCCCTAGCCCACCACTCGTGAATTTACCGGGTGTATCATGTCCGTCCCGAACATTTCTAGGAACCGCAGTTCTTTACCGGACACGTTCGTTATTATTTTTAGCCATAACTCTGCCTAGTATCTGTCCTTATATCCAAGCATAAGTAATATCACATAGAGCTAGCGTACCCTACCGGACTTAAATCAACACACCGAGAATATTGGCCCATATTGAAAATTTCTCAAATTTTCAATAATTCACAACTTGCCGGTATCTTGAGTCTCGCTAAGCCTCTAGAGACCACACAATTCAAACAAAGAATTTTCTAGGTTATCCTTAACCTCTTTTATAAAAATTTTCATTTATAAAAAATACTCAATTCATCTCTTATTCATTCCATCCACTAGTCATTCTCAAATAATTAGATAAAATTTTCAAGCTGTTACAATAGGACTTCATAAAGTCACAATTAAATCAATATCGTCTCTACTCTAATATTTCAAATCCAATTACCAAATCTGTTCCACATCATTCATTCTAATCTGGAATTTAATCCAAAATAATTGTTCTAATTTTCATTATGATAATATTCGTCAAAATCAATTTCTTAATTTTCCCAAATACTTCCAAAATATTCGAACCAATTTTCATTAAAACAATATTCCTCAAAATCAATTTTTAATTCTCCAAAAAATAATATTCCTCAAAATCAATTCTAATTCTCCAAAATCAATATTCCTTAAAAGATAACATCCTTCAAAATCAATGTTAAATCCTCCAAATACTCAAAAGTTAAATAAAATAAAAACCGTAGTTAACCATGTAATTCATAGTGGAAATTAGCCTAAAAATACTTGTACTCATTTCTATTTATACAAAACTCCAAAAATAGAATTTATGTTAAAAATACTCAAATAGTGAATTTTAAAACAAAAACCCGAAAGTGGTTTCCTAGGAAGCACGGGTACTTCCAAAGGCCCTACGTACCCGTGTCGGGTGCGTATCGGGTGTTGATACTACTTAGGAACTCCCGGGTGCGTACCTAAGGAATATCCAATTTTTTCATATATTTTTGTAACTTTTGGACACAATTATGTTTAGATAAATGTTTGGGGCTCTAGTGTAATTTCAAAAACTTTATGTTTTAAGTTAAGCTCAAACACAAAATAAGCATACCCAATGTTTTGATAGTTAGATTATGAAATTTTTCTCCAAAAATACTCATAATTATAATGTATTATTATAATTCTATGAAATAGTTCAAATATTTGTATTTTTAACAAAATAAATATTTGTTTATTTATATGTATTAATATGAAATATATTATACTTAACGTACCCACCAACGCATCTGTATCCTAGTTTTTTTTAAAATCACGTATCCTCGTACCCGTATCTGTGCTTCATTGCTGGCTTCTCCCTGGTTCAAACCCACGACTTAGCATAGAGGCCAACGCCCAAAGTCGCACGCGCTAACCAAGCTTCCAAGTCTTCACAATTTGACGATAACTCTCACAAAATTAAAGTAATGCTTATTGGCTCAAATTTAATTTCAAAAAAAAGTATTAGAAAAGATTTTGAACTCCATTGAATCGAACCCAAGAACACCCCGCACAGCACAATGCTTTAAACCGCACACACTAACCAGGCTCTCAACCCTCACTCTCTGTCTACAAAAGAAAAAAAGCAAAGTTTTTGAGTGTGAAACTCTGTCTCACAAACCGAAACAAATATTTAACTAAAACTTGATCTTACGATCAACTCCCAATCACTACATAGTATACAGAAACTCTAATTAAAATTTTAGAGAATATCTCTAATTAAACTAATATGTTTTGGCATGAATTTTATGCATTTAACCATTTATATAATTATATTTACTCAAAATCAATTCTAGCATACAATTCACTCATATAAAATGTCATACTCAAGCTTTAAAATCCATGATAGTGAGTTAAATTATATGAACATCAATAAATTCACTAGCTAGCAATTATAGGGATCAATCACATAACAATTTTCCTATACATGAAATTTAACTACAATTTTTTACACATATTTTAAATACAGTTATAGGGATTTTCCATTCTTGTTTTGGTTTTTTAAAATTTTTGACAGGGATGAAGGCGATGGTGATGGGTTCGGTGGCGGTGGTCGGTGGAGATTGGTTTCGGAGGTGATGGTAATGGGTTTTAGAGATAGTGGTTGGAGATGATGGTGGCGGTGGAGATGGTGGTTTGGAGATGGTGGTCGGTGGTGGTGTTTGAAAATGGTGGTGGAGATAGTGGTCGGCGGTGGAGATGAAGGCCGGTGGTGGTGAAGGGTTTGAATTTTATACCCGTTAAAAGATGAGGACAATTTCGACATTTCACACACTTCTTAACGGGTTAAACTAGTTAAGAGATATATTCAGAGAATATTCCATTAAGCTAACAGAAAACTTAACGGCACGTGATTTTTTGTTCTATTTTAAAAATTTTGGGTGTTATTTGAGTATTATAAAAAGTTTCGAGTGCTATTTGAAAAATAAGATAAACTGAGTATCAATTAGTCATTTTTCTTAACTTAATAAGCAAAGGCTCGGAAAAAATAGCTAATTCAAAGTTACGATCTAACAACCTGCCTAATTACATTTTCCTAAAGGACCTTCGATTGATAAATGATATGAGAAGACATTGACATTTTTTTAGAGATCCTCCCAATTTTTTAGAAGATTATGCATAAGCATAGGTTTTTTTGAGAAAATTTTAAGATCTCTACTATTTTAAAGAGCCCCCATTTGTAATCAAACAAATGCGTGCATTGTAATCAAACAAATACATGTAATGCGTATGCATAACTAATATAAAGGATGTCTTAGGTTCAATGCCAAACAACGTCGTTTTTTTAAAAATATATATCTTTACTATTTTATCTATTATTTTAATGGGAGAGTTTGTCACCAAACAAATACGTGCATTGTAACCCAACAAACACGTTCAATCAACATGCATAACTAATATAAAGGAGGTCTTAGATTCGATGCCAGATAACGTCGGAATTTTTTTATAAAATACATATATTTATAAAGACGTACGTCGCACGTGTAAATTACTAGTTACTATTTTAATGAGAGAGTTTGTCACCAAACAAATTCCATTTGTAACCAAACAAACACGTAAATTGTAAGCCAACAAACACGTGCAATGCACATATATAACTAATATAAAGAAAATCTTAAATACGATGTTAGACAACATCGAATTTTTTTTTAAAAAAATAAATATTTAGAATGACGTGCATTGTACGTGTAAATTATTAGTAATAATTAGTGTGATTATCTTTTCATATACATCAAATTTCATAATCGATTGTAGGGAATAAAAAGAAAATTTTTGGATCCCAATTTATAGGTCGAAATGAAAATAAAACTCTCAATAAAAAAAAGTCCAAACTCGTATGAGATCTCGTGAAAAACATGGATTGGGAGATTATTAAAGATGAAATTGCACGTGAATCATAACCCACCGAAATGATTCCAAAAGTGTGGATTACTCCAAGAGAGTGGCACCCACCTAAAGTTTGTCAAAACTCAATAATGTTATTGAATTATTTTTGTTGTTTCTGGAAAAGTGTCAACGATGAATTAGTGAGCGGTCATATACATACAGAGATTGATATATATATGTACATAATAGAAACTTGCCCATAACTTATAACCACATATACATACAGTGATTGATATGTACATAATAGAAACTTGTCCACAACTTATAACCACATTACTGGATGAAAAGAAAGGTGCATTAATTGTTCCCATGCCTTCAAAGCTGACCACAATCTTCAAACTTAAATGAAAATCGTATTAATTATATGCCCTCTATGATTAAAACAAAAAGAGTAATGCTTGATCCACTATTAATTTTAATATATTTCTCTTCGCTATCATAGGTGGCACACTCCGATAGGTGGGAGAAGAAAAAGTACATGAACTCTCCAATAGAAGTATGCCACGTATGATAGTGAAGAGAAATGTACTGAAATTGGTAGTGAGTGTAGCTTTACTCAAAGAAAAGAGCTACAAACCGCAAAAGCCACAATGGTGTTTCTATTCCAGTGTTTGAGTCCAAACACTAGGATAGAGAGCATTATTTTTTATTTAAATTGTTTTGCATATCTATCCCGGCATTTGGACTAAATGCCGGTGTAGATGAGAAATATCTCGGCGTTTATAGAAGAAACACCGGTATAGATGAGACATATCCCGGCATTTATAGAAGAAACACAGGGATAAGCATTTTCTATCCCATCGTTATGTCAAAAACGCGGGGGTAGCTCATGAATATTTTTAAAAAATAAAACTCCCCCCAATCCAATCCTCCTCCTCCTCCCCCCCCCCCCCCCCCCCCCCAAATCTCTATCTCTCTCTCACTGCAACTCACCCTTCGCTCACCCCTCCCTAGTTGTCGTTGCCGACTCTATCTCCCCCTCATCGTGCTTCTCCTTCGCCGCCTCCCCTCCCTTGTGGCCGGAAAAGCCCTGACCACCGACTCCCTTTCTCCTCTCTCTGTCCTAGCCACCACTCCTCCCTCGATGTCCCCAACACCAACATCCCTCGTTGTCGTTCCCGGTGCCAACCTCTCCTAGCCCTTGCATCGTCGTCCCTTCTTCCTCATTTCCCGAACCCTAACCCTACGTGAGTATTTTATCTCAAAATCTAGGATTTCGTCCATCAATTTACTGAAAACACTACTAAACTTAACGTCTATAGCGGCGTTTTTTTCGGTCTATGGCGGCGTTTATAAATGCCGCCATAGAAGGTAGCGGCGTTATAATTACCGCCGCGAGAAGCACCGTTACATCGATCGTCGGGACAGATCGCATAGCTATCGCGGCGCTTTTGTAGACCGCCGCTACAGACCATAGGTCTACAACGGCGCGTCTTTAAAGGCGCCGCTATAGGCCTATGACCTGTAGCGGCGGCCAGAAAAGCGCCGTTACAGGTGGGGGGTCTATGCCGGCGCTTCTTACAAACGCCGCTATATGTGTACTGCTTGTAACGGTGTATTTTTAAACCGCCGTTACAGCCCGTAGGTCTATTAAGGCGCTTGTTTAAAATGCCGTTACAAGTCGTAGATCTATTACGGCGCTTCATAAATGCCGTGATAGACACATGCGCATATATTTTCTAGATCATTTCGATATGCTATGCCGGTGTTCCTAAACCCTGTGATTGGTTCTTTTTTTTTTTATAATTCACCACGATTGGTGGATCCTCCCGGCATATTTATCTCAAAACTGATTGATAGGGGGTTTCGGGTTTTTCCCACTATTTAAAAAATGTCACAAATTCAAAATATCTGTAGTCATATCAAATTTGAACGATCAAATATTTAAAACACTAATAGCAGCATAATAAACAACTATATAATCATGGACCACAATAAACAATACTTACTTGTCTAAAAATGGTCATACGAAGAGTTAAAAATATACTTGTTATACATCAATTTCTTTGACAAAGCATAAATTCAGTTTCAACAAAACATAAAAAGACTAAAGTCCAAATTTAACTCAACAATGGCAAAGTCTACTGAAGCGGCTCGGCATTGCTTTGATTCCCACTGATATTTTGCCCAGATGTATGTGCGTGACTAGAAGTCGATGGAATTCGCTGGCCCTGTATAATTCACAATAGTGTCATTTATTAGATTATTCACTACACTAGGCACTACACAAGTAAAATGCAATAGTTAAATTTCATACTAATATCATAAAATATTGCTGAATACTTACAGTTCCATGTACTGGATTGTTAGAGTTCTGGTTTTGTTGGGAGATTAAAGAAACAATAATATCTTTCAAGCCGTCAATCTCTTCCTAAATTCGTCCAAGTGAGAAACTAATAAATAGCATTGAAGGTTCCTAAACGAACCTTAGAGCTCTCGAGTGCACTGATCATGATAGATGTGGCATATTCAAGGAATCTCGCCTCTGCCTTTAATCTTGACTTGCTCGCAATTGTATCTGGCTCTCAAAGGGAAAACTGATACGGAATGATACATATGACATATCTGCCTAAATTAGAATGCCATTTCTTGAAGAATTTGAAGGGTTGTTTGATGAACCTGTTACAGAAAATTATAGTTTTGTGACGAATCATTCTAGGATGGTGCGGTTGGATACAGAGGTAGGGTAGGGTAAGATAATTGGAGGTATACGGAGGTTTATAAGAATCTTCAGTCTATTCAGGATTCTTATTGAAGTTGAGATGCCTCATAGTGATCTCAGCCCAAACTACAGTTTTTATACCTCTATCTCCAATTATCCTAGCCCTATATCCAAAACGTATCCCGCGTGGTTATTATAACGAACAATTACCCATTCAAGATGTTGAGCTGTCATGCCAGATAGATTCCCAGCGTAGATTCCACCTAAGACCTACCAACCGAAAGAAAAAAAAATGAACTGCTTCATGTTAAGAGAAGCTAAACTGAAATTTACTTGAAGCAACTAGATAGTGTCATATATGTAATGTAGAAAACATGAAAGAAATAATTGAGTTGAGCACCTTGGAAACTGTTTCAAGGAACATTCCAGGGCGAACAGGTCGTGGCTTGCGGCCAGTGACACTCCCCTTGAAGAAATAATGGACTAACAAATTATTAGCACAGTGAACAAAAATATTTGGTAAATTTGAAACAAGTAGTTCATATCGCAAAGCAGTTCAACCATAAAGAAAATGAGAACTCACCCTACCTGCTATTCCCCCTAAAGTCTGTTGTGCACTTGCGGAATCTTCCTCCATATCTGCACCTTCATCTTTTCCATGCATCACATTGCTTATCAATTCTTTCAACATCTTTCCTGGCCTTAAAGCAACTAGCTTGCTCAAGAAGTTCACCTGATGGGTTTGTTTTATTAGATGATTCAATACACCAAGATGACAAAAAGAATTAAAAAAAGGAACGAACCTTATATCTTATTTATGCATGAGCACATATAGGAACTGATTCAAATAGTATTAAAATTGAATAGGGAAAACCTACGCAACTAAACATACATGACTAACCATGACAGTCTAGTGCAGTTGAATTGGTTTTTCCTAGAAGCACTATATTGAAGTCGAAAATAATGAAAATGCTATATAGTGCACCAGTTTTTAGCATCCAAAAAATAAGAATCCATTAATCATAATGAAGAACAATGACAGGAAATTGACAAGATACCTCTGATTCGGGAAGTGTACTTAGACCACGATCATTTCTTTCATCCAAAAGCCCCCCGCCCATCATGTTTCTAGCTTCTTCTCTAATCAATACAAGTATTGCCAAAAGTTTTCGATCAGGGACTCTAGGTCTGGATTCCATTGTCTGAAACATCATGGGAAACAAATATATTGAGAACAGTAGTTTCCCTTCAACAATAGTTTAAGCTTCTGAAAAATCTTTAATTCATATTTTAGGTCAAGCAATACAAGACACTAAAAATCAAAGATAGTTTTATTAACATAATGAAGCAGGAAATTATATTTTAGGCTTAGAGTATAATGGAACCTACATAAAAATTTGTATAGGCCAAAACAAGAATGTTTGAGATGGATGAACAATGATACATTTAATGATAGGATAACAAATTAGAAGATTCATAAGAAGTTTGAGATAACTGCATTTGAGAATAAGATGATGAAGAATAGCTTGAGATGGTATGGCGCATGCAACAGAGATGAAGATCACCTCATTAGGAATGATATGCTCATAGTTGTCATAGTATAACAGCATAAAGTCAAGATGTAAGTTGACTAAATCAATCACAGATAATATGACTTGCTATAAGGAATATGCTTGTCTATTCAAGATTTCAACTAGCATGTGCTTGTGGTGCGGCGTTTGTATCCATGCAATATAGTTGTGTTTTCTTTTAATATTGCTTAAGGACAAGTTAAATGGTTAAGTTCATACTAACAGAAACAAAAACAAAAAACTGCTGCTACTTCATATTCTTAATGTCTTACCTCCAACAAGTCATCAGCTTGGTTTGCAATATCATTTAGATTTGCTGCTGGAAGTTGAACTTTTACATTATCACTTTTGAATACACCACCGCCAGCAGCCACTCGTCGAAGTAGTTCTTGTCTACTATCCTTCTTTGGAGTTCGACAAAGCAATCCAATTACTTGGACCTGTTGTCGGAAAATGGATAATGTTACATAAACTCATTTACATGATTCTCATTTCTTACAATATTTTGATTAAAATAGTATAGGAACAAAAAGAAGGGGCTCACATGTGGAGGACATTTCTTGGTAAGATGGTCCAATATTGTTTGTTTGATCACCTCCAAAAGTGACTTGCGCTGGAGACAGACATAAATCATTTCAATATGACACAGGAAAACACATAAGCATATCTCAAATAGAAAATATATATGCCTCAGAAAATTGAATTTAATTGAATACCTGTTAGGGAACAATTTACAATCACGTTTTAGAAACACAAATCAAGTAGTTGAATGTGTGTTCTAGGAATGACAATACTGCCTCACAGAAAACATGAAATTAAATTGAAAAATAACAGTAATATGGAACCTAAATTTGAGCTATTATTATAAAAGGGGATATAAAGATAAGTTAGTGAAAATTTCCAAATAGGGAGTTGAGAGAAATATTCACAGAGTGGTGAATGTGGTTTTTGTAGATAACTTCATATTAGACTCATGCTACTTAACTGTACTAGTACAAAGTAGAAACTCAAAGTTTTCTTCACCAAATAACATGACGCACCTAACGGGGGACTGCTCATACTAAAACACTCCACAGTTTTATTATACAATCAACTAGTAGTTTTTAAGATAAACCGATAAGATTTGTCACAGCTTCTTAGGTGAAGCAATTGTCAAAGAGGTTGGGGTTGAGAGATTCTTGTAAGGGATGTCAAAATGCTCTAGTGAAGCCCCTGAACCAACACAAGTAACAATTTTCAAAAAAAAATTAAACTATTTTTCCTTCATGTTATTAGTTATTAATGCTAGTTCTTTGCTCCTTGTATTGCTCACGCATGGTCAATTGCATAGATTTATATTCAAAATTTTAGACGAATCTCTTTAGTTGTTGAAATCTATAGGTGGTGTCTTCAATTACTAGGATTGCGGTCATGTAAAGTGAGACTGATAGACATGAAACTTGTTCTCTTTTTCGAGAATAAGTTGATTATAATATGAGACCTCTTGCCCACAGCTAAAGAGACTTTACCACTGTATTACAACATCATTGGCATCACTATCAACGTTTTAAAAATAAAAACAAAAACACTGAGTCAGTGACGCATTTGATCAGATACCTGGTGGTCATTATCCTTATCCGCAATCCGGATCATGTAATCCAAAGCCATCATGAAGCCAGACTCCATCTCATCCACCCTCTTCCCAATCACCCCTTGCGCCGCTATCTCCACCGCCGCCCCTTCCGTCTCCTCATCCAGCTCCATATCCTCCAACTATCCAAATCCCCCTCCCCCACCAAAACAAATCAGTATTTACAAACACCCCCCAATCAAAAACCCAACCAAATTGAGACACTTACTTACCAGAGTGAGCATTTCTTGGAGGAGGGAGGTGACCTGCTCCCCGCCCTTGAGCAGGGCATCCTGCAGAGATGGGTCCCATGTGTCAGGGTCTGAGGTGGGATCCATGGGTGTGGCTGAGAAGTGGGCATTGAGAGGTTTTTGTTTTTGGGGGGAAACGAAGAGCGGAGCGGGAAGACGAAGAGCGGAGCGGGAAGAAGAAGAGCGGCGCTGGAAGATTTTCGATTAGGGTTTTCGATTTTGGGGGGAAACGAAGAGCGGAGCGGGATCTTACTAACGCTAATTATGTTTTCGATTTTGGGGGGATATTACTAGCGCTAATAATGTTTTCGCTAAACGGAGAGGGAGATTATGCGCTCGTACCTATAACGGCGGTTCTTATACAACCGCCGTTATATATATAATATATAACGGTGTAATATATCACCGCCGTTATAGAGGCCCGCTATTAAAAAAATTATTATAATGACGATCTATTGCGGCGTTTGGGCATAAACGCTGGGATAGATACGCCGTTATATCCATTCCGATTAGCAGTGAAAGCTGTGATCTTTCTTTTCCAAACCCTAACCCTAACATCATATTGTGATTTCTACTTGTTTTCCGGTTTTGTTTATTTTATTAATTTACTTGGTTTTAAGATGATGTGAATTTCGATTGTATGAGGTGAAATATTATTTCCAAACAACAAAAGGAAACAAAAGGAAAGATGTCAAATCTAGTTTGTTGTTTGTTTGGTGATGTAATGAGGTTTGTTTGTGTGTGAGCATACGCAATGTACATTAGAGAAATTAGAATAGAAAGAATTTTTCATATTTAAAAATATTGGATTCCTGTGTGCATATGAAGGTTGAGTACCAATTTAGTGACACGAATCCGGTAGCCAGTGATTTCCTAATGAAGCTCATGATCAAAGATCCTAAAGGTTATGGTAGGGAAATGCATAGATCTCTCTTATGATTCTTCTTATTCGATTAGGAAGCATTTACATTTGTTTTGTTTATCGTGGAATTGTGTTCGGTTTATGTCTTGCATACTATGTTATATATGAAGACGATGAAGCGATGGAGGAATCGGAGCGATCGGAGACAATGGAAGCAAAAGAAAAAGAAACAGCAACAACACTAGCAATTGAATGGTGCAGTCGACCGATCTTGGGGACGGTCGATCGGTCCCTGTACAAGGTTTTCCCAATTTCCCAAGAGAGGGACAGACGACCGCAAGGTGTGTGCGGTCAACCGAGCACGGTTGAAGATGTTTTCGGGTGCGGGTCTGGGTGATTCTACTGAAGCCCGAACTTGCTTTCAAGTTAGATTGTATGGCTCTTATCGTAGGGTTATCTTTTCAGTAATATCTAATGGCTATTGTATCAAAATATCAAACTAGGGTTTCTCTAGATCTCTACATATTATTGTAATTGACCCCCATTGAGAGCCATGAGAGTTTGAGAGGTTCTCCAAATTTAAACAACTAGTATTTTTTGGTGAGGTTTGAGAGAGGGTTGTGGTGAGAATTGTAATATTCTTTATCTTCTCTAGTTGAATAACATCTCAATTTCTTATCCCCCGGATTAAGGCGAAAGCCCCAACCAGGACAATTTGTTTGCTTTGGGGTGTTTGGTGTGATCTTTTATTTGTTTGGTGGTTTATATTGATTAGATCGCATAACTCAACAAGATCCTAGTAAAAGAGGAAATCAAATTCACTAACAATTGGTATCAAAGCACCATTTGTTCCTATCAGTTGGTATCAGAGCATCATGTAGCGCCTCGAATTTTCAATATGATATCTCAGAAATACATGGCACAATTCCCAACATCAACTTCAATTATAATAGTAAATATAGCCAAAAACACAGATAAAATTTTTCAACCTTTATTACATTAGTTCTTTACAAAACACAGCGGAAAAACAACACCTTGAATTACAATCTTTCATTACAATACAATCTTTTACAATTTCACACAAGGCATAACATCATTCTATCTCAAGCATCCAAATTCAAAGCTATAGGCTCTTACCTGTAAAATATGAGGCTAGAGATAACCCTAACCCCCAAAACTACAGCGGCCTGCCATAACGGTGTGAGTGACATAAAAAAAATTAAATAAATGCAACATAAGTAACACATGAAACATAGTATCATAAACAATATGTATCAACAGCAAGAATAAATGAAATAAGAATTAACATTAAATAAAACATGAAAACATCAAGTGAAACTAGACTAAGTGTAAAGTGTAGAAAACAAGAAACGACATGCATAAAACCAAGTCAAGAAAACACCAATGCTACATGCTGACTCTCTAATGCATACTTGTAGGATTCTATGCATCCCACTCTACATAGGTCCGGTGCAAGCTCTTTACGTTCTCCACTTGATAGGGTTTAATCCCCCATTATGCAACTAATCTTACTACGATGACTACTACGAGATATAGATAAACTGTGATTATTAGCCCAAGCCCAGATAATTCTGGAGGTGAAACTTTATCCACATATAATTTCGGAGACTATTTCACTCACACCTGGGAGTCTTCGAGAATACCCCACACCGCAAGCTATGGCACCTCATCACACGAATACCACATGAGCGTCGCCTTGACCCCGATAATTCTGGAGATCAATCCCATACCGCAGGTAATTTTGGAGACTATTTTACTTACACCTCGATAATTTCGATGATTATCTCACACCGCAAGCCATACTAAGGTTCATAACTCATGTTCTCATTTCATCATATCATCATCTAGTGCCTGTCCTTATTTATTTAAGTTAATTAATTAATTTCGAATCTTTTACAGTTGTTGTACCTTATCGGACTTAACTCAACAACTGATCAACAATGTACCTCAACAGGACAAAACACAATATCTCAACTGCCGGTATACTAGGGTCCCACACACCCTCTAGAGACTCACACTCAACCTTCCAAACTCAACTTTCATTAATCGAAACTTTAATAAAACAACTTGAAAACATATGTTCTGTAGAAAAAATAGTATTTAGAATAGTAAGTTATAGATCCCAAATATTTAAAGAATCAACCGTTTAAAAGGACATCGGAATAACTCAGAAAACATCAGTCAGAGTTGTAACAGTCGACTATAAACAATAACCGATCGATTGTCCAGAGTGAAAACCCAACACTTCAAGAAAATAATTCTAAGTAATGGTAGTTGACTGTAAAAGTCATTGGTCGACTGTCTAGAGCGAAAATCCAAAACTTCAATAGAAATAATCCTAAGTAATGGCAGTCGACTGTAAAAGTCATCGGTCGACTGTCCAGAGCGAAAATCCAAAACTTCGAGAAAACATCAAACAAAGCAGAGTCAGTCGACTGTAAAAATGGGTCAGTCGACTGTTCCGGGAGAAATTTTAAAACTTCAAGAGAATATAGCAGCCAGATAGCAACGGTCAACTATGTAATTTAACCGGTCGACTGTCGACCTGCATACTGCAGTTTTTAGTTGTGCACATTTCAACTGATACCGAGTTTTACTTTATAAAAACAAATTCTGTAAAAAGT
Source organism: Hemerocallis citrina (assembly GCA_017893485.1). Taxonomy (NCBI): domain Eukaryota; kingdom Viridiplantae; phylum Streptophyta; class Magnoliopsida; order Asparagales; family Asphodelaceae; genus Hemerocallis; species Hemerocallis citrina. Next base: position 136,211,512 of record CM030365.1, read on the forward strand.
ACATTTCTGATATGATCAAATACAACTTGTAGAGTATATAAGAGTTCAAAAAAACCAATCAAAACCACTTTGAATTGATGAAAATAGTTTTTTGATGAATTTCTTCAAAATAGAACATGAATGTGTGCAAATATAAAAATAGAGTTTTTAAGAATCAATTATACCTCAACATAACTTCGTATCATGTTCCAAACCATATTAATGCCAAAATAAGTTGAGATACAATCAAATTCTTCAAAACACCCAAAGATTCAATTCCTTCAAAATCACAAAACAGGATATTCATGTAAAAACGTTTGTGCATGTTTGTGCACCAAAGAAACTTCACAAATCCATCAATTAGAAACAACAAATATTCAGATTAAATCTTTAGTATTTGAGCAACTCAATCCAAGTAAAAGCTTCACAAAACCATGAAATCCCCAATTGAAATTAATGTAATAAACCCAAATCTAAGTATCACAAATCCAATCTTCCAAACTTGATCACTTAATTCATTAGTCATTATCAAAGTTCCTCAAACTCAATCACCATTGTTTTCGATAGTTAACTCATGAACATAAACAAATTTAACATTACCATGGCCAAATTACATTCATCCAAACCCATTAATAGTCAAAGTCTCATCTTTAATCAATTTGTGCATAACATTCACCATACATAATCAAATCAGCAATAATTCAAAAGAAATAGCCTACACATGATTTATAACAGGTTCTTTAACAATCTCAAGTCATCCATATGCAATTTTAATCATAAATAACTAGGTTTTCAAAAAAGATCCAATTTTAACTCATCAATTCATCCAATCCATCATATACATTCATACCAATCCCTAGCATGCTTTCTAATAGATGAAATACCACAAACAATATTCGAAGAACAAAGCAAAACAAATTATATCACTCACCTCTTTGAAGAAAATAGAATGAAGATAAATAGAAAATAAGAAATATCCCTCCTTCCCAAGAAATCCAAGATCTACGCTCGAAAATCCAATAAAATAAGATATAACAAACCCCTTTGTTATGTGCAGCAAAATACGGCTGCACCTCACCCTAATATAGGCCAGGAAATAGAAATCTAGGGTTTCGAGAAATTTTGTAAAATACCTCTTTGAAATATACATTTACATATATGGATTCCCATACTAGGAAATTAGATAAAACCAATTTAATTGAGACTAAAAATCAAAATGGCCTCTTCTAATATTAGTCGGCACTTTTTGAAAAACCCAGAATTACGAATTTGCATTTTCACCCCTCTAAAAGGCAATTTTGCAAAAAAGATCCTCTTTTTTCAAAACTTGTAAAATAAATTAAATTTATTTAAAAAAGGTAAAATCTTTTCTTCTGAGTTGACTAGGCATCATGCCAAGCCCAAAATTCAAAAATCTGGAGTTTTCACTCCAAGTTGTAATTTATATTCCTTGCTCATTATCAGACAATCACTTTGCACAAAAGTCCCTCTTTTTGTAATATTTGCAAATAAGTCCAATAATCATCAGAAAATTTCAGAAAATTCACAAATAATATTTAATAATAAATAATGAGTTTTTCCAAAATAAATTTTGACTTTGAACTCCTCAAGAAGATATTTGCACGTGTTTTGCACGTGTAAAAAGATAAATTTTCAGAAAATATTCATTAAATCCCCAAAAATCATTTTAATTCATTTATAAAACTCAAAAACATTATTTTAAAAATCTAGGGTACTACACATCAGGATCGTGGGTTTGTTCGATTTTCTTGGAGAAGATGACAGATCATATCATGAAGATCAAGCGGTTCGAAGGTAAGATCAACTTTGATCTCTTGAAGGTGGACATGCATGAAGCATCGGTTTAATAGGACTTGGATCTAGCCCTAAAAGGAGATAAAGGGAAACCAATCAACACAAAGTAGGAGAATTGGAAGGAGATTTATTTAGAAGCCTTGAGTTTAATCAGGATGTTATTGACGAGCAAAGTCAGGTACAGAAGAAGTGCGGTGAGTCTTTGGCAAGACTCATAACTGACTACTTGGAATCGCTGTTACAGGGTCAGATATACATGAAAAGAAAGTTGTGGGGTTGCTCAATGAAAGGAAGTACCACTCTTCTAGATCATACAGTGGAGTTCAATATGGAGTTATCTGAACCAAGGGTGATTAATGCAAATGATGTAAAAGCTTCCAACTTGATATATTCACCACCAAATTCATCCAACTTGATAACCATGCTAGATGAAAAATCTACCAAGGAGAAGTTTTCGGTAGCTGGTATGATCGAGGGGTTGGAGGATGATGCACTTAGGAGGGAGAGTCAGAAATCGGTGTCTACTTCTATGAATTGCTTAGAGGTGGATGATACCTCGAATGGAAGGGAAAGTGCACGTAAGGGTAAGGTCTGTTGCCACCATTGCAGAGAGATTGTGCATTACATGAGAGACTGTTGCCAACGATTGAGTCAGATAGGAACCAAATCCAGTGTCGCTAAATCAGGTGATAGCTTAAATGGTAATTTTATTTTAAGTTCTCTAGATTTGGATTCTGGTGTTCTTTTGATTCGGGTAGTTCTTCTCAAATTTATTTTGAGAGGGAGATGGTTTTTACTTATAAGTTTGCATCATGTCATTGTGTGATAATGAAGATTGATAAGATTGAAGTAATTGGTGAGAGGACAAATGAGTCGAAGATGACAAACGAAAAGGGACACACATTAGAGGAGGGCATGCATATTTCTTTATTAAAACATAGCCTGATATCCATTAGAACTCTTGAAGTATGGGACTGCAGGTATACAAATCTAGGTGGAGTTGTATTAGTTTGGGTAAGTCATCGTAAGGTGATGAAAGAAAGGAGGTTTGTTGAGCACAACCTCTACAAGCTTTAGAGGAACAAAAAACCTTGGTCAAGTGGTTTGAAGCTCATTGTTCCTAAAGCACTATCTAGTTTGTCGTCACTAGAATCATCCGAGCGAGACTACGACGTTCGAATATCGTCAATTTGTGGAGAGTGCTTCGGGGTAGGTGGAGTACGTACGCGGGAGGAGGGTGGGGGGGGGGGTGTTCATATCAATGCCTATTGAGGTGAGTCTTTGAGGGGTATACCAACTGGAGAAAAACAGGTGGAGGTAGATTCAACTAGCAAGAGAAGCCACAGAACCGAATTGTTTGCAAAAGGAGAATAAAAGAGTCTAGAAGATTTAAATCAAACAGGTGTGGACTCATAGAATTGATCATGGACTCCCTCGGACATGTTTGCCTAGATAGATGAGTCGAAGAATTGATCATGGACTCTTCAAGTAAGCAAGGCTCTGCCTTTCAGTCTCAAGGAGGAGATCATCTGCTGCATCCGACGAAATCAGATCTGTTTGCCTGGACTCCCTCGGACATGTTGGGCATCTCGAAATAATTGATCATGCACAAGTTGAGTGTTAATCCGAACTCAAAATTGGTACAACAGAGACGCAAGAAGTTCTCACCCGAGAGACAGCACGCAGTAAAGGAAGAAGTCGAGAAGCTCCTCTCCTCTCACTTTATCCAGGAGGTCAACTACCCAGAGTGGTTGGCAAATGTTGTGATGGTGAAAAAACTAACTGTAAATGGATGATCTGTATCGACTTCACGGACCTTAATAAGGCATTTCCGAAAGACCCCTTCTCTATTCCAAGCATTGGTGCTCTGATCGATAAAACATCAGGGCACGGACTCCTGAGCTTCATGGACACCTTCTCCAGGTACAACCAAATTCGGATGCTCCCTCCAGATATCCCAAAAACATATTTTTTTCACAGATCGGGGACTCTACTACTAACTACTACTAGGGTATGCCCTTCGGCTTAAAGAACGCGGGAGCCAACTATCAGAGATTGGTGAACATGGTCTTTAAGGAATAAATTGGCCAGAATATGAAGGTGTACGTGGATGACATGCTTGTCAAGAGCCTCATAGGTGGAGACTACGTGAAGGACCTCAAGGAGGCCTTCAACGTCTTAAGGGAAAATAACATGAGGCACAACCCATCTAAATGTACCTTCGGCGTGACCTCGGGAAAATTCCTGGGCTTTATGGTTAGTCAAAAGGGGATAGAGGCAAACCCAGAAAAGATTCAAGCTATCCTGGACATTGCCCCTCCTACGAACGTCAACGAAGTTCAGAGGCTCACGACCGACTTGCCACAGTTGGGCGTTTCTCTCGAAATCTGGTGAGAAATCTCTTCCTTTCTTCAAGTTCATCCTGGAGGCAAAGAACTTCGAGTGGGGAGAGCCCCGGCAGCAAGCCTTCATCCAACTAAAGGACTATCTCACCACCCCCATCTGCTCAGCAAACCCGAACTGGGTGAAGTCCTTTATCTCTACTTGGAAGCATTGGAGCATGTCCTTAATGCAGTCTTGGGCTGGGTAGATGATGGGTTGTAGAAACCCGTATACTATGTGAGCAAAGTGCTCCACGATACTGAGCTCTGTTATGCCAAAAAGGAGAAAGTAACTTATGCCCTGGTTATGGTAGAATGGAAGCGTCGCCCTTACTTCCACGCTCATTCCATCCAAGTCCTTACGGACCAGCTTCTGAAGCAAGTTCTTAACAAGCTGAAAAACTCCAGATGGTTGATCAAGTGGTCCATCGAGCTCAGCCAGCACAAAATCAGTTATGAGCCGAGAACTGCTATCAAAGGTCAGGCACTCGTTGAGTTCATCACCGAGTGCACTATCCTTGATTCGTCCGAGGTTCAGGAAGAACAGACACTATGGGAGCTCTATGTGGATGATTCCTCCTATGAAGCAGGCATGATACTAAACGGTCTGGACAACTTCGTCCTCTAGTATTCATTGCGCCTTAACTTTTGGGTCTCCAATAACAAGGCTGAATACGAGGCCTTGAGTGATTCTCAGCTTGTAATCAACCACGTCTGTGGGGAATACGAGGCTTGCGACACCCGCATGATTCAGTACTTGGCCCACATTAGGCTACTCTTGGCAGACTTCGAGGAGGCTTCAGCTATCTGAATCCCTAAAGAACAGAATTGCCAGGCCAACGCATTGTCCAAGTTGGCATCCTCATCTTTTGAGGGTCTTGATCGCACACGACTGGTAGAGTTCCTTGTATGACCCAACATCGATAGGGAGAGCACCGATGTTCTTTGCATTGACCCCCCTACACAGTCGGCAACATTGATGGAGCCAATCGTAAACTTTTTGAAAATGGTGAACTGCCACAGGAACCATCTGAAGCACGGAAGATCCGAGTTAGAGCCGAAAGATTTGTGCTCATCGAAGACATACTGTTCAAGCAGTTATACACAATGGCCATTGGATGGCCTTACTTCCGATGTCTGACCACCGAGGAATCCTGATATGCACTTGAAGAAATGCATGGGGGAGTCGGTAGCTACCACATGGGCAGTAGGTTGCTCGTGAGGAAGATCCTCAACCATGGATATTGCTGGCCAACCCTGTTACAGAACGATCAAGATCTCATCCGAAAATGCATTCCATGTCAAAGGTTGTCCTCTATCCGGCTCGTTCCCCAGGCAGAACTCAAATAGTTGGCGAGCCCAGTTCCCATTTGCCATGTGGGGAATGGATCTAGTTGGGCTCTTCTCTAAAGTGACGGGTCAGTGATGCTTCCTGATTGTTGTCATTGATTACTTCACGAAGTGGGTTGAAGCAAAGCCTTTTGCATCCATCACCGAGCATCCAGCCCAGTAGTTCTTCTGAAAGCATATTGTTTACCAGTTTGGGATCCCCTTTATTCTAATCACTAACAACGGTAATCAGTTCGCATGTAAAAGGTTCCGCAAGTTCTACATAGATCTGAGAATCCAACATTGGTTCTCTTCTATCTCGCACCCCCAATCCAACGGGTAGGCCGAAATGTCAATCGCCAAATCTGGAAGGCCTCAAGAAGCGATTAGACAAATCCCCCTAAGGGATTATGGGCCGACAAGCTACCTAGCATACTTTTATCATACCGGACGACCAATAGAATTCCAATGGGTGAATCACCTTTTAACCTCACATTCGGAACTGAGGCTGTCATTGCCCTGGAAGTCGAATTGCCATCACCTCGAATACTGATCTTCAGTGAGGACTTGAACTCGGATGGCCTCAAGGCCAATCTAGATCTCATTGATTAGGTGCGAGAAAGGTCGGCCATCCAGAGAAGCATCTACCAACAAAGAGTAGAGCAGTTCCACAACAAGAAGGTTCGGCCTGCTAACATCAAGGAGGGCGACTTGGTTCTAAGAAGACTTGAAAATTTTGAAACAAGCAAGAATGGAAAACTAGCTTTCAACTGGGAGGGCCCATACAGGATCTCCAAAGTGGTTCACCTGGGATTTACCAACTTGAAAATCAGGGGGCATGGTGATCAAGAGAACTTGGAATGCAGAACACCAAGGGGGCTCTTAATTCTCTAAGCTTGTAATAAGGCCCTAAAAAGCTAGCAAATGTAATAATGCTCACCTATCAGCATCCAATGAATAAAATTTCATTTCAATTCAACAAATTTTCAAACTTCATTAAATTCGGTTCGCTCGCAAATAGTTTACTACTTCGCTTGGTCTTGTCGCCTCGGTGCACTGTATGAACTTCTAGCAACATGCAAAAAGTTCACAACTTCGCCTGGCCTCGTCGCCTCGGCGCTCGGCATGGACTTCAAGCCACAGCATGAAACAATGGTTTGAGAAACTTGTCCCTAACTGCGCGAATGAGACTCTCCATTTGGAACCTTGTCTACTACTGACGCATTCTGTCAAGCTGATCATTCTGTCACGCACTGATAGTAGGGGTAACTCTTTTTATTTCGTTCGTTACCCCAAACTCTCAGCCTATGTCAAAAGGACCGCGTGAACGCACGTATTTGCCCCTGATGAAAGACAAAGGGAGTAGGAGTAAGTGATCATTCTTTCACCGACTGATAGTACGGGGTAGAGCATCCATGCTTCACCACTACCCCTAACTATCAGCAGTTAGTAAAAGAACCACATGAACGCTGACATTCTCTACAGGACTGAAAAAGAAAGGGGGATTATATAGGCTTTTGTGGGAGGAAGCCCTCGTTCCCTGAAATGCTGACATGGATAGATCTGAACCGTCCACCCCCATCTAACGGCCGCTAGAAGGTGTCGCTTCAATTTCCAAGGCAAATATTTCAACTTCCAGGATGAAACGTTTCAGCTTTCAAGATAGGAACATTTTGACTCCCAAGGTGAGAAGCTTCGAATTCAACAAACCTGGTGTGGACACCCAGAAAATCAACAATTTTACTTCGTCCAGGCAAAGCACGGAAGAGATTCAAATCAAAGTTCTTCATTGATAAACTATTACACATTCGGTCAACCGAAGGAAAGATACATACTGGTACAATCGGCAAGGCCAAAGAAATTACAACAAGATACAATAAATTACAACGAGCCATGATGGTCGTCTACGGAGCCTGTTCCTCGGCAGGGGGCACCATGGGGCTGGCACAAACCAGTTCAAGTCCAATGAATCGGGTATGTGCCTCGATGGGTCGATCAGGAATCTCCCTAGGACTGGCCAAGCAGGATACCCCCGCCACCGAACTCCAAGCATACCCGGGGTTCATTGGCTCTAATCTAAGTGTCGGAGAAGGACCTCTGACAGATGTCCACCACTGTGGAGAGATTTTGCTCAAGATCCCACAACTCCGAACGCAACCTTTAATCGGTATATCTTCAGTTCTTTCTCCACCAACCTCTTCCGAAGAAAAGAGTCGGTTGAGCGCATGGCACCCTCCGAGGATGGGAATTGGAATAAACCACTAAAGGCAGATATTTGAGCCTCGTCACGGCCAAGGTCCCTGTTGACCATCACCTTTTTTAGATGAGCAAGTTCCAAACTTATTTGATGCGACCTTTTGATGTAGTACAAAAATACCAACTCCCTGTCCTTTGCCTCTTTATGGTGGTGAGCCAAGCTCAGCTCCATGGTGTGCACTCTATCCTTAAGATATTTGAGCTCGGTATCATGGGGATGAAGAAAACATGCTCGTTTATCTAGAAAGAAAGAAAAATCCATATTACACCAAGCGTAAAAAACTTGGATAAATTCAAAGACCACGAAATACCACACAAAAATTTCAAGTCGAGAAGTTCGGCAAAAAAAAAAAACATTTTCATTCAAACTCTCCAAAGTTCGTACAAAAAGCAGTGGCTAGTCCGCGATTATAAAAAAAACTAGAAGAACAAAAAACCAAGAAAAAGAAGGAAAGATAACTTCCTACCACTTAGGAGAGGGAGCACCTCTTCAGTCCTAGTCATGATGACAACAACATGGACCTCCCGGGGTTCGACCTTCGCCCCAGGTGAGCGGGTTTCCTCCTCTCCCCTAAGGGGATCCCCCTTGGAAACGGAGGTGCCTCGTTGAACTTCATGGAAAAATTGAAGCCCTCGAGGTTGAGGTCCGAGTACCTACGGAGGACATGCCCAAGGGCCCGATCATACCCTTCATCCTGGGTGAAGATCACCCTATCGATAGCCTTCTCCTTGGCAGCCAGCGATTTTTTTCACACTCTCCTCCAGGTGAACCTTGTCCTTCTCCTGCGTGGCTCGTTCTTCGATCGTGGTGGACAGCCCGGCCTTGAGTGCCTGCTCTCCCCCCTCTAACTCGTCAAACTGGAGCTTCAGGTCTTTGAGCTCCCTATCGAACCTCAATGCCCTGCAGTCGGCGAGCTAGAGGCCGTTGTTGTACTACCTCCTTAGCTCTGCTCCTTATAGAGTCGCCTAAGAACCGAAGAGCAAAAACTTAGAGAAAAATATTCCAAACTGCTTGGAAAGAACGAACAAGTTCAGAAGGGAATACTTACAACCATATCGTCTTGAGCCCACTTCGTGTAGCTCGAATTGAACGTCTAGGTCACGAGACACTACCTATCACGGTGCGTCACGAGGTGGTTCATGACCTCCATTGCAACCAAACCCTCCAAGATGGAGTCTGCCACTTTCACAGCCTAGTCGGACCTCCATGGTTCCATCCTCTCCTCCCCAACAATCTCCTTGGCCTCAGGTTGGACACGGAGGGGGGGAGCGCAACCTTCTAGTACTCAGCAACCTTAAGGTTATCCGAGCTCGGCGTACACTTGGTCGTGCTAGGGGTGCCAGCGATCGTCAGGAATTTTGACCTCTTAGAATTTCCCTCGGAAGTCTGCTCGAAAAAAGGGACTGTGGCCCTCTTCTTACCTTTAGACTTCTCGACAACCTTTTTCTTGGCCAAGAAGGACCTTCTAGCCTTGATATCCTCGTCATCCATGGCTACAAAAGAAAAAAAAAAACAAGTTGTGAGGGCAAAGAAAAAAAAGTTTAACGCGAAAAGGAAATGGAAGACATACAAGGGTCAACAGTGCTTAGTCCAATCCCCGCCATGTGCCTCTCTGACACCTTCGACCAGCTCACACTCCCCCCAACGAGGATCCGATCCAATTCACCCTACTCCTTTTCCGTAAAGTCCCACGCCCTCAGAGCCTTATGCTTAGGTATGAAGAAGGACCATATCGTAAGAATGTCCCACAAAATTGGGCTTCTGATAACGAAGTACTTGGTCTTCCACTCTTTGATCGAGTCCGAATGACCGTGGACCACTCGTCTCCTGGGTCGAGGGGAAAAGTAGCAACACCCCTCCTACGCCTTGGCAGAATGGAGTCCAAGGCAGGCCAAAAATACTTAAGCCTCGGGGGCATCGCATTTTCTTAGTAAAGGAGCATGAAGCTAACGATCTGTTTTCAAGAGTTTGGCGCATACTGCATCGGACTCACCCAGGCCCAATTCGGCACCGCTTTGACGAACGGGTGCATAGGCAGCCCCGAGCTGAAGGCATCCAAGGAAAACATGTAGAACCAAGGAGCCAGATTATCAGTAGCCTGAGTCCGGGGTTCGGAATCATCAGCTCGAACTCTCGGGAAAAAATAATAACACACCCGAATTTGGGGGAGGTCAGGCTTCACCAATATGCTCCCAATCTTGTCCGCTTACATCTTCCACCGAATCTATGAGTTGGGTTGTATTCCAAACTGGATCAGATCCATGAGGTCATCCGGATACAATCTAATTGAATAGGGCTCTTGATAATATGGTTTCGCAGCCACGAGCTAGCATATATTCGATGGGCTCTGTTTTCGGGCCCGTTGTCATAACGAACATCAACCTCCTTCTCGGGGTTAGCGGGCCCTGGGAGTACAGGGCGAGGCCAGACATCCCAAGCGATCGGCTTTACCAGAAGGGCTGCCCTCGTCATCCTATTCTTCTTCCTCTTCCTTATCCCCTTCCAATTCATCCTCTCCTACCTCACCCCTAACTTCCTCATCCTCTTCTCCCACCTCTTCCTCTGAGGTGCTCTCCCCCTCCTCCTCTACCTCGCAAAGATACCTAACTTCAATTTGTTCAACTTTTTGGACTTTCTCCCAAGAGGCAGACTCGGACGAAACATTCTAAACCTCAGCGAAAGATGACGATGACGAGGAAATCCACTCGTCTTGGCCAGAAGTAGAGGCTGAAGAACTGGACTGAATCATTGACATATTATGAAATAATTTACCTAGTTCTATCGCGCATTTTTTTTTGAAAAGTAAGTCAACTGATGATTGAATCCTGACCCTACGATTGAATTCAACAGCTGATAAGAGAGGGATGCCTCGATTTCCATAGTAGTGATGTCAGTCCACTTATGTGTTGTGCACGTGTCTATATAATGTTCAGGACGTCAGCTGATGTCAGCCCGCTCACGTGTTGTGTGCATGATTATACAGTGGTTACGACATTAGCTAACTCGAGTGCCGCACACATGCACTCCCAAACAAATTACCCAGCAAAATCCTCCAATTATTCTGCCTTCAGCAATTCACAGCATCGCTTAGTCTCGACGCTCTGCACGGAATTTGAGCCACACGCAAAAATTCCACAACTTCACTTGGCCTCAACGCTCGGCACGGACTTCAAGCCACAAGCAAAATATTCTACAACTTCGCTTGGCCTCGATGCTCGGTGCGGCCTTTGAGCCACACGCAAAAAATTCCTCAACTTCACTTGGCCTCGTCGCTCAGTGTGGACTTCGAGCCAAACGCGAGATTTTCAAAATCTTTCTCGGCCTCTTCGTTCGGCGTAGACTTCCAACCACACATGAAAATTTCCACTATTTTTCCTAGCATCATCACTCAGTATGAACTTTGAGCCACATGCGAGATTTCCACAAACTCGCTTAGCCTCGACGCTAGGTGTGGACTTCGAACCATACGCGAAAATTTGACTAATTCTCTTGGCTTCATCGCTCGGAGTGGATTTCGGGTCATACGCGAGATTTCCAATCTTGCTTGGCCTCGTCGCTCGGCATAGATTTCGAGCCACACGCGAAAATTTTTATAACTTCGCTAGGCCTCTTCGCTCGGCGTAGATTTCGAGCCACTCGAAAAAGTCCACAACTTCGCCAGGCACTGACGCTCTGTGAAACCTTCGAGCCACACACGAGCAAATTTTTGAGCTTTGCTTCAACTCATTGCTACCTCGCCTCACTGAAGCACTAGTGCCTCGGCACTCAGTTCGGACTTCGATCCACACGAGAGCAAAACTTCAAAGCCTCGCCTCACCGAAGCACTAGCGCCTCGCCGCTGTTGTGCAAATCTAGATACCTAAATATATAGATAAACTAGACACAAATTATAAAACCTCGCAAGTGCACGAATCGTTTATAGAATCGTAGTAATAGCAAGGGTCGATCCCACAGAGATTGTAGATTTTAACTTACTAATCAATAAAAAGAATCATAAAGAGTCGTTTGGAAGTCTAAAAGAAATAAAAAGATTAAAACTAAATTAAGGAATGTTGAATCACAAATATTTATGAAGTAGTTGGGTTTAGATCTCCACCTATAGTTAGTAATGCTAAGTCACCTTCTGAATTTCTTCTTATTACTCATGTTTGTTCACTTTAAGGGCATGGTATCTACTCCCTAAAGTACTGTTTCCCTAGGCCAAGAATTAGGCATGGTATCTACTAAGTTGTATTTAAGGAAAACATAAGATCAGTGGAAACGAACAAACACTCAAGGCTCTAGAAATTGGTATCAGATCTAGATCCCTTAAGTTGATTGAACCAGGAACCCCTAAAGATTCCTTTGTTACAATTACGGGCACGAGATACGGGTCGTCTTAATATGCTCATATAACAGATTCAGATGAATGGTAACACAAACTTGATATTCTCAAGCTCTGTTTGTCAGTCGACTGGCTCTCACCTCAGTCGACTGCTCTCAGGCTTCGAGAACAAGTTTGGTTATCACAAACCTATGTCAATTCAATCAGATTCAATCAATAAGTAAAATAGAAGAATTCAGAAGAACATAGTACTACATAACTACGACTTCAATCTACCCAACTATGAAATTTAGTTCCACATAATAATAGTTTTATTAATCAACAAATTCGAATACATGATCAACATTAAAGACTAAAGAGAAGAGAAATAAACTAATGGAGTCCGGCAATAAGGTCGACTGGCTGTCACACAGTCGACTGCCTTCGAAATCTGGATCTTCTCTCTCCTTCTTCGATGCTGATAGAATGATGCCTCTTGTTGATTTGACTTGATGGTTTGCAACCCTGTGATTCGGTGGTGGATGATGGGGAGATGACGAGAGTCGAGCGAGAGGGCCTGCGATATCTCTTGACTGATATTTATAGAGCGCGGCTGAAGAATTAGGGTTTTGCCCTTTTTCAGGAAAGTCCTTCTTTATTTGATTTGGTGATTTATATCTTTCTCTTTTCTTCTTTCCTTCCTTATCTGTTAACCACGTGCTCTTGGAAATCCCCAGTCTCTAGATTTGATTTGCATAAATCTGGATTCAGATAGATTTGAAATTAGATTTGGATGAATCTTCGAATATCTTATCTGTTTACTCCGCCGCAGACCAGTCGACTGCCTCTGGATGTAAGCCGACTGTGTCGAGACTTTAGTATTTTCATGATTCATCAGCCCAGTCGACTTGGTGTGTAAACTTGATTCCCTGTCCAGTCGCCTGTAAGCATGATCAGTCGACTGATCTCCTGCAGTTTCCTGTGTTTCATCCTTGCAATCCTGAATTTGCTTCGTTTTGCTGTTATAGACTGTTTCCTATGGAAAAGAGAAAATAAGAGTTAAATACCACATATAGAGCTTTTAAATGTCTAATTGCACTAAAGTTATTGCTCTAAAATGTGAATAATATTGTGTTCATCAAATACCCCCAAACTTAGATTTTTGCTTGTCCTCAAGCAAACTAGAATTATGAACAAGGGTGTAATAATATCAGCCTTAATCACCAAGAGTTCTTATTATGTGGGCATCGATATAGAAAGGTATAAACAATTTCAGATAAAGTAAAATTAAGCATACCCACTTTCTCTAGTGCAATTGTTTATTCATAACTCCAAACTCAACCATACTTGTCATGCAATTAATTATAGTTATAGTATGTAATTACTTAATCTGTGATTATCCCCTTTTCTCTACTACAAACCGAGTAGCAAACTAGAGAGTTTTTTTTTTTTTTTTTTTTTTTTTTTAATTTTTTTTTTTAAGTCGCTTCTCCAGAGTTGTCACTTACCTTTTTACGCGAATGCGAAACATTTGTGATGAATCCACCCGGTTACTCAGCAAGTCACAAACTTTAAAGTGCTTTGCATACTCATATTTCAAGTTGCCGTTTGACGTAAAAGTAAACATTGGTGATGAATACCCCTAGTTACTAAGCAACTCAAAACATTGGAGTAGATTGACTTTATTCAAGTATATATGTATATATATAAATTTTTTTTTTTTTTTTTTATTTTAATTTTTTTTTTTATTTTTTTTTTTTCATCACTCTATTTACTTAAACTTAATTTAGGACTAGATCTAAAGGGAATAATAACTAGAAAAAGCATCACATTTGTTTATTATGTATAATTGCATGACTCATATAAATTTGTATGGAATTTATGAAACTCAACAATCCTAAAGTAAATAAGTATCCTTCTTCTTACTTTATAAGAATTTGTTTATCCGAAAAAAAAAAATTCAAAAAGATGATCAACATAAATAACCCTAATACCCCCAAACTTAGATGGAACATTGTCCTCAATGTTCGAAAGAAAATTTAAAAATAGGCATATGTCACATCTAGTAAGGAGAGAAAAATAAAAATAACTAGAAGAAAAATAACTTGAAAGAAAATAAAGGGAAAGTGTAAATACTCCCCTGAAAAATTGGGTTGCCTCCCAATAAGCGCTGTGTTTTCTGTCTTCAGCTAGACTTGATGAGGTCATGCCATGTATTGAACGGTTTGAAGATTCACATCCTCCTCTTGCGGTTCTATGCTCATCTCTATGTATGGCTTCGCTCTATGCCCGTTCACCTTAAATGTTTGATTCTTTTTCTTGCTATGAACCTCCAAAGCACCATGTGGAAAGACTCTCGTGACAGTGTATGGCCCATACCATCTTGACATAAGCTTGCCTGGAAAAAGTCTCAATCTTGAGTTGTATATCAATACCTTCTGCCCTTCATAAAACTCCTTCCTTGCTAGCTGTTTGTCATGGTACAACTTGGTTCTTTCTTTGTACAATTTTGCATTTTCATAAGCGTCATGCCTCAACTCTTCAAGCTCATTTAGTTGTAGTCTTCTTTTGTCACCTGCTTGTTTCATATCAAAATTGAACCTTTTGATGGCCCAATATGCTTTGTGCTCCAACTCAACTGGCAAATGACAGGCTTTTCCAAACACCAAACGGTATGGTGACATGCCAATGGGTGTTTTGTATGCGGTTCTATAGGCCCATAATGCATCGTTCAAGCGCAACGACCAATCCTTCCTCCTTGTGTTGACTGTCTTCTCCAAAATGCTTTTGATTTCTCTGTTGCTAATCTCCACCTGTCCACTAGTTTGAGGATGATATGGGATGCCCACTCTATGTGTGATACCATATTTCTTCATCAAAGAAGCAAATGGAAAGTTATTGAAGTGGCTACCTCCATCACTTATTATTGCTCGAGGTGTACCAAACCTAGTGAAAATATTTTCCTGCAAAAACTTGACAACGACTTTGTGATCATTAGTTCTTGAGGGGACAGCCTCGACCCATTTAGACACATAATCCACACCAACAAGTATATATAAATAACCAAATGAGTTAGGAAATGGACCCATGAAGTCGATTCCCCAAACATCGAAAAGCTCGATTACTTGGATGTTTTGTAGTGGCATTTGATTTCTAGACGAGATATTCCCTGTCCTTTGGCACTTGTCACAAGTCCTGCAAAAAGAAAAAGCATCTTTGAATACTTTAGGCCAATAAAATCCAGATTGTAATACCTTGAGTGCTGTTCTTTTTGGTCCAAAATGTCCTCCACATGCATATTGGTGGCAATGTTGTAGAATACTCAATTGCTCTTCTTCTGCCACACATCTTCTTATAATTTGATCAGGACAAAATTTGAACAAATAAGGATCATCCCAGTAGTAGTGCTTGCACATAGCCACCAGTCTCTTTCTTTTCTGACTTGTCATACCTGGAGGGAAAACATGAGCGGTTAGATAATTTACAATGTCAGCAAACCATGGAAAATTTGAGCAGTAAGATACCAGTCGACTGGTCCTGGTACCAGTCGACTGTCCCGAGGATGAATTTATTTCAAAGAGATGTTCATCTGGGAAAGTCTCATTAAGTGGCTGCACAATTCGTTCTTCCTCCTGCAGTAGCCTGGACATGTGATCTGCAACAACATTGTCGCTTCCTTTTTTATCTTTAATCTCAAGATCGAATTCTTGAAGCAACAGCACCCATCTGATCAACCTAGGCTTAGCATCCTTTTTAGCAAACAAATATCTTGACCTAAAACAGCCCCTAAAGCATAATCACTTGCATCACACATAAGCTCGAAAGGATGGCTCCAATCTGGTGCCATGACAATAGGTGCAGAAATGAGAAGGTTTTTCAATGTATTAAAAGCATTTGTGCACTCTTCTGTCCATACAAACTCAACATTTTTAGCCAACAAATCACAAAGGGGTTTGGAGATTTTTGAGAAATCTTTTATAAATCTTCTATAAAACCCTGCATGTCCTAGAAAACTCCTAACACCCTTAACTGTAGTGGGAGGGGGTAGTTTTGATATTATGTCAATTTTTGCTTTGTCTACCTCTATGCCTCTTTTTGACACCACATGTCCCAACACAATACCTTGTTGTACCATGAAATGGCACTTTTCCCAATTCAGCACTAAATTGCATTCTTCACATCTTTTAAGCACAAGCTGCAAATGGTTAAGGCATTCATCAAAACAAGATCCAAAAACACTAAAGTCATCCATAAATACCTCAATGAATCTTTCCACCATGTCTGAAAATATACTCATCATGCATCTTTGAAATGTAGCTGGAGCATTGCACAATCCAAAGGACATCCTCCTGTATGCAAAAGTACCAAAAGGACATGTAAAAGTGGTTTTTTCTTGATCCTCTGGAGCAATAGCAATTTGATTATAGCCACTATAACCATCTAAAAAACAATAATGACTATATCCTGCTAATCTTTCTAACATTTGATCAATAAAAGGAAGAGGGAAGTGATCTTTCCTGGTTTCATTATTCAATTTCCTGTAATCAATGCAAACCCTCCATCCTGTGGTCACTCTAGTAGGAATAAGCTCATTCTCTTCATTTGTCACCACTGTGACTCCACTTTTCTTAGGCACTACATGTATAGGACTTACCAATTTGCTATCTGAGATAGGGTAGATGATGCCAACATCTAGTAGCTTCAGAATCTCTGCTCTTACCACTTCCTTCATGTTCGGGTTAAGCCTTCTCTGTGCCTCCCTGCTTGGTTTTGCATTGTTTTCAAGGAGTATTCTATGCATGCATTTGGATGGACTTATTCCCTTGATATCTGCAATGGTCCATCCTATTGCACTCTTGTGTTCTCGTAGTACCCTTAGCAGCTTATCTTCTTCCTGTGCACTCAGGTTCGCAGCAATTATCACTGGTAGCGTCTGGTTTTCACCCAAATATGCGTGCTTCAAATGATCGGGCAGCTGCTTAAGCTCTGGGTCTGTAAGTCTTGGTGCAGTCGACTGGTCTCTGGTAGTAGTCTGGACAGTCGACTGATCCCCTTCACCAGTCGACTTGTCCAGTGCACCAGTCGACTTACCTGCAGAAACAAAAAGTTCATCAGTCACCAATTGTTCAAATGCTGGTGCAAACTTACCTGAGTGTGACTGTGAAGTGTCAAGGTAATGTATTGTCTCCGCAATCTCCCAGTCATCCGATTCCTGTTCATTATTAGATAAAGTTAGAGATTGTGTAATTATGGCCTGTAATGGTTCAACGCTATGTACCTGAAATGTTTGATCAACAATATCCTGCACCACATCAACATTATAGCATTCATGATCATCATGTGAAAATTTTAGTGTATCAAACATTTTAAATTCAACATTCTCTCCATTTATTTTCATGCTTATGGTACCCTTTTTAACACAAATTTTTATATCAGCCGTACTCATAAAGGGCCTACCTAAAATGATTGGTAGAGAAGATGGCATTGAAGATTCCTCCATGTCTAACACAACAAAATCAGCAGGCAAAATGAAATCGTTTACCTGAACTAGGACATCTTCCAAAATACCTCTAGGTCTTTTGATACTGCGATCTGCCAATTGCAACGTGATGGATGTTGGTTGGAGTTCCCCCAATCCTAACTTTTCATAGATAGTGTATGGGAGAAGATTGATGCTTGCCCCCAAATCTAGTAGTGCTTTCTCAAAGAAGTGCTCTCCGATCCTACAAGGAATAGTAAAACTACCTGGGTCTTGTAATTTGGGGGGCAGTTTTCTTAGTAAGACAGCGCTTACTTCTTCTGTCAAGGCCACATCCTCCCTAACCTGAAATGTTCTTTTGTGAGTACAACATTCTTTCAAAAATTTAGCATACGAAGGAATTTGTTTAATAGCATCAAGTAGGGGGATATTAATTTCTACCTTTCTGAGAGTTTCAAAGATGTCAAATAAGTGTTGATCTTTCTTTTGTTTGACTAACCTTTGAGGGAATGGTGGCAAAACTGTTCTTTCTTTTTCACCTACCTTGTTGGACCCCACAATTTTTGATGGTTGTTCCTCTTTTTCTTCGGTGTGTGTTCCAACTTTGGTGTCAATTATCTTACCACTTCTTAATGTTGTGACTGCCTTGAGCTGTTCTTGGCCTCCAGGGTTTGGTATAGTTTGTGATGGAAGTTCCCCTGCCTTTCGCTCGCTTAATTCTTTAGCAATTTGGCCAATTTGTGTTTCCAACTTCTGAATTGCTTGCCCTTGTTGGTTGCTTGTTTGATGTTGTTGTTGGAGCAATTGAAGAACGGTGGATTCAAAATCCAACTTCTTCTGTTCTTGTACTGGCCTATCCATCCCACTTCCCATTTGGAAGTTCCGTGTATGTCCTTGTGTGAATCGAGTCCCTTGATTATTCTGATTATTGCTCCATGAGAAGTTTGGATGGTTCCTCCACCCTGGGTTGTATGTGTTCGAGAATGGGTTGTTCTTTGGTGGAAAAACTCCTCGACCTACATAGTTTGCATGCTCCTGATCTGTGAAAGAAGACATAGGACAAGTATCAGTGGTATGATCTACATGAGAACAAATTGCACAAATTTCATTTGTTTGATTTTTAACTCCACCCATCATAGACATTGCATTAACAAGCATATCAATTTTCTTATTCATGTTTACCATTTCCAATTGAATGTTATTGCTACTAGAAATTTCATAAACTCCCTGTTTTTTCGAAGGGCCCGTCCTTGTTGAGAATTGTTGTGAATTCTCGCTGAGTTCTTCAAATATTTCTATAACCTCTTCGCCGCTTTTCCTCATCAAGATCCCGTTGCAAGCTGAATCCACAATTGCCTTATTAGTATCATTTAAACCTTCATAAAAAGCTTGTACCTGATCGTCTTTAGGCATGTTGTGTGTTGGACACTTGAGAAGTTTGTTCTTGAAATCCTTCCAGGCTTCGAAAAATAAGTCTCCATCCTTTTGTTGGAAGAGTTGAATCTCCCTTTTTAGTTGTTTGGTCTTTTGGGCTGGAAAGAATTCTTTTAAGAACTTTGTTGCCAATTGCTCCCATGAGTTTATTGATCCTGGTTCCAAAGAATTATACCATAGTTTAGCGTTAAGTTTTAAGGAAAAAGGAAACAATATTAACCTGATTTGTTCAGGGGTAAGCCCTTGGACGCTTTGTGTCCTGCAAAGATCGAAAAAATCTTGTAAATGAAGATGGGGCTCTTCATCAGGTCTGCCACTGAAATGGGGAACCATACTAAGTAACTGAGGAGATAGATGCATGTTCCCTGTGACATTTAGTTGATACGCAATGCAGGAGGGTTGTTCAATGTTCTTAGGCGTAAATTTATCCTGCATTAGTATGCGATTGGGTATTTCTTCTGCCATGATTTCTTGTGACTGGGGTTTCTGAGCAGTCGACTGGGTTCGTGCAGCAGTCGACTGGTTGGTCGCAATCAGTCGACCTAACCTGTGCAAGGTGCGTTCTGTTTCTGCGTCAATTGGTAGTAGCTCTGGACGAAGTGATCTCCTTCCGTACATCCACCAAAATCCTGTAACCTAAAAGAAAAACTTATTAATAAACTAAAAGAAAGAAAATAAAAACTTCTTACTGATCTTAAGTTAAAATACTAGACAATCCCCGGCAACGGCGCCAAAAACTTGTTGTGCAAATCTAGATACCTAAATATATAGATAAACTAGACACAAATTATGAAACCTCTCAAGTGCACGAATCGTTTATAGAATCGTAGTAATAGCAAGGGTCGATCCCACAGAGATTGTAGATTTTAACTTACTAATCAATAAAAAGAATCATAAAGAGTTGTTTGGAAGTCTAAAAGAAATAAAAAGATTAAAACTAAATTAAGGAATGTTGAATCACAAATATTTATGAAGTAGTTGGGTTTAGATCTCCACCTATAGTTAGTAATGCTAAGTCACCTTCTGAATTTCTTCTTATTACTCATGTTTGTTCACTTTAAGGGCATGGTATCTACTCCCTAAAGTACTGTTTCCCTAGGCCAAGAATTAGGCATGGTATCTACTAAGTTGTATTTAAGGAAAACATAAGATCAGTGGAAACGAACAAACACTCAAGGCTCTAGAAATTGGTATCAGATCTAGATCCCTTAAGTTGATTGAACCAGGAACCCCTAAAGATTCCTTTGTTACAATTACGGGCACGAGATACGGGTCGTCTCAATATGCTCATATAACAGATTCAGATGAATGGTAACACAAACTTGATATTCTCAAGCTCTGTTTGTCAGTCGACTGGCTCTCACCTCAGTCGACTGCTCTCAGGCTTCGAGAACAAGTTTGGTTATCACAAACCTATGTCAATTCAATCAGATTCAATCAATAAGTAAAATAGAAGAATTCAGAAGAACATAGCACTACATAACTACGGCTTCAATCTACCCAACTATGAAATTTAGTTCCACATAATAATAGTTTTATTAATCAACAAATTCGAATACATGATCAACATTAAAGACTAAAGAGAAGAGAAATAAACTAATGGAGTCCGGCAATAAGGTCGACTGGCTGTCACACAGTCGACTGCCTTCGAATACTGGATCTTCTCTCTCCTTCTTCGATGCTGATAGAATGATGCCTCTTGTTGATTTGACTTGATGGTTTGCAACCCTGTGATTCGGTGGTGGATGATGGGGAGATGACGAGAGTCGAGCGAGAGGGCCTGCGATATCTCTTGACTGATATTTATAGAGCGCGGATGAAGAATTAGGGTTTTGCCCTTTTTCAGGAAAGTCCTTCTTTATTTGATTTGGTGATTTATATCTTTCTCTTTTCTTCTTTCCTTCCTTATCTGTTAACCACGTGCTCTTGAAAATCCCCAGTCTCTAGATTTGATTTGCATAAATCTGGATTCAGATAGATTTGAAATTAGATTTGGATGAATCTTCGAATATCTTATCTGTTTACTCCGTCGCAGACCAGTCGACTGCCTCTGGATGTAAGTCGACTGTGTCGAGACTTTAGTATTTTCATGATTCATCAGCCCAGTCGACTTGGCGTGTAAACTTGATTCCCTGTCCAGTCGCCTGTAAGCATGATCAGTCGACTGATCTCCTGCAGTTTCCTGTGTTTCATCCTTGCAATCCTGAATTTGCTTCGTTTTGCTGTTATAGACTGTTTCCTATGAAAAAGAGAAAATAAGAGTTAAATACCACATATAGAGCTTTTAAATGTCTAATTGCACTAAAGTTATTGCTCTAAAATGTGAATAATATTGTGTTCATCAGCCGCTCGCCGTGGACTTCGAGCCACACGCGAGAAAAATTCTAAGCCTCGCCTCGCCTAGTCGCTGCCTCGCCTCTCCGAAGCACTAGCACCTCGGCACTCAGTGTGGACTTCAAGCCACATACGAGCAAATCTCTGGGCCTTGCCTTACATCATCGCTGCCTGGCCATGCCGAAGCACTAGCACCTCGGTGCTCGGCGTGGACTTCGAGCCACACACGAGGAAACTTCTAAGGCTCGCCTCGCCTCGCTGAAGCCCTAGTGCCTCATCACTCGGTGTGGACTTCAAGCCACACGTGAGCAAATCTTTGGGCCTCGCATCACCGCTTCGCTGCTTGCCACGCCGAGGCGCTCAGCGTGGGCTTCTAACCACACGTGAGTTAGCTTCGCCATCACCTCGCCGTTTCTCTCCTCGCTTCCCCGAGGTGAACGCCTTCCGCATTCGGCATGGACTTCGAGCCGCATGCGAGTGGGCCTCACCACCTCGCCACCTCGCCGAGCCAAGCCAATATGGAACAACACCTGACGAACCGAATAATCTCCTCCAAACTCGTGCTCTCGTTTAGTTTTTCTTCCCACTGGAGAGAACTACTCCTCGAATGGTATTATACCCAACCTCTAGGAGTGGGGGGCCTATGATATGGGTAAAAAACCCAGTTCATCTGAATCATAAGATCACCATGAATCCTGAGATCTCTAAAAATATGTCTGTAATCCCCATGGGTCGCTCACAGGCCCACTACTTTAGGTCAGCCCACGGAAGGGGGCCTATCCGGCCCATTACAGAACCCTTTTCCTGCCTATAAATACAGACCCCCTCCCCCCCGTTACCAGGTGATCATTTTTTTATCACTAAACCATAATTTACATCCCTAGTTGCTAACTTGATTGTCGGAGGGCCTACCGCCGGGATAACTTCCGGTGTTTTCGGCTTTTCGCAGGTTTCCGGCGGCCAACAACCAACATAACCATCTCCAGATCCACAAACTCCAATCAAATACTAGACTCTCATCACGATGAAATCAACAACTGAATTCTGAGATTTTCATCAAATACAAGAACTCATCATCTGTTGCTCCCACACTGTAAATCAGCGGCATGAGTAGTTAGTTTGCTAGCACTAGTATTAAGTTATTAACTAGTGGGGCTATTAATTTCTTAATTTATCCTTGAGTTTTCACAAAAGTCATGGTCCTTCACTGAAAGGATTTTGATGTTCAAATTTAATTACGTTGTTTAAACACAAAAATGGATACATGTCATTTCCATTGATCTAATTTGTGTATGTTTTTAGTGGATATGAAGTCTGATGTTAAGTCTTTGAATGTGAATTTGATGATGACTTCTCACTCATGTCCGCCCTAAGTGGTCTTGCTAAACCAGAGTTAGAACTGTAATTCTCATTCAGATTTAAGATTTTGTTTTCTTACTACGTACACACATAAAAAAAGAAATAAGATAGAGACAAACCGGGAAAACCAATGCAAATTATCAAGTCAAGAAACTGCATCTGCTATCGGTTGAGTTGAACCAAAACCCTCTATGATAGTGGAAGTTCAATACACGGTGCATGAATTTAATGAATCAAGGGACAAATCTCAAAGTACTAGAACATGTCTATTGAGACTATTAATTGTAGATAAACTACTCGAGAGGATCTTGGGATTATATGTGACTATATTGTTGGGTTTATGTCTTACATACTATGTTTGATAAGAAGACGATGAGACGATGGAGGAATCGGGACGATCGGAGACGGAGTGGAAGTAAGGGAAACAGTCAGCAGCAGCAGCAGGTGGAGTTGTGGTCGACCGTACATGGGGTACGGTCGACCGTCCAACTCTGTAGAAGTTCCCGAGAGGGGGACGGTTGACCGACCTTGTGGTGCGGTCGACCGCGCGCGGCGCTGATGGATAAATTGGGTCGGGTCTTGGTAATTCGTGAGAAGCCCAACTTGCTCTTCAAGTCAGATCTGACGGTTCTTATCGTAGGTTTATCTCTACAGGTATATCCAAAGGCTATTGTATCAAGATATCATACTAGATTTTTTTTAGATCTCTATATATTGTTGTTATTGGCCTCCATCGAGAGCCAAGAGAGAGAGTACTTCATTGAAGGAGAGATTGAGCGATTTTCTAATTGTAAACAACTAATACTTGCTGGTGGGGCTTGAGAGAGGGTCGTGGTGAGAATTGTAATATTCTTGTATCTTCTCTAGTTGAATAACATTTTGGATTTCTTCTCCCCCGGATTAAGGTGAAAGCCACAACCGGAACAAATTGGTGTGTGCTTTGGTGTGTTTGGTATGATCTCATATGTGGTGGATAGTTTGTGTTGATTGCATCGAATAACTCAACAAGATCCTAAGAGGGGTTTTCAGTAGAAATCCCTAACAATTGGTATCAGAGCTTCGGGTTCAAGGGTTTGTTCGAGTTCCTTGGAGATTATGGCAGATCAGATCACGAAGATCAAGCGGTTCAAAGGCAAGATCAACTTTGATCTCTTGAAAGTGGACATGCATGAATCATGGTTCAACAGGACTTGGTTCTAGTCCTAGAAAGAGATAAAGGGAGACCAATCGGCACAATGCTGGAGAAGTAGAAGAAGATATGTTCAGAAGCCTTGGATTTAATCCGGTTGTCATCGACGAGCGAAGTCAGGTATAGGAGAAGCACGACGAGTATTTGGGCAAGATTCAGAACTGACTACTCGGTATCGTCATCACAGGGTCGGATGTACCAGCGAAGAAAGTTGTGGGATTTCTTAATGAAGGAAAGTATAGCACTTCTAGATCATGAAGTGGAGTTCAATTTGGAGTTATCTGAACTGAAGGCGTTCAACGCAGATGATCTAAGGGTTTCCGACTCGATATATTTATCACCAAATCCATCCAACATGATAACCGTGCTAGATGAGAAATCTACCAAGGAGAAGTTTTTCATAGCAGGTATGATCAAGGGGTTGGAGGAGAATGCACTTAGGAAGGAGAGTCAGAAATCGGCGTCAACTTCTGTGAGTTGCTAGGAGGTGGATTGTACTTTGATTGGAAGGGCAAGTGTATGTAGGAGTATGGTCTGTGGCCACCAGTGCAAAGGGATTGAGCATTACATGAGAGACTGTTACAAGCAGTTGAGTCAGAGGGGTGCCAAATCAAGTGCCGCTGAATCAGGTGATGGCTTAAACAGTATTTTTGTTTCAAGTTCTTTAGAATTGAATTCCGATTGTTCTTTTGATTTGGTTAGTTCTTCTCAATTTTACTCTGAGAGGGAGATGGTTTCCACTTGCAAATTTCCATCATATCGTTGTGTGGGAACGAAGGTTGATAAGATTTGTAAAGTAATAGTTTCTACTTACAAGTTTACCTCATGTTGTTGTGTGGGAACAAAGATTGACAGGATTTGTGAAGTAAGGGGCGAGAAAACTAATGAGTCAAAGATGATAAACGGAAGGGAATACACACTAGAGGAGGACATGTATATTCCTTTGATGAAGCGGTGCCTTATATCCATGAGAACTTTATAAGTTCGGGACTGCAGGTACACAGATCCAGGTGGAGTTCGTTCAGTTTGGGAAAGTTATTGCAAGGTGATGAAGCGTGAGGGGGGGATTGAGTAGGGTCAGCACAACCTCTACCAGCTTTGGAGGAACATGAGACCTTGGCCAAATGGTTTGAAGCCCATTGTTCCTAAAGCACCATCTAGTATGCCGTCACTAGAATCATCCGACGTTCGAATATCGTCGGAAGGTGGAAAGAGCCTTGAGGTAGGTGGAGTTCGTGTGGAGGGTGACACTTCCATGATTACATCTATTGGAGTGTGCCCTTGAGGGGGGCATACAGCGGGAGAAAAACAGGTGGAGATAGATTTAACTATTTGACTTGCTGACAAATCTCACACTTCACCACAAATTCAGCCACATCCCGCTTCAAACCTGACCACCAGAAATGCTATTTGATATCTTTGTACATCTTAGTACTCCCAGGATGTACTGACAAAAGAGTAGTATGCGCCTCCTAAAGAATACTCTCTTTCATGTCCGACTGATCCGAAACACACAGTCTATCTCCGAACCACAGCACTCCATCCCTGATTTGAAATCCGGGCAACCTGCCAGCACCAACCTACTCCTTCATCTCCAAGATATCAGCATCAACCTCCTGACTTGCAATAATCCTTTCATTCAATGTAGGCTGAAGCCTCAGCTGAGCTAAGGATGCTCCCAATCCTTGCAAGACAACTTCAATACCGGCTCGATCCAATTCTTCCACCAGATACTTCTGAGTTGTAATCAAACTGGATAAACTGCTCTTACGGCTAAGTGCATTAGCAACAACATTATCTTTCCCAGGATGATACTTGATCTCAGGTCGTATGTCCTCAAGCACTTCCAATCATCTCCGTTACCTCAAATTCTGATCCTTCTGCTGGTATATGTACTTCAAACTCTTGTGGTCCGTATACATGTTCAATTTCTCACCGTACACCTAGTGTCTCGATTGCTTTAAGGCGAAGATAATTGCAGCCAATTCCAGATCATGAGTCGGATAATTCTTCTCATGCGTTCGTAGTTGCCTAGACCCAAAAGCGATCACTTTTCCTTCTTGCATTAAGACACAACCAAGCTCACGATGTGAAGCATCGCTGTAAACATCATACTCAATACCTACTCTAAGCAAAGTCAAAATAGGTGCAGTAGTCAGCTTCTCTTTCAACTCTTGAAAGCTTACCGCACATTGCTCAGTCCACTTGAAGTCCACATTCTTCTTGGTCAAACCAGTGAGCGGCACGGCTAACTGAGCATAACCATAAATGAATCTCCTGTAGTATCCAGTCAATCTAAGAAAACTCCTAACTTCCTTTACTGTAGTAGGCCTTGCCCAATCTCTCACTGCCTCTATCTTCTGAGGATCAGTTGCCACTCCCTCCTTAGAAAGGATGTAACCTAGGAATGCCACTTCAGATTTCCAGAAATCGCACTTGGACAGCTTGGCATACAACTCCTGCTCTACCAGCTTCCTCAAAATTGCTGCCAGATGCTCAGTGTGCTCCTCTTCTGACTTGGTGTACACGAGAATATCGTCGATAAACACCACGACGAAAGAATCAATGAACGGCCTCAGAACTCTGTTCATCATATCTATGAAGATTGCGGGTGCATTCGTCACTCCAAATGGCATAACTAAGAATTCGTAATGCCCATGTCGAGTTCTAAATGCAGTTTTGTGCACATCTTCAGCTTTCACTCGAACTTGATGATATTCTGATCGAAGTTCTATCTTGGAGAAAATAACTGCTCCTTGTAGACGATCGAACAAGTCATCAATTCGGGGAATATGATACTTATTCTAAACAGTGACCTTATTCAGCTCTCGGTAATCGATACACATCCTCATCGATCCATCCTTCTTCTTTACCAAGAGCACTGGTGCTCCCCAAGGTGACGCACTAAGTTGAATAAAGCCTTTCTCCAACAGTTCCTCAATCTGCCATTTCACCTCATCCTACTCCACAGGAGCCATCCTATACGGTGCCTTAGAAATAGGGGTACTTCCCGGTTGAATAGTGATACTGAACTCTACATCACGTTGCGGGGGTAACACGGGCAAATCATCTAAGAACACAGTCGAATACTCCCGAACCACAGGAATCCTTTGCACTTCCTCAGGAATCTCTTCCTTGCGGATAGCTGCCACCAGCCTGGAACACTTCTTCTTCCCTTGGAAAGTGACTTCAGGTCCACCTAGAGGCCTTCACTGTTACCATCTTGGTCTTACACTCAATGCTTGCACTGTACACCGACATCCAATCAATGCCAATGATAACATCGACTTCCAAGATAGTCAGCACGATTAGATCAATCCCAAAGATTCTGTCCCCAATCACAATCTCGCAATCTGCATAGTACCGATCAGTGGTTAAAGTCTCCCCTGATGGAGTGGCTACTACTAAGATCTTGCCTGGAAAAATCTTCGGTTCAACTTCCAACACCTTAGCAAATTTAAGACATAAAAGTACGAGATGATCCAGTATCGAACAAAATAACAACTTTCATTCCATTCAAATAAAGTTCTCATGTTACATAATACACACTCATTACGTAACAGTTCACTAAATAAGGGGAAAAAGAAACAACAAAAATCTCTAAACATCTGTCCTCGTACCAGTGATGACATGATCCACCTCATCAGCATCAGCTTCAGTCAAGGCAAATACTCACCCTTACTGGTATAGCTTCTTCCCAGTCTGCTGCATTGGTACATTGCGATTAACATTCCGCGGTTTGGGACATTGAGATTGGTAATGTCCCGTCTCACCGCAGTTGTAGCAATTTACCGTAGGAGGTCTCACAAAATTATTCCCGGGTCTTCCAACCACACTGATAGTGTTCGCCCATGTCAGTTTGAACATTTGTGCCAATGGTTGTCCCTTGAAATTTCTAGAATTTGTGGGCATCTTCCCAGACTTCTAGTTGTTCCTCCGATTCTGAACAACATAAAACTGCTCCATTTCTGCTTCCGTGGCTGCTGCGCGTTTGACCAGCTTGTCAAACCTCCTGATACCGAGTGGTATCATCCTGGATCTCAGGCTCGACCTCAACCCATGCTCGAACTTACGAGCCTTCTTCGCCTCATCCATCACCAATTCGGGAGCATACCTTGAGAGCTGAGTAAATTTGGTCTCATACTCCCTAACTGACATGCCATCTTGTTGCAGCGACAGAAACTCCATGGCCTTCTTCTCCTGGACGTCTGAAGGAAAGTAATGACTGCGGAATTCCTCCAAAAATTCCTCCCAGCCAAGAACCAAGCCTCCCATCGTCCGCTTCATCGACTGCCACCACACAGCCGCATCCTTCTCGAATTGCAGAGTTGCCAACTTCACCTTGCTGCCCTCCAGGGTCTCCAAGACTTCGAAGATAGTCTCAACCTGCTGAATCCAGTTGTCAGCCGTATTAGGGTCTGACTTCCCTTTAAATATCGGTGGTTTCATTCGTTTAAATGATTCCATGAGTTTGATTGCTTCGAGTACCGAATTCGCAGGCACCCTTCCCTGATTCTGATTCATGGCAACGGCATTGAGTATCTGATAAACCCTCGCTAGCTCCGTTTTTAAGTCTAGATCTTCACCAGATCTTGCTCTTCGTCCAGCCATGTTCTAATGCAAAAGACCCATTAAATTCGAAGTATTGAACATGAACTTTTAAATCAACATTTTCATTTCATTAAATTTCAAACTTTATACATTCGAATTTAAAACATTTCTGACATCAAAATGAAAGCAGTGGATGATACAACGGTCTAACTCCTACTGTTCCTCTTGGCTTCACGAAGCTCTCCTCGTAGTTCTTCCACTTCCTCCTTCAGTACATCGGTCATGTTTTTCCTCTTCTCGAGTTCACATACACGATGACTGAGAACTGCAAAATCATCCTTGCACTTCGCCAACTGAGCCTCCAATAGTCCGATTCTCTCCCGCAGAGTTTCTACCTGCCTCTGAAGAGACATCACAAGACTACTCGGAACTGATTCTTCTTCTTCGTCAGAAGAATCATCAGATGAGTCCGGAGGTGGAGTGATCTCTCGGGATTCAGGCCATTCCTTCCCGTCAGAGTCTACTTATCCTGGGTAGTACTCTTCCTCAGAATCTGCTTGTCCAGGGTAGTAGTCTTCCTCTATGATATGCCAATTGTCGTCTCCAGCAGGGTCGAAGTGATCAGCCATCTTAGAAAAAGGAGGAGAAGCATAAATCACAGAGCAACACAAATGTAAGTGACTTATATTTAAATCTCTAGACTCAACACACACTCTATTGTCCATTTATAGGGTGTCGTTCCTTATAAATTTGTACTATTGTGAAGCGTGGCTCTGATAACACTCTGTAACACCCTGAATTCCAAAATACAATTGAATTCGAGCTTCCACAGGATCTTTACACTTCTTTCGTACAATTTTACAAGGAATTTAAAACTTTTCACTTTACATCAGAGTTACAATGAATCTTTACATTTTACAGCGGAAGCAAAATTACAACATTTATATAAATGAAAGTACAACAACATTTGAATAATCTCTAAGCATCAGTTCTTCTTTAATCTTTATCATGCCATTTATCCTGCATACAAAACTGTGGGTACGTTAGTTTATTCAACCGACGAATATTATACAAGACCATCCTCTCTATGCCGAAAACAGTATAATTGATTTTCCATACTTAACAAACACAAACTTGTACATATCAAACTACAGGGAATATCCTATTGATGTCGTGTTGTGATTGTGCACTTAGTCCTTAATGCAGTTATTTATATTATATGACACTAATGCGTACTTGTTCAGATTCTATGCATCCCATACTACATAGGTCCGAGGGCAAGCCTCTTAATCGTTCTTCATCTTGTAGGGTTCAATCCCTCGTCATGACTTAATCTACTACTGTAACTACGGTAAGTATCCTAGATGTCATATAAGTACGTGCTCATGTACAGAAAAACTGGAGGGGAATCCCACGTTATGTCACGACGCATCGTGAAGACAACCTATGGACAATTCAGCCTCCTTCATGGCGCACGATCCTCTCGCAGTCACCAAACACCCCACAAGCGTCGCCAAGATCCTGATAATTCCGGAATAGTGCCCACGCATGTCACGACGCATCGTGAAGACAAACTGTGAATCACACCCACATCGTAAACTCGAGGCCCTCATACTCGTGTTTTTCTCTCACTTTCATCACCTCTTCACTATGTACTAATTCTTAATTTAATAAAATCATGAATAAAATCAATCTCTTAGAGTCAGCCCTCTCACTAATACCGGTCTTATTTCTTTCACTTCATAATGACCCAAACTTGGTCTTTTCAATTTCAATAATCATATCTCATCACTTTCACTTGTCGGTGTGAGTTTTGGCTACACCCTAATTTTCAATTTCAATTTACATGTTTGAGTTGTCATACTCAAGAGCATTTCTCTTTTCCAATTACATGATTTTCAATCCTCTCATGAATCAATTATCATACATGGAGTTCAATTATAACTCATGCATTTCATAAACAACATTTATTTCCACATTAACATCATATCACGAAAGCATCTAGTCAAATGAATATTCATAATATCACCATTGTCATGCTACTCTTTAGCAATAATGACCCATATAAAATTCACATTTATATTTTCTTTCCATCAATTTTCCTTTCTTAATACTTATCTTAATCACCTCGTGAAAACACACATTTTTATAAAATTATACGGGCAAGAAACCATAGTTTCGAATACAACTTTACCTCAAAACACACTTTATTTCATTCCAATAACTTCCAATTTATTTTCATAAGTTGTATTTGATTTTAAAATAAATACCGTATTTTTTCTGAATTTTTATACATCAAGAAAACCCCCAAAATCAAATTATATAAAAAAAATGCATTATGGCCACACATAGAATCGAACCTGCAACCTTTAAGAAGATAGCCGCACACGCTAGCCACTAGGCCATTTGCGCTCAGCGATATGAAAGGGAGACAGAGCGTTTTATACTCTCTGTTCGATGTTGGGTATTTTTAAAACGCTCACAAAAAGAAGGGTGGACACAGGTATCGAACCAGCGACATCAAGACACACACCGTGGTACTGTAGTGCCAGAACGCCAACCGACCACTTGAGCTGTAGGCTCAAGTTGTCACAAATACATCTTGAATTCTATTTAACTTGAGTCTCTATTTTATTAAAATGTTTCGATGTTCACAAGCTCTTATCTTTGTTTTTCTTGCACCAAAAACCATGTAAATTACCAGAACGTATATTTTAACTTAAATTAACACCCCAGTATTTTTAAAATAATTTTTTCAGTAATTTAATACACATTTCTCATACAATAATTTAAATTGCATACTACTCTCTCCATAGTTCAAATTTTACATTTCTCAAATACAAATTGGTATAAAAAAAATCACATTATAAATATAATTCCCTGTTTTTTCCTCTTTCATAAATCCAAATGCATAGGATAATTTTATTCATTTGAAACAATATCATGATAGTCCATTTAGCACATAAAACAATAATTTCATCTACTAGCATTTTGTACTCAATTTTGACATTATCAACAATCTCAATTCAATATTTCCATAACTACAAGCAATTTGCACACAAAATTAAGATTCATGACAATTTAACATACAATCTATCAAGCATTAATCTGATCAACTAGCAAGTCCTTTTTCCAATTAAGTGTACTCTTATTAGTTTCTTTCATGCATCATTACTTCAATCACTCCTAGCATGGCATTTAAGTTAGAAATATAGAAAACTACCCACCTTATTTTGGAGAGAAAATCACACGACAAATCCTAAACGAAAAGCCCTTCTCCTCCTAGATTGAGCTTGCCCACATGAGTGTGTCTCCTCCTTGCTTGATGTGCAAACCGAAAGCTCCCAAGTGGTGTAGCCGGCCTCCTTGCTTCTAGCACACACACTCAAACTCTCAATCTTTTATTCTCACTTCTTACTAATAATCAACTACTAATAATTGTATTCTTTCACTATAGGTTTGGAAATGAAGAGTGCAAGAATAACTATGCTAGGGGGGTATTTATACAAAATTTTGGGACAATTTGAAGGCTAAGATTGATCTAGGAGTTAAGAAACAAAGGTTAGGATTCAAGGGGAAGTTGTTGTAACCAACCATGATCACAAAAACTACCTCCCACAAACTCCACTCTCTTTTCCCTCCTAGTCCATATCCGGCCATGCAAAAAGTGCACAAACACGTGCACGTGTGATGCACGTGTTCCCATAGTCCCCTATTTTAAAAGTTGTACATTTTATTTTTTATAAAAAATCTATAAAAATTGTCTACACTACAAGTTGTAATAAAAAAGAGAATAAAATCATGGGCTTTTATTTAATGGGCCAAAATAGCTTACATTTAAAATAAATTAAGTTGGGCTCAAAATAAAAGAATACTTATGTTTGTTTAAAAATAGGCTTTGGGTAAAAATAATAAAAGACATATATATATATATATATATATATATATATATATATATATACTCATTTATCTATGAAATGAAAATAATTATAAAATTTTATACCGCTAGATTGCACGTGTACAATACGT
This sequence comes from Hemerocallis citrina, assembly GCA_017893485.1. Classification (NCBI taxonomy): domain Eukaryota; kingdom Viridiplantae; phylum Streptophyta; class Magnoliopsida; order Asparagales; family Asphodelaceae; genus Hemerocallis; species Hemerocallis citrina. The sequence goes on from CM030365.1 coordinate 136,243,951, forward strand.
ACAAATTAATAATACAAAATAATAATTCTCATAAATGAAAATTCAGGGTATTACAGCAATCAACAAAAAACCCTTGTATTTTCTATATAAATGTGTTCCATCTATACTAAAATCAGGTCGACATGACTTAAAACCTTCAATTGAAGCCGCAAATGCCCAAATACTTCTTTGAATGTTTCCTCACCAGGACCGGACGGAATCTTATCCCAATGTACGTAAGTTCTTGGATTTGATTCTTGTATTGCTTACAACAGAACATGAAACTCGCATATGCTTCCTCAAACCCTTCAAAAGACTTCTCAATAGCTCTCTATTTTGCTATACAAACTTTCTTGTACGAAATATTATAATTACATTGAAGCAAGACTATCTCAATTATGGCTCTCGGTGTCGTTCCTAATTGTGCATTGACAACATTCAAAATTATATGCAAACCAAGCTTCGAATCAACTCTATTGTGGTCCTCACTTAAGGTCGGATTGGTACATGTATGTACCTCTCCCAATTTATTCACAATGAGTACGTCTGTCTTTTTGGAAAAATTGAAAGGAATCGCCATAGTCAACCTGGCTTAGCTATGCCTTCGGGATTTTGTGACCTCTCATCATTTGTACACTGTTTTGGTGTGAAAATACATTTGGCGACATTTTGACTTTTGTTCAATTTCACTGTGACAAATTCTCGATGTTCCTTAATGGATAACATCTTCACCGCATGCTGGATATTATCTTTGCTTTCAAACTTTTGGCCAATATACAATCTACCTGTCTTCGATGAACCACATGATTTCTGTAAATTGATGTACCCGGGCGTTATTAACACAATCAGACAATTCAAATTCAGGCACCGTTGGACTCATGAATTTAGTCCAGGGGACCGCATGTTGGAAATCAACCCCCGTTTCCTGAACATCATTAACATTATCAGCTGGGTGCTCATCTTCTTCATATTCCTCATGTTCTACATCTTCCTCGTATTCTTCATCTTATTTGTCTTCTAATAACTCATTGTTAACTGTAGCATGATTGAAGGATTCAATAATGTTTTTGTTATCAACAAAATTGTGTACAAAGCTTGAAGGACATCGTGGCAAGTCATGTTTGAAGGAATTTGTTCATTTTGAATTTGTGAACATGTTTTCTTGTCGAGACGACAATATTTCATGTGGTTCAGGACTCGGATGGGGACTCGTCTCATGGGTCGGCACTTCATTGTACTGGGCTTGAAATATTATTAACATGTGGCGGACTATTATGAATCTTGATTTTTTCAACATATAATTCAAATGCAGTCCAACTATAATTCAGATTAACTATTCTTGCAAGCATGAAAGTAAGAGCGTCATCATCGACTACAGGCACCGCTAGGAAATATTGGGATTCTTCTTTTCCAGTTGCATATCGAGCTCAGATTTTAACACTCCATTCACCTATATCCCAGTTAGTAAATTCGTACACCTTCTTTACTAGTTCATGCTTTATAATTACGGGGAACCCAAATTAATAATTACGGGGAGCTAAAATTAATTCTGATTCGACACCACTATAACAAGCTCCTAACTTTGGGTCTCGAATTATTTCTCTTCCGTAATATAACCAAATAGAAATTTTGTAATCCATACCTATATGTAAATGGAAGAATATGTGAGTAATTATCCAATAAAAAATATAACACACACACACACTATACTTATATATGGTTCTATGAATACCTTCAATTCAACCCCGAAGTTTGAGTGCGTAGATGACGACGGAGATGATGTCGGAGAAGACGAAGGAGGTGCTAATCATCGGGGGTTTTGTCAGAGTCAATGTGGGTGGGGACAGTTGGATAATTTGGACGAATAGGAAAATTAGGGTTTGGGGAATTGAGGATTGAAGTTTGATGGGGAGAGCAAAATTAAGTGAAGTGGAGAGGGCGATTTGGGAGAGATTTTACGGAGTTGGAGTAGCTCAATTTTGGTTCTTGGGTTTTTGGAGAATTGACTTTCGGAGTTGGAGAGAGTTTTGGGAAAGATGAAGAGAAGGGGATAATGGAAAGTAGAAGGTTATAAACACTGGATCCTACGAAGCATATAACTGATTCCACAATTGTGAATTGCGGACTATATTATATCGGGACTGCAGTACCCAACTGCGGCCTCATACTTTTCACATTTTACACATAGATATTTTCACCCCAAGTCTCGGAGCTATTAATCAAAGATGAATGAGATGTACTTTGAAACCGTAGAGGACGCAGTTCGATATTGCGGCCTATGAGAACTGGTTTGCTCTCGAAATTAGTTTGAAAACTGAGGGTCTGTTTGTTTCACGTTTTTTTTATTTTTTTCTGAAATAATATCCTGAGTTGGCGTTTGTTTTAAGTGTTTTTTCCAAACACTATTCAGAATACTGATAACCCCCTCTTTTCGAAAACAACTCATTCTCTCTCTCTCCACCGCCGTCAAAACTCGAAACCAACAACTGCATGACCCCCAAAACCAACCCACAACCTAACCCAAACCCGCACACCCGACCCTAATGGCCGACGACGGACCAAACCCTGAAATCATCGTCGTCATCGATGGTGTCAGCAGCTCCGCGTCCGACGATCGCGCTCCCGCCCCTGCTCGACCTTCGAGAGCCTCTTCCGGGGCGGCGTCGCTGACGTCAGCCCTGGTCCTCTGACGCTAGTCTCGAGCTTCTTCGCCGACGATCCCGACAGCGACTGCCGCTCCTTCTCCCAGCTCCTCGCCGGCGCCATGGCTTCCCCGGCGGCAGCAAGAAGGGAGGCGGCAATGGAGGAGGTGAAGGACGAGGAGGAAAGGCCGTTGAGGATGGCGCCGCAGTCGCAGTCGTCGTCGCCGTTTTTTATGGTGCCAACTGGACTGAGTCCCAGTGGGCTGCTGGAATCGCCGGTGGTGTTCTCCAATAATTTGGTTGGTAATTAACTTCAAGATTTGATTTTTAGTTGGTTTCGTTTGTTAACCGTTGAAACTAGTTGTAGATGGTTACTTGAATGAGTGTGTGTAAGGATTGAGACATGGCTGTTGGATGTAGGGTTTTGGTTTGTGTTCTTGATGAATTGGTGGTATTGAATGGAGAACCTTTAAGAGGTTGGACTGCCCCTGTTTGTTTTGGGGAAGGTGGCGATTTAAGGGTTGGATAAGGAAAGTGAGGTAAAAATGAGGGAGATTTGAAGCATCTCAAATGTAGGAGAATAGAGGGAGAAAATGATCGAGTATAGGAGTACAAGTGTCTTTTCACGTTTTCGTATGAAAGTTGGGTAGCAAAAGGTGGAAAAACTGTAAGGGTATTTAAAGGTAAAAGAGGTTTACGTTAGCCGTTAGGGCATATAACAGAATAATAGCTTTGTTTATTATTAACAATGTTGTGCAATTTTGACCTTGGGGCATGTTGCTCTATGCTAGATAGTTGTTGATTTTTTGCTTGAAATATAACCAACCAGCTTTTAAACTCTCTTTTTCAGAAAAACAGCTTTTAGATAACAGTTTTCAGTAAAAAAATATAACCAAACAGCTTTTAAACTCTCCTTTTCAGAAAAACAGCTTTCAGATAACAGTTTTCAGCTAGAAATATAACCGAACAGCTTTTAAACTCTCTTTTTCAGAAAAACAGCTTTCAGAAAACAGTTTTCAGCAAGAAATATAACCAAACAGCTTTTAAACTCTCTTTTTCAGAAAAACAGCTTTTAGATAACAGTTTTCAGTAAAAAATATAACCAAACAGCTTTTAAACTCTCTTTTTCAAAAAAACAACTTTCAGATAACAGTTTTCAGCTAGAAATATAACCGAACAGCTTTTAAACTCTCTTTTTCAGAAAAGCAGCTTTCAGAAAACAGTTTTCAGTAAGAAATATAACCAAACAGTTTTTAAACTCTCTTTTTCAGAAAAACGGCTTTTAGATAACAGTTTTCAGTAAAAAATATAACCAAACAGCTTTTAAACTCTCTTTTTCAGAACAACAGCTTTCAGATAATAGTTTTCAGCTAGAAATATAACCGAACAGCTTTTAAACTCTCTTTTTCAGAAAAACAGCTTTCAGAAAACAGTTTTCAACAAGAAATATAACCGAACAGCTTTTAAACTCTCTTTTTGAGAAAAACAGCTTTCAGAAAACAGTTTTCAGCAAGAAATATAACCGAACAGCTCTTAAACTCTCTTTTTCAGAAAACAGCTTTCAGAAAATAGTTTTCAGCAATAAATATAACCGAACAGCTTTTAAACTCTCTTTTTCAGAAAAACAGCTTTCAGAAAACAGCTTTCAGCAAGAAATATAACCGAACAGCTTTTAAACTCTCTTTTTCAGAAAAACAGCTTTTAGATAACAGTTTTCAGCTAGAAATATAACCGAACAGCTTTTAAACTCTCTTTTTCAGAAAAACAGCTTTCAGATAACAGTTTTCAGCTAGAAATATAACAGAACAGCTTTCAAACTCTCTTTTTCAGAAAAACAGCTTTCAGAATACAGTTTTCAGAAATAAATATAACCAAACAGCTTTTAAACTCATTTTCAGAAAAACAATTTTCAGAATACAGTTTTCAGAAAACTCTATTCAGAAAACTCTTTTCAAAACAACAAAACAAACGCACCCTGAGTTATCTTGAGAATTATTTTCGAAAAGTGGGTCAGTTCAGGAAAAAAATCCGTTATAAGAGCATCTGTAGTCGTTTGCTATATATCGATAATATCGATATTTAGGTTAAAAAGCAGCTGCAGTCGTTTGCTATATATCGATATTATCGATAAATCGCTACAGTAGATTGCTATAAATGAGAAACGAAATAGCTTTTATCGATATCTGAGGGGCGGCGTTCGAAGAGCCGTCCCACTAAAAAAATTACTATTATAAGCGTCGGACGGCACTTGAAATGCCGTCCGTTCGAAAAATTTCTAATTTAGCCGATTAATTAAATCCCGAAAATCCAATTAACGCCCACTGTCGGACGGCACTCTATGTGCCGTCTGTTTCAAAAGCGGAATTCCCGGACGGCACTTGATGTGCCGTCCGTTGGAGATTTATTATAAAAAAAAAATTTTGCGGATTGACGAGTGCAGGGGAAGCATGAAATTAGGTACTTCAGGTCGAAAGGTGCTACAGTCCAAAAGGTTCTACGTTCAATAAAGTAGGGAATAAAGTGCTACGAGGCAATTTTTTTTTTTTTTTTTTTTTTAAACGGACGGCACTTCATGTGCCGTCCGACGATTCCGCACCCAATTTTTGCTTTTTCGCCCTCCGACGGCATATCAAATGTCGTCGCTTAATATTAATAATTAATTGCTATAATATAGCTTTCGACGAGTGCAGCGAAATCCAAATTTCTATTTCTATTTATCAATATATGAATAATTTTAACATTAACGACTACAGATGCTCTAAGATAGTTTTTCACACTGCAGGTATCATGTTCAATTCAAGTTCAAATTACAATAAATGAGATTTAATATCTAGCAATGTAACCGTACATGGAGAGTTAAATCATACACATGCGTGCGACTTCTAATAGCATTTTCTCATTATGAGTACTTTAATGTCAGGCCCGGACCTGATTTGAGGTTCATGAAGGACTACTCAGGCCTAAAATTGTGCCGGGGATGGGGGGACCAAATTTTTCCTTCTTTAAGAGCATCTGTAGTCGTTGAATGGTAAAATATGGATATATGGATAAATAGATATAGATATCCTAGTTTTGCTGCAGTCGTTTAAAGCTATATTTTAGCTTTCTATTAATATTAAAATAAGCGACGGCACATGATGTGCCGTCTGACGATAAAAAATACTAAAAAAATAACAAATTAGGTGGGACGGCACATGAAGTGCCGTCCGAAAGCTAAAATAAAAATTTTTTTTTTTTATAGGAGAGACGGCACATGATGTGCCGTCTGACCAGAAAAAACAAAAAAAATTTAAAAAAAAATTTCCAGCCATGATGTTTAAAATGGGGTCTGATTAAAATGCCATATATTTAAAATGATGTTTAAAATGGGGTCTGATTAGTGAAAATGATGTTTAAAATTTTTATAATAATAATAATTAGCAGTAATGGGTCTGATTGGTGAAAATGATGTTAAATTTTTTTTTAAAAAAAAAACCATGAGACGGCACATCATGTGCCGTCCGGGGGGGGGAAGAATTTTTGGATTTTTTTAATTCGTTTTTGGGATTTAAAATTTAATAAAATAAATAATTTACGACGGAAAATAAAAATAATTTTTTTTGTGGGACGGCACATCATGTGCCGTTGCCCAAATATGCATAAAGCTTATGCGGATTCTCAAATATAGCAATCTACTGTAGCGATTTATCGATAAAATGGATAAATAGCAAACGACTGCAGCGGGTTTTTAAGTCAAAAATGCATATTATCCATAAATAGCTAACGACTACAGATGCTCTAATGTAGGTAATTCCAATATGAACAAAGCCCAAGATACTCATCGTAATTTTCTTAGTCATCATATTTTTTTTCTTATTTTCCTAAGGTATCTAAACGTCCAATGCAATGAAGTATTTTACTAGGATATCTAAACATCCAGTCGCTATCAAAATTCAAAATCATCTCCCCTTCCGGCCTTCCGTCGTTGAGGCTGCTCTCCATCTCCTTTATGACTCTACCTTTTTCAGATTTCCAACACTGTCAATCTATCTTTCCTGCCATTGTCGATCTCTCTCTATTTTTTAGAGGTAATTGAACAACTTGTAATTTTATTTTTAAATCTAGTTATCTACATATCTTGTGCAATGAGGCTTTAGAGCAGTAGTGGACATCATATATATATATATATATATATATATATATATATATATATATATATATATATATATATATATATTTCTTATTTTATTTTTTCAACGATTATCATATATCTGATATCTCATATATGCATATGTGATTGTATACTTAATTAGCAGTTAATCACGTATATATATTCGGTACTTTCATCATTTGATCAATTTGTTATGTTTCTTTGTCTATGGTGTATTCTACTTATATATCTACTAGTAGTTTACACATGCAATGCGCGTTTTAATAAATATAGTTTTTTAAAATAAAAATTTAGACGTAGTATTGATTTGAACCTAGGACCTCCTTTATAATAGTTATGCATGTGTGTTACACGGGTTGGTAGATTGACAAAAGATTTACAAATGACACTAAGGCATTCTCTCATTATAATATTAGAGATTAGATATTAGAGTATTGTATTGTCGTTGATGAAGAACGAAATACTTATATGAACATTAAGCTTTGAGGGAACCATTTTTGGAGTTCGCCTAATATTTCAAAATCTCAGGTCCGGTATTGTTTAATCTCTAATATTATAATGTGAGAGTTGGAGTTGTGTAATTTGTAGCCAAACTGTAATTCATAGACAATCAACCATCCAATCTCAACAATTCATTTTTAAGTAGGAGTTATATTAACCATTCATTTACTCAATTATTGTTTTTTTATAACAGGGATAGAGTCTTAGGACTCCAGCCCAATTTTACTCAACTGTTTTTAGTTACCAAAATACCATCAAAGTTCAAATTTACTTACGACATAATTATTTACAAAAATGTCACTTATATGAAATGAAAGTTTATATCATCAGAGATAATTTATAAAAAGAGTAATGCGAGAGCCACTACCAATTTTACTACATTTCTCTTCACTAGCTTATATGGCACATTCCAATAGGTAGGGAATGATAGAGTAGGTGGGAGAACTCTCCAATAGGAGTATGCCACCTAAGGTAGTGAAAAAAATGGTAGTGAAATTGGTAGTGGCTAAAGCATTACTCTTATAAAAAATATATGATAAGTAAAGAAAGATCCCAAATTCAAGACCAGATCATTTCATAGTATTTACTTTAAAAGGAAAAAAATATTAGAATATGTATTGTAGATGCAGATTACTAGTGTAACCTAATTACTTAGTTATTGACGTCGAAGATTTTGTCAGATCCTCCTAAGACTGCTTCTCCTAAAATTGTGGCCAATTATAGATATCCTAAACCACATGTACGTAGAATCTACAAGTCCACTTGAAGATATGTACACCTAACCTTTTGAGGGTCCAAACTGGAAATTTTGGGTCCAAGAACAAAAGCATTCCGATTTTGTGGGTTTATTGAAAGCTTGCAACCCTTTGATACTCGGAACTTTATCATCATGTGACCTCCGGTTCTTTTTTCGATAAAGCGAATAGAGTCAACGACTCCAGCCAATCGTTTATAAATAATCAGTAGAGTAATAAACATCAGCCAAATTTTACACCGAGTAAAATTAGAAAGACGAGAAAAAACAACCACAAAAAATAATTACAAAGCAATAAAGAAAATCGCACTAAACAGCCAAATCTCGTGAAGTAAATTTGCCAACCACAATCAACCATCCAGGATGCAGAATACAGCGAACCAAAGACAACCACCCTCGCCGCTGCCCTCGACTAGGAGGACACCGCGATCACACACTCGCAATCCCGCGCGCTGGAGCAACCAAGCACCGCAACGGAGCTACCAATTTGCCGAACGGCGCCATCGAGAACAGGGAGAAGATAAATAAGAAGACCAAGACAGCGAAAGACCCCAGCCAAAATAGGAGCCACACCTGCAGAACAGCATCAATGGCTCACCGCAAATGCCAACCAACACAACAACAGAAGAAAACTATGCTGCAAAGAAAAGAAGAAAACACACTGAATAATAAAAGGATCAGCAAGAGAAAGAACACCCCGTCATCAACCGGGAAAAGAAGCTGACCCAGAACGATTTAGAAACAGTCACAGTAATAACAAACTACATGTCAGACAACAAATTGGAAAGGAGAAGGCAATGAAAATAAACCAAGTAGGCACCACTGAAACCAAAGAGAGCGATATTCTCCACCACAAAAACCCAAAAAACTACCTGGATGGTAGAGTGCGCGACTTCATAACACAGAAAATAAGACAACAGTATATCAGAGGAAATAAACAGGGGCAGCAAGAGAACCCAGGCCCAGTAAGAGCAGTCGGGACACCTCCAAAAACAACCAAATAAACACCATAACAAGCGCCGACTCCCTAAGGAGCACCCCACCAACACACGCACAACAATCAGAGAACAAGTCCATAATTAAAGCGTAGAAACAAAAACCCAAGGCAGCCAAGCCCGGGAGATCACAGACACACAAGTCCACCCGTGAACAGGCCAGAGGCCTCCATCGAACAAAGCCAACAACAGTACCCAAAACAATCAAAGATCAGCACAAAACCAACCACCAAGGGGAAAGAACATGGATAAAGAGTCAGAGGGTGACCCATCAGCAAAGAAGCCAGAGGAAACCAATGCTAACGACCACAACAAAAATCGCCCAACCAAAATATCCTGAGTGACGAAAGCAAAAGGTACCAACCGCACATTAGAGCTGCAAAAGGAAGACAAAAGAGTAGAAAATCAAAAAATAAAAAGAGGCAAAAATACTAATAGGTGGAAGAATTAAAAAAGTATTCGCCTCATCCAGACGATTTAAGTGTAAAGCTACCACTTTATCAGAAGATAAAGTGGCAGGCCAAAATTTAGTAAAGAAGAGAAAATCCTCAATAATGCTCTCTATCGGCAAGACAGAATTGGAAAAAATACGCTTGTTCCGGGCTGTCCAAATAACCCAAATGATCGCAATCATGGAAAGAATCCAAGAGTTGCGAAAATCTTTCCTGAGATGATGTTGTTGCCAACAGAACGAGAAATCAGTGGGGATAGTCAGCACTATCCAAGCCCTGACGACGATACTCCATAAGGGACGGATAAAGGGGCACTTCAAGAACAGATGATCGGCGTCCTCGTGATGAATGAAGCAAAATGCACAAGGCTGTCCTAAAGCAATGTTCCTCTTATTGAAAACCTCAATAGTAAGAAGCTTATTATTAAGCGCTAGCCAGGCTAAAATTTTGGATTTTAGGGGTGAACAACTGCTCCAAAGAGACTTAGCTAACGAAGAGGTGATCCCACCGAAGTTAAGGAAATTGTAGAACGACTTAACCGAGAAATTACCCGAGGAGGTCCACCTCCACTTGATATTTTCAGAAGGAAACCATGGATAATGGTTAATATCATCGAACAGGGTTTGGAGCTGCGTCAAGTGCTGCAGCAAAAGCACACAAACGTATTGAATCGACCAGAACTTTTGATTATTGAAGATGACAACATAATCTTCCACTAAGACCGAGGGGTTCGACGCTAATTGAAATAGGGAAGGAAAAGCTGAAGCGAGTTTGATATTACCAAACCAAAGATCAATCCAGAATTTGGTCTTGGAACCGACTGTGCACTCATGGATTAAGCCGCAACGGAATGGTTTGGCAATTTTCCACACCCCTTTCCAAAAGGAAGAAGCTTTACGGGAGAGGGAAGTAGGGAAGTCCCACATGGGATGACGGGAAAACAATTACGGGATATAATTTGGGCCCAGGGCAGATGATCAAATTTAAGGAATCTCCATACCCATTTGCTCAATAAGACTAAGTTTTGGTGTCTGAGATTCAAGAGCCCCCAGCCCCCCAGCTGCCTTGGAGTGCAGATGATCTTCCAGTTGCAGAAATGAAAGCCTGGTTTAAACAAATCCACACCTGACCAGAAGAAATTTCTTTTGATTCGGTCAACCCTCTTAATCACCCACGTAGGAAGATAAAAGAAAGACTTCATGTATAAGGGAATCGAAGAGTGGACGGAATTAACCAGGATAAGTCTGGCCCTATGCGACAATTGCTTCCAGACCAACGGTTGAGTCTGGCTCAACTTTTTTGATCATCGGTATCCAATCCGATCTAAGAAGCTTTCCCCATCTCAAAGGAATGCCTAGATAATGGATGGGAAAAGAGGAAGGACTACAGTTAAAGAACTGCGCAATTTCTGCTTGACAGTTTTGAGACCCACCAAGCCAAATAACGGAGAACTTTTGAAAGTTAATAGCTAATCCGGAGGTGCTTTCAAACACATAAAGAAGAAGCTTAAGGTTACGAAGGGACCCTCCGTTGGGTTTCGCAAAGATAATAGTATCATCCGCAAATTGAAGGTTTAACACACCTCGGAAGCTATTAGAATTCCCAAGACCTTCAATCACATCCGCCTCCCAGGCTTTGCGAAGCAGCCTACTGAAGACATCATCAACTAGATAGAATAAGAGAGAGGAGATCGGGTCACCCTGACGAAGACCACACTTACACTTGAATTTGTGGCCTTCCGTACAGTTGACCTAAATTGATGAAGTGCCAGCGAATAGACTATATTTAATCCAGGCAATCCATTTGGGACCGAATCCACGATGAAAAGTGTTTAAAAAAGGAAGTCCCAATTGACGTTGTCGTAAGCTTTTTGAAAATTCAATTTTAACAGAATCCCCTCCGAATTGGTCCTATGGCAATCAGAGATGATTTCATGGGTCGACGCCACGCTATCAAGGATGAAACGATCTTTAATGAAACCTGATTGCGATGAATCGATTAAAGGAGATATCAAGGAACTAAGACGGGAAGAAAGCACTTTCATGATGATCTTAAAGGCCGTGTTGAGTAGACTAATAGGCCTGAATTCTCCAACCAAATTGGCTCCCAATTATTTGGGAATGAGAACGATATGTGCATAATTAATCCTATCGAAGAAAAATTCCCCTAGTAGAGATCAGAGAACATTTGGAGAAGGTTGTCTTTGAGACAATCCCAAAAACATTGGAAGAAGAAGGCGAGGAACCCATCAGGGCCCGGAGTGGAATCACTATTTAAGGAGAACACCACGGACTTAATTTATTCTAAAGTGAAGGGATTTTCCAGACCAGACAGATCATGCGAGTGTTGCTTTTGAGATCCTAGCAGATCTTTAAAGAAACGAAGGAAAGTAGAATGAAAATCTGAATCTGAAGTAAATTCGAATCTATTGTCAACAATCGAGGAGATACGGTTGCACCACTGGCAATGCGAAGCGAAGTTGTGAAAGAAGGCGGTGTTGCCGTCACCCTCTTTAAGCCAGCGAAGCTTGGCCCTCTGAGCCCATTTAACATGCTCATGATGAAGAAATTCTGTGTAACCTCTTTTACAAGAGGCCCGTTCAAAATGGAGGGAATCAGAGATCGAACCTCGCTCCTCCAATAAATCAATGGATTCAATGGTAGACAGGAAGACATTCTTAAGAAAATAATCATTGGCTGCCCTCTCTTTATGCCAGATTTTGCTGCCAAATTTGATAGCATGAAGTTTAATAAGAATACGCCATAGCCCGGAGGAACCCGTAATGGCTGAAAGGCATTCAGTAATGAGATTGACGAAAGTTTGGTCTTGCAACCAAAATTTCTCAAAGCAGAATTTGAAAGTTTTGAGAAAATTGAAATTGGAGGACAACACGATAGGCACATGTTCAGAGGAGGGGTTGGGCAACGCCGATACAAATGATTTGTGGAAGAAATTAATCCAATCAAAGGAAACCAAAAAATGGTTGAGTTTAGCCATAGACGGAGACAATCTCATGTTGGACCAAGTGAACGCTCTACCGCTTAGAGGTAGATCCGTTAGATGAAGCAAACAGATGCAGTCGTTAAAGTGAGAGGAGTCCGACGAGTAGATCGAGTTACCCGATCTTTCGTGAAAGAATCTGGTGATATTGAAATCACCACAAAAAAGCCAAAATCCGTGAATGTTGTTTTGGAATGAAGTTAGCTCGTTCCAAAACACATCGCGTCGATCCACAGTGGATGGACCATACAAGGACACAACGGTAAGATCACAATTAAATTCAAACCAGTAAGGACCACTAGGAAGAAAGATAAACGATTAATAGAAATGAGGGTGAACTTGGACTCTTTGAACCCAAATAGGATACCTCCTCTAGAGCTAATGGCATCAAGAGAGATCCAATTAGAGATAGAAGATCCTCCAATCGAGCGAAGGATGGAGGGGGAAGGGGACTGGAGTTTTGACTCTTGAATAGAAATCATGTCACAGTGGGAAGAAGAGATAAGCTGCGAAACCGCATGCATCTTCGAGCTACTACCTAACCCTCGAATGTTTCAAGAGATGCTAATCATTGGAGGAACTAGTCTCAAAAGTTTGGAAGATCTCACGGCATCTAATAGAGTCAAAGTCAGCAAAATTATCCTGATCCACTAGGAAGCCCATTTTTCTAGTAAGGGAGAGCATGTCTAGATTTGAAAGAGAGTCAAAATGCACCTAGTATAAGGAACCCAAATGGGCCTTCCCATTAAAGGAGATAGGAGGCGGAGATAAATCCTGGTTCCAAGCCTGCGCCGCCAGGGACGCCCTATTGGTCCGAATACGAGCACTAGAACGAATTACCGAGAACGGTTCCTTTTTTGAATTGATTTTTTATTAACCTGAATAATCTTTTTCTTAGAGGAGGGATTAAAAGAGGGCTGACTATAAGAGAGGGGATGCTCAGCCCTAAGGTCAGACTCCGCTGAAGAGCAACCCGACTCAGTCCATAAAGGAGAAATCTGGGAAGAGGGACTCTGAGTATAAGGTAATGGATCGGGGGAGAATAGCTTCTCCCACAACCGGGTAAGTACAAACGTGCCAGAGACGGGGTCGGAAACCCGAACCGAACGTAACAATAACAATACGAGGAAAGACAGTAATCGAGGTTAAAAGTAACCAACAAAGGAGAATAATATCTCAATAAAGACAAGCACAGGACAAGGGAAACATGGCAATTAGAAAAAAGTAATTGGAAGACCAAAGAAAACGAAGAGGAACGTACCAGCTTGTGCGAAAGGGAGTGATCCAACTCGGCTAGTTCTTCTTCCAAGAGGTTGTCTTTATCGACCCAAGCATCTGATGTCTAGGAAGGGACGGAAGAGGCTTTGCCAAACTTAGATGATAGAGGGGGACCCGAAGCAGGAGGTGCCGTGAGCCGCAGATAAAAACCTATTCCAGTCCAACGTGAAATAGGGATTCACCTCCCACTCAGGCCACTGTTCCGACTGCACAGTCAGGTGCGGTTTATGAGGGACCGCAACCTGAGCATTAGTGTCACAGATAGCCAAAGGAGTACTGGCAAGAGGGTGTGGGGGAAGCTTGGGTTGTCGTTCAACACGATCAACTTGAGACGAGGGGAGAGATTTAGCCGAAGCAATGTCTGGATTGATCCAGACCAAGTTATGAGCCTTGGAAGGCGAGGTGAAGGTCTTAGAGGGAGTAGCAGGACCAGTGCAAAGAGGTGGGTTGATCTTTCTTGGTGTCGCTGTGAGAGGCCGCTTAGACAATGTGCCCACGGAAAAAGTACTGGGTAAAGGGAGAGAAAGTACCTTGGATATGGGGGCATGCTGGGACAGGGGAGCTGATGAATGCCCACTGATAAAGCTATCAAGATAGATGACCGAAATAGCAAAAATAGCTATGTGATCTCTAATAGAGTAGGCTTCAATTCTATCCTGCATAGCAGGGCAATTAAACACCGCATCCACCTGAAGGCATCCTGAGGCAAGCTTAGCTAAGGACGAAATGTGCTTCGAATCCCCCACACATTTACACAAGTCCGCTACCACCTGATGAGAGTCACAAAATGGAGGCATTCCCAGTAAAGTGACGTTGACATCAATGGGGATCAGGGGAGGAGGGGAAGGATAGAGATACCTCCATTTGCAAACTGATAGTTTCATAGTTCCAATAGAGATGGAAGAAATAGACATCAGATCTTCCAGGTTTTTAATAGAAGGACAATTAATGACCAATTTTCCATTGGAACAACAGTCTATCGCCCATACCCAGTCTTGCACATTACAGAAATTGCTAAGAAAAGCATCTAAAGTAGAGTTAGGAATAGACCCACCAGTGAAAGAAACCGCGCCATAGTGCTCGAACCTACTCATCTTATCAGAGAGTTCCATGGCAGTAAGAACAACACAGTCACAGGGGCCTTGGCCAGGAGCGAGGGAACTGAGATAGGTTCAGGAGGAGGGGGATTAACCGCTACATTTAAGCGCTGCGAAACGGGGGGCGTAGGGAGAAGAGGAGAAGACGATGGGACTTTGGCTCTCTTAGGCTTAGGCGCTAACTGATCGGCGAGCTTCGATTGCCGAGAGGGAAAATCGAGAGCTGCGATCACTTGGTCAGAGATGGGAACTCCCCTAGGCAACCCTAGGATTTGTTGTAAAGCATAGCATCGGTTGCGAGCATGACCCGACTTCAAGCAGAATAGGCACTTTAGTTCATTTAATTGACAAATTATATAAGAATACTTAAAGATGAAAAAACAGTAAATCACCCTAGGAATAAATAGGATGATTGTGCGGAATTAAAAAATTAAATAAAATTGCGTAAAGTAAAAAAAAAGAGTTAGAGAGATCAAATATAACAAGTACAAATGACACATCGATATAACGTGGTTCGACCCCCAGGTCTACGTTCACACCAGTACACCACCTACTTGTAGCAATTCTCCACCACAAACGTTCCACTATACTCAAACCCTTGAACAGTGATTCTCGGATTCAGGCCGAGAGACCTATTACACCCACAGGGCTTCTTCAACAAGTCCCTCAATACTCACCAAAGTGGAAAATAAAATAAAACTCTCAAGATCTAGAAAAGACCTTGACTGAAGAAAATAAAAATCTCTCACACTTGGAGTATTGATTGAATGATTAGTTTAGAAGAGTTATAATATCAAGGGATAAAGAATACACTGTGAATTCACCATAATTTATAGAGAAGATAAATATATCTTTCCGAAAAAGAAAAGAAATTTTCGAAATTGTCAAATACGCACTTGGACGGTCGACCGCAATAATGGACAATCGACCGTTCATTTTTTAACTTGTAAGTCGAGCGATGAACGGTCGACTGACTCATCTTTCCAACATAGATGAGCGGTCGACTGTTGTTGCTGTCGACTGTGCGGTCGATCGCAGTCATGCAGATTCGACCTTCAATTAGCGATTTCACTTTGTATTCTTTCCAAAACTAATTTATAAATCAATACAACTTTACAAAAATGTTTCTCTCATAAACAGAAATAAATCATTTGATTTGTTGGCTTTTAAGCACATATTTCTTGAGGAGCTCCTTGATTTTCCATCTTTTCTTATTCATGCCTCTTTTGTTTATTTTTGAATCTTTTGAATATTTTATATTAATTTTCCTTTTCCTGTTTTTCCTACAGATCTAAACTGAAAATATTAATAATAAGTGACATGTTTTGTGCACACCAAACTTAGGGTCAACAATCTCCACTTTTGGTGTGGACAAAACATATCTTAGATATTTAAAAATGCACAACAAAAGAGAATTAATTACTCCCCCTAAATCTAGTACTCCCCCTAAATTCATGTATAGAAAATGTTAATACATGAGAGTACATAATATAGCACGTATGTAATGATCAAAATTTGTATGAAGAACATGCATGAGAAATAAGTAATTTTGGGGAATATTATATTTTTGAAAACAAAAAGAAAATCTACTTACATGATACCGTTGATACATACGAGAGAGATAGATTAAAGATTTCAAAAGAAACTTCAAATCAAGTAAAATAACATAAATGAAAAATTCTAAAATGACTTCTCCCCCCTTTTGGAACACACCAAAAGAAGAAAAAGAACAGGAGCCAGAAATCCAAAAGACAGAGGCGAGACCGGTCGACTGCAAAAAGATTAAAAACCTCAGTTGGCGACCAAAAAAAAACAGAGGCGGAACCGGTCAACTGTACGCCTTTGCAGGTTAACAGTCGACCGTCCAGTCGACCGAAATCGCAAGTTAAGCAGAAATATCAATAACGTTTAATTCACCTTTCAAAAAATGAAACCGTTTTTCATCTAAAGTTTTAGTAAAAATATCAGCAAGTTGAGAATCAGTGGACACATACTCAAGAATTATATCCCCCTTTTGAAAATGATCTTTAATAATATGATACCGAATTTCTATGTGTTTTGTACGACTTTGTTGATCAGAATTTTTGGTCATATGAACAGTGCTAGTATTATCGCATTTAATTGGAATGTGGTCAAAGAATATCTTGTAGTATTCTAAAGTGTGTTTCATCCATAATACCTGCGCACAGCAAGACCCGATTGCAATATATTCTGCTTCGGCGGTAGAGAATATTATAGAGTTCTATTTCTTGGATGTTCATGAGACAAGGCAATCCCCCAAGAAATAACATGTACTGCTAGTACTCTTTCTGTCTGTTAAGCTTCTGGCATAGTTTGCACCGGAGTAGCCTACAAGAGAAAAGTTTCTATTTTTTGGGTACCAAAGTTCAATATTAGGTGTACCTTTAAGATATCGAATAATACGCTTAACGGCAACCAAATGTGATTCTTTGGGACACGATTGAAAACGCGCACATAAACAAATACTAAACATGATATCTGGATGAGATGCAGTAATATAAAGCAAACTACCAATCATACTACGATAGGTAGAAATATCAACATTGTTACCCGATTCGTCCTTAAATAGCTTAGTGGTAGTTGCCATAGGTATTCTGTAGACATTTGCATTTTCAAGACCGAACTTTTTAACTAGTTCTTTTGCATATTTGGATTGATTTATGAAGATGCTTTCCTTTTGTTGTTGTATTTGAAGCCCAAGAAAGTAGGTTAGTTCACCCATCATACTCATTTCAAATTCATCCTGCATTTTCTTAGAGAATTCCTTGTAAAGATTTTCATTAGTAGATCTAAATATAATATCATCAACATAAATTTGAACAATTAAAATATTTTTTGAAACATATTTTATAAATAGTGTAGTGTCTACTTTCCCTTTAGAGAAACCTATGTGAATTAGAAACGAACTTAGTCGTTCATACCAAGCGCGAGGAGCTTGCTTCAAACCATATAAAACTTTATCAAGACGGAATACATGGCTTGGGTGTGTGGGGTCAGTGAACCCCGGTGGTTGTGCAACATAAACTTCTTCCGAAATAAAATCATTTAAGAAAGCACTTTTGACATCCATTTGAAAAAGAGTAAAGTCCGTGTAAGAAGCTAAATCAAGTAAAATGCGAATGACTTCAAGCCGTGCAACAAGTGCAAAAGTTTCATCAAAATCAACACATTCTTGTTGGTTATAACCTTGTGCAACAAGACGGACCTTATTTCTAACAATGGTACCTAATTCGTCCAACTTGTTCCTAAACACCCACTTAGTACCAAGTACGGTTATATTGTGAGGGCTAGGGACAAGTCTCCATACTTGATTTCTTTTGAATTGATTAAGTTATTCTTGCATTGCAATGATCTAGTTATTATTTTGCAAGACCTCTTTAATATTCTTAGGTTCAAGTATAGAGACGAATGCGGAGAAGCACATGAAATTTTGAGATTGTGTGCGAGTATTTACCCCTTTTGACATATCGCTTCGTATAAAATTGGATGGATGGCTAGACATGATTTTCTAAGTTGGGCGCCTTTTATTGGCAGAAGGTTGATGTTGTATGTGATCATCTTCCATGGCATCAATTTGTTGTGTATGCATCTCTTCTATGTTAGATTTGTAATTGCTATGATTGATGGATGTGTCTTCATTTTGGAGAGACTCAAGATTTTGAGGATCCACATTTGGCCCTTGTTGAAAATGTACCTATTTCTTTTCAACACGAACACCTATCTCATCATCATCAACAACATACAATATTTCTTTTGTGAAGGGATTAGTTTCAAATATAATATCAATTGTTTCTTGAATTGAGCATTTTCTTTGATTAAATACACGATATGACTTACTACTTAGAGAATATCCTAAGAATATGTCTTCATCACTTTTATGATCAAAATTTTCCAAGTTATCGAAAGTATTTAAAATAAACACTTTGCACCCAAAGACACGGAAGTAACTTAAGTTAGGAATTTTGCCATAATATAGTTCAAAAAGGCGTTTTGTCAAGATATTTCCTGATGATTACTTAGTTAATTGTATAACATGTTGTATTAACAACTTCTACCCAAAACGAATTTGGTAAATCATTTACACTAAGCATGGTTCGGGCCATTTCTTGAAGAGATCGATTTTTCCTTTCAACAACCTCATTGTGTTGGGGAGTGCGAGGACAAGCGAAATCATGTTTTATTTCCTTTTTGTAACAAAATGATGTAAAGAGTTCGTTTTGAAATTTTCCACCATGATCACTACGAATAGTAACAATGGTGAGGCTTTTCTCATTTTCCACTCTACGGCAGAATTTTTGAAAAATATATGATGTGTCATCCTTTTGTGAAAAAAGGCAACCCAAGTGAATCTGCTATAGTCATCTACAATTATAATGGCATATCGTGCACCTCTATTACTACGTGTTTGTGATGGTCCAAATAGATCCATGTGCAATGTTCACGGGGTGTAACCCCTATTTTCCATTTTCTGTATTTTTGGATGTATTTTTTTATTTTTGAGTATTTATTCATATTGTATTCTCCGTCCCTTTTTGAACCTTGTAATTAATCTTCATCATCAATATATTCATCTATTTGAATTGTTGTCTTGTTAATTTATCTTCTTGATTCAATTCATCTACCTATTACTCCATTCATGATTGATCGAGTTATTATTTTTTATCCTCATTATTAAATTGTTCATGCCCCATTTTATTTATTCATTTTGTTACTATCTCATTTATTGGATCATTCTATAATTCCCTTGGATATTTTATAAACCCAATTAAATCCTACTCTATTTCTTAATCGATCTTAATACCCTACTCCTATATACCCTACCCATTCACCACTTGCACCTGTTACCTCGCCCCCCCCCCCCCCCCCAAAAAAAAAACCCCTAATATGTTACCCTACATATATTTATATATACCCATTACTGTTGTATTACCCTGTTCATCCTCTAGCCGCCTATTATTCTCAAAACCCTAGCCGACCTCTTTAACTCATCCCCTACCTTTGTTCTCCACCCCCCCGACCTCCTAATCCTCTCACCTGCCGACCCCCCGTGCACCCTGTGCTCCTCTCGACGACGCAGCCTAAACCCCCGACCGACCCCCTGTGCTTCCCTGTCTCATCGCCAGACCGCAACCAGGCGTCAGACCACCGGTGCAGCTCCCCGATGTCCCTGTGCACTGTTTCCCCTCCTCAGAAGTGACAGCACCTCAGTGTCGCCCCGCCTCTCTGTCGCGATGCCATTCGCAGCAGCAGACAGCACAGCAGCTTTGGAAGCAAACACTACTGCCACCGTGCCCGCTGTCCGCCATCGCTCTCGACGTAGTGCACCATTGTCGTTGCTTGGCTCTTGTGTGCGTGTGTTCGATCTTGCTTGTTCGCTTGTTCATTGAGTTCGTGCCCAAGAATCTGTTCCCGTTATTCTCGCTCTTTGCTTCGTTTCCGCCGTTCACTCTCAGGCAAGTAACTTGTATACTTTTCTGTTGCATATACAAGTACTAAATACCGCCCGTAGTGTAGGTGCTTCAAGATCTATTCTCATGAAAACTATGTTAGATCTTGTCCATATGTGTTGATTTGCCCGTAGTTATCTCATTACACACACGACATGAAATTAGACTTAGATTTAATTAATTCATGTTACATATATGTCTGTTGGTTGTGAACTATAATATGATGTGTGAATCTTGCATGCTTCACGTGTACTGGTAGTATATCCTATTGTAGATCTGTTAAATACCCTATACCATGTTGCTTGGACATCTAGTATACCCTATTTCATGTTTGTTATGATTTGGATGTGGTTCATATGATCTAGTTGATTTTATCCATGAAGAATAATTCTGTCCTTGTTGTTACCCCATTTTTGTTCAGTATTTTAGACCCTATTAAGGTCAGTATATGAAAATTATCTGTGAATATGAATTATAGAGAATTATGTCTACTTTCCAGAATTTCTAACAGATCTCAGTTTCAATTTGTGAGTTGCAAATTATTGCTGTTTTACTACAGATGAGTTGGAAATTTCAGATTCGGTTTTACATGAATTCTGCATGGTTATTTATTTTTATATTGATACTAAAGATAATATTTTGATCCAATATTTTGCTGAGTACAATTAGAAATGATTGGGATTAACCCCAAATTTTTGTGGAATTATTCGATTACATTTATAAATTATTCTATTCTTGCAAACAACCACTATACTTGCAGAATTTTCATACTGTTCATTATAGAAACATAACTTTGATTCTGTTTGCTGTTTATAAAAACTTTGTGAATATGAATTGTATTCTGCTGTATCTATTTTATCAACCTTTCGATTGATCTGGATTTCGATTTATATTTTGTAATCTATTGCTGTTTTAGTACTGCTGTGTCAAGAGTTTCAGATTTACAAATTTGTTGTATCTTGCTGTTTTATGATGTTATTTGACTATACTATCAATGTTGAAAAATTATAAAATTATATTTTCTGATATTAAACATACTAGGGAATACCCCAGATTTTTCTTGTATTTAGTTAGTAAGTTTTTATACCGATTTCCTGTTTATGAATAAAACTTCTGATTTCTGGTTGAACATGTTTTCTGGATACAATTCTGTTTTGCGTCATGTTTTTGTAAAATACCATATGACTTACATATATTCGCTGGATTCGGACGAGAGTATATTTTCCAGATTATCTGACGGATCCAAGTTTGCATATTTTTGGCAACAGGAATCCCAAATTTGGTGAGTACTGTCTTGCTATCCTGAACTAAAATTTTCGTTGTCCTAATCTTTTATGAGTTGTCTGTCACCTGTACATATTTATCTTCCGACCTGAACCTGTTACTTGGTTAAGCCATGTTATTCTTGTCCTGTTTTGTGACACATACCTGTATGTTTGATGATAATAAAAAATAATCAAGTCGGGTTAAGAGAAAGATCTAGTAGTGGAAAATATAGAAATGTGTACTTGGAAGGGGCCCGTATTTCCCACCTGATTATCTGTTATCTGTTACGTGTTCATGACTACATGACACACGATTCTGTTATCTGATTACTTGACTGCACATTTCCCTATAGGAATGTGTACTCAGAAGAGAACCCGTAGGTTCTATCTATATGTATCTGTATCTGTTATCTGTTATCTGTTTATCTGATACCCGAGCACACGGCCCTATACAGTCCACTACGAAATCTAAATGCAAACCTGTTTAAATGTAGCAACCATGTGGTAAATGGATAGGACGCATGAAGTGCTACCTAGATAGAAATAAATACAAGATTTGACATAATATGACACCTGTTACATGCTACCTGACATCTGTTATCTGTTTATCTATTTATATGACACCTAACCTCTGTTATCTGTTTACCTGTTTGCATGATACTTGAAACCTGTTACATATTACCTGTACCTGTTAGCACACCATGTTACTTGACTCTGTTTTACGATCCATGTTAGACACTCTGTTTTGCTGTCATATCTACTCCATACTATGTTTATTTCCACTGTTATTTTATATCTGTTTATTTTTTCCGTACTTGTGCCTGCACTATAAGCGGCCCGTAACTTGTATTGACGGGCATTTCGTTTCTTTTTTTTCTCTTCCTGCAATTTATTAAATTGCAGATTATGGTGATCAACTGCCGATGGAGTAGGTGATCAAAGATTTTAGTTGCTGGAGTTCTTGCTATATTTATTATTCATGTTGCTTATTTTAAATAAATGTATTTGCTACTTGGATTTTTTTTGTATTGGGCAGTATGACCCAGAATTTATGACTTGTTCCAGATCTGATTTATTTGAGATTATTAAATTTTGTTTCAAGTAAATTATATTGGTATATTGATCGATTCATGCATGCATGGTTGACTTCTCCTTGTTTATTACTCTGTTATTCCTGTGAAATGTTGTAAAGATCCTGACAGCTTATGGATGATGAAAATTATTTGTTGGACTTAGTCATGTATCTGTATTCTGTATTTCTTTTGGAAAGCGGGGCGTGACAAGGGGTCTAGAAATTGATACCATTTTCTTGAGCTTGTGAGAACTTTTAGTTTGCTTACCGAAATGACATGACTCACACGATTTATCTTTCTCAAATTTGATTTTGGGAATCCCTCTTACAAGCTCCTTGGTGACGAGTTTGTTGAGATTATCCATGGCTGTGTGTCCAAGTCGTCGATGCCAAAACCAACCATCATCATTTCTAGCAACAAAGCATCTCATATATTCCTGTGCAAATTCATTAGAGTTTATGACATATACATTATTATATCTGTTAGCAAGGAGTAAACATAATTTATTGCTATCAAGTACAGTGCATACATTTTTATCAAAAGTAACAATACAACATTTGTCACATATTTGGCTGACGCTAAGTAGATTGTATTTCAACCCTCTTACCAATAAAACATCCTCAATGGAGCATGAAGAACCAAAGTTTATTTTTCCTTTACCGATGGTTTGACCAGTGCTATTATCTCCAAAGATGATGCCCTTCCCTCTTTCCCTTGATAGTGATGCAAATTATTTATTGTCACCTGTCATATGGTTTGAGCATCCACTATCAAGGTACCACCGATCTTTAATCTTGATGCATTAAGATACCTACATCAAGATTAATAGGTATAATTTTGGGTACCCAAGTTTGTATTGAACCTGCATTTACATTCTCTCACCCAAACGAAATTAGTATTCTTTTTTAATGAGCAATTATAAGAAATATGTCCTACTTGACAACAATAATGACATGTGATACGATTATGCCTTGGATCATGCACATGTGCATAGTGTTGTGTTAATTTGTAATTATTTTGGTGACTATGCATGTGTATGACATGATTGCTTAGACTTTTGATGTTGTATTGGCTCATCGTAACCAAGCCCTCAATTATCATGATATGATCTTGAATTCTTTGTAATAAGATAATTGGCCCTTCATATTTTTCAACAATTTTTTCAAGCTTAATTATTCTATTACAAAACATTTTCCTAATCATCTCATCGTCTTTTGTGTTCCAACGAATAGTATCTAGGGTATAATTGTAATATCCCGATCAGATATTATATTTGTATTATTATTATTTTTAAAATTAAAATATTTTTATGGAAATTTCTTATTTTTACTAATAAAAACTTATCTGTGAATATATACTAGTAAGTATATATATGTATTGTATCGATTTTGTGCACTTGTACAAAATCCTGTAAAATGAGTTTTTGAGAAAATATCTGTAAAATCTCGGGCTGGTATTAAAAATTATTATTTTATTATTATTTTATTTTTATATCATAATTGAAATTGTTTTGGTGGATATTACCCGGTTTAACTAATAAACGTTATCTATATATATATACCAGTCCGTATACATCTGTATTGTAACAAATTGGTACTGAAATCTTCTGAGCCGGTAATGAAATTAATTTTATTATTATTTCTAAATTAAAATAGAGATTATCTGTTTTAACTAATAAAAAATGTATAGGCAGATATATGTACGTATATGTACTGAATCGATTACGTATGTTTATACGAAATCATGTAGTACGTGATTTTGGGAAAATGTCTTCAATTTTTATCAATCATGATCAAAATAGAGGGTAGGGGTTGAGTAGGGTGTTGATTGCAATTTAAATTTGCAAATTGATTCCCAAATGTTTTGAGCCACAAATGAGAAGAACACATGGCTTCTTCTCATCCACAAACTCAACCCTCTCCTCCTATATACCCCCCCCCCCCCTACCCATTGGCCGTCCATTGCTTCAAAAGGACAAAGCCCTCTTTCCATTTTGTTCCTCCATCTCACTCTCATCTCATTCTTTCTCTTCTTATTTTGTTTTAAAGTTTAGAAAAAAAATTGAGAAGAAAAGAAAATAAAAGAGAGATCAAATCAATCTAATTTCATGGGTTCATTTGGAGGTTGTTCTTGAAGAGGATCAAGAACAAGGAGTAAGGAGGATAAGAAGCTAGCTAGTTCTTCCTACATTTTGGGTGGGGGTTCTCAAGTCATTTATTATTGTTTTGTGTTTTATTTTGCTTGATCATGTGTACAACCTGGACAAATTTCATGTGCATATGAATTTTTATGGACTAAAATAAAAGGCATACAAGATCGAAGTGGTAGAACACAAAAATAAAGCATAAAGATTCAATTTTTGTAGTTTTAGGGTAAGAATTAATTACCTATGCTAAAGGTAGAATCTTGAAACCAAATTAATTTTAGTGGCTCTCCTATGTGTTGTTACCATGCTGAAATTTTTATAGAATTTTCTGGGTTAATTTACTAGGTTAAATAGACGTTTCCCCAAAACAGCGAGTTTCAAAGCAAAAACAGCAAACTATTGTTTTGGAATTAACATCTACATGTGTTCAAGGGGCTGTATTTTGATTTCTATAAGGAATTTGGAAAAGTGTTCAACTAGAGAGTTGTAGTATAAATTCTGAACTTTCCAAAATTTTCTATTTGGTTAGATTCCGATAAGCGGATTAGGAGTTATGGCTTTTACAAATTACAGCAGCCAGCTTTAAAAGCTCGCTGTTTAGATTGTTTGATGTTTTTGTACATCTTACTTACTGAATTTGGAAAAGTGTTCAACTAGAGAGTTGTAGTAGAGATTCTCAACTTTTCAAAATGTCCTATTTGGTTAGATTACAATAAGCGGAGTAGGAGTTATAGCTTTTACAAATCACAGTAGCCAGCTTTTGGCTGAAAGCTCGTTGTTTAGAATGTTTGATTTTTTGTACCTTTTATTTACTGAAATTGAAAAGGTGTTCAACTAGAGAGTTGTATTAGAGATTCTAAAATTTCCAAAATATCCTATTTGATTAGATTCCGATAAGCGGAGTAGGAGTTATGGCTTTTACAAATCACAGCAGCCAGCTTTTGGCTGAAAGCTCGCTGTTTAGATTGTTTGATGTTTTTGTACCTCTTACTTACTGAATTTGGAAAAGTGTTCAACTAGAGAGTTGTAGTAGAGATTCTCACCTTTTCAAAATGTCTAGTTTCGTTAGATTCTGACAAGTAGAGAAAAAGTTACAAGATTTCAAAGTTTCAGCTTTTCTGTTAAGAAATCTGCTGGTTAATTTTTTCGTGCGTTCAACAGACCGGATTTTGAATTCCTTACTGAATCTGAAAAAGTGTTCAACTAGAGAGTTGTAGTAAATGTTCTCCGCTTTTCAAAATGTCCAGTTTTGGTAGATTCTGATAAGTAGAGCAAAAGTTACATGCTTTAGAAGTTTCAGTTTTGCTGTAACTTTGAGCTATCTTTTGTTGTTTTGTATTGTGTTCAAAGGACCAAATTTTGAGTTCCTTACGGAATTTTAAAAAGTGATCAACTAGGAATTTGTAGTAGATGTTCTTACCTTTTCTAAATGTCCTATTTCTTTGAATTCCGACAAGTATAGCAAAAGTTATGAGCTTGGAAAGTTTCAGCTTTTAGCTGTACTGTTATTGTTTGAAATGATGTTTAACGGACCGGATTTTGAGTTCCTTACCAAATCTGAAAAAGTGTTCAACTATAGAGTTGCAGTAGATATTCTCACCTTTTAAAAAAAGTCAAATTTTGTCGAATTCCGATAAGCACAGCACTACTTCTAGGTTGTTAGAAGGCCTTTTTATGTCGCTTTTGTGTACTCATTAGTAGTATGCTTATATTAGTCTGTTAGAAGATTCTTCTGTTACATCTAATTATAAAAGATCATGTTTTACTAGTGAGCATGTTACTTTGCTTCTAGGTTGTTAAAAGACTTTATGTTGCTACTATGTGATTTATTTGTCGCATACATAGCCAGTTGGCTCGTATGTAATTCGTTTGGCTCATATGTAGCTAGTTGGCTCGTATGTAATTCATTTGTCTCATACATAGCTAGTCGGCTCGTATGTAAGTTGTTTTGCTCGTATGTAGCTTATTAGCTACTACACAGTTATTGTGCTCGTCTAGGGTGATATCATTATCCTATGAGCCATCGACCATCAAGACGTGTATTTATTTTACTTCTCATATACTGTGGACGAGTCACCCCTCATGCACCGTCAGATTTTAACCGGTGTAGGTTGATCGCAGGGCTGGGAATATAGACGAAATCTAGGTTCAGGGTAGTAGCATGTGAATACGTTCGTATTGCCGGGGTCTTTGATCGATAGGCTATGAACATGATCCTTAGGGATTCTGGTAAGTCTAGGTTAAGCACCTAGTAGAGTTATTTTTTGAAGTCTAACTTCTGGCCTATCATGTTGTGTTAGTACTGTTGTCATCCCTCGGATTGTTTAGGGTTAGTGACATCGTTAGGATAGTAACTTATGGATATTACTACTTAACCTTCATTTATTATAATTTTGGTCGAAGGGAAAGAGTTGGTATTAAGGATGATACCTTATGATCCGACCT
The DNA here is from genome assembly GCA_017893485.1 of Hemerocallis citrina. Classification (NCBI taxonomy): domain Eukaryota; kingdom Viridiplantae; phylum Streptophyta; class Magnoliopsida; order Asparagales; family Asphodelaceae; genus Hemerocallis; species Hemerocallis citrina. Next base: position 136,271,196 of record CM030365.1, read on the forward strand.
GTCCTATAGGCCAACACTATGTGGTGTTATTGGTTGTACCCTTCCTGTCGTAGGGATACGATCTGTGCCTTCTCACAAGTTGGGAGAATGGGATCCGTATCTCGTCTGTTAATTTCTGAAGTGCCACGATAAGGGCGGGAGAGATTCCTGTCAGAGCTAGGGGATGGACCCCCGGAACTCCGTCATGCTCTATATCAAGAAGGGCGAACAAGCCATAGACTACGGTCTATCTGCTAAGGGGGCCATAGGGGATGCTTCAAGCTAACCTGTGTTGGAGATACCTACCCAGGGTTCGTCAGACTTTTGAGTGAGGTCCGGTACGCCGGGCAATAATGGAAAATGGAGACACCACTATATGACTGCGAATGGCGGGATTAGACCGTTTCAGAGCAACCTCATCAGTCACGTTGTATCTTCAGAAATAGGTTGAGTACAAGAGTAGATTTCTTGGCGCCAGTTCAAATCCCTATATATGAAGAAACGACTTGTTATGGGCGTATGTAGTATGGGATGCATACTGTTCCGGAGACTTGCTTGCATTAGAATTAGAGCATCATTGCAATAGTTAATCTGGCATTAGAGTCTAAGTCATAGCATACATTGACACATCAATTATATATATATATATATACATGTTTCTCTTTTCATCAATCTGTTTGTTTAATATTGAGAATCATTACTAGTCATCAGCCTTAAAGCGTAAGTATATGTACTCACGTTCCCACTTCTATAGGTACTGGATTGCAAAATTACAGGTATTGGATTGCCGAGCTATAGGTACATGATTCGGGAGGACTCGAGGCAAAAGAAGGAAAGTGTTGATTTATTTCAATTGTAATATATGTTGTAATTTATTAACTGTTAAGAAGCATCGAAGTAAAAGTACCAAGCGTTATTTATTATTCATTGTACTTTGATATAATTTTTATTGAAAGTTTGTAACCTTGGGCTTGTATGGCATTATTGTAACACTGATGTAATGTATTGCAGTTTTGTAACATTCGGACTTGTAATACATTTGTATTGAATAAAAAAATTTTAATTTTCTTGTTTTTCTGTGTATTGTGGCTAATTGAAGGAAAAGATTCTGGCTTATATCACGGTTTTTCAGTGTATAGAAATTGGGGCATTACAATCATCAAGTATTCTATTTTGTTCAAGAGCCTCTTTACAACCTTCCACTACCTCATCTAAATTTCTTTTGCATCCATTTAAATCATCAGTGAGTTTAGCAAAATAAACAGATTTCTCATGAATTTCTCTTAAATTTTCATTATGTGTTGCTAAGAATTTTTAAATTTGTTGTTTTAAGTACTCATTTTTCTCTATCAATACATCATGGTCTTTTCTAAATGACTAAAATTTTCAATAATCAAGGAATTTTTATTTTTCAGCTTTTGATTTTTAGCAATGCAGGAGTCATGTGATTCTGACATTTGTTTATATTATCTCAATTCATGACTTAATTTCTTAGGATAATCTTTAATCCATTACACATGTCTACTAAATCATCATAGGTGGGTTCTTCGATTACCTCTTCTTGAGATGGTGATTGCACCTCACCATTCCCAAGAGCCATGAATCCAAAGTTGTTGTGATTTTGCTCTTCATCACTGGATTCTGAATCTAGCCATGTTGCCTTCAACGCCTTCTTTCTCACTCCTGGATTTGAGTGGCAGTAGTCCTTATTTCTGTCTTGTGAGATGAGACAGTTTGCACAAATGTGTCCAAGCTTCTTGCATTTGTAGCATACGTCGTTTTTTTTCCTTTTCTCTTTCTCCATGAAACCTGCTATATTTTTTGTGTTTAAGATACTTAAGAAATTGCTTGGTCAACAGAGCAATGTCTTCATCTGACTCTTCACGATCTGACTTTGCTTTTGATGATCAAGATTTTTCTGCTTTCGAGGCGATAGTCTTTTCTTCTGCTTTAGGTTCAATCCCGATGTTTTGCATGTATCTCTTGGTTTCGGTCATCCCCATCTCATATGTCTTCAGCTTTCCTTGGAAGGTGTAGTAGTCGAACCACTTTTCCTCAAGAGTCTCCCTCATTGCGGCAGTTTTTACATCCCATTCCGGCGTGAGACAACTTATGAGTTTTCCGACCTTTCGGTCATCATCCAACCCCTTACCTAAGCTCTCAAGCCCGTGTGCGATGATGTCGAAGCGGATAAGTATTTGATCTACATTTTCTCTTGGCAACATACAAAAAATATCACTTATAAAAGCATAAATTAATTTTTGCTTTTACCTCAGATGCGGTTCCCTCATGACGTTTGAGCATGTTGTTCCAAATTTCGTACGCCGTCTTGCAATTTTTCCCATACCGCATCAACTCTTCATTGTTTAAACCTGCATAAAGTGCTGTAATAGATTTGGAGTTTGCGATTTTTAGTGCTAGTTCGGCTTTTGTGAAAGCCCTCTTTCCATCGCTGACAGGAATATTTGTTTTATTTATGCAAATGTTCCAAACTTCTTCACCGAGCATCTGCAAAAAGTGAGACATACAAACTTTCCAAACATCATATCATTTTTTATCAAAATAAGGCGAACGTGTTAAACTTGTCCCATTGGAGATGAATGGCTCCGATGAGTACAAGTTCTTGAGAGGAGGGATTTCGGTCATTGGACCTTTTGCTTAAGCTTTTAAGCTCTTAGTAGGCACCTCGCTCTGATACCACTGTAAATCACCCTGGGGGGTGAATAGGGTGATTGTGCGGAATTAAAAAATTAAATAAAATTGTGTAAAGTAAAAGAGAAAAGTTAGATAGATCAAACACAGCAAGCACAAATGACACAGCGATATAACATGGTTCGACCCCCAGGTTTACGTCCATACCACATACTTGTAGTAATTCTTCGCCACAAGCGTTCTACTATACTCAAACCTTTGTACAGTGATTCTCAAATTCAGGCCGGGAGACCTATTACACCCACATGGCTTCTTCAACAAGTCCCACAGTACTCACAGAAGTGGAAAAGAAAATAAAACTCTGAAGATCTAGAAAATACCTTGACTGAAGAAAATAAAAATCTCTCATACTTGGAGTATTGATTGAATGATTAGTTCAAAAGATTTATAATAGTAAGGGATAAAGAATACACTGTGAATTCGCCATAATTTATGAAGAAAAGAAATGTATCTTTCCGAAAAAGAAAAGATATTTCCGAAATTGTCAACTCTGCACTTCGACGGTTGACTGCAATAATGGACAGTCAACCGTTCATCTTTTAATAAGTCGAGTGATGAACGTTCGACTGACTCATCTTTCCAACATAGATAAGCGGTTGGCTGTTGTTCCGGTCGACTGTGCGGTCGACCGCAGTCGTGCAGATTCGACTTTCAATTGGCGATTTCACTTTGTATTCTTTCCAAAACTAATTTATCAATCAATACAACTTTACATATATGTTTCTCTCATAAACAGAAATAAATCATTTCATTTGCTGACTTTTAAACACATGTTTCTTGAGGAGCACTCTTTCTTTATTTTCCATCTTTTCATATTCATGCCTCTTTTGTTTGTTTTTGAATCATTTGAATCTTTTATATTAATTTTTCTTTTCCTATTTTTCCTGCAGATCTAAACTGAATATATTAGTTGTCACGCCCCGCTTCCCAGAATACGGGAACACAGGTACGTAACTGAGGCCCAGCGAATGATATAAGTATGCCAACCCATATCATCCATAAGCTGTACCAGTCTTAACTCAACAACATGATAAGGAAATAATCACAACCACGCATAAATACATAATCACATAAACAAATACTTAGACTAAATATGCGGTAGTCCAATTTAATAAACAACAACTGAAAATAAACAACAAATACCTTCTGGCAAGCTCTTGCTTCAATCGTAGATGAACTGCTCACCAATGCCTTCTGGTAATTCTCCTTGTGCACCTGTACTTGTTCATCTAAAAAGAAAGAATAATTTGTCCTTAGAGTAAGTACGGACAGCAAGTAGTGAAAAGCAGAGAGTAAGGGAACAAGGTTCATCAAGGAATATGAATCAAGATCAAATTACAAAAGCAATAACGGTATCAATAAACAATGATCACGATGAAGTATATACGTGTCAACTTAGATTTATTAGCATGTTGTTTTTCCTATCTAGTGCACGTACTACTGCGTTCCATACCACAGGTTTGGTGCATGCAAAACAATGCACGTTTTAGACATAGTGGTGGGGTCTACAGAGTGTGTACTCGGTGTAACATGATAACAAGTTCACGAGTTCACAAGTAATTCTCCACCTTCCATGTAAACAAGAAGGGCCCTACCGAGTATATTTTCTGAGATTATCCACTACTAAGTCAACCCTTATTAACCCCAATTTGTTTAGTATTTTATTAAGTCATTCATGTTCATGCAAATGTGTGTAAGAATGTCAAGGGGATGATAAGAATGCAGCAACATGATACAATATATAATAATATACATGAAGTAGTGAATCTGAAAACAGCGGACACAGTAACACTAAAATAGCGATAACTCATAGGCTTCAGTTCGAAATTCGAAAATTCTAGATTATATTGGCAACTAGACACTTAGGTCTATAATTCATCTTTATATAACTTGTGTTAATTCTTATGGTAACAGGGTCGAAAGCTCTATGCAAAACAGAACAGGCAGTAGGAATTCATAAAATGTCATCACATATATGTTCATCAAAGTGGATAATCAACATGTTATTGTATCATGAAATGTATTAACACTAATGTACAACAATTAGAATGAATTTTTACAGTGTGCAAGTCAATTTATCATGTCATAGTTTAAGTCACAAGATCTCAATTAATCAACATGTATTCGATTACAATATATTTTCCTCATATACAAGTTCTAGCAATTTTGTTCATGTCGTATGTGTATTTAGGCTTGGGTTTGAGTCAATGGATAATAATACGATGTCAAGAGTACATCGGGTTAGCTCGTGTAAACCCTCGATACTCCCAACGGAAAGTATACAAAGCAAATTTAAGATAATTGAAGGGAACTACTTGCGGGAAGTCAATAAACTTGAACTAGAAAAATTAAATGAGTTCAAGTGGACTTGCCTTTTGTAGACGATTCGAATATGTAAAAAGAATAAAGGGATCAGAATCCCAGGCGACAAACCGAAACACGTGCGAGTCACGTGCAAAACCCGAACCAGCAAAGCAGCAACCAACTCCAAGACCCAGAACAGCAAGACAGGAAACACCAAACCGAGATCGGATCCTCTACACCACACACAGCGAACAACAAAAATACCCACACAAATTACAGATCTCCTCTCATACAACAACAACCACGGGATCGGATCTCCCCATGCTAAACACCAAACACCGGAACAAGCCAGTTCCACTTCTTTTTCTCCAATCAACAGAGAGAGAGAGAGCGAAGTGGGAGAGGGGACAGTGACCACGGCGGGGCGACGTGGCGATGAGTGGAGATGCTGGTAGCGAGGCGACGACGACTGGCGGCGGTGTTGTGGTCGAGGAGCGACACAGCGAAGGAGGACGGTGGCACGACGCGAGCTCTGTTTCGCTCTGAAAATAAGGGAGACGAAACGGTGAGGGAATTCAAGCGCTCGATGATGACGACGCGATGAGGGACCTTCGGTGGTGGTAGTGGTGGAGTCGACGATGGGAGGTAGTGACTGGCCTCGACTGGCAGTGAAAGACGGTGAAGGGCTTGGACTATTAATGGGTTCGATGAGAATTTGAGGAAGAAGAAGACGACGGGGTGTGCATGGTGGCTTTGAGAGCGGTGGTCGCGAGAGGAGATGGAGACGAGGGATGTTGCAGGGTGAGGAGGAAGTTCGAGCGGTGCAAGCGGTGGGTTCGGAGGTGGGGGATCTCTGTTGGGTTCGGCAATGGGGGCGAGACAGAGGGAGCTGGCGGTTCGATGGGTTCCTTTGGCAAACAGGGGAACACAGGGGATCGAGCATAGGTGGGGTGAAGCTCGGGGGTGACAGGAGAGGGTTGTATAGAAATGGAGTTTTGGGAGTTGTGGAGAAGATGAAGGGTTGCTTTGAGTTTTGTTTGGCTGTTATTAGAAGAGAGAGTGGGGAGTTGTGAAGATAGTGGAAGATCGTGAGGAGTAATTGAAGGGATACGGGGGGTGGGGGGGTGTTATTGACTGGGTCAATAACAGATCAAGGGGGAAAGAATTGGGTTAATGGGTATTGGGTTTAGGGTAGGCTAGGATTCAATAAGACATGGATATGGGTTTAGGTTAAAATTCAATAGGAGATGGGTTTGGATTTGGGCTTTAATCAAAATAATTAAATAATATAACATATATAAAAAATCAATGGGCTTTAACCAAAAATAATAATAATAAGACTAATAATAACACATCTCAATAATAAAAATAATAATAACAATAATAATGATAATAAAGTGTATAAAAGTAGAATTTGAGATTAATAAATTTATTAGAATCCAAACAGTAATAATATAACATATAAATGTTCTATCAATTTTAAATAGAAAAATACATTGTTGCTCAAGGTAAATATAATTGTCTATTAGAAAAATACTTAGTAGAAGACCTGAAATCAGTTTAGCACAAAACAAGTTTATAAATAATCAAAATACGAAAAAATATTCAGAAATACGTATTTACGGGAACAGGGGTTACATTAGCAATAAGTGACACGTTTTGTGCACACCAAACTTAGGGTCAACAAAATCTTCATTTTGTATGTATCTGTTGCTGCTATTTTTTATATGGAAGTAAATAGATGTTGTGAATTCTTTTTAAAAATAAAAAATAAAAACTAGCCTTTTAGTTTTTGCTGATATGGACTGCTGCAAACTGATCTTGATTCCTAAATCTAACTTGTTTGAATGCTTGGGTCTGATCTGAAAGGTGACGATCACTCCAATGGACCTGCAAAAGCCTGAAATGTCGGAGTTGGTCCTGGTGACAGACCTTCCGATGCTCAAGTCAAAACTAAGAAATATATGAGAGTTTTTAGTGGTAAAATACTGATTATTTGGTTCCTGTGAGGTCATGGGGGTATTTATTGTCTTTGGGGGCTGATTTCAAGATATTGATTTATCTCTACTTTCAATGTTTTGATAATGTTTGTTATCATCTTCTTAATGAAGAGATATCGTCAATTACTTTTATCTTGATAAATAGATAGAGTTAGTTGACTTTTTCTTCATGAAGAGATAGAAATAGTTGCGGAGATAGAATCAGGACACTTCTCTTGTAAAGAGATATGATTTTTAAGCCGTCTCTTATTGATAATTATGAGTTTAAAATAATATTATAGATAATCATGAACTTCTTCATACTGAGCCACTATGGCAACCCAGTATGACAAATCTGTTTTGGATCGCTGGGATTGAAAAAGGCCCAACTCCTTTTTACAAACCCATTTCTAGTAAAATTTATTGTTTTATCCCTGAAAGTTTTAAGGTTCGTACCCGATTTGAACGGTCACAATTTGGTTCTATTTTTCCCGTATCAATATCAAATATGAAGATTGCTTTCTTAACTTTTTTAGTTTAAGGATTGCATGTGAAATGTATGTCATATCGATAATATATATGCTGGAAGTTGTATTTGAAAAATTAAATTTTATAAATGGTTATTAATATTCATTGGTATTTTATTCAAATGTAACCCCATTGGCCATTACATTGTTTATGTTTTTAATTGAGTTGTTACCTTGGTCATTTAAAACCATTAAGTATTTAAAACCATTAAGTGAAAGAGTTAATTGAGTTTTATTACTTTATAAGTTATGTTTTCTTGTAACATATAAAGAGTTCTAGTATGGTTAATGGCTCCTAGAGAGAATAAGATATAACTAGAAAATATATTTCATTATTTGATCTACAAACTATTCAACTAATATACTATCTTTGGGCAACTTGAAGCACTATTCGGGTCAAGAGTCTCAGCCCGTCCATGTGCCTGAGCCATATTTTTCTAGGTCAGAGCCTCTATGCTTAACTCAAACAAACATATTCTCTAAGCTTATCTTTGTATAATTTAGTTATATATGTCTATATTGTTTATTATTTTTGAAGGAGAATAAACCATGCTCTAAGTTTATTATTTACTCACTATTTTTTCAACAATATAGACTCTTCTTACGATCAGTCCATTCAACCAAACTAGTAATTATGTGTGATGCATGTTTTAATAAATTATTTTCGAAAAAATAAAAAATCGGATAGAGAGGACCCGAGCTTAAAATCTCTTTCATATTAGTTATGTACATGCAAATCTCTTTCATATTAGTTATGTACATGCAATGCACATGTTGATAGATTTACAAATGATACTAAGACTTTCGCCCATTACAATATTAGAGAGTAGAGATTAGAGATTAGAGATTAAAGATTAGAGATGTGTTATAGGGTTGTCGCTAACCGATCACCTATAGCCATTTAGCCACATGGTTCATTGATTATCATAAAATGTCCCCATGATTCATTGAGAAAAATTGATCCTCGTTTTTCACATTGTGAACCCCCTTTTTTAGAGCCAAAATACAATCGAGAACCTTCATTTGATACTCCACTTTATTTCGCAAGGTCAACAAGATGATGTTACTTTCATTATATTAACACAGTAGCAGTTGGACCTTTTCATTCATTTCACACCTAGCCATGCATGCATCACTAAAATAAGAGTAATGTTACGACTCCAATTTTTTCTTATAATATTTTTTTTAAAATTTTAGATAGTACAATCTCATTAAAAAAATATTGTAAAGTAGATTTTAATGAGTTGTATAAACATCTTCAATGACATTGTGCTATCCAAAATTATAAGATTGTAAGTATACATGAACCATGTGTGGATATTAAATCATCAAATATTATCTTTACATGAATTAAGAAAAAAAAGGTGGTCCTTAATTGAAATTTAGGAACTTCTTCTCCATTAAAAGATTTGCCAGACCCATGTGAAAATCCATATCTGTAATGAATCAAACAATAAACTGTTAATAATATTTCTTATAATAATAACCTAGTGAGGGTATTTACTCTGTAATTAAGCTGCAAGTTTGCAACCCTTTATACTTGGAACTTAATTATCTTATGGCCTGCAATTTTTTTTTTTTTTTTTTGTAAATAAAGGGATACTTTAGAGCATCCACAGTTGTATGGTATTTATGCATTTTATACATATATAATATATTTTTTTGAGCGCTGCATGCAGTCGTGTGACAAATATGCATAATTTGTCATTTCTGCTACAGTAGATTGCTATATATGATAGAGGATATAGCAATATGCATATCATACAGGACGAAGCATCATATTTCGTCCCAAATATTTTATAATATTTTTATGCATCGGACGAAACATTATGTTTCTCCCCAAATATTTTATAATATTTTTTTGGATTTGGACGAAACATGATGTTTCGTCCGACGAAATCATATTTTATTTAATTAAAAAACACCAGAAAAGGAAAAAAAACAACGGACGAAACATCTTCGTCCGACGAAATCATATTTTATTTAATTAAAAAACACCAGAAAAGAAAAAAAAACAACGGACGAAACATGATGTTTCGTCCATATTTTTTTGACTGGCAAAAGGTAGGAAAGTCCTACCTCATAGATGATATATATATATATATATATATATATATATATAATAGAAAGTATAATAGTCAGTACAAAATCTGCTGTATGAAGTTGTTCGGATTATGGAAGAAGTCGAGTTCGAGATGGCATGCCTGTGGATCGTAGAGAGGACAGCAGACATCTGTCGTACACCTCTACTAGAGCCACCAACATGAACTCATCCCTCTTCTCCTTCCTTACAACGATCCGGAGCATTCGAACCCCCTAGCAGACATAACAAAATCATGAAGCAGAGTTTAACATAAATAAAAGACATCGGACTTGGCACAGTCCCAAAAATACAGTTATAAAAACAGAAGAGACATTAAAGCAGTGAAGCATGAGCGATTATGTTGCATTTCCATCAGCCGCCCCCCTTGATCGGGTCGCATTAAGTCACTGTCACCCGTCCTTCCGAGCTGCTCCAAGATTCTGGTCTTTTTCTTCGATTCGCCACTTGAATCTAGCCATTGAGAAAACCAGAATTTAGTGTTAGATATCAGCTTAACCACCGAAGATTGTTTGCTGGAATTTTTTTTATCATTTCTAGCATTCCAAATAGTCCAACAGATAGCAATAGTGATGAGATGCCATGAGTGTGTGAATTTGTGTTTTGTGTGATCAAAACACCAAGTGGAGAAGCATTCCGAAATAGACTCCGGCAGGCTGTCGATATCAAACGCTCGTGTGAAGTGAAGCCATGTTTGAGTAGCCTTCGGGCACTCAAAGAAGATGTGATAGGTGATTTCAGTATGATATGCACAGTCACTGCATGCCATATCCCCATCCCACCCTTTGGAATGAAGTCTTTCCCTGGAGTTGAGCTTCTCACCACACAACATCCAAGTGAAAATTTTGCATTTTAGGGGCGCACAATTCTTCCAACATGCTCGAAAGAAGGGAAAAATTAGGCCAGAGTTGATAAAGAAGCAATAAGCCGATTTGACCGAGAAGCACCCAGAGATGTCATGGTTCCATATAGCTCGATCAGGTTGAAGTGGTGAGGACTGAAGAGAGGAGATGGTTTGTAGTAGCAGTCTCTTTTCTGACAAGATGTTACTATTGGATGATGTGTGCAGACTAGGGCGCCATGTCCACTGTCCTTGATAGAAGAACCCTTGCGATCTTAGGGAAGCTTCTTTGTTCCAAGCTGCTTCAAATAGGTGAGGATAAAGGGTAGCAATGCTGCGCTTGTCAATCCACTTGGATGTCCAGAACTTAAGCAAAATCCCATTGCCAAGTTCCCATGAAATCCCTTGGTCGAATTGTTCTTTGAGTTTGTAAAGATTTTTCCAAAAGTCGGAGGATTGGGCCTTACAGACAAAATTGCCGCTGTCGTCGTGGAAGTAAAGTGATTTTAGAGTTTGGGTGCAAAGGGAGTTGTCGGTGTAGAGCTTCCACCCCCATTTCATCGGGAGGGCATGATTGAAGTGCTGAAGGTCAAGCACCCCAAGTCCTCCCTGTTTCTTGGGTTGACAGATACGCTTCCAGCTAGTGCAAGAGACCCCCGTAGCCTGCGTGTCACCTCCAACCCAGAAGAATCTACTTCTTATTTGGTCAATACGGGTAATCACCTATCGCGGCAACATGAAGAAAGAGCCAAAATAGGTAGGAAGTGCACTGAGAACTGAGTTGATCAGGATGAGTCGCCCCCCACGAGATAGCTGTTGGGTTTTCGGGGCATAAATGCAGCGGATTGAAACAATAAAATCGAAACCCAATTGCAGGATCCATGCAAAACAAGACGTTTAATTCGTAGTTATGAACGTTTACCTTAAAACGAAGCTTTAACAGTTGAGAAAGGATGACTAATGGAGGTCCAAGCTCCTTGAATCACCACGCATCCCGCTCACGCGATCTACGCTCTATCGGTATCCACACGAACACTTGGTCTTTGAAGGAGCGATGTACTAGCATCCGAAAACCAAATTCTCTCTATCTCCATCTTCTTCTCTCAAAACGGCTAGGGTTTTTCTCTAAGCCTTAAAAACTAATTTGAGAGTTTAAGATCTTTATATAGAGAGACAAATCTGGTTTTTCTAAAGCCCAATCCTATTGGACTTTTATTAAAATTAGAATTCCTAATTAAATAAATAATTAAGTCAAACTTAATTAATATTCTAATATAATTCTAATTCTAATCATTAGTAAATTTGAAATTATATTTAATTAATTAATTAAGTCCCACTTAATTAATATCATAAATAAATTCGAATTACTATTTAATTTAAATTCATAATTTAAATCAAATCTCCTTCAAGCGTTCTTGTGTGTGACCCTTTAGGTTATTATTACGTTGGAAATAATTTTAATATCCAATAATAAAATTATAAACAATGAGCGGCATCTAGTAATACATCATTGCTACCCAAGTAATAATAATAATTGGTGATCCAATAAAACCTTTCGTGATTAATGTTTCCGTGTAATATAATCCCTTTAACCAAATATTATAGATTAAACTCGAAGCATGTTCTCAGTCATCCTCTTCAACATTTAATCCGGGTTTCCTTGATCAATGAGTAGACTATTAAAACAAATCATTATTCGAGCATGGCCATGCATTTCATAGTCTCACTCAATCAAGAGGCCAATAATATCTCTCCTAATTATAGGAGGGTTAAATCCTTTATCTATCATTCATATTTCTCATACGACTCATAATATACCCGATGTCCACTTTTATCATCACCCGGTCAAAGGTAACTTTTAATGTAGTCAAAGTATATTAATCCTCGTATAGAAATATAATGATCTCAAGTCAGAGGATCATTACACCATTATCACTGTGAGTCTTTCTTATGACTTTATTTAAACATGAAGAATCTCACTGTGGGTCTATCCAGTGCCATGTAGAATCTTACATGCACCTATGTTCTTGACTTTAGTATCACTATACCTATGACCATTGAGATGTGGTCATCAGTCAACAAACATACTAATCTTCATGCATTATTATTGTCCCATAATGACAATGCTTGATTAGGGATATTTAGGAATATAAACACTATTCATATAATCTCATTTTTAAGTCACATACTTAAAGATATAGAATACGTATTATATATTCCAAGGACATTTATTACTCTAACATTTTTATCGCAGTAAATTAAGACATAATAAATTAACATATAATAATCAATAGAACACAATCATTAATTAACAAAAGTATTTCCTAGAAGCACAATCACATTGTCTCTAGGGCACTAACACTAACAATCTCCCACTTGCACTAGAGCCAATCACTCATGTATCTAATACCCATGGAACTAGTGTGACCTTCGTGCTTCTGCTGCGACAAAGCCTTAGTCTTGTGGGTCCGCAACGTTATCTTAAGTATGCACTTTACATATGTATGTATTCTGACTTAAACTGATTAATCTTTTAGATCTATCTCTATAGATCCTGATCCTTAAGACATATGTATGATCGCCAAAGTCTTTTATCAAGAAACTATTTCCCAACCAAATCTTCACAACCTGTAGATTAGGAATGTCATTCCCTATTAATAATATGTCATCTACATATAATACTAGGAATGACACATGGCACCCACTAACCCTTCGTAAACACACGACACATTTTCATTTTACATGAAACCAAACTCTTTGACTGTTTCATCAAAACGAATGTTCCATCTCCTCGAGGCCGGCTATAATCCATAAATGGACCATCGCTTCTCACAGACCATTCTAGCAAACTTTGGATCGACTTGACATCCATTTGCCAGATTTCATAGTCATAGTAAGTTGCTATCGCAAGCAAAATCCTGATGGATTTGACCATAGCCACCGGTGAGAAAGTTTCATCATAGTCACTACTATGAATCTGCTTGAAACTTTTCGCCACTAGTCTTGCTTTGTAGGTCTGTACATTACAATCCACGTCAGTTTTCTTCAAGAAACCCACTTGCACCCTATGGGTTTTACCCCTTCGGGTGGTCCAACCAAAGTCCATACTTTGATTTTCATACATGGAATCCATCTCAGATTTCATGGCCTCCAGCCATCTCTGAAAATCTGGACTATTCATAGCATTTTTGTAGGTGAGAGGCTCATCATCATCTATGATCATCACATCGCCAATTTGAGTCAGAAGAAATCCACGATATCTCTCTGGCTCATAGTGAATCCTACTAGATCTACGAATAACCTGTGTTTCTTGAGCAGTGTTGTTATCAACATCTTGAGTCACATTCTGCTCATGTTCCAACTCTGGTTCAACATTATTCTGTGGTTCTCGATCCTCATCGAGATCTATTGTCCTCCCACTATTTTTCTTTGAAAGTAAATCTCTCTTTAGAAACATAGCCATTCAAGCAACAAACACTTTGTTCTCGGAAGGTTTATAGAAATAATACCCTTTTTGTTTCCATTGGGTATCCCACAAAATCTGATTTTGGTCCTAGCTTGTCAGAGATCATACGTTTCACAAACGCTTCATATCCCCAAATTTTCATAAATGACACGCTGTGACGTTTCTCAGTTCATATCTCATGTATGGTGTCTTTTGAAATGATTTAGAAGGAACTCGGTTTAGTGTTTCTGCAGCCGTCTCTAGGGGCATAACCCCAGAAACTAATTGGAAGATCCCCTAGACTCATCATCAATCGCACCATGTCCAACAAAATGCGATTTCTCCTCTCAGACACACCATGTCTTTGTGGTGTTCCAGGAGGAATGAGTTGTGATACTATACCACACGCTTTTAAGAAATTTTAAGCTTAGGTATTCTCCTCTACGATCAGATCGTAGAGTTTATACTTTCGCATATTTGTTTTTCTTCTTCAATCTCTTACTCTTTGAATTTTTCAAACGATTCGGATTTGTTCTTCAAAAGATACACATATCCGTATCTACTAAAATCATCAGTAAAGGTTAAAATTAGTAAAAGCCACCTCTTGCCAACATACGCATTGGACCACATACATCACTATGTATCAATTCCAATTGTTTGGTGGCCCTCTCACCTTATCCGGTAAAAGGAGTTTTAGTCATTTTGCCAATGAGACATAGTTGACATTCTTCGTATGATTCAAAATCAAACTTATCCAAGTATCCATCCTAATGTAACTTGGAAATGCGATTCTCATTTATATGGCCTAAATGACAGTGCCAGAGGTATGTTTGATTTGAGTCATTTATCTTTAGACGTTAATTATTTACATTATAGATAGGAGTATCAAAATCAAGAACATATAAACCATTAAACAAACGTGCAACCTCATAGGTAACATTATTTAATGAAAAGGAACAACAATTGTTCTGAATCAAAAAGGCAATCTTGTCCAAACAAGAAACCAAAATAATGTTTCTGCAAATTGCAGGCACGTAAAATAGTTCTCAAGTTCTGAAATAAGCCCCATGGGCATCGATAAATAATAAGTCCCTACAGCTAAAGCAGCAACCTTTGCTCCATTGCTAACATGTAGGTCGACTTCTCCTAACGCCAAAGTTCTACTCCTTCGCCGTTTATGCACATTTATACAAATGTGAGAACCACATCCAGTATCTAATACCCATGATGTAGAAGTAGACAAATTTGACTTCTATAATATAAATACCTGAATCAGAAATCTGAACAGCCTTCAGTTTCTTCAGATCCTCCAAATAAGTTTGACAGTTTCTCTTCCAATGACCCGGCTTCTTGCAATAGTGACAATCACCCTTTGCCTTTGCCTTTGCAACACCTCCAGTAGGCTTCAAAGCCTTAACAGCGGGTTCTGGATTAGCAGGCTTAGATCCAATCTTGTTCTTGCCTTTCCATTTACCCTTTCCTTTGGCATTCCCTTTGTTGACCATCATTATGGGAGCAGGGGACGCCTTCTGAATGTTGGTCTCAGCAGTTCAACATAGCCAACAATTCGGTAGGTGTCTTGTCTATCTCATTCATATTGTAATTCATTACAAATTCGAGCATAGTCACTGTTCAAAGATTGCAAGATTAGATCTATCTGAGCTTCCGGACTGATGGCGGAACCCAGAGTAGCAAGGTACTCCATATATCCAATCATCTTTAGAACATGCGGTGCAACTGGATCACGATCACCCTATTTACACGCATACAAGACTTTACTTGTATCAAACCTCTCTTGACGAGCCTGTCCTTCAAACATACGTTTAAGGTGCTTTATCATTATATGAGCATCCATATGCTCATGCTGTTTCTGAAGCTCAAGACTCATAGTCGCAAGCATAAGACAAGTGACATCCGTGTCATCATCGATATGTTTCTGATAAACATTACGTTGATCAACCGATGCACCTACAGGGAGAGGTCCAGGGCGAGGAAATGACATAGAGCTTTCACTCTTACCTGAGGACTATCCTCAAATTCCTTTGCCAATCGAGGAAGTTTGTTCCTGTCAACTTGTCCTTCTCAAGGACAGATCGTACAGAGAAGTTATTTGAGTTGTTTGCCATTAGAATATCTATAATGTAAAAATGCATAAAAGAATTAGTCTACGGAATTATTAGTTTATGTTCAAATGATTATTCATATATATTCATAATATATATCTCCCACTATTTTGATCAAATTAATAGCCCTTACTATTAATTCGGAAAGCATTTATTATATATCTTTCTAGTGAGCCAAGATCCATATTTCATCATGTCTTGAGTCAGCGTTGGCCGAAACTCCCAAAACACAACTATTTAGGTAGACAACATTTGTCAATTATATCACGTATATAACTCTTGGATAGTTTGGTGAACAACCATTGCTCTAATTTATCTAATAAATTTTTCGCCAAACTCTATGCTTCTAAGTTCATAATCTTATTGTGACGACTTAGTTAAGTTAGGCCCAATGAATCAACATAACGAGTATCACATTTACTCTTTCGCACCTCACCACGATTAAAAGGAGCACTCTGCTTTGGCAAACCCACCTCTTATGATCTAGGCCTTGATGAGTGTTATTCATTGGAAAGCATCTTGTTTAACTTAATATTTATTAAGGGATTTACTTATAAACGATCATGATCCCATCATAAAGAGATTCTCAATTTTTCCTTGAATCAAATATTTCAAATCAAAATTCGTTGAATGAATGATTTCCAGATCAGAGGTTAACGCACAGACGGCATTATTGGCACCCCTTTTCTTACAGATTCGTAATCAGTTGTTGACAAAATCATTCAATCGTTGAATAATGAAAATTCATATTTAATTACCGTGTTTCATAAACACAAGAATCTCATGATCGTTTATTTAATGTTCATCTTAAATCGTTATAGATTTTATCTTGTTTAAGCATGAATGGGGTGTCGTATCTAATACATTCATCTTAATCTAATTAAGCATGCATCTCTTAAATCGTTATAGATTTTATCTTGTTTAAGCAGGCATGGCATGGGTGATGTATCTAATACATACATTAATACATTATTAATCTAATTGAAGCATGCATCATAATGTATTCTACACAGACATTCACACATCAATATGTAAAGTGCAGTATGTAAACGTGCTTGGTTATGGCCTTTATCCTACATGATCCTTTCAAGCTAATGAAAGGATCGAGGTCAATCTATGGTGGAAAATATAAATACAATTACATGTCTTCATTCTCCTTGGTTGCTCCACTTCTTGGATCGTCCTTCAATCTTCAAGTACATTACATTGAATAATTGAAAACAACCTATACTAATGTACTTATGTACTTACATAATAAAACTCGAGTTACATTCGAGATTATACAATTACAAGAATGAAGAAAACGACATGCAAGTCGAATTTACAAAACCAAAACCATAAACCATTAATCTAAGGGTCTTAAGGCCATAACCAGCACCATGCTCAAGTAAACAATTAATAGACATCATCATATGTCACCATACATCAATACATAACAGTACATATCATATCCAATATGATCATATAAGATACATCTCAGAAAACAATTTTCAGAAAATTCGAAATTAAATCAAAAAACCATAAACCATTGTTTACAGGCAGTAAGAGGCGTTAAACGGCTTACAGATGCGAACCTGACTTTGTCAGTCTTGCTCAGTGGCCTGATTTCAGTCAAAAATCATATATGGTTTGCGAAAATCGGATACAGTACGCAAATTTCACTAAATCTGCGCAATTTTTCAGAAACCGTATCGTATACAATCTACGCGATAAGAACAAATATATAATATTCAAATAATATCATATATTATCTTATCATGTTATACCATATCATATTTCATCATGATCCAATCATAAAAATCATATAAGGCATAATTCAGAAAATTGAAATTAAATCTGAAAACATAAAATTGCATATTTCAGGCCCTAAACGGCGTCAAACGCCTTACAGACGAGTCGGTGATAGCTTAAGCTATCAGTTTTGTTCAGACGCTCGTTTCCCTTTCCGAAAAGGTACTCATTTGTAAAAATCGGACACTAGAAATAGATTTCCGCAAATCTGCAGCAGCCGTTTCAGAATCCATATCGAATACGATTCTCGTAATTAGAACAAACATAAATCATATACATATCAGTATACATACAGATTATAAGATCATCATATGATCATCCCAATCATCATTAACTTACAGTTTATGCATATATATCAAAACTGTAACAAATAAACGAATTAAAACGTTTTTGCAAGTGGCTCTGATACCATTGTTGGGTTTTCGGGGCATAAATGCAGCGGATTGAAACAATAAAATCGAAACCCAATCGCAGGATCCATGCAAAACAAGACGTTTAATTCGTAGTTATGAACGTTTACCTTAAAACGAAGCTTTAACAGTTGAGAAAGGATGACTAATGGAGGTCCAAGCTCCTTGAATCACCACGCATCCCGCTCACGCGATCTACGCTCTATCAGTATCCACACGAACACTTGGTCTTTGAAGGAGCGATGTACTAGCATCCGAAAACCAAATTCTCTCTATCTCCATCTTCTTCTCTCAAAACGGCTAGGGTTTTTCTCTAAGCCTTAAAAACTAATTTGAGAGTTTAAGATCTTTATATAGAGAGACAAATCTGGTTTTTCTAAAGCCCAATCCTATTGGACTTTTATTAAAATTAGAATTCCTAATTAAATAAATAATTAAGTCAAACTTAATTAATATTCTAATATAATTCTAATTCTAATCATTAGTAAATTTGAAATTATATTTAATTAATTAATTAAGTCCCACTTAATTAATATCATAAATAAATTCGAATTACTATTTAATTTAAATTCATAATTTAAATCAAATCTCCTTCAAGCGTTCTTGTGTGTGACCCTTTAGGTTATTATTACGTTGGAAATAATTTTAATATCCAATAATAAAATTATAAACAATGAGCGGCATCTAGTAATACATCATTGCTACCCAAGTAATAATAATAATTGGTGATCCAATAAAACCTTTCGTGATTAATGTTTCCGTGTAATATAATCCCTTTAACCAAATATTATAGATTAAACTCGAAGCATGTTCTCAGTCATCCTCTTCAACATTTAATCCGGGTTTCCTTGATCAATGAGTAGACTATTAAAACAAATCATTATTCGAGCATGGCCATGCATTTCATAGTCTCACTCAATCAAGAGGCCAATAATATCTCTCCTAATTATAGGAGGGTTAAATCCTTTATCTATCATTCATATTTCTCATACGACTCATAATATACCCGATGTCCACTTTTATCATCACCCGATCAAAGGTAACTTTTAATGTAGTCAAAGTATATTAATCCTCGTATAGAAATATAATGATCTCAAGTCAGAGGATCATTACACCATTATCACTGTGAGTCTTTCTTATGACTTTATTTAAACATGAAGAATCTCACTGTGGGTCTATCCAGTGCCATGTAGAATCTTACATGCACCTATGTTCTTGACTTTAGTATCACTATACCTATGACCATTGAGATGTGGTCATCAGTCAACAAACATACTAATCTTCATGCATTATTATTGTCCCATAATGACAATGCTTGATTAGGGATATTTAGGAATATAAACACTATTCATATAATCTCATTTTTAAGTCACATACTTAAAGATATAGAATACGTATTATATATTCCAAGGACATTTATTACTCTAACATTTTTATCGCAGTAAATTAAGACATAATAAATTAACATATAATAATCAATAGAACACAATCATTAATTAACAAAAGTATTTCCTAGAAGCACAATCACATTGTCTCTAGGGCACTAACACTAACAATAGCTATCTGCCTTTCCATGTGGATAGCCTCCGCTCAATCCTGAGAAGCAAGGGTTGCCAGTCCCTTTTTTTAAGCCTGCCTTTTGCTAGTGGCATTCCAAGATACTTGGTTGGCAAGGTATCTTGGCTACAGCCTAATATATGAGAAAAGGCGTTGAGTTTGGCTTGAGAGCATCCAAAATAAGTAATGACTGATTTGGAAAGATTAATGTGTAGCCCAGAAACATTTGCAAACAGATGCAAGAGCACTTTCAGATGCAACACTTCCTGCTCATCCCCTTTACAGAACAGCAAAGTGTCATCGGCAAACTGCAATATGGAGAGGTTGGCCAGCGAACCTCTTAGGTCAAGCTGGGAGATGGTGCCATTTTCTCTACCAACTCGTAGCATTTGTGCAAGAATGTCTACAGCCAGGATAAAAAGCATCGGAGAGAGAGGGTCCCCTTGCTTGAGGCCTCTCTTGGAGCCTATGGCCTTCCCCCTATACCATTGACCAAGATATTAGACTTGGTGGAATGCAGCATTGCTTTAATCCAGGAGCACCATCAAGGCCCAAACCCTCTGGCAATCAGCAGCTGATCCAAGAAGTCCCAGTTGAGCATGTCGAAGGCTTTGCGAAAGTTAATCTTTAGCATAATAGAATCAGACTTCTTCAAGCAGCACAAGTTGATGGCTTCGTGCGCAACCAGAAAATAGTCTACCGTGGATTTTCCCTTGAGGAATGCACTTTGCGATGAGGAGACAAGAGAGTGTAGAAGAGGACTCAGCCTATTGGCCAGGATCTTAGTGAAGATCTTCATTGAGCAATTGAGCAGGCTGATGGGTCTGTAGTCGGAAACAGTAGAGGCTCCATCACACTTAGGAATGAGCACAATTGTAGAGTAGTTTAACCTATCCATTGAAGCTTCACCATGCTGTAGGGCCATGAGCATATTGCAGAGGTCATCTTGGATAGTCTGCTAGTGCTGTTGATAAAAATGCATAGAAAAATCATCAGGGCCTGGTGCCTTATCGCCATTCATGCCGAAGACTGCTTTCTTGATCTCCTCCCTACTGAAATCAGCATCAAGTGCGGAGAGGTCAGTTATTGATGAAGGATAAAGGGTATTCCACTCTATTCTGAAATCTGGCTCTGTGTTGGAGCCACAGATGTCTTGAAAGTGAGGGTCAAAGCAGGATCTAATAGTTGATTGATCAGTGATGAGACTTTCATTATGAAGCAGTGAGAAGATGAAATTTTTTCGACGTCGCCCGTTAGCTATTGAGTGGAAGAACTTGGTGTTGGCGTCCCCCTCCTGGAGCCAAGTGATGCGAGATCGCTGTCTCCAATATGTGGTCTCAGCTTGGATAAGCTTGTGATATTCCATGCGAGCCGAATTGAGTTCAGCCAATTGGGAGGATTCGAGTGTCTGAGAGTCAGCAATGATATCTAAATTATGGATAACTTGGAGCAGAGATTCTTTACGCTTAGGAATGTGGCCAAAGACCTCGTTTCTCCACCTTCTGATTCTTCTCTTAAGTAGGGTAAGTTTGTTGGCAAGGATGTCAATTTTGGAGCCTGTACAAATAAAACTAGTCCACCAGCTTGTGATGTTATGATTAAAATCCACATGAGAAGCCTAGGCTTTTTCGAACCTGAAATAGTGAATTTTGTTTTGGATCGCCTGAGAATCAAGAATGAGAGGGCAGTGGTCCGAAGCGATACGGGGTAGGGAGTGTTGAACGCAAGAGGGGAATGTCTGATCAAACTGGCTTGAGATTAGGAATCTGTCAAGCCTTGCACAAGAAGCAGTTTGGCGCAGATTAGACCATGTATATTTCCTCCCTGTAAGCGGCAGATCAATGAGTTGTAGCTGTTGTATCCAACTTCGGAAATTCTTCATGTCTCTGCCAGAACCAGATCCTTGGTTTCGTTCTTGATTGGAGATGGTCACATTGAAGTTTCCACAGATGACCCATGCATCGCTGAGAACTCTACGCCGCTGCACAATTTCATGGAAACAGAGTTCCCGATCTTCAAGCTCAAAAGGAGCGTAAACTGAGGTTAGTGACCATTGAACCCCTGTGGATTTGGTGCGGAAAGAGATAGAGATAGAAAATATGTCGATGGCACAATATAGACAGTCAAAGAGGTTGTCGTTCCAGCCAACAAGGATGCCACCGCGACTATCATCCGCATCAAGAGAGCGCCAAGAGTTAATATAGTTACCTCCAATAGAAGAGAGCTTTCTAGGTGAAGGATTAGAGAGCTTGAACTCTTGAAGACACACCACATTTATACGAGCATTCCTGAGTCCGTCTTTTATTAAGACACATTTATAGGGGTTGCCCAGTCCCCGAACATTCCAGCTTCCTATCTTCATTGAAATTGATAACACACAGCAATATGCACGAAAACCTGTTTAGATGCAACTATCT
The DNA here is from genome assembly GCA_017893485.1 of Hemerocallis citrina. Lineage (NCBI taxonomy): Eukaryota > Viridiplantae > Streptophyta > Magnoliopsida > Asparagales > Asphodelaceae > Hemerocallis > Hemerocallis citrina. The sequence goes on from CM030365.1 coordinate 136,293,382, forward strand.
CATGCATTAATTGAGTTGTTGTTGTTGATCAGGGGGATCAACTGCAACCTCTGCAACCTGCTTGAGCTTGGTGAGTGAGTGTGGCCCTGTAGCCGCCACTCCCACCGATTCTGCAACTTCGAGGAGATCATCATTGGAAAGTAAAGCGAAAGGATTTCGACATGCATAATTAAAGGTGTTCTTCGAAGATGAAGTACCTGCCGCTTTGCGGAGAGAAGCGCTCTTGGCAGAGGCGCGCAGGTGATGTAGGAATGGCCTGGTGGTGGGTATCTTTGAAGCTGATCTGATGCATTTGCGACGTTTGCTAGTTCCTTCTTCGAACCCAGGTGGAACTGAGCCAGTAGTGAAGGTGGAAGCTTGCATATGGCACCTAGGGATGACTGACTTGGTTCGGAAGCTTGATGCTGTTGCTCCGGCTACACCAGTCCTGAAGTGGAACTTCTAAGAAGTCTCAAACTTAGATACCTGTTTGTCGACTTCAGCTTCAAGGGCAAGTTCAACTGCTGGTTTGATCTGAAGATATAGGGATTGGGGGATGCTGACAGACTTGCCCTTCCATTCCATATGACAGAGCTCCTCTTCTGCAGCAATGTCATGGGAGCTTGCTGAGCTGTCAGGATGTGTTTGTGAAGCTACGGAGGGAATATTCAAATTTGCCTTTGGCGAATCCGAGTCAACCACAATGATAGGGGCGGAAGATTTGGCATAGTCGGTTCCACAAGTTTCTCAGATTGAGGGACCACTTTTGGAATCTTTAGGTTCGAATCTGCCAGACCAGAGATATTTAAAAATTGATTTGCAGAAAGGGAATGATTTGGTGGGGGCTGAGACTGCGCCGCCAAATCCTTAACTGAACCAACTGCCTCCGCGATTTATGCTTTCCCTTTAGAGTCTCCAATCACACCCTGATCACGTTGCGAGATTTGCGGCGGCGGTGGAATAGGATTGCTCACCGGCGGGGCTTCTTTCCGACGCCAGAAACTGGTTTAGGATTCTGGATGATGGGAAAAAAGCTTGACCTTGCCGCTAGCTACATCGGCTGAGGGGATGGGGCTTCCACAGAGTAGAACCGGTACCTCATGGATTTGCAACTCCTTGGTCCAAGGAACTTGGTAGTGGATCAGCAAGTTCTTGGGGATGAGGCCAACGTCATCTACTTCGATCAAAATTAGAGCTTGGTCCCGTGAAGTGGCTGCCTTCATATCTCCGCTCATAGTAATGTATTTGCCGAAAGGCTGGACAATTTGCTCTATCGAACTCTGATTCCACATGTGGAATGGCAAAAGGGGGACATTTATCCAGGTGAAACAGGGCTTAGGCTTCATCTTCACACCGAATTCCATCGACCATGGGGAGAAGGTCGCATTGAATCCTGAGAAATGGAAAATCCCCTCCGAAATGGCTCGTTTGGCGTCATCCTCAGAAGGAAACTGCACATGGAAGACCCCCTCAGAAACCCTTTTGACTTCCCACCAGCCACCTTGCCGTCTCCAGGCAAAGTTGAGAGCGCTCTCCACAGTCGCAGCATCTGGTTTGGATCTGGGGTTAATGAGGTGGAGGAAGGCGCTTGGATGCAGCACTGGGAGGGCTGCGACTATTTCGGAGTTGTGGGCATGTCGATAGCCATGGATTCCCTCCTGTTGAAGATCGGACATTCCCTGGCTCGATGACCCACCTTTCTGCAGTTGAAACAGTGAATGCCACTCTTCCAGCAGTCCACCGCGAGATGACCCATGTTGCCACATCGCATGCATCTGGCCTCCATCTTCCTTCGTCGGTGGCTCGGTTGGATCTTGGGCTGTTGAGTGAAGTGGTGCTTTTTGGTGGAGAAGCGGTTTGGAAGAGAGATGGGTTTATTTAGGATTTTTGGCAGAGAAGGGGAAGGAGCGGGGTGTAGTGGGTTTGGGCGTGGGATTCGAGAAAAGTAATGATGAGGAGGAGCCGCCATTAGCACCTGAGCATAAAATCTACTCTTGCTCCAAGGCAGTCATGCACTCTCTTCTCTTCTCTCTCCTCTCTCTTCTCTCGTGTTAAGAAGTTGGAATTGTATATGATGTTTCATTCATAAATTAAGAATATTTAATAAGTTAATTAATTAATTAGTTAGTTAGTTACTTAATTATAATTAGTTGAATAATTAGCTCATTTACTAATGAGTTAGTGGGTTTAATAATGGATCAATGACAGCAAAATGTTCAGACGAAACATGATGCTTCGTCCGTGGAGAATTTTTTTTTCTCCTTTCCAATGAAACATCGTGTTTCGTCTACACACACAAAACATCCATTCATTTTTTTCTTCTCCTTTACTATTTTTTAGCTTTTTATGATTGTAGCCAAACCATGCATTTATACATATTTTAACATGCACAACTGTGTGGTATTTTAACATGCACAACTGTGTGGACGCTCTTATAACCCGTATCTATCATACGTTTTTGCCATTCAAGCTACATCTTAGTAATATCTTATGACCTCTGTGTCGTACAGTTGTTGTAAAGAATTAAGTTATATATATATAAGCATTCTTGTATTCAAAAAACAGGTTTTTATTTTTTTGCTAGACAAAAATAGGTTTTGATACATCATATTGATAGCCATCAAAGCTTTGTCCATTAATTACTTCTGGAGCCATTTTTCCTTTTTTAAAGAAACGTCTAGAAGTGTTCTGATAAGATGTATAGCATTCTTGCTCACTTAGAGCATCCACAGTCGTTTTTCTCATTTGTTATAATATGGCAGCTACAGTAATAGCAAATACGATCGTTCACTGCAGTCGTCGTTTGCTATATTTTTTCTATTTTTTAGAGAGACGGGGTTTCATACCCCGTCCGATCGTTTCAAATAAATTAAAAAAATTAATTATTTATTAACTATTAAACTATATTAATTAACTAAATTAAATAATATAAAAATAACTAAACCTAATTAATATACTAACTAAACCTAATTAATATACTAAAACTACTCCTAATTAATACCCTGCACAGCATTAAATGCTCCTTCTTTACTGGACGGGTATCATACCCCGGACGGGGTATGTGTCCCCGTCCCACCTCTTTTTTTTTTTTTTTTTTTTTCTTCCTATCGCTCAATCCTGAGCGTTCGTTTTATTAAAAAAAAAAAAAAACAAATATAAAAAAAGGGAGAGACGGGGTTTGATACCCCGTTCGGGATATCATTCCCCGTCCGACCTTTTTTTAAAAAAATTAAGAAAATAGGAGAGACGGTATATGATCCTCCGTCCGATAGGATTAAAAAATAATAAAATCGAAGAGACGGGGTATCATACCCCGTCCTTTATAATTTGAAAAAACTCAGATCGTTTTTCATATTTGAGAAATAGAAATAGCAAGTTTGTCAAAATATGGAAATTTGAGAAACGACTGCAGCGTCTCTTTTATATTCGTTTGCTATAATTTGAAAATATGGAAATTTTAGAAAACGACTGTGGATGCTCTTATAATTCATTGATAATTGATCCCAATGAAAAACCTTAATTATTTGATACACTTCATTTCACAAAGGTCAACAAGATGAATTTTTGACTGTAGCAGCGTAGACTTTTTCCTTCATTTCATAATCTGAAAGAAGCACGCAACATGAACCATGTGTTGATATTAAATTACCAATAATTTTTTTTTGCACGCATCACGTTGTCCTTGAAAGGAACTTCATTGCCGATAGATGTGCCAGACCAATGTTAATTATAATCCAAATTTGCAATCAATCAAACATTTTAATAAAAAAATTTAACGAGAACTCGTAATCTGCACTTGTAATATAGGTCCTTTTTTTTTCTTCCTTAAAACTCAGTCTTCAAAAATGATCTTGAATTGCATCATTTTTTATTTTATATGGATGACACTTCCGTAATGAATTATATCATAAATAAATTTGAAGTTTAAGAATATTGTGATAATTGACTAATTCGTTAGAAATAACTGGTTAATATAACTCACTTAAAAGTATTAAAAGTATGTATTTAAAAGGTTGGTTTATCTATAAATTATGCAACTCCAACTGTTGAGTTATAGTAGTGGAGATGGAGATGGAGATATTAATTACTTTAATAGCCTACTAGAGGTATTTCTAAAAGCATTCACTATCATTTGTATTAAAAATTTCATATATATATTTTTTTTTGACTGGCAAAAGGTAGGAAAGTCCTACCTCATAGATGATATATATATATATATATATATATATATATATATATAAACAGAGTACATAATAGTCAGAACAAAAGCTGCTGTAGGAAGTTGCTCGGATTATGGAAGAAGTCGAGTTCGAGATGGCATGCCTGTGGATCGTAGAGAGGGCAGCAGACATCTGTCGTACACCTCTACTAGAGCCACCAACATGATCTCATCCCTCTTCTCCTTCCTTACAACGATCCGAAGCATTCGAATCCCCTAGCAGACATAGCAAAATCATGAAGCAGAGTTTAACAAAAATAAAAGACATCGGACTTGGCACAATCCAAAAAATACAGTTATAGCAAACAGAAAAGATTGTAAAGTAGAGTAGCCTGAGCAATTATGTTGCATTTCCATCAGCCGCCCCCCTTTGATCGGGTCGCATTAAGTCACTGTCACCCGTCCTTCCGAGCTCCTCCAAGATTCTGGTCTTTTTCTTCGATTCGCCACTTGAATCTAGCCATTGAGAAAACCAGAATTTAGTGTTAGATATCAGCTTAACCACCAAAGATTGTTTGCTGGAAAAAAAATTTATCATTTCTAGCATTCCAAATAGTCCAACAGATAGCAATAGTGATGAGATGCCATGAGTGTGTGAATTTGTGTTTTGTGTGATCAAAACACCAAGTGGAGAAACATTCCGAAATAGACTCCGGCATGCTGTCGATATCAAACACTCGTGTAAAGTGAAGCGATGTTTGAGTAGCCTTCGGGCACTCAAAGAAGATGTGATAGGTGGTTTCAGTATGATATGCACAGTCACTGCATGCCATATCCCCATTCCACCCTTTGGAATGAAGTCTTTCCCTGGAGTTGAGCTTCTCACCACACAACATCCAGGTGAAAATTTTGCATTTTAGGGGCGCACAATTCTTCCAACATGCTCGAAAGAAGGGAAAAATTAGGCCAGAGTTGATAAAGAAGCAATAAGCCGATTTGACCGAGAAGCACCCAGAGATGTCATGGTTCCATATAGCTCGATCAGGTTGAAGTGGTGAGGGCTGAAGAGAGGAGATGGTTTGTAGTAGCAGTCTCTTTTCTGACAAGATGTTACTATTGGATGATGTGTGCAGACTAGGGCGCCATGTCCACTGTCCTTGATACAAGAACCCTTGCGATCTTAGGGAAGCTTCTTTGTTCCAAGCTGCTTCAAATAGGTGAGGATAAAGGGTAGCAATGCTGCGCTTGTCAATCCACTTGGATGTCCAGAACTTAAGCAAATCTCATTGCCAAGTTCCCATGAAATCCCTTGGTCGAATTGTTCTTTGAGTTTGTAAAGATTTTTCCAAAAGTCAGAGGATTGGGCCTTACAGACAAAATTGCCGCTATCGTCGTGGAAGTAAAGTGATTTTAGAGTTTGGGTGCAAAGGGAGTTGTCGGTGTAGAGCTTCCACCACCATTTCATCAGGAGGGCATGATTGAAGTGCAGAAGGTCAAGCACCCCAAGTCCTCCCTGTTTCTTTGGTTGGCAGATACGCTTCCCGCTAGTGCAAGAGACCCCCGTAGCCTGCGTGTCACCTCCAACCCAGAAGAATCTACTTCTCATTTAGTCAATACGGGCAATCACCCATCGCGGCAACATGAAGAAAGAGGCAAAAATAGGTGGGAAGTGCAATGAGAACTGAGTTGATCAGGATGAGTCGTCCCCCACGAGATAGCAGTCTGCCTTTCCATGTGGATAGCCTTCGCTTAATCTTGAGAAGCAAGGGTTGCCAGTCCCTTTTTTTAAGCCTGCCTTTTGCTAGTGGCATTCCAAGATACTTGGTTGGTAAGGTATCTTGGCTACAGCCTAGTATATGAGAAAAGGCATTGAGCTTGGCTTGAGAGCGGCCAAAATAAGTAATGGCAGATTTGGAAAGATTAATGTGTAGCCCAGAAATATTTGCAAACAGATGCAAGAGCACTTTCAGATGCAACACTTCCTGCTCATCCTCTTTACAGAACAGCAAAGTGTCATCGGCGAACTGCAATATGGAAAGGTTGGCCAGCGACCCTCTTAGGTCAAGCTGGGAGAAGGTGCCATTTTCTCTACCAACTCGTAGCATTTGTGCAAGGACGTCTATAGCCAGGATAAAAAGCATCGGAGAGAGAGGGTCCCCTTGCTTGAGGCCTCTCTTGGAGCTTATGGTCTTCCCCCATATACCATTGATCAGGATATTAGACTTGGTGGAATGCAGCATTGCTTTAATCCAGGAGCACCATCGAGGCCCAAACCCTCTGGCAATCAGCAGCTGATCCAAGAAGTCCCAGTTGAGCATGTCGAAGGCTTTGCAAAAGTCAATCTTTAGCATAATAGAATCAGACTTCTTCGAGCAGCACAAGTTGATGGCTTCGTGCATAACCAGAAAACAGTCTACCGTGAATTTGCCCCTGAGGAATGCGCTTTGCGATGAGGAGACAAGAGAGTGTAGAAGAGGACTCAGCCTATTGGCCAGGATCTTAGTGAAGATCTTCATTGAGCAATTGAGCAGGCTGATGGGTCTATAGTCGGAAACAGTAGAGGCCCCATCACACTTAGGAATGAGCACAATTGTAGAGTAGTTTAACATATCCATTGAAGCTTCACCATGATGGATGGCTAGGAGTATATTGCAGATATCATCTTGGATAGTCTCCTAGTGTTGTTGATAAAAATACATAGAAAAACCATCAGGGCCTGGTGCCTTATCGCCATTCATGTCGAAGACTGCTTTCTTGATTTCCTCCCTACTGAAATCAGCATCAAGTATGGAGAGGTCAGTAATTGCTGAAGGGTAAAGGGTAGACCACTCTATTCTGAAATCTAGCTCTGTTTTGGAGCCACAAATGTCATGAAAGTGAGCGTCGAAGCAGGCTCTAATAGTTGATTGATCAGTGATGAGACTTCCATTATGAAGCAGTAAGAAGATGAAATTTTTCCGACGTCGCCCGTTAGCTATTGAGTGGAAGAACTTGGTGTTGGCGTCCCCCTCCTGGAGCCAAGTGATGCGAGATCACTGTCTCCAATATGTGGTCTCAGCTTGGATAAGCTTGTGATATTCCATGCGAGCGGAGTTGAGCTCAGCCGATTGGGAGGAATCGAGTGTTTGAAAATCAGCAATGATATCGAAATTATGGATAACTTGGAGCAGAGATTCTTTACGCTTAGGAATGTGGCCAAAGGCCTCATTTCTCCACCTTCTGATTCTTCTCTTAAGTAGGGTAAGTTTGTTGGCCAGGATGTCAACTTTGGAGCCTGTACAAATAAAACTAGTCCACCAGCTTGTGATGTTATGATTAAAATCCACATGAGAAGCCCAGGCTTTTTCGAACCTGAAATAGTGAATTTTGTTTTGGATCGCCTGAGAATCAAGAATGAGAGGGCAGTGGTCCGAAGCGATACGAGGTAGGGAGTGCTGAATGCAAAAAGGGAAGGTCTGATCAAACTGGCTGGAGATTAGGAATCTGTCGAGCCTTGCACAAGAAGCATTTTGGCGCAGATTGGACCATGTATATTTCCTCCCTGCAAGCGGCAGATCAATGAGTTGTAGCTGTTGTATCCAACTTCGAAAATTCTTCATGTCTCTGCCAGAGCCAGATCCTCAGTTTCGTTCTTGATTGGAGATGGTCACATTGAAGTCTCCACAGATGACCCATGCATCGCTGAGAACTCTACGCCGCTGCACAATTTCATGGAAACAGAGTTCCCGATCTTCAAGCTCAAAAGGAGTGTAAAATGAGGTTAGTGACCACTGAACCCCTGTGGATTTGGTGCGGAAAGAGATGGAGATAGAAAATACATCGATGGCACAATAAAGACAGTCAAAGAGGTTTTCGTTCCAGCCAACAAGAATGCCACCGCGACTATCATCCGCATCAAGAGAGCGCCAGGAGTTAATATTGTTACCTCCAATTGAAGAGAGCTTTCTAGGTGAGGGATTAGAGAGCTTGGACTCTTGAAGACACACCACATTTATACGAGCGTTCCGGAGTTCGTCTTTTATTAAGGCACACTTATAGGGGTTGCCCAGTCCCCACACATTCCAGCTTCCTATCTTCATTGAAATTGATAACACACAGCAATATGCACGAAAAACAGTTAAGATGCAACAATCTCATGCATTAATTGAGTTGTTGCTGTTGATCAGGGGGATCAACTGCAACCTGCTTGAGCTTGGTGAGTGGGTGTGGCCCTGTAGCTGCCACTCCGACCGATTCCGCAACTTCGAGGAGATCATCATTGGAAAGTAAAGTGAAAGGATTTCGACATGCATAATTAAAGGTGTTCTTCGAAGATGAAGTACCTGCCGCTTTACGGAGAGAAGCGCTCTTGGCAGAGGCGCACAGGTGATGAAGGAATGGCCTAGTGGTGGGCAACTTTGAAGCTGATCTGACGCGTTTGCGACGTTTGCTAGTTCCTTCTTCGAACCCAGGTGGAACAGAGCCAGTAGTGGAGGTGGAAGCTTGCAGACGGCGTCTAGGGATGACTGACTTGGTACGGAAGCTTGATGCTGTTGCTCCGACTGCACCAGACCTGAAGTGGAACTTCTAAGAAGTCTCAAACTTGGATACCTGTTTGTCGACTTCAGCTTCAAGGGCAATTTCAACTGCTGGTTTGATCTGAAGATATAGGGATTGGGGAATGCTGACAGACTTGCCCTTCCATTCCATATGGCAGAGCTCCTCTTCTGCAGCAATGTTATGGGAGCTTGCCGAGCTGTGAGGATGTGTTTGTGAAGCTGCGGAGGGAATATTCAAATTTTCCTTTGGCAAATCCGAGTCAACCACAATGATAGGGAGCAGAAGAGTTGGCATAGTCGGCTCCACAAGTTTCTCAGATTGAGGGACCACTTTTGGAATCTTTAGGCTCGGATCTGCAAGGCCAGAGATATTTAAAAATTGATTTGCAAAAAAGGAATGATTTGGTGGGGGCTGAAGCTGCACCGCCAAATCCTTAACTGAACCAACTACCTCCGCGATTTGTGCTTTCCCTTTAGAGTCTCCAATCACACCCTGATCATGTTGCGCGATTTGTGGCGGCGGTGGTGGAACGGGATTGCTCACCGGCGGGGCTTCCCTCTGACGCCAGAAACTGGTTGAGGATTCTGGATGTTAGGAAAAAAGCTTGACCTTGCCACTAGCTACGTCGGCTGAGGGGATGGGGCTTCCATAAAGCAGAACTGGTACCTCATGGATTTGCAACTCCTTGGTCCAAGGAACTTGGTAGTGGATCAGCAAGTTCTTGGGGATGAGGCCAACGTCATCTACTTCGATCAAGATTAGAGCTTGGTCCCTTGTAGTGGCTGCCTTCATATCTCCGCTCATAGAATTGTATTTGCCGAAAGGCCGGATGATTTGCTCTATCGAACTCTGATTCCACATGTGGAATGGCAAAAGGGGGACATTTATCCAGGTGAAACAGGGCTTAGGCTTCATCTTCGCACCGAATTCCATCGACCATGGAGAGAAGGTCGCATTGAATCCTGAGAAATGGAAAATCCCCTCCGAGATGGCTCGTTTGGCGTCATCCTCAGTTGGAAACTGCACATGGAAGACCCCTCAGAAACCCTTTTGACTTCCCACCGGCCTCCTTGCCGTCTCCAGGCAAAGTTGAGAGCGCTCTCCATAGTCGCAGCATCTGGTTTGGATCTGGGGTTGATAAGGTGGAGAAAGGCGCTTGCATGCAGCGCTGGGAGGGCCGCGGCTATTTCAGAGTTGTGGGCGAGCTCGATAGCCATGGATTCCTTCCTGTTGAAGATCGGACATTCCCTGGCTCGATGACCCACCTTTCTGCAGTTGAAACAGTGAATGCCACTCTTCTAGCAGTCCACCGCGAGATGACCCATGTCACCACATCGCTTGCATCTGGCCTCCATCTTGCTTCGACGGTGTCTCGGTTGGATCTTGGGCTGTTGAGTGAAGTGGTGTTTTTTGGTGGAGAAATGGTTTGGAAGAGCGAAGGGTTTGTTTAGGATTTTTGGCAGAGAAGGGGAAGGGGCTGGGTGTAGTGGGTTTGGGCGTGGGATTCAAGAAGAGTAATGATGAGGAGGAGCCGCCATTAGCACCTGAGCATAGGATCTGCTCTTGCTCCAAGGCAGCCATGCACTCTCCTCTCTTCTCTCTCCTCTCTCTTCTCTCATTTTTTTACTTTCAGTTTAAAAAAAAAATTCATATATAGCATTTACTATTTAGCATTCTTCGTTCAGCGTTGTAATCGTTGATGTTAAATTTGGAAAATAAAAAGAAAATAAAAAAATAGACTGAAGATGATGATCCATCTATCCTTTTTTTTAAATTGAAAAAAATGGCATTTTCGTAATAATGAATGATATTTTCGTAATATGTGAAAGAAAAATTAAGGAAAAAGTTGTCGAACGGAGCTTGATCTTCTGTCCAACATTTTTCAATTTCTTTATTAAATAATTGTATTTTCGTAATTATTTTAGTGACATTTCATAATTTTTTGGGAAAAAATTTCTAAAAAAGATTGCTTCCATCCGACTATATTAAAAAAAAATTAAACGGACGGTGCTTGATCTTCCATTTTCTATATTTAGCATTTGTCTAATGCAGTAGCTAACTTTAGCAATTGACTGTTCATTTCTATTCTAAATTTTGCAGTAGCTAACTTTAGCAATTGACTGTTCACTCATATTCTAAATTTTGAGTTTTTAGTCAACGATAGTGGAGTTTTTTCATCTAAAATATTAATATTTGGGTTTTTAACAAGCGCGGGTGGATGCTCTAATAGTTTAAAATTTTGTGAATGTAATATCAAAGATAAAGTTTACTAAACCCCGTAGATTTTGATGTTTCACGGATAACCCCTTGTAGTTAGAACTTCGCTCTTTTGAGAGGGCTCTGTGATGTAGGTGGCTTCTGTACAATTATTAATGGCTTAGAATTGTTAGATTGTGAGAGCATCTGTAGTCGTAGGCTAAATACCCAAATTTTGGAAAAATTTGAAATAAGAGAGCTGCAGTCGTCGTCCAAATACCCAAAATTTGGGTGTACGATGAACAGTACATTACCAAATATAGCAGACGATTTGGCAAAAGCCAAAATATAGCTAACGGGAAATTTTCGTTCGTCCCTGAAAAGAGACGAAGGATAATATCCCGTCGCTTTAATTTTTTTTACTGGACGATAAACAATGTCTCGTCATTTATTATAAAAAAAAAAAAAAATGGGTGTCGAACGGTGTATTATACACCGTCCGTCCCAACCATTTTGAATAAGACAAAAAGGTGTTGGACGGTGTACAATCCACCGCCCTTGCCATTTTTTCTTTTTTTCTTTTTTTCTTTTTTTCTTTTTTGTCTTCTAGTGCCCAGGATTTTTTTTTAAAAACAGTTTCAGACGAAATATAATCGATCGTCTGGCCATATTTTAACTTTCAACGACTGCCGCGCGCACCCATATTTTCTATTTCCAAAAGCCAAATACCCAAAAAATAGCTTAGAACGACTACAGATGCTCTGAGTGGCTATTCTTTAGTTCCTTAAATATATGTCATTTTAGCTTTTCTTTTTTCAAATTGTGTTATTTAAATTTCCAAGAAAATATCTTAGCATTTTTAAATATTTATTAATCTCAGATCTTAGTGTCATTTGTAAATCTATCAATGTCTGCATTATTTATGTATAACTAATATAAAATATGTCTCAGATTCGAGGTTAGACTTCGTAAAAAAATTTACTTAAAAATATTATATTTATTAATACATGCAGCTTACGAGTAAATTACTAGTAATTATTTAATGATAGCTTTATAGTGTTATAGAGGAGGATATTCGTAAAAGTTTACAATGAAAAATAAATTAATAGTTTTTTGTTACAATAATCTAGATTGATGTGTACAAACATGAAGTAACATAAATTTCGGAAGAGAGTTTAATGGGAATCATTTGAGATGGTATAGTCTGTACAAGTTTTGTTCTAAAATAAGTTAAAATGTTCGACAGTATTTTATTTTATTTTATTTTATTTTATTTTAATTTTTTTTAAAGAAAAAGGTGAAATCTGGCCATCCTGTTTCATTAATAAGAGTTTAACGTAACAAATCCAGAATACTGGGCCAAATTACAAACAACAGACAGAAAATAAAATATACATGAAGCAACATGACGCGTACAAACAATAAATCCTTCCAACAACCCTGGAGGATGGGCCGACAAACCAGCTCAGTCCAGCAAAATTGTAAGTACGTCAATTTAGCTTCATGCAGTGCCTCCACGGCACATGCACACCCACCTGAAACAAGTCTGGCAGGATTTTATCACCCGCCGATCCCTGCCTTCACCTCGCTGGGGGGACCCCATCTTTGGGCCCAAGTCCCGCAGATCGAATTCCGACCCCACAGCACAAGCACTGTGATCGCACCCTCCCACCATCTCCACCACTCATCCTACAAATGAGCCAATAGTTCCCACAGTCGCTACCGAAGAGTTAGCCGTGAAGAAGATACCTCCACCTCTCACACGATAGCGCTTTCTTAGACGATTTCTCACCAAACAACTATCTCGCTCATCTCACCAAACGCCACGCTATAAGAGAGAGCCATGGAGAGGATACCTTCACTTCTCTCATGCTCTAGCTCTCTCCTGCGATTTCTCACCATACAGACTTATCTCGACTCATACACCCAATCCGAGTTAAGAGGCGACGCTGTCACGAGCCAGTGGCCTAAGTTGGAGGAAGCTCAATAGCCAGATAGTAGGTGCTGTGAAGACTACACCGGCGACATCGTAGGACCCTCAAACGCGCAAATCATAGAGGGACCCCATCTTCGAGCCGAAGCTCCACAATCGTGCAAGACAACGTACAGCGAAAGGGGGGGCACCTCGCCATCGCCCAAATCACACTTGAACCCCAGATCCATGGTGTTCACGACAACCGGCGCGGGAGGATGCTCTGGCACGACATAGTCGCTCCGCGACTATTGAGACAAGCACCACGAAAGTAGAGACAAGTGTGCGCACACCACGGAGGGACCCCATCTTCGGGCCCAAGCTCCACAATCGTGCAAAACATCAAAACCCGCTCATCATAGCGACTCGCAGATAGAGAAGTACACCCGGCTTCTTCACACGCACTACCAACCCTCGCAAAAACCAAATCATCGCCGCAGAACGCCGTGATTGGCCCTGAGCGTGTGGACATGGTGGCAAGCGCGAAGAACATCTGGGCAAACATCAAGTAAGGCCAACCAATCCCAATCTAACCCAAACCCCAACCCCAACCAAACTACCCCCAAACCCCCAACTCCAAAAGCAACCCAGATCTGAGATCTGGAAGCAAAGCAACTCCTGCCTCAACTCCAGCGTGGGATCTCGGTGGGGACAGGGCTAGAGCTCCTCGCTGCCGGCGTCGCACGCCGCTGCGTCGCCATCGCACGTCGCACGCGTCGCACCACGGCGTCTCTGGACACAGCAAGACGGGGAGTCCATTTGGCGCACCGGAGGTACAAGGAGGAAGGGGACGGAGGTGAGTGGGCTGTCTGGGGGGCGCGATGGTGGCCGTCGTCGCTCCGGGACGACGCGCGACTTCTACGAACAGCTGCTGCCCAGCTCGCAGCTTCGATGAACCGGGACGGTGCACGGCTTCAACGATCCGGGACGGTGCACGGCTTCGACGAACAGCCGCTGCCCACCTCGCGCGGCTTCGACGAACCGCCGCCCAACTACAGGTTGTCTCCTGACTTCGCGACTGGAGACTGGAGAGCTTCGTCTCGTGGAGCGCGCTCGCCGCGTTGGATGGAGGAGGAGCAAGAGGGGATGACGGGGGGCGGGGGGAGGCGGCGGTGTTGAGGGCTAGCCGTCGCCGCCCCTAGGCTTGTAAATCTAGGATTTTTGTTGGGTGTTTTTTCAGATCTAGTTTCTCTCTCTAGACTTTTCTAGAGAGCGAAACTCTTTTTTCGTTCGATAGTACTCTTTTACCCTCTCTTCATCATGGGGCTAAAGGCATATCTCCCTCTTCCTTTTCTTTCTCTCAGAGCATTGTTCTTGCCCTACAAAACTATTATATAACTAGTTACTACTTGGCAATATATAGAGGTAAATTTTAGTAAACCGCACCTAGTTTTCATGAGTTTGTAGAAAGCTCTACCATATTTTATTCGTGCAGTTTGGCATACGCTGGATCAAAAGTAGTAGCGGTTCATCCTACTTTGTCCAAAATCTCTATAAGTTAATGTTTTGAAGAGCTTTTTGATTTTCCTTTACCTAAACTATCTGTGATTGATTGTGATTGATTAATTAGGCACTAGATGAGCTTTAATGTATAATTTTCAAAAAAAAAAGGTGAATAGAGAAATATTACCTATAGTATCTGTGATTGATTGTGATTGATTAATTAGACATTAGATGAGCTTTAATGTATAATTTTCAAAAAAAAGGTGAATAGAGAAATAATATTTTCTAATCAGTTCATTAATTCTAAAATACAAATATATATATATATATATATAAAATTCTACTAAACTTTATAAAGGTAAAATTGTTATTTCACATTAAATTAACGGTATCTGTAAATAATAGGATGAACCGCAACTACTTTTAATCTATAGCAAATCACAGAAAAAATGTATGGGTTTTATGCAAATTCATGATGACAGAGTATGGCTTTTTATTGAAATTTACTGTAATAAATATGTCAATTCAAGTAGAGCTTTACAACAATAACAATAAATAAAAATGAAAAATAAAAAACAAGGATCATAAAGGATAAGGATTATAGGAACCATCTTTTAACAATTTAACCGAAGAAAAAATTGAGCATTGACAGAGAAAAATCCCTGACTAACTATGCAAAATGTTAGACATATATGAGTTGTACTCTAAATATACATTATAAATATATTGGAGCCCACTTTTCATACATTATAAATGTATTGGGGTCCACTTTTCACTAAAAAAGTGGGCCCCAATACATTTATAATGCATGTTTAGAGTACAACTCATATATGTATAGTCATCCTCGACTAACTATAGTCTATTCTTGTTCCAAAAAAAAACTATAGTACTCTATTCTTTTGTGGCTTTTTTTTTTTTTTTTAGGGGGAATCATATTCTTTGGAGTTAGCTCCTCTTAGAGCATCCATAGTGGTTTCTTATATTTGGCAAATTGCCATTTTATAGCAAACGCATCGCTGCAGTGGTTTTCTATTTTGCCATTTTTTGGCAAACATGCTATATTCGTTTCTCATATATGAGAAACAGAATAGCGATTCTCAAATTATAAAGGACGGGATATCATATACCGTCGCTCCGATTTTAAGATATTTTAATTCCGTCAAACGGAAAAACATATACCGTCCCTCCAAATTTTTTTCTTTTTTCTAAAACTCCTCAGACGGGATATGTTATCCCGTCTGAATCGGACGGAAGAACATATCCCATCCAAAGAGTTTTTTTTGTGTTTTTCTTTTTTTGTTTATTTTTTATTTTTAAATGAACGGCGTTTAAAAAAAAGTACCAATTCTCGGACGGTACATGATGTACCGTCCTTGAATTGGGGAGGTAGTGGGTAGGTTAGGATAGTTAATTAGGTTTAGGTAGTTAATTAATTAGGTTTAGATATTATTATATAATTTATTTTATTTAATTAATATATTTTAATAGTTAATCAGTAATTAAAATTTTTAATTTTTTTTTAAACGAGAGACGGTATATGTTATACCGTCTCACGCAATTTTTTTTAAAAAAATTGCACGACGGTATATGTTATACCGTCCCACGCAATTTTTTTTAAAAAAACGAAGAATATAGCAAACAACCACTACAGTCTTCTATCCTACTTGCTATTACTGTAGCAGCTATTTGAGAAACAGCATTATGGATGCTCCTAGCATACAAATCCACCTCTTACGTGGCAAATTTAACTCGGGTATATACTCTTTGTAACAAGCCTCAAGTTATAATACCACTCCTACAATTACAAATCCACCCCTAACATCAAATAGAACAAGATTATCTTTTGCTAATCAAATGGGAGAAGATATTGCAAGCAAAAAAAATCAAGGAGTGACCTTATATATAATTAGTTGCCTTTCTATATAATAAAATACTAAAATACAACGAAAGTTCAAGTGGCTCTCATTCAATATAGTTAAAATCAATGGTCCAGATTTAACATCACAAAATATATTTATACACCCAAATTTTTTTCCCCAAAACTCAAATTCAAATTCCCAAAACAACTCATTTATTTATTTATTTATTTATTTTTCTCTCTCTCTCTCTCTCATTCTCTCTCATTCTCTCTGTTTACTGAGAAATTTATATTTTCTGATTTCATATTTGTAATTTTTCAGATTTTTTATGCAATTTTTTATTGCTCATGTTACATTGAAAATAACAAATATCTCATCAACAGTTAAATTTTATCATTTTTCACACTCAAAGTTTTAAGAAGTTGGATTTTACACACCCATTTATAATTATTTTTTAGCATATACTAATGGAAACATGGACTTTTATGTACTAATTATTGTTTTACTATTCAAACTTGAGCTACATAATTGTTGTTTTACTGTTTACAAGACCTTTATATGCTGTATCGTTTCGAAGACGTGCCGTAAGCACGTGCCCACGAGCAAATCTAGTAATATAATAATACTCATGTTGGTAGCTTTCCAAAGCAATGTTAATATTAAATGTATGCACATTTTGGCCCACAAACTTAATTTAAGGTATAATCAATAGAACAAAGTCCTAATCACCCTCAATCTTACGTGGCCCAAACTTAATCCAGAATGTCGAGGATTAATTAGCTAGCTTAATTAGTCATTAAGCCAATTGAATAAGTTAATTATGTCACTCTCCTGAGTTGAGCACATTATGCATTTTGTGTTAAGGTAGTTTTGTTAATTATCTCTAAATATCTAAATCTCTAAATATTATAATGAGAGAGATGAGATTGTTATTTGTAGAAACTTGTAATTTGTAGACAATTAACAATCTAATATCAACAATTTATTTTTAAGTGGAATATTAACCATTCATTTACTCAATTGTTGTTAGTTATCGTAATACTCTCAAAGTTTAAATTTATTTACGACATAATTATTTACAAAAAAGTGTCACTCATATAAAATAAAAGTTGATGCTACAAAGGGCAATTTATAAAGAGTATGTGATAAGTAAAGAGATGTCCTAGATGTTAGGCCAGATTACGTCTAGTGTTATCTATTTATTTTAAAAATTATATTTATTAAAACGTACAAAGCACGTGCAGATTATTAGAGAAGAGAAAAGGGATAGTTTGTCGTCAATAACTCAATCATTACTAAGAAGTATTCAATGTAAACAGAATAAATGAGGTACATGAAGAGTAAAAAAAGAAAAGAGAATTCTCTCATCTCATCTCCTACCAACTCTCCCCCGTTTTTTAAACCCTAAATCTGACGTGCTTGGGGGCGGCAGCAGCTAGCCCCTTCGCCGCCCCCCCTCCCCATCCCGTCGTCCCCCTTGTCTCCACGGCACGTCCCCTCCCCTTTGCCCCCCGTCGCGATCCTGGGCGGCAACTCCCCGTCGCGTCCGGCGCAGCCCTTCGCGGCGACTTCAGGCGTGTCCAGTGGCGGCAAGGCCTTGCCGGCGGTGATGCGGCGAAGTCTGGGGCCACCCACTGTGCGCCTTCAACCCCCTCCGACCAAGGTCAGTTGCCCAGATCTGTTGCCCTCCCCGTCACGTCCGGCGCATCCCTTCAGGGTGACATCAGGCGTGTCTAGCGGCGGCGACGCCTTGCCGGCGATGATGCAGCGAAGTCTGGGGCCACCCTCTGTGCGCCTTCAACCCCCTCCGACCCAGATCTATTTTGCCCAGAGGCCGGTGATTCGGCATGGGGCTGTGCTTGCTTTTGCTGTGGTTGGGGGTGTGAAGTATTGTGCATTTGTGGGGTTGGACTCGATGTGGTCCCTCCATGACTCGTTAGATGTTTGCCCGGATGTTCCGCGCGCTTACCACCATGTCCACACTTTTGGGGCCAATCATGGGGATCTCCGAGGGTTGCTAGTGCGTGTGAAGATGTCGGGAATTAGGCCTGTCCTGCACGTTTATGGAGCTTGGGCCCAAAGACGGGGTCCCTCCGTGATGTGCGCTCACTTGTCTCAATCCGGGGTGCTTGTCTCAATTGTCACGGAGCGACTATGTCGCGCCAGAGCATCCTCCCACGCCTGTTGTCGCGAACACCATGGAATTGGGATTCAAGTGTGTAAGGTCGGTGTTTTGGTTTGGGGCCCATAGGGCCAGGCTGGTTGTGGGTTGGTGTTGGGGGTGAGGGAGGGTGGGGTTGGAGTATGGTTGGTCTGGAGTGTACTACGATGTCGCTGGTACAATCTTCAAAGCGCCTACTGTCAGACTATTGAGCTTCCTCCAACTTAGGCCACTGGCTCGAGACAGCATCGCTTCTTCCCTCCGATTGGGTGGTTGAATCGAGATAAGTCTGTGTGGTGAGAAATCGCCGGAGAGAGCTTGTGCGTGAGAGAGGTGAAGGTATCCGCTCCACGGCTCTCTCCTGGAGCGTGGTGTTTGGTGGGGTCAGGGAGATAGTTGTTTGGTGAGAAATCGCCTGAGTAAGCGCAATCGTGTGAGAGGTGAACGTATTCTCTTCACGGCTTTCTCTTTGCTAGCGGCTGCGGGAGTGACGGACACGTTTATAGGATGACTGGTGGAGATGGTGGGTAGGTGCGATCATAGTTCAGGTGTCGTGGGATCAGTTTTCAACCTGCGGGACTTGGCCCCAAAGATGAGGTTTCCCCAGCGAGGTGAAGGTAGGGATCAGCGGGTGAAAAATCCTACCAAACGTGTCTCAGGTGAGTATGCATGTGCCGTGAAGGCACTGTACGAAGCTAACTGACGTACTTACATTTAGCTGGTCGAGATGGTTTGTCGGCCCATCCTCTAGGGTTGTTGGAGGGAGTTATTGTTTGTACGCGTCATGTTGCTTCATGTATATTTTATTTTCTGTTAGTAGGTTGTACTTGAGCCCAGTATTCTGGGTTTGTTTTGTTATATTCTTTTTAATGAAATAGGGTGGTCGTATTCCACCTTTCCCCTTAAAAAAAAAAAAAGAAAAAAGAAAAAACTCAATCATTGTTATGTACTTCAGAAAATTGTTTTTTCGATGCATACATTTCAAAATAGATAACTCTAGGAATCCGATTATTATATACGTAAATCATGAACTATTTATTTAGCGGGAGAAAAAAAATCTATGAATTTCCTGTCTTAAGCAACTGTTATAGAATAATTAGTTGTAGCACAGTCAGTATGACTGATGAGAATTATATTATGACACTTGACAAGTCTCTTCCCCATGAGATGCATGATAGTGTTTACCAAATTAAGAGAAGACAGCAACAGAAGAATTGCTTAATAACCAACTACCAACTTCTCATCTCAATTCCTAGGTCACTTTTATCTAAAAAAAAAAAAAAAAAAAAGTTCTTTTCATCCCCACTGTGTGAACATAGTGAAGGGAAGCTTCAACATAGCTCATTTAAGAGAGCGAATCAAATACTCGATTGTTAGGGATGTAATTTCGTAGAAAGAGTGCAATTCATTTTGCTCGACGCTAGTAATTAATTGCATACGATTTGATTATATATATATATAGGATAAAATGGATATGAGCAACTTGCTCATTTAGTAAATGAGCAATTGATTATGTGGCATGCATGTGATACATTGGACAACTAATCCTTTTAAGACTTTTTCAATTACATGTATGCCACATCATCAATTGCTTATTTACTAAATGAGCAAGTTGCTCATACCCTTTTTTCCTATATATATATATATATATATATATATATATAATAAAACACAAAGAAAGCTATCAAGTGGCTCTCATTCAATCCCCTAAAAAATCAAAGGTCCAGATCTAACCTCACAAAACATATTTTCCCCCAAAAAAATTTCCTCCAAAACTCAAATTCAAATCCCCACTCAAAACAACTCATATATTTATTTAATTTTTTCTCTCACTCTTTCCCTCCATTTTCTATTTAAAAAATTAAGAAAATAAAATTTTAAAAAATTTAAAAAAAATAAAAATATTTAATATTTAAAAACTTTAAAAATAATTCAAAAAAAAAAAAAAAATCATATAATATGTTTTTTGCTGGACCCCCAAAAGTTTCTCATATAATATGTTTGCTACTTCAATTAATTTGCTGGATCTCCAAAACTATTTTATATGATCAAACAAGGTGCACCGTTCCAAAGACGTGCCGTAGGCACGTGTCAACGGGCAAACCTAGTATATATATATATTTGGATACAAGTTATCTTATTTGGTGTTTCTAACATTGATATTGATATAGATAAAAACAGAGCCACAATATTTGATATGCATTCAGCTAAATCAGATCTCCAATTATGGCTTACTTAGAGCCTGAGAAAGAGAGATTCCAACTAATTCCAGCTGTCAGACAAATCCCCCTAGATTAAGAATTAAATAACTAATTATATCCCTTACTAGGGAAATCTTCAATCAAATCTTAAAAGATACATTTTCAGTTCTATCTTCTATAACTTATTCCTAGCCTACAAATACTTTCTCCCATCATTCAGTTTAGGGTAATCATTTTTTTGTCACTAAAACTCTAGTCTTTTTCTGAGTTACTAACTATAGCATTGGATGGTCTTTTGCAGGGGCCAACCCCGGTGTTCAAACTTTGTGCAAGTTCGTCGACATCTTACAACCGTCCAATCCAGATCCAAGCGCTCACAACGGTTCAAAGTGAGATCATGGATAGCATTGGTATAAATACCCGAAATCCGGATCCGAACCGGACCCGACCTGGACCCGGCAATGGACCAGAACTGACCCGGCTTATCCGGGTCCGAGTCCGGGTCCTAAAATGGGACCCGTTGTACATTCGGGTTCGAGTCTAGGACCGCTCAAAAGAGACCCGACCCAGACCCGGACCCGTTAAAAAAATAAAAAAAATCAATATAAAAATAAATATTATATCCTCATCCCTCCCCTCCTTCCTCCTCAATTCTAAATATTCCTCTTCCAAACTCAAAACTCCTGCATTTTTCTTCTCTCATATAGCCTAAATTATCCACTTGCCACCTCCGCTCGCAGCTCACACTTCCGCTCCTACCCGAACGGGTAGGAATATTTTAATAGGACATGGACCCGGTCCTCACGAGTCCGGGTCTGGGTCCAATTTTTGGACCCGTAGGGGATCGAGTCTGGGTCCGGGTAGTGAAGGACCCGACCCGATACCAATACTAATCATGGAGACTTTAGTCATCACAATTCAGGTCTGATCGACGGTTCAGATTGTAAGTTTCCACCATATAAAGAACTCATCATTTGATTGCCCCAATCCCAGAAAAAGCAGCAACAGATTGGCGTCGTCTGTGCGAAATCTCCCATTGAGTGCAAAGAGTTGTCATCCTCCCCGCCAACCTTGGGTGCCTCCTCCATTGATTCGTCCCAGCTCTCCTCGGGCTCCTCCCCACCCTTAACGAGGAAATTGTACCGCGCACCATGTAAACTAGCCAACCGCTGATGTCTTTGATGGCCTTCGTATAGCCCCCATCCTTAGCAGTGGTAATCATGTCGATGACCTCCTTTCGAAAGGTCTCCATCTCCTCCTTCACCTCCACCTTCATCTCTTCACCTCTAGCTCCTCCCTTTGCCTCACAAGTCTTTACTACTCGGCGGTGAGCGAGGAAACCTTTATCGCCAAGGCCTTCTCCTTTTTCTCGGAGGCGTCAAGGGACTTCTTAGTGTCGATGCACTCTTTCTCGACCCTCGCCACCCTACTCTGAAGATGCTTCATATCATAATCAAACAACTGCTTCATCTTGACACCTTGAAGAGAGGACTACAAAGGAAAACACCAAACACTTAGAATATTTGTCAAGTAAGAATGGAAAAAGACTAAGCAACGATTACTCACCACACATTGAGCTTGGTACCATTTGACATAGCTAGACTAGAACGTCTCCCAAGCCAGCATTTTTCGATCACAGGGCAGAGCGAAGTTATTCATCGCCTTGTCCGCGATCCTCACCTCGGTCATCAAGTCAGCGATGCTCACCTTCCAATTGGGTTTGTAGGTCGATTCCTCAGCGGTGGAAACGAGCACTTGCACCGCAGGAATAAGGGGGGAAGAGAAGAATGACTATCTCGGTGATAGGGAGGGCTAAAGGGCCAGGTAGAGGGTTCCTTTGCTGCCACAACTGCCTTCTTCGAAGGCTGGAGGGATGAGGTCGATTCGACTGACCTCTTCCGACTCTTCTTCTAGTGATCTGACTTTTTTTTGCATCTCCATCCTTTGAGCGAGTGCTTCTTCCTTGTTGAACATCTCTACAAAGAAAAACACGAGTTAGAAAAATGTTTAATATACATTAAAAAATCTACAAGAAGAAAAATATACTAGAGCCTATCAGACAGCCCCCACTTCACCATATGTTTCTCCTTCAAGTCTGTCTAAATGATAGCCCCTTGAGCAAACATGCGATTAAACACCCCTAACACCTCTTTTGAATACTCCATCTCCTTAGGAGCCTTAACTCCCTGGACATTAAACTCTCACTACGTGGGGATACCTTGCAGTTCGTCACCATGGACCCCAAAGTACTTGAACCTCCAATCCTTTATGGAGTCGGGGTGATCCTTAACCGCATGCTTTTTAGTCCTTAAGGGGAGGTATACCGACCCGAGCCAACTTGAAGGGAGTAGAGACCAAAGCACCGATGAAAAAACTTCAAGCTTAATGCCACAATCCTTCACCCGCACATCAGGAGGAAGAAAATCTTATGCTTCCATGAGTTAGGACCTGCTACATTGGGCTCACCTCGAACCAATTTTGCACCTCCTTGATGAAAGGGTGGATCGCCAGATGCAAACCCCAAATGAAAGCGTCGAAGGGGAACTTGCAGAACTCCGGGGCAAGGCGGGTGGTAGGATGGATGTCGGGGCTGGTAAGAAACTGCTCAACCTCCCTCGGGGTGAATAAGACATTCCAAATAGTCAAAAGATCCGCCCATGTTAATATGTTCAATGTGCAGTCAGCTTCAAAGGGGGTCGAGTATCAGATTATGGAAGTGTGGACGAGCCATGTCACACTCGTCAAAGTATGCAATGGGCACCACGTCGACCGTCGAATTAGCCCTGGAAAGAACTAATTTCCTCTTCCCCTTATGCCTAGAAGCTTTAGGAGCACGGGTCGTATCCGAATATCATCTCCTTCTCCACGGGGGGAGAGACAACTCAATTACGTCTTCCTCTTCAGAGGATGACCGCTCGACCTTATTGCCCTCCTCCGAAGCTATCGCCCGAGACTCCACCTCCTTCACCTGCTTGGAGTGGGTCGACTTGGCTTCACTCTCTTCTAGCCCAGACGTAGAGGCCAAACACTTGACCGGATCCTATACATTATTTGGAAAAAAATATATTACTCGGAAAAGAAGAAGGCAAAAGTAACGATGAAGGAAGCCAGAAATCTAGCTGGAATAAGATAGTTAGAGAGAGAGAGCGCGCGATAAGGAGAGAAGCACTAAGGAAGCAAGAAAAGAGTAAAGAGAAAAATGAAAGGGGGTAGGGGGTTATACAGAGCAAATAAAGGAAGAATCTGGAGAGATGCCTCGATAACCGCAGGCAATGATGTGGCACTATCCCTGCCATCCATGTGGAAAATGCCTTGATAACTATGTCGATGGCGTGGCACGCCTCGATAACTGCAATGATGGTGTGGCACGCCTCTATAACTACATCGATGATGTAGCACGATTCCCGCCATCTTGAAAGTCATTAGTGGAGAATTTAATGAAGACTCGCCCAATCGCTCCCTCAACACTCTACACAGCCCTTCTTCATTGGCTTGGTGCTCGATGTGTCGTTCAAGCCCCCCATAAAAAAAAAACCTATCTTCATAGGCTCGGTGCTCGACGTGTCGAAGATAGGCTCGGCGCTCGACGTGTCGTTCGAACGCCTCACAAAAAAGGTTCCTATCTTCATTGGCTCGATGCTCGACGTGTCATGTAGCCCCTCAACAAAAAAGTGTCTATCTTCATGGGCTCGGTGCATGACGTATCATTCAAGCCCTGAACAAAAATGCCTATCTTTATAGGCTCGGAGCCTGACGTGTAATTCGAACCCCTCACCAAAAAAGAGCCTATCTTCACAAGCTTAGTGCTTATCATGTCATTTGAGCCCCTAATAAGAAAAATGCAAAAAACTGAAGCACGACGCTCGACTCGTTCGGATCCTCTCCTCCTCGCCAAGCAGAAACCTAGGGTCGGTGCTCGACGTGTTGTTTTGTTCTCCCCGAACTTTGATTTTAATTAATATTTCAAAGAATAATTATAAATTTGCAAAAATTAATTAAAAATTCAAAAAAAAAATTAAAATTTGAAAAAAATTAATTAAAATTTTGTAAATTCCAGAAAACTTTGTTAGAAGTTCTACAAAATTGTAGCTACCCAAAGAAGCTCCGAGCAAAACTACAGGTGTTCCCTAAAGATTCTATATGTTTGCCTGGTTGCATAAAACAGAGCAGACTACTCCTAGAATACCGCAATATCCAACCTTCAGGAGCGGGGGGATTATGTTATGGATAAAATAGGAGCCACTAGATCACGACATGCATCTCAAAGTTGCTCAATTGCAGAACAATAATTTCCAAATAATTGCAAGCCCACCAGAAGAACATGGGTTGTCTCCTAGCCCATCAGCTCAACTAAATCCACAATTAGGGATTACTTATAGCCTAAGAAAGAGATTTCTAACTAATTATAGCTGTCAGATGAATCCCCCCAAATTAGGAACTAAATAATTGATATGGCTAAAAATAGGGTTAAATCGGGACCGTTCGAATCGGGCACGAATCTTAAAGTTCAAGGGTAAATGGTTATTTTACCTATAAATGGGTCTGAAGTGGAAACTAGGTCTTTTGTCAAAGCCCAATAATTCATAAACGGACCTATCTTACTGGGTACAGGGTTCCTATCCATAAGAAACCCACTCAAACTGGATAAAGAAGGATTCAGATTCACAACTATCCCTAAGAGGTGGTTTTAACCACTTCTATCCATTCACACCGGGAAGTAAAGATATATTCATATCTCGAAACTGACTCCTAAGGCAGCTATAAATACCCCTCTCCCCCCACCATAAGAAGGTAATCAATCTTTTGCCAATTAAAGCTCTTTCTTAATCATTCAGATTACTGACAAGAGCGTTAGAGGATGCGTCGCCGGAATCAACCCTGGTGTCTCGCACTTTTGACAAGTTAACCGCGAAAGGATCTCGTTCAGACTCCGGTGAAGTCGTTCAGGTTTGACTATTCACCTTCCCTCGAATCCATAAATCTATCCGTTTGCCCCCACACCGATTTCAGCGACAACAGATTGGCTCCTTCTGTAGGGAAAACTCGAATAGCAGTCGAACCGCTTCCACCAGTCAAGACTGCCTCTAGCCATGCCACCAAGGAAAGTAAGATCTACGGCCTCCAACCATAGACCCACTCCCATTCCTCCCCAATCGCTACCGGAGGCTCCCCTCCAACCCGTCCAGCAACAGGGACAGCTCCCTCCTCAACCTGTTCAGCCGCTGCAGCAGGGGCAGCCTCCTCTTCAAAATCCTTAACCCCAGCAGGCTCAACTCGAACCCCAGAACGCTGGCGTAGGGACCTCTCGTCCTAATCCCCAGAAACAACCTCTTCACTGCGATCATATCTCGGTACATAACCCTTCCACCGACTCCATGGCATCCCATAACCCTCGGCCATCGGAAGATCTCTGCAACATCATAATCAACTGGCAGAAAGAGGAAGACCTTTGCCACCATTTGGATGAGAAGCGGGCCCGAGAATGAGGCTCCAGCTCAGAACGTCCAAAGGCTCGATCTCCTCGCCGCCGCGACCGCAGGAGGTCCCCTTCTTCTAGGAGGCGGAGGGAGTCCCCCCAATACTGTCGAAGGTGAAGCCATTCTCCTGCTGGTCGACAGGCCCAAAGGGACCAGAACGGACCCATCACCAGGGCAGAATTCCAAGACTTTTAGGCGGCATTCTTGCGAGCCCTCAATGCCCCGCCAAACAACAACAATAACATCCAGAGGGTCCCCACTCCTGAGCCGGTTCAGAGCCACTGCCATTACATCCCCAGTCCTCACCAGTCTCCCAGCTACCATTGTCGTAGCCCACGTTCCCCTCCGTATGAAGATGAGTCTCGAGGCTCACCAGGGTACCGTCGAAGGGAGGATGCTGTCTACCACCGTCTCCATGAGATGGAGAGGTGCCTCGGTCAACTCGATAGGGACGAGGAACTAAGAGGGAGGAACCTTCGTCCAAGTAGACCTCCATTCTCTCGTACCATCATGGAGGCCCCCGTCCTGGCAAATTTAAAGTCTCCGCAGTTCGAGACATACACGGGAGAATCAGACCCCATGGATCACAGCGAGAGTTTCAAAACTCTCATGATGATCCATCAGGCCTCTGATGCCCTCCTATGCAAGATATTTCCGGCCACTCTCAAAGGCCCGGCTTGGGAATGGTACTCCTCGCCTCGCCCCGTCCTCCATCTTCTATTTCGACCAGTTTGAGGCCCTTTTCATAACCTATTTCGTGAGCAGCCGCCACTCCGAAAAGACGAGTATTTCACTACTCTTCCTTAGTCAGAAGAAGGGCGAGAAACTAAGGGACTATGTCAAGCAGTTTACCGCGGAGGCCAGGTCCATCGCCTCCCTTGATCAGTCGGTCGCCTTGCCCGCCTTTCAATCCAATGTCCTCAACATTGACCTCCGGTCGTCCCTGGCCAAGAAGCCCCTGCAAGACTTCTCCAAGCTTCTTCTCCAATGCGGGAAGTACATCCGGACGGAGGAAGCTGTGCACCGCCCTACATTCGAGGGGTCATCTTCTGGAAGTAAGAGGAAGGCCACTGAAGACGAGGGAGCTAAAAAGCTCCAAAAGGACAACAGGGGGTCAGCGTCGTCCACCTCCCAGGTTTGAGAGATTCACCCCTCTCAATGCCAATGTCTCAGCCATTCTAATGGAGGTTGAGAAAGAAGGAATTCTGCCTCCTGCCCCAAAGATGAACACTCCTGGAAAGAAGAGGGATAGGGAGAAGTGGTGTCACTACTATCTAGACCACGACCACAACACCAACGACTGTCGGGCCCTGAAAAACGAGATCGAAGCCCTCATTCAGAGAGGGTAGCTCGCCAAATTTGTAAAGAAGGACCGGGCCGATCCTCCTCCACCCCCCAGGGGGGCTAACACGCGGCCCGAGAGGCGCGAGGAGACTCCCAACTTCGAGGAAGAGCGCATCTTTCACCTCATCCACGGAGGAGGTCCAATGGGAGGAACTTCCAACTCCTCCTGAAAAGCCTTCGTCAGGAAAGTCAATTCGGTGCATAGCCTCCCCCCTCCCAAAGGTCTTGGAGTCCTAGTTACTTCCTCAAATGATGATCTGGAGGGTGTCCGAATCCCCTCCCCCCACTGTGATGCATTGGTGATCAACCTCCACATGGCCAACCTCAAGGTAGAGAGGGTCCTAGTGGATAATGGCAGTTCTGTCAACATCCTCTTTCTAGAGGCCTTCCGAGGGCTCCAATTATCGAGGGATCAGACTCAAGCCTTGCCGGTTACACTCTCTATGGGTTCACGGGAATACCAATGACGATCGAGGGTGTTATAATCCTCGACATAACCGCTGGCAAAGCTCCTACTACCCGAACGGAGCTGATGGACTTCATGATGGTTGACGTCCAAGCCACCTATAATGTGATCCTAGGTCAGCCGGGCCTAGCTGCTTTAGAACCCGTCCCATCGGCTTACCATCAAAAAATGTAGTTCCCCACCAAAGTGGGTGTAGGAAAGGTGAGGGGAAGTCAGGAAATGGCCCGCGAATGCTATATGACCTCGACTGGAGGACCCGTCCTTTCCCTCGAGGCCCTTGAGATTCCCCAGGGGAACACCCCGCCTATGTCGAAGCCAGTAGATAAGCTAGAGGAAGTCCTCTTCTCGGAGGAAGATCCGACTCGCAAATTCTTAATCAGCAAAACCCTCCCTTCTGCCCTCTGCTCCGACATAGTCCAGTGCATAAAGAGAAACCGCGACCTCTTTGCTTGGACAAAAGCCGACATGCCGGGGATCTCCAAAGAGCTCCTCGTCCACCATTTAAGTTTCGCTTCGGGGGCCAGACCGGTCCAGCAGAAGAGGCGCAAGTTTGCCCCCAAGCTCCAACAAGCCATAAAAGAGGAGGTGGAGAAGCTCCTTAAAGCCCGGTTCATACAGGAGGTCATCTACCCGGAGTGGCTCCCCAACTGTGATGGTCAAAAAGGCCAATGGAAGTTGAAGGATCTGTATCGACTTCACAGATCTAAACAAGGCGTGTCTCAAGGATCCATTTCCGCTCCCTAGCATAGACACCTTGATCGATGCCACATCGGGCCATGAACTGTTGAGCTTCATGGACGCATACTCTGGATACAGCCACATCTGAATGTTCCCCCCAGATATCCAGAAGACATCCTTCGTCACGGATCAAGGCCTCTACTGCTATAGGGTGATGCCCTTCAGGCTTAAAAATGCTGGTGCCACCTACCAATGTCTCGTCAATAAAATCTTCAAAAATCAGATCGGGCAGAACATGGAAGTTTATGTCGACGATATGTTGGTGAAGAGCATCAATGGGTCTGACCATATCGCCGACCTCCAAGAAGCCTTTGACGTGCTAAGGAGGCATAACATGAGACTAAACCCGAATAAATGTGCATTCGGGGTCTCATCGGGTAAGTTCTTAGGCTTTATGGTCAACCAGAGGGGAATTGAAGCCAACCCTGAGAAGATAAAGGCCATACTCAATATGGCTCCCCCCTCAAACGTGAAAGAAGTGCAAAAGCTCACCGGGCGCCTCGCGATTATAGAGCGCTTCCTCTACAAGTCCGGGAAAAAGTGTCTCCCCTTCTTCAAAGCCCTCAGAGGGGCTAAGGGCTTCGAGTGGGGCCAGCAGCAGTAAGAGTCATTCGACCAACTCAAAGCCTACTTGGTCAACCCCCCACTCCTCAGTAAGACAACACCCGGGGAGACCCTTTTACCTCTACCTCGCCACCTCTGAACAGACCCTCAGCGCTGTCCTGGTGAAGGAAGAAGACAAGGCACAAAAGCCTATCTATTACGTGAGCAAGGTCCTTAGAGATGCCGAGCTCCGTTATCCGAGGTTGGAGAAGATAGCCTACGCCCTAGTTATGGTGGCCCGAAAGCTTTGCCCCTATTTCCAATCTCATTTGGTGGTTGTCCTCACCGACCAACCGCTCAAGCAGGTCCTATATAATCCCGAGACCTTCGGACGCCTTATTAAGTGGTCAATCGAGCAGAGTCAACACGACATATCCTATCAGCCTCAGACCGCATCAAAGCTCAAGCGCTAGCCGAGTTCATAGTGGAGAGCACGATCTATGAGGTTAGTCAAGCGACAAATGGGCCACCCATCTGGAAGGTGTATGTGGATGGGTCTTCTTGCGCCGAAGGGAGCGGAGCTAGAGTTATCCTGCAGGCCCAGATGACTTCATCCTCCAATACTCCGTCCGCATCAATTTTAAGGCTTCCAACAACGAGGTCGAGTACGAAGCCCTCATAGCAGGCCTGGGCATGGCTCGCAAGGCAGGGGCGAAACGTGTTCGAATGTTCAGTGACTTTCAGCTCGTGGTGAATAAGGTCTATGGAGAATACGAGACACGAGATGACCGTATGGCCAAGTACCTAGCCAAGGTCAAAAGTCTCATGGCTTCATTTGTGGAAGCACAACTCCAGCGGATCCCCCGAGAGGAGAACACCCAGGTTAATGCCCTCTCGAAACTAGCCTCCTCCTCCCTCCAGGGGCTCGAGCAGACCGTCTTGATCGAAGTTCTACTAAGGTCCAGCATCAAAGAAGAAGCCCCCGACTCAATGGAGTCGCTACCGGTCCAACTCGAAGATAATTGGATGAGGCCTTTAGTTGAGTTCCTCAGAGATGGGAGCCTTCCCCAAGATTCCAAAGAAGCTCGCCGAATCCGAACAAGAGCAGAGCGGTACACCCTCATTGAGGGAATCTTGTACAAACGCTCCTACACCCAAGTAGATGGCCGACCCTACTTGAGGTGTCTCTCTCCAGAAGAAGCCCTGTATGCTCTGAAAGAACTCCACGAAGGGATAGGCGAATCCCATTCCGGATCAAGGTCCCTCGCCCGTAAAGTCTTGAATTATGGATACTTCTGGCCTACCCTCCTTCGGGACGCCGAGCAACATGTCCGACAATGTGGCCCCTGCCAACAATTCTCCACTATCCGCCGCCTACTGCAAGCTCAACTCTCTTCCCTCTCAAGTCCAACCCCCTTCGCAATGTAGGGAATGGACCTGCTGGGTCTGTTCCCACCAGTTTCAGGCCAGCTAAAGTTCCTAGTCGTGGCATTCGACTATTTCTCCAAGTGGATTGAGGCCAAACCACTATCAACTATTACTGAGAACAGGGTGCAACAGTTCTTCTGGAAGAACGTGATCTGCAGGTTTGGCATACCTCGAGTCTTGGTGACAGACAATGGAACACAATTTGCGGGGGACAACATTCTGCTCCTTTTGTGAAGACCTCGACATTCAGCAGCGGTTCTCCTCTGTCTCCCACCCTCAATCCAATGGCCAAGTAGAGAACGCCAACAGGCAAAACCTCTCGGGCATCAAGAAGAGACTAAGTCGGCTAAAGGATTGCGGATAGAGTAGCTTCCTAACGTAATGTGGAACTACCGCACTACAAAGAGAACCCCCACAAGAGAGTCGTCCTTCAACCTCACCTACGGAACCAAGGTCGTGATCCCCTTAGAGGTTGGTTTGCCATCCCCCCGCCTAATTGTATATAATGAAGAGCAGAACGCAAGGGAGTTCCGAGCCAATCTGGATCTTATCGATGAACTCCGCGAGAAAGCCTCGATTCACCAAGAGAATTATCGTAGAAGGATCGAGCAATCCTACAACAGAAGAGTCTGCCCTACGGATCTTAAGGAAGGGGACTTAGTCCTCAGAAAGCTAGCCATCTCGTTCCCCAACCAGAGGGACAAACTAGCCCCAAATTAGGAAGGACCCTATAAGGTCTCTAGAGTAGTTCGCCTCGGAGCGTACCAACTTGAAGACATGGGGGCAGGAAGATACCAAGAACATGGAACACCGATAATTTACTGAAGTACCAAGAGGGCATTTGAACACCTCTCCAAGAAACATCGGTTTTAAGGCTATTCTATTTATTTTTCCATTGTAGTAACGGTCTGCAACCTAGAAGCGGCCAATTAGTAGTATTTAATAAAGAATTTCTTTTGAATAATAATTCTCTTGTGCTCTCACGACCAAGAGGTACTGGATTCTCTTTCTCCTCAGGAGGATAGATGGGGCGATTCAGGTGAGATCCAATGTAGATCTAACTTTCTATTCACTCGTGGGATCCGGACGGTCCGGGGGGGACCATCACGGCTCCTCTCTTCTCGAGAATCCATACATCCCTTATCAGTGTATGGACAGCTATCTCTCGAGCACAGGTGCTCCATTTTCCCATTGAGGCCGAACCTAAACCTGTGCTCGAGAGATAGCTGTCCATACACTGATAAGGGGATTGGCATTCCTTATTTCGATTCAACAACGTACCATTCTAAGGATTCTTGTGGTTCCGGAGAATCCAGCTACAGGAGAACCAGGAACAGAGAGCTCGGTTAGGTATTGGAGCAACATTACCTATTGATAAATCTCTAACTTTAGGTCTTTTTCAAAAAATCTCCGTTCCAGAACCGTACGTCGTGAGACAGTTCGGTCCATATCCAGTGCAGGCGAGTTTATCTCTGTTTAATACCTCAAGTGTATCGTTTTAAAAGACGAGTTTGGAGTCCAACACTTGGCTCGACTTCTCTTCATCTACATGCTCATAAGCGAGTAAGAAGTGGTTCGCCATTCGGAGCTGCTCCCACAACCGTTGAATCTTTTTTAAACGACGAGTTCGGAGTCCAAAACTTGGCTCGACTCTGCTTCATCAACTTGCTCATAAGCGAGTTAGAAGTGGTTCGCCATTCGGAACTGCTCCCATAACCGTTGAATCTCTTTTAAACGACGAGTTCGGAGTCCAACACTTGGCTCGACTCCGCTTCATCTACTTGCTCATAAGCGAGTAAGAAGTGGTTCGCCATTCGGAACTGCTTCCACAACTGTTGAATCTCTTTTAAACGACGAGTTCAGAGTCCAACACTTGGCTCAACTCCGCTTCCTCTACTTGCTCATAAGCAAGTAAGAAGTGGTTCGCCATTCAGAATCGCTCCCACAACCGTTGATTATCGAAACTAATACTACTAAAGCACAAATTGCCTCTTGCAAAAAGTTGTTTCTTTATTTCACGAAAGACCAATCAAAGATACAACTCTTATGCTGGGGTACAGGTCTCACACAGGACCTGTAACACCCCGAATTCCTAAATACAACTGAATTCGAGATTCCACAGGATATTTACACTTCTTTCGTACAATTTTACAAGGAATTAAAAACTTTTCACTTTATATCAGAGTTACATGAAATCTTTATAATTTATATTTCACAGCGGAAGCAATTTACAATATTTATATAAAAGTACAACAATTTTTGAATAATCTCTAAGCATCAGTTCTCCTTTAATCTTTATAATGTCATTTACTCTGCATACAAAACTGTGGGTATGTCAGTTTATTCAACCGACAAAAATTATACACGGCCATCCTCTCTATGCCGAAAACAGTATAACGATTCTCATTTTTTAACAAACCACAAACTTGTTTACAAACAAAGCTAAAGGAACTATCCTGTTGATGTCGTGTTGTGATTGTGCACTTAGTCATTAATGCAGTTATTATGTTATATGACACTAATGCGCACTTATTCGGATTCTATGCATCCCATACTACATAGGTCCGAGGGCAAGCCCTTAATCGTTCTTCATCTTATATGGTTCAATCCCTCACCATGACTTAATCTACTACTGTAACTACGGTAAGTATTCTAGATGTTCTATGAGTTACGAGCTCATGTCCAGACAGCCTGGAGGGGAATCCCACGCCATGTCACAACGCATTGTGAAGACAACCTGTGGTCAATTCAGCCTCCGTCATGGGACATGACACCACCCGCAGTCACCAAACATCCCACAAGCGTCGCCACCG
Organism: Hemerocallis citrina; assembly: GCA_017893485.1. Taxonomy (NCBI): domain Eukaryota; kingdom Viridiplantae; phylum Streptophyta; class Magnoliopsida; order Asparagales; family Asphodelaceae; genus Hemerocallis; species Hemerocallis citrina. The sequence continues at coordinate 136,326,700 of CM030365.1, forward strand.
GGACGGTACTCTGGAGCAGTATCCACGTCATGTCACGACGCATCGTGAAGACAGCCTATGAATACTCTCACGCCGCCAATCCGATTGCCCTCATACTCAATATTTTTCTCTTACTTTCATCACATCTTCACTATGTATCTAGTCCTTAGTTTATTAGAATTATGAACAAAATCATTTCTTTAGAGTTAGCCTTTCCACTATACCGGTCTTAATTCTTTATTCAATATGACCCAAATTTTGGTCTTTTCATTTCAATTCATTTCTTTCCAATGCCGGTATGAGGCTTAGCTACACTCTAGTTCTCAATTTCAATTCACAATTACACAAGAATTGAGTCTTTCAAGCTCATAAGTTCATTTTTTCATGAATACATCAGATTTTCATTGCCATGTTCATAGCATTCATAATCGTAAAACCTTTCATAATTTTAGCAGAACAATTCACTTCACTTCATATACAATTTCGTACAAGGACAAATAAAATTTACTTTTCTAAATTATCACATCCAATCTTCATTCATCTCTTTCAAACAGCACATACATTTATTTTATCACAAAGCAAAAATTAGAATCTGAGATGTTGAAAAAGAGTCTGGACAGTCGGCTAAAAACATAGCCAGTCGACTGTTCAGCAAAAGAAAAATATTCAAGAAAATGTTCAGAATAGTCGACTTCTACACATGACCAGTTGGCTGTTCTGCAGTGTTTAAACTCTAAAATACAAATTGCAGGGCAGTCGACTGTTACTCAGACCAGCCGGCTGTTCTGTAGGTTTTAAACTCGACAATACAAATTGCGGAGCAGTCGACTGTTGCTCAGACCAGTCAGCTGTTCTGCAGGGTTTTAAACTCGAAAGATTTTTTATAATCAGGCCAGTCGACTACTACCTATATTCGGTTGACTGATCAGTATTAAAAATTTAAAGTATGGAAACGCTTCTTCTTCCCTTCCGACTAGTACACAACATTATAGTTAAACTACAATATGTTCATTTATCAACATGAACATGCAACTTTATTTGACTACCATCACCACAAGCATGGTTGGCAAATTAATGTAGGGATTCTTACGACTAGTATTTTTCCACACAACCACAACTTCAAAGAAAACGTATTTTCCCATAATCATCATTTTTCTTCTACAGAGATAAACATTTATCCTAATTCAGTATGCTAGATTAAAGCAACATAACATTAATCATACCACTTCATTTAGTTCCCCTATTCATTTCATACAATTATACTTGTGTTCCATTTTCATTTTAATCATAATATTAACGAGGAGCAATATAATGGCATTCATTTATTCTTGCATAATTAGCACAAAACCTAGCATGGTCTCTAATTTACAAGTCATGAGAAACACCCACCTATTTGAAGAAACAAAGAGAAATCCCTTAGAGCTTCCTAGTTTGCGATGCACGCCTCCTCCTCCTTGCTTTCTTGCCAAAACCCGAGAACTACAAGATGTGGTGGCCGGCCTCCAAATGGGAACACTCACACAACTCATACACTAATATGTCTCTTATAAAATTTTCTCTTCTTTCAATAGATTACTATTGTAAAATACAAATAGATGGAAGGGGTATTTATACTAACTTTGAAGTAGATTGGAGGGCTAGGATTCAATGGATGGTTATAGAATGGAGGGCTAGGATAAGAGAGGAAGTTGTAGCAACTACCCACACTCTAAGTAACCACCCATGCACAATCACCCACACTCCCATTCCTTCCAAGCATGACCGGCCCCAAAAATGGTGTGCATTGCACACTACATGCTTCGCACGTGCCACCTAGTCCCCATATTAAAATTTTGTACAATTTTAATCAAATTTCTCACATTTTGTCTCTACATGACAAGTGTGGCCATTTAATTAATTAATTAAATTTGTAGGCTTCATAAATAGTGGGCTTAGGTTCGCGGGCCAAGACAACCAAATCTATACTTTATTAAAGTGGGCTAAAACAAATAAATAGTGTTTTAGGTTTTTAGAAAAATAAATGAAAATAATTGTTCATACAAAAAAAAATGAGATCTTATAAATAATAAGCACATGAAATTTGCACGTGCACAACACGTGAGAAAAATAAAATAAAAATAAAAAAAATAATATTTATTAAAAATGAAGTTCGGGATATTACAGGACTAAAAGCTCGTACAACACAAGTCTTGAGACTACAAAATTACCCTACTTAGAACGAGGGATGCTCCTCCGAAGCGACACTCGAGGTCGATGAGCTACACGTTGCATTCTCTCCGTCTCCGCTGAAGATTGTACACCAGCAGATTGGGTTGCGCCTTCGGCCCTCAATCTAACCGTAGCGCCGCTTGACGAACCGGCGACCCCACTTTGCGCGTCTCCAGGCCTTCGCACCAGAGACGATGACTGGTGTGCAAACTCGTGAAAAGTTCTCCCTGGGGCATACTCCTCCTGAGGATAAGAGACACTCCTAACATTGCTTCCCTCAGTCAACCACCGAAGGTGCAAGTTCTCCGCCTCTAACTTAATCACCCGCTCTTTAAGTGCTTCATTAGTCGCTTTGATCTTGAAATAGGGTAATCGACTCGAACCACCCCCGTGCGGAGCCTCCGAGATCTCTCTCTGATGTTGTGCCACCTCCATAGTTTTCTCAATCAACACATTCTTCAGCTCGTCCCTTTTAGCACTTGTTTTGAACAGAAGACCCCGAAGAGCTACTTGCCTCAGGCCATAGTGATAAGCCCCTGAGGAGCATCTCTCCTCCCTTTCGGAGGGTGCCTCGCGAGCCTGCTCTTCTAATCGCTCCAGCTCGGAGTCTCGTTTAGCCAACAGCACCCTAACGTGATTTAGCTCCAACTCAGCCTTGAAGAGTTTCCCACGAGTTCGAGCAAGAGCCAGCTTAACGATGCCAAGCTGAGAATGGGATGATGATGGTTCGACTAGCTGAAAGAGTTGAAAAAATTGGCTAAGTCTAAAGGACCAAAGTATAAAAGCTAAGCCTAGGCGAGCATAGTGCGAGACTAAAAAGTTAGACAATCAATGAATTCAAAATATCTCCAACACTTAGTCAAAATAGAAAGTTTCATTCATACAAAAGTTTGATTGCTACAAAAAAAGCGGTGGCCAGTCCGCTATAAGGCAATACAAGAAAAGAAGACGAAAAAATGAGACAACTAAAGTTAAAGGGCCACCTTGAGTGGTAGCTCGGTGACAGGCTCCTCGGTGGTCGCCTCCCCTTCCTCCACCGCTCCTGCCTGGGGGTCGGCCACAACATCGTCGCCCCCCTGCTCCTCCCTTTCCTCTTCCTAGACCTCTTGATCGGCTTCGAGGTCCACACCATCAATCGGACCCAACAATCCGTATCCCGACCTATCGAAGCCGGGGACTCGAGCCTCAACGTGCTCGAGCACAGTGGCATAGGACTTCTCCATATTCGCCATCATATGCTTCTTCATTTCGGCCTCTATCTCCGCCCTCACCGCCTCCACTGCCGCGTCCTTCTCCCGCATCACGTCCTCCAAGGCCTTCTTCGCCTTTTCCCTCTCCTCGTTCGCCCGAGCCGCCTTTGAGGCGACCTTCTCGTTCGCCTGTGCCAGGGCCGTCTCAAAGTGCGCAACCTAAGCTACCAGGGATTCCGAGCGGCACTGCTCCGCCTCATACAGCTTCGCGACTCTCGACCTCTCGGCTCGGTTCCTATCGCATAGCAGCTTCAGCTCCTTCTCCTGCTCGGAATATTGCTCGAGGAAGTGGCTGAAGTGGCGCGTGATCTAAACAAAAGAGGAAAAGAAACGATGAAAACCGAGCAAAAGACTTAGAATTTTTTTGAATTATCAACGAATCGACTAAGAAACTCACCTACATGGTCGCCCGAGCTATCTCGAGAGCGTTGTCGCCCATCGTCCCCACCTTCATTGCTGTTCGATCCTTCGACGTCGGAAGATGGCGCAAGGCCTGCATGCTCATGGCAGAGTCCCCCAAGAAGCAATCGTGGTTCATCACCCGCCAGTCGAGGATGAAGAGCTTCTTGCACCCCTCGATCAGAATCGCTTCGGCTTTCTTGATGAGGGGCGGGGCCTCAAGCGCCAACGCTGCTGAGATAGAAAAGCCTTCGGCTGAGGGCTCGGACGGGATCGGTTGAGGAAGAGCGGCAGCCGAGGCAGATCGCTGAGGAGATGCCAGGTCTACAGTCTCGACCATGGTGGAGGACACTTTGGTAGGTCGGCCAGACGAAGGTCCCGCGGTCATCCTCTTCCTCTTCTTGGCGCCGGAAGCCTCGTTTCGTTCAGCCATAATCGCCCTAAAGTCCATGTTTAGAGCCTCTGCCAAATAGAAAAGGCGAAGTTAGGACAAAAAATACACAAGGTATAGAGAGTAAATAAAATAACAAGATGTTCGGAGCGTACTCGGGTCGATTGGACTGAGGCCCGACCCGTGGATCACCTCCTCGGTCATATCCTTCCAGCTCAGGGTCGGGAGGTCGTTAGTTTCGTCACAACTTCTGCTTTGGCCGGAGTCAACACCGGCTCGGCCTTCGCCCACTTTGGCACATCCTCCTTCCACCTGGTCGGAAAATTCCCACACTGAGGGTCCTCGGATCAAAAAATACTTGCCCTTCCATGACTTGATAGAATCCATATTATCTATCAATTTGATGCCTTTTCGGGGCGATAAGTAGCATCGGTGCTCCATCTTGTTCATTCGGTTGATCCGATACATTCTTTGGAGAACAACGAGGTGAGGCTCCACCTTTGCCGTCCGACACTGGAGCAGAAACCCGAGCACGTGGCACCACATGTTCGGCATGAACTGGATCGGGCTCAGTCCATACCACCGAAGCACTTCGGTCACGAAGGGCTGAAGGGGAAGGCGCAGGGTTGCATTCAGAGCGTCGTAGGCAAAGACGCAAGTATCAGGCGTGAACGCCATGTACGCTCGCACTCCGGGTTCGGGGAGGATTAGGGCGTACTCTGGGGGTATCATGAAGCTCTTCCGTATCAGGTCCCTCTCCGTCAGAACCGAGGTGATGTCATCAACCTCGGTAACCTCCTTCGGCTCATTCTCCTCATACGTCTCCGATCTCCCATAGATGGCCTTCATTAATAGGTCACCTCTATACTGCCTTATCCCCCCATGGCCTGATATCTCCGTCAACAGCCGACCCATTTCTCCTCCCCGTCTGATGGGCTCTACCACCGTCTCGACAATTACCGACTGCGCCACCTCTCTGCCCTTTCCCTTGGCGAGTGGAGCGACTGGCTCGACCACGGCCGACCCTGTTACCTCCTTCCCCTTCTCTTAGCTTAGCACTTCTGCCCCCTCCTCTTGAACGGGCGGAGCCACTAGCCGCTGCTCACTCTGACCACCCGAGGAAGAGGCCTCACTACCCAAGGATACTCTAGACGTCTTGAAAAGTATATATATATATATATATATAATTACTAAAGATATATATATATACCTTGATGTGACGTTCTCGATCGGAATAGTTCGCCGAAAATCGCCTTGCCACGCCACGACAGCTAGCACTACCACCCCAGAGCAAAAATCACCGCTAGCAGAGCAACTCGAGAGCTAAAAATTTTTCTAAGAGTAAAAAGTGTGAGGATGGGAGAAGTGTTGAGGGGGTGAGAACTTATAGTAAAAAGAGGGCGACTCTTGGGTTTCTAACGTATTGGGCCCCACTCAAGCCCATTAAGAAGGTTAAACGACAGAATGCAGAAGGGCAGGAACAACCCAGGTCTGGCCACATGGCTCGGTAGCCATCGAAGTGCCGAGCTACCGTGGTGTCCATTCGGAGAAGGGCGCTCTCGACTTACCGGGGCACTGACCTCCGCATTGGAGAAAAAAGCCTCCGAGCTCCTTGGACCATCAGATTGTTCCGAGATTCGTGCCAAAAGCAAAAGGACGGCTCAGATTTTACCACTCCCACAAAATGAAAAAAATCACATTTTCTCGTGATCTGAGCCTCTTGCACCATGATTCGCGCTGTGATGGATGCCCCAGATCTAGCCACGTAGCTCGACAGCCGACGAAGCACCGAGCTACTGAGCTAACGAGGAGTCGAGGAGTCGATGTGCCCTTCGGAGAAAGACGTCCCTGAGCTACGGCATCGAGATACCGAGCTACTGTGCCGAGATACCGGGGCCCTGACCTCCTTATTGGGGAAAAAATGCCTCCATGCTCCTTGGACCGTTAGATCGTCCAGATTTTCGTGCAATGGCTGATGGACGGCACAGATTTCGACACGTCCACAAAATGACAAAATTACATTTTCTCGTGATCTGTGCCCACAAAATGACAAAACCACTGCCGACCTACCGAACTACCGAGGAGCCAAGGATTCGATGTGCCCCCTCAGAGAAAGCCGCCTCCGAGCTACAGTGCCGAGCTACTGGGGCACCGACCTCCGTATTGGGGAAAAAGTGCCTCCGAGCTACTCCAACCGTCAGATCTCTCAGATAATCGCACCAGATGCAGATGGATGGCCCAGATTTTGCCACATCATAAATGGGAATAAAAATCTATTTTTATTTATTAAATTAGAATTATTTATTTAAAAATTGCGAAAAAATAATTAAAAATTCAGAAAAATTAATTAAAAATTCTAAAAATAATTATAATGCCAGAGAAATATTTTTAAACCCCTGAGTAAATAGTTATTACTTAAAATAATTAATTAACGCCCTCAAAAAATGAATCATCGCTTCGCAAAATTGAATAAATGATCCGAAAAATAATTAAAAAATCAAGAAAAATCACCAAAGATCTAGAAGAGCTCATACACAATCTTGAGCGTGCTACCAACTTAGAAAAGCACCATCCTGCCTCGTGTAAGATCCAAAACCCCTCATTTGGACTCCGATACAACCCCGCAAGCCATTAAATCAGTAAAACTACTCCTCAAAGGCTGATCAAACTCAGCCTTCGGGAGTGGGGGGCTCATAATATGGCTAAAAATAGGGTTAAATCGGGACCGTTTGAATCGGGCACGAATCTTAAAGTTCAGGGGTAAAATGATAATTTCACCTATAAACGGGTCTGAAGTGGAAACTGAGTCTTTTGTCAAAGCCCAATAATCCATAAACGAACCTGTCTTACTGGGTACGGGTTCCTACCCATAAGAAACCTACTCAAACTGGATAAAGAAGGATTCAGATTCACAATTATTCCTAAGATGTGGTTTTAACCGCTTCTATCCATTCACACCGGAAAGTAGAGATATGTTCTTATCTCGAAACTGACTCCTAAGGCGGCTATAAATACCCTCTCCCCCCACCATAAGAAGATAATCAATCTTTTGCTAATTAAAGCTCTTTCTTAATCATTCAGATTACTAACAAGAGCGTCGGAGGGTGCGTCGCCGGAATCAACCCCGGTGTCTCGCACTTTTTGCAGGTTAACGGCGAAAGGATCTTGGTCAGACTTCGGTAAAGTTGTTCAGGTTTGACTATTCACCTTCTCTCGAATCAACAAATCTATCTGTTTGCCCCACACCAATTTCAGTGGCAACAATAACTAATTTTATCCCTTAACCAGGGGAATCTTCAATCAAACCATACAAAATACCTTTTTAGTTCTATCTTCTATAACTCATTCTCTCTCCCCCATTCAGTAAAGGGTAATCAATATTTTGCCTCTAAAACTCGAAGTCTTTTTCTGAGTTGCTAATTTAAGCATCCGAGGGTCTTTCATCCGGGGGCAACCCTGGTGTTTAGACTTTGTATAGGTTCGTCGGTGATCTTTGAATCGTCTAATCAAGATTCAAGTGCTCTCAACGGTTTAGACTGAAATCAGGGAGACTTTAGCTATCACAATTCAGGTTTGATCGATGGTCCAGATTGCAAGTTTCTTCCTTAAAAGAACTCATGATTTGATTGCTTCCCCATACACAAAAAAACAGCAACAGATTGATGTCGTCTATCGAGAAGTAAACTTAGTGCACAACTTCCCTCGTCAAGAGCATAGAAGTTCTAGTAACTTTCTGAAACAAAGACCTAAAATCCATTCGAATACTTAATTATGATGCACTAGTAATCAACCTATGCATAGAAAGCCACAAAGTGCGCTGCATCTTGGTGGATAACAACAACTCAGTGAATTCTTGGAAGCCTGTGAAGGCCTCAAGCTCTCCAGGGATAGTCTTAAAATTATTAGGTACACCGTCGATGGATTTTTCGGGTCTCGATCCAAACCGAAGAAATATTATCCCTCATTGTGATTGCGAGAAAAGCCCCGACTACCCAAATTAAGGCCATGGACTTCATGGTGTCAATATGAAATTCGCCTACAACTTCATCCTTGGCCTCCCTTGCCTAGCAGCTCTTCACGTCGTAGCCTCTGCCTTCCACATGGAGATGAATTTCCCCACATCACCAGAGGTAGAAGAAGTTAAAGGAAGCCAAGAAGAAGCTCACACATATCACATAGCTAGAAGATGTGCTCTACCTCTATCTGGCCACTTCAGATCAGACCATCAGTGTCATCTTGGTGAGAGAAGATATAGGATTCAGAAGCCAATCTAGTATGTGAGTAATATCCTTCATGATGCTGAGCTTTGTTATTCCAGGATGGAGAAGATGGTCTACGCTCTGATCATGGACGCCGGTAAACTCCGCCCATACTTCCAAACACACTCTGTCTTGTTCCTCACCAACCAACGCCTCAAGCAAGTGGTTGACAAGCCAGATAGTTCCATCAAGGTAAACACATACCATACAGGAAAGCATCAAAGGGAAACATGCAGAACACTGGGGCAAGGAAGGTGGTAGGACGGATGTCGGGGCCTGGGACAAAATAGCTCGAAATCCTTCGGGATGAGGAAAACATTTTGAATTGCCAAGAGATAACCCCCCCCCCCCCCCCCCCCCCCCCCGTTAATATGTTCGGCGTGCAATCAGCTTCGACTAGAGACCTTTCCGGTGAAGGGGGCCAATTTTTGTATTGAATCAAGTCTTGAAGATTCTGGGGTACACCCGAGCGAGTATCAGATCATGGAAGTAAGGATGAGCCATGTCACAGTTGTCTAAGTATGCAATGGGCTCTGCCTTGACCACGGAATTAGCCCCAAAAAGAACTAATTTTTTCTTCCCCTTACGCCTCAGAGCTTTAGGGGGCACGAGTTGTATCTAAATATCATATCCCTCTTCGGGAGGAAACACCTCAACTACGTCTTCCCTTTCAAAAGACGACCCCTCGACTTCGTCTCTCTCTTTCGAAGACGTCGCCCAAAACTCCACCTCCCTCACCTACTTGGAGTGGGTCAACTAAGACTGACTTTCACCCAGCCAGACATGGAGATCGAATCACCGGACCGAACCCTAGAAGTTATTTGAAAAAAATTAATTACATGGGAAAGAAGACGACAAACCTAAACGAAGCTGGAAATCTCGTCAGAATTTGAAAATTTTAGAGAGAGAGAGAGAGAGCAATGAGAATAGAGAAGATCTGAGGAAGAAAGCAAAGAGCAAAGAGAAATATGAAAGACGTGGGGGTTATATAGGCGTGCGAAATGCCTCGATAACTACATTAAGGTTGTGACATGCTTCGATAACTACATCAATGACGTGGCATGATTCCTGCTATCCGGAAAGTCATTAACGGAGAATTTTTTCTAAGTATGAATACTCGCTCAACCGATCTCTCAACACTCTTCACTGCCTATCTTTATAGGCTTGATGCTTGATGTGTCATTGAGCCCTTCACCAAAAAATGTCTATCTTCGTAGGCTCGGAGCTCGACATGTCGTTTGAACCCCGCCCCCCCTCCCCACCCAACCCCCCCAAGAAAAACGTCTATCTTCCTCAGATCAATGCTTGACAAGTCATTAGAGCCCCTCCCTAAAAATATGTCTATCTTCGTATGCTCGGTGCTTGCATGTCGTTCGAACCCTTCACCAAAAAGCACCCATCTTCATAGGTTCGGTGTTAGACGTATCATTCATACCCCTTACCAAAAAGTGCCTATCTTCGTAGGCTCGGAGCTCGATGAGTCATTCTAGCCCCTCACCAAAAAACTCATATCTTCATAGGCTCGATGCTCAACGGATCATTCGAGCCCCTCACCAAAAAGCATCTACCTTCATAGGCAAGGTGTTCAATGTGTCATTCGAGCCTTCACCAAAAAAGCGCATATCTTCATAGGCTCGGTGCTCGATGTGTTGTTCGAGCCCCTCACCAAAAAGCGTCTATCTTCATAGGCTCGATGCTTGACGGGTCGTTCGAGCCCTCGCACGAAAAGAAAAAAAAATCTGAAGTTCAACGCTCGACTCATTCAGATCCTCTTCCCCTCACCAAGCTGAACCCTGGGGGTCGGTACTCAATGTGTCGTTTGAGCATTCTAGTGCAAATTGCGCGATATAGGCCTTCGATCTTCCCAAAATCCATGCCGGCCTTTATTGGTTTTTAATCAAAATTACAATGAATTATTATAAAATTGGGGAAAATATTTCAAAATTCAAATAATCCAGAAAAAATAGTTAGAAGTTCTACAAAACTGTAACAACCTGAAGAAGCTCCACATAGGACTGCGAGCATGCTCGAAGATTTTATTTACTCACTTGGTTGTACAAAACAAAGCAGAGTATTCCTTGAAGGCTGCGATACCCCACATTCAAGAGTTTGGGACTTATGATATGGATTAAATCGGAGCCAGCAGATCACGACACGCATTTTGAAGCTTCTCAATTGGAGAACAATAATTTTCCAACAGCAATAGACCTACTAGACGAACATGGGTCGTCTCCAGTCCCCTCAGCTCAACCAGATCCACAGTTAGGGCTTACTTACAGCCTAAGAAAATGGGATTTCCAACTAATTACAGTTGCTAGACAAATCCCCCAGAATCAGGAATTAAATAATGAATTTTATCCCTTATTAGGGGAATCAATATCTTAAGGATAAATTTCAGTTAACCCTATTGTACTTTACTCCCTTGGCATTTTACCCTACCCAACTTTTTTTAGCACTAAACCCTATTGTTGTCAGCTTTTTTAGTGTTCTGGCCTACTACGTTATGACATCGTTAACATTAGTATGAAATGTCTAAATACCCTTATCAGTTCAGATTAATTACTAAATGATCATATCCATCATCACCGTCCATTATCATCATCATCATCATCATCATCTTTTTTTCCTTCTTTAATTTTAATTTCATGATTATTTTTAATCATATTATTAATTTTAATTTTAATCTCATGATTATTTTAATCACACCATTAATTTAAATTTTAATCTCATCTTTATTTTTAATTTTATAGATTAATTTTAATTTCATAATTAATTTTAATTTTAATCACATTATTAATTTTAATTTATAATTAGGTTAATTTTAATTTTAATTCCATCATTACTTCACTAATATCACTTCAACCACCACCACCACCTACTCCTTCTCCATCTCAGCCGTCGACATCCTCCTTCATGGAATGAACCCCCCCTCCCCCCCCCCCCCCCCCCCCGGATTAACCTTCTTCGGGTAGGATGTCGATGCTGGACGGGTCGTTCGAGCCCTCGCACGAAAAAGAAAAAAAATCTGAAGTTCGACGCTCGACTCATTCAGATCCTCTTCCCCTCGCCAAGCTGAACCTTGGGGGTCGGTACTCAATGTGTTGTTTGAGCATTCTAGCGCAAATTGCGCAATATAGGCCTTCGATCTTCCCGACATCCATGCCGGCCTTTTTTGATTTTTAATACAATTACAATGAATTATTATAAAATTGGGAAAATATTTAGAAATTCAAATAATCCAGAAAAAATTGTTAGAAGTTCTACAAAACTGTAACTACCCGAAGAAGCTCCGCATAGGACTGCGGGCATGCTCGAAGATTCTATATACTCACTTGGTTGTACAAAACAAAGCAGAGTATTCCTTGAAGGCTGCGATACCCCACATTCAAGAGTTCGGGACTTATGATATGGATTAAATCGAAGCCAGTAGATCACGACACGCATTTCGAAGCTTCTTAATTGGAGAACAATAATTTTCCAACAGCAATAGACCTACCAGACGAACAGGGGCCGTCTCTAGTCCCCTCAGCTCAACCAGATCCACAGTTAGGGCTTACTTACAGCCTAAGAAAGAGGGATTTTCAACTAATTACAGTTGCTAAACAAATCCCCCAAAATCAGGAATTAAATAACCAATTTTATCCCTTACTAGGGGAATCAATATCTTAAGGATAAAGTTCAGTTAACCCCTATTGTACTTTACTCCCTTGGCATTTTATCCTACCAAACTTTTTTTTGGCACTAAACCCTATTGTTGTTAGCTTTTTTGGTGTTCTGGCCTACTACGTTATGACGTCGTTAACATTTGTATGAATGTCTAAAATACCCTTATCAGTTCAGATTAATTACTAAATGACCATGTCCATCATCATCGTCCATCATCATCATCATCATCATCATCTTTTTTTTCCTTCTTTAATTTTAATTTCATGATTATTTTTAATCATGTCATTAATTTTGATTTTAATCTCGTGATTATTTTTAATCACATCATTAATTTAAATTTTAATCTCATCTTTATTTTTAATTTTATAGATTAATTTTAATTTCATAATTAATTTTAATTTTAATCACATTATTAATTTTAATTTTATAATTAGGTTAATTTTAATTTTAATTCCATCATTACTGCACTAATATTACTTCAACCACACCACCAGCACCACCAACTCCTCCTTCTTCTCCATCTTAGCCGTCGACATTCTCCTACATGGAATCAACCCCCCTCCCCCCCCCCCCCCCCCCCCCCCCCCCCCCCCCCCCCCACCTTCTCCTCCATTAATTCATTCATATCCTTCTCCTCCCGCAAATCCAACCCATCACCACCATCACTACCACCTCATCATCCCTTGAATCCTTCACCTCCCACCCAAATCTGACCAACCACCACCACACCCTCCTTTACCTCCCTCAAATCCTTCACCTCCCACCACCACCACTTCATCCTCTCTAAAAAATCTCACCTCACACCCAAATCTGATTAACCACCACCACCCTCTCATTCTCCTCTCTCAAATCCTTCACCTCCCATCACCACCACCTATCTCTCTCCATAATTTTTTTAAAAATCCAAATAACTTCCACCACCACCTCCTTTTCCTCCCTCGAATCTCTCACCTCCTCCTCAAATCCGACTAATCACCCCCCCCCCCTCCCCTTCTCGTCCTCATAAATCTCTTTACTTACCTCACATCTATTTTTTACCCTTACTCTTTCATAATCAAATCTCTTCTTCTCCTCCCTTAAATCTGGACAATCACCAACCCCACCACCTCCCTCTCTCGATTTCCTAAACACCCCCCCCCCCCCCCCCCCCCCCCCCACACACACACACCCCACCAACAACCATCTCTTTCTCCTCCTTCAAATCCCCCAGTTCCATCAAATTAGGGCAGTTATTTTCTAATTATATCCAAATAATAATAATATTAATAATAATGATAATGTTCATTTGGTCATTGAAAAGTGGACACAGTAGCATGTGCTCGTACGTGATCGGGAAAAAAACCTCAAAATGGACAGATTATGCTATAATGCATAACGGAACAAACTTCAGTAGGATTATTCCCCCCCTCCCAACCAAAAAAAAAAAAAAAACCTTCAGTATGGTTAACTAACAGATGTGTAAACTTGAGTATGGTTAACTAACAGATGTGTAAACTTGAGTATGGTTAACTGAAATTTATCCATAACTTAACTAGGGGAATCTTCAATCAAATCTTAAAAGATACCTTCCATGTCTATCTTCTATAACTTATTCCGAGCCTATAAATACTCTCTCTCCTTAATCAGTAAAAGATAAACAATCTTTTACCACCAAAACTCTAGTATTTTTCTAAGTTACTGACTTAATCATCAGAGGGTCTTTCGTCAGGGGCAACCCGGGTGTTCAGACTTTGTGTAGGTTTGCCGGTGATCTTTTAGCCTTCCAATGATCTTTTAGCCTTCCAATCTAGATCCAAACGCTCTCAACGGTTTAAACTCAGATCTTGAAAACTTTAACCATCACAATTCAGATCTAACCGACGGTTCAGATAGTAACTTTCCTGCTAAAAAAGAACTTATCGGCTGATACACAAAAAAAAAAGCAGCAACTTATATCTATCTACCTTTTATTAATGAATTTAAACAGAAATTAGTACAAAACTATTTGGAAATTTGAGTATATGCCTAATTAATAATGATGAATTACAAACTGTAAAGTTCATGTCTTTCAAAACTCAATCATACATATTTCATTAATTTATTTCCCGTTAGCCCTTTAATATATGGATTTCTTATACGTTAACTAGACTAGACTTCTTGAAAATATACTGGGATTACAAAGAAAAATGGCAATATGATATGTCAATTCCTTATAATACGTATACAGATCGAGTAAGCGTGTACACCAGCAGGACAACTTGAACAAGCAAGACCTGTTACCTATAAATACAACATTGAAATGAAAGTGTATCTTGTTATTTCTTCGGTTTTTGTTCGTGTAATCTCTGATCCTATTTGATACATCTACAATATTCAACAAATATATTACTTTTCGATCCAAGCCCCCACATTCACTTATATTAACCGAAGTAGAATCATTGATTTTAAAATCCAAATATATTTCCACGGACTGAGAGCATCCACTATCGTTGCTATCAATATATGGGTATTTGGCAATCAAAAATAGCAATGGAAAGAGTTCCCCTGCTATCGTTTAAGTCAAATTTCGACAAAAAATACTAATAAAATATTCAGACGGAAGAACATCTTCCATCTAACGGTTTTTTTTAATATAAAAAATTGACAGACGGTCTGTTATTTTTTTTGTTTTAAAAAAAATATAAAAAAATTGCCAGACGGAAGATGATCTTCCGTTTGACTCTTTTTTTTAAATCGTTTTTTTAGGGTTTATAAAATTGTTGAAAATTTGTTTTTCAACAATTTTTTATAAAATTGTTGAAATGACATTATCGTAAATATGTGGATGACATTATCATAAATATGTAAAAAATTGTGAGTGAAAGTGGCTGGACGGAAGAACATCTTCCGACACAACATTGCTTTTTTTTTTGATTTTTTTTATTTAAATGGTATTTTGGTAAATATTTTGATAGCATTTTAGTAATTTTTTTGAAAAATTTTTATTAAAGAATTTAGAGACAGAAGATCTTCTTTCGTCTTCTACTCTTCTATATTTTGGCGATTGCTAACATATGCTGCTATATTTAGCAACATACTGTTCACTACTTTTCTAAAAAGTGGGTTTTTAGCGAATGATAGTGGCTTCGAAAAACTCAAAATTTTCATTTTTTAGATATATAGCAAACGATAGTGGATGCTCTTATAATAAAAATAGGGCAAAAACCAAAGTACCCCCAACGTTTGGCCCGAGTACAAAATTCTCATACAACATTTGAAAAAGTACACTAAATCCATTTCTCCGTTACCTTAACCCCATCCGTTAAGTTATAATTATTAATTTATTTTTTAACCCTTACTCTTTCATAATCAAATCTCCTCTTCTTTTTCATTTTTTTTCATTTTTTTCTTTCATTTTTCTCTATTCTTCCTTTTCTTCATTCATTTTTTCTTCTTACCGAAATTTCATATTCTTCTTTCTGAAAAATGAATGTTCGATTTAGTATCATCACCGCACATTGGGCATCGAAGATCCACATGGCGGAAGATATTGGATCTCTTCTCATTCACCATTATTGCATTGCATAATACTCTCCAAAGAAAGCGTAGAATATGTGGTTGGACTTTTTTTGAACTCCATAACTTGTTGAAATTCATATTAATTGGAGTAGTTGAGATCTCCAATTAACAGACTGATCTAGGCCGATTTAACACAAAAGAACATCAGAGCTTATATTACAAACTCTAGGTTTAATTAATTAATCTAGCCATATATCCCCAAAAGTTGCAATCACAATTATCAGATAAAAGGATACAAAAAATATATACGTTAATTAACACTTTAAATGCTAATGGTCACTAAATATATGAATATTTATTTAGTTAATTAGGTGCACTAATCTAAACAATAAAGTAAAACAAACCGCCTATAACAAAATCGGTTTATTTTATAATAAATAAAAATAAGCATTTACCAATATAGACAAGTGAGTTGATCTTAAAACATGGGCTGGATTACAGCCAATTTATTTCACATGTACTTGAGTAATTTTTTTCTTTTCTTTTCAACCTGAACTCGATTCAGAAAGTTCGCTACTGAACAACATTCATGTCTAACCACTCCCGTAATAAGTTTTAATCATGGAAGAAAATGAGGTAAGTATCAAAACATGTTGAGATCCTTACTCCCTATTCTTACTAGTACGGGCATTTTGTTTGAAGCTTCCTGGTTTGTTTAAAGAAATCGTGATCTATTGAACCGAGGAGTCTTTTGTGTTAAATCGGAAAAAAGAAGAAAAAAGATGAAGAAAAGGAAGAATAGAGAAGAAAAAAAATAAAGAAAAATGAAAAAATAAGAAGAAATTTGATTATGAAAAGGTAAGGATAAAAAGATAATTTAATAATTATAATTTAACGTATAAGATTAAGTTAACGAAGAAATGAGTTTAATATACCTTCCAAACGTTGTATGAATATATTATAGTTAGGCCAAACGTTGGGATACTTTGATTTTTACCCATAAAAATATACTGTGGATATGTCAATACCTACTAATTTGTTCAACATCCTAATAACGCAAACCAACAACTATATAATTTAAGTGTGCACGCATTAAATGGGGAAATTTTGTAGTAAGCAACTGAATAGTGTATTATATGGAGTAGTATTTATTTTTTAAGATATCCGGATCCCGTCACGGTATTGCGGGACCCACTAAATCCCAATTGCACCTCCGTTTGCTTTTTATTTATTATTTATTTATTTTTTATTTTGAAGTTTGGGATCCGAATAGAGCCAGTGACGCACCCGTCGGTCACGGGACTCATATTTCCATAAAATGTATTTGCAATTACATCCATGCCAAAAGTTTCATTTGCATGTTAGCCTCATTTAGATCTATAGAATTGGTTACAAACTTACAATGGGAAAATGTATGAAAGTTCTGGAATTAGTTAATACTAGTAATTTACACGTGCGATGCACGAGATTTTAATAATTTTAAAAAATAAAAATAAAAACTTTGACGTAAAGAGGATTTGAACTGGAGACATCTTTTATATTAATTATGTACGTGCGTTGTACATGTTGGTAAAATGACAAAATGACAAATGACACTTAGGTCTTCTCCCATTATAATATTAGAGATTAGAGATTAGAGACTTGCAAAATGTGAATTTGAGTCATACCCAACAAAAATGAAAAGATGAACTTTATTGTTGTGGAGTAAAATAGCACAAAATCTTATTTATTCCCTGTTCTAGGAAGAAGAAAAAAGAAGAGTTGGGTGGCTACCTTTTCCCGTTCGAGTTTGATGCATTTCTTTTCTAATTATAGTTTCTCTTTAGCAACTATGTGGTAATATATTTTAGTAAAATTGAAAATGTGAGCAAGTGGGATATCACAATCATGATCACTTTGCGCTTTGCAGCTAAGATTGAAGTGATTTTTTTGTACTTCCATGATCACAACCGGTTCTTTTTATCATGTCCTATACTATAGTATATTTTTGAGCTGATTTTGTCTTCAGTAAGAGCGGCATTGTATTGTTTAGGAAGAAGATTTGTTTTAATTAGTGAGACAAAGTAAGCTGGTAAGTAAACCGTTCTCTATGTGTGGGTGGGTACATTATAGATGGAGTCGTTAGATTTATGGGCAAGAAGAACGGTGGGTGCGGTGGGAGGGTTGTAGTTGTTGATTTGTGCTAGTAATTTGGATACTGTACTTAGATTGTTATTTATTGATGATTCTTGTTGATTTTATTTGCTTATGCACGAGTGATAGACTCGTCTAATGTTTTCTTTCTTGTGTAGCTGTGGATATACATCAATTTTTTTAAATCCTTGGCCGACTGTAAGTTTTTCTTTTACAATTAAGTTTTTATCCTTTTGGTTTCCTTTCTCTTATTGTTTGGTTATGTTGTTGGGTGGTTCATTATTCTCTAATTAATAAAACAAGTAAATACGCGTGCAATGCACGTTCGAACAATTTTCTTTAATATTCTATTTACGTGCTGTGCACGTGAAAAAATTGAAGGATAATGAAAAGGTAAAAAGAAAAAATTGTTATGGACCAGTTCGGTAAATATTGTCGAAAGTGGACCAGTTTGGTAAATAATTTCGAAAGTGGTTCAGTTTGGTAATTATTTGGGTTGAGGACAAAATACACTGAGGGCTTCTCCCATTATAGTAGTAGAGATATAAAAATCTATATAATAAAACACAAAGAAAGCTATCAAGTGGCTCTCCTTCAATCTCCCCAAAAATCAAAGGCCCAGTTCTAATCTCACAAAACATATTTTCCCTCCTAAAAGTTCCCTCCCAAAACTCAAATTCAAATTCCCCACCCAAAACAACTCCTATATTAATTTAATTATTTTTATCTCTCTCTCTCTTACTCCCTCCCTTCCTCTTTTATTCAAAAAATTAAGGAAATAAAATTTTTAAAAGTTTTTAAAAAAATTAAAAATTTAAAAACTTTTAAAAAATCAAAAAAAATCATATAATATATTTTTTGTTGGACCCCCAAAAGTTTATTATATAATATGTTTGCTGCTTCAATTAATTTGCTGGACCTCCAAAACTATTTTATATGATCAAACAAGGTGCACCGTTTTGAAGACGTGCCGTAGGTACGTGTCAACGGGCAAACCTAGTAAAAGGATAAAACCCTAGGTTATTTTCTTTTACACTTCTTTTATGACCGTTTTATTAAAAATTATGATAGAAAATGGTGATTAAAATAATTGCCCATGTACGCAATATTCTAATATGGGCGCCATTTAAGACAAACATGAATATTGTATTAGTTACACACAATTACTAGGAACAGTAACGTTGCACATTTAGTTGATTTTGTCTTGGTCTGTTCTTCCTATCTACAATCCATAACGTCGTCACTGAGCATTAATGGAGAGTGTTTATATCTAGTGAAAACAACACTTTTAGCAATTTTTTGGGAATACAATGCATACGGCCATAAAATTTTAAAAGACAAGAAAACAATAAAAGCGGTGTAGTAATTCAATATTGAGAACACTAAATTTCAAAATCACATAATTAAGTTAATAATAAAAGCTCTTGGATAAGTTATTATGACTTACAATGGAAACAAAATTAAATGTGACTGTCATATTGAAACTGAAAGATTCTCAGATAGCTAAAATTTACAATGTTATTTTTTTAAATCTACTTTTATCCACTAATAATTGCAGTTTTTTTATATACTTTTATACAAATGATGTTTTCAATACCTTGAGTTTATCTTAACTTCACTAATTGATGGGAAACAATCTCCTCCTCCATTGCATACCTAAAATGCATGCAATGTATTGAAAATTATTATATCACCTTATTTAATCAAGTTAAATAAGAATGATTTATAAAGAGTACCTAAACAATCCCAAAATTTTAAGGGATAAATTGCGGATAACCTCTATATACTATGATGTCGACGGACATAACAATTATAGTTATGGTTAATGCAAATAACACCCTGATGTATCTTTTAATAGGTTTAATCATTACTTAACAAAGTCATTCATTAAACAAAAATTTCTTTCGTTCTTCTTATCAATAAAATGTTTCGAATGTATTTGAACTAGTCAACTAAAAACCCAACAAGATACCGGTGGATTGTGATTTGTATTAACAATATCAGATGTATGTACATTGACATCATAATACAAGCGGTTATCAGCAAATAACAACTTTTTCTATGCAGGTAAAAAACATTTTTTTTTTTTAAAAAAGAAGAAGAAAGAAAATGCAAATAACAGCTCAATAGACATTCCTATGCAACACGCCAAACATCTAGGCATTAAATTGTAAAAATATCCAAGACCGAGAATATAAAACGCCCCCCCTCCTCCTTTCCAACACTCTGTATCAGTCAATCCGATTTATTAATTGACTCAAAAAAAAGGTCACCGCCCTGTACGTGAATGGTGAAGCCGGAACCGGGAATGCGACTAGGAAAGTACGAGATCGGCAGAACTTTGGGCGAGGGCAATTTCGGAAAGGTTAAATTCGCCCGCCACGTGGACTCCGGCCAGCCGTTCGCCATCAAGATTCTCGACCGGAAACGGATTCTATCCCTGAAGATCGACGATCAGGTACTGAAACAGTAGGGGCAGTTCGGGAAGATATTTTGGTCTGTTTTTTTTGTTTTTTTTGTTTTTGCTGTTGAGGGGCTTTTTGGGAATGTTTTCATTCTTGGTAATTCGCAGATAAAGAGAGAGATTGGGACCTTGAAATTGCTTAAGCATCCGAACGTTGTTCGATTACATGAGGTTCGTCCTCTTTCTGTAATTTTACGTTTTGCTGGTGGTTTTGCTGTTAATATTTTGAATGGGTTTGGGTTCTTTCGTAGTTTTAAAATTTACGAAGATGTTATGGTTATTTAACTCAATTGCTTAGTTTAGTTTTCACGTGCGCTGCACCTGCGGTTGTGCGTGCATATCACCAGTTTCAGTGACATGTGTAATTGTATTGATCATGATTTCTATAAAAACCTGGATCAGGATGATTACTCAATTAGAATGGAAGGGATTGAATGATTTGGATTGCATATCATCATCAGAGATTCATAATTAGCAATACGGGCTTTTGTCTTATTTTTTTAGTTAATTCTATCAAAATCAGAACTCATTCTGAATGAAACACAAGTTCCAGCATGCAGTTGCCATTGCAATATAGAGATTGAGATTGGGTAGAATTGGCACCGCTTTAAATTATAAATACAGCCAGAATCGTTCTTTATATTTTATCGTCTACAGATGCTCTAGCGACTTCAAGGAAAAAGAAATATGAATTAGAAAGCGAACAATAGAGGAAGGGGGGAACCCGACCCAACTCCTGAGCTTACGAACAGCCAAAAAAAAAACCCCTTCGGTTGCTTTTTCCCCATCTAGCTCGCCAATGACTAGTGGGTCCTACCTCAGGTGGGGGCCATAGGCATCACTCTTTCGCTATCCTTCTCTCTTTCATAATAACTGAACCATTGATTCTGCCAACTACATTCCTCCTTATCCTACTGCTTCAATAATCTGTCTGGGAACAAATGATTGAGGGCCCTACGCTTTACAACATGTCCAGTCTTTCTCTCACATGGTGTTGTAGGGCATTCCCATGTGAGTCATCAATGGTTTTGCCTCCCCTGCCTCTTTTATTACATGAATGGACGTAGAGCTGGTATCGGATCCTATCGGGTCAGGTCCTCCACTACCCGGACCCGGATCCGGTACCTCACGGGTCCAAAAATTGGACCCGGATCCGGACTTGTAAGAACCGGACCCGGATCCGGGTCCGGGTCCTAATTTAAAAAAATTACGCGTCGGGTCCGATAGTAAATAATAAATATTTGCACTTAAGTATTTTTGCACTCGATACCCTACGATTCTAATAATTTTTGCACTTAAGTACATGAATTAATATTATATTTACATATCTATCTTCAACAATTATTTTTATATGTATATTCCTATAACCCTATTATTCAAAATCTATATGTTTGGGGGTATTTTTTAACGGATCAGGGTTTGGGTCCGGATCGGTTCTATTTTGAGCGGACCCGGACCCGAAAGTGCATCGGGTCTTATTTTAGGACCCGAACTCAGATCCGTATAAGTCGGGTCGGTTCCGGTCCAATGCCAGGTCCGGTTCGGTTCCGGATTGGGTCCGGGTATCGGATAAATGTGACAGTGCTAAATGGACGGTACACTTATCCTTTGTTCAACTTGGTAAATTTATTAAGACAAATTAGTTTTTAAAAATTGAATGGGACTACAACTTTTTGGATTGGCAAATATTGATGGAGAGGGAGAGTTCTAATTTTTCTTAAACCCATACATATACTTTTTTTTTTGTTATCGTTAAACGGTGGGTAAAACTCCCCGCGTTTCATTAAAGAGAATTTAACAAAACATACAACCAAAAATAAGGCTTATGAAGTTCAGATCCCGACAGGTTGGGTTTTGGAACTCATACACCCTAACCAACAAACAAAAAATACAGCGAAATCTAGTCTACTGATCGGCCGCTCCTGCCAGAGCAATTTTTTCGTGCCAATTTGGGCTCACTCTCTGACTCAGTCCCTTGCTTGTACACCGTTTATCCTCTCCGACTATCGTACGCTCTCCCTCGTCGCCCTAGCAGTGAGCCAAACGACAAGTGTAAGCACTATATGAGAGACACCACAGGCACTCCACCAATCTGACAACTCTATGTCAAGATTGAGTCATCGTTCTCTTCCCCTCGCTTCACCCTTGATGACTCCCACCGCACCTTCGCAACGAGGGTAGACATCGCACCTGACCCCTGCGAACCCTCTAACTTGAAAGAAACTAAAGGCACCCCTCACTTTGACCAACCAAGGTCAAAATAGACCCCAAACTATAAATTTTCCTGACAACAGTCGTCCACACCAACTAGGACACATTTTCCTACTAATTGTGAATCGGTTGTAATTTGGATATTAGGAACTAGTTTGGATCTTATGAGCTCCTCACCGTTAACTCGAATTTCAAAACTCGACTTGAAATTCAAATCTCTCCCTGTGACATCACTTCCCAGATCAAAATCAAATTTCAAAAACCAATTTTGAAATTCGAAAATTTCCATCCCCCTACTCTCTACCCGACCTCCCCCACTGCCCCAGTTGCGGCCCGGTGGCTCCCGAAGTCCCGGCATGCCCAAGTCGCGCTCGATCCTCCAACCCCGACGTCCTGGTCGTGCCCCACTCCGCTCACGGAGTTAACCCATCCTGGTGGCCTCAACCACCACTCCTCCTCCGTCCCGCCTCATAGGACAAGGCTATCATCCGGCGATCCCCATGGAAACAACTGAGTGGGTTTGGAGAGAAAAAAAGAAGAAAGTTAGAGATGATGAGATCTGGAAGAGAGAAGAAGAGGGGAAGTGAGGAGGGCGCCCCCCCCCCCCCCCCCCCACAAAATAAGATTTAGGGTTTGGCTGTGTTTTGGTTTTTAAGATTTCTAGAGAGAGAAGCTGTTTTGGGGTTTTTTGCTTTAGAATTCGATCAGGTATTTAGTGTCTTGATTGGATCCAATTTCGATTTGCGGTTTTGGAAACCCATACATATACTTAGAATAGGGGTTTTCAAAATTTTGCAAGGGCCGGGTCACCCTCGGTTCCCCTGGCTCTGCCCCAGGTTGTGGATCAGTTTTTTTGTGAGCGTTTTACTTCTCAGTGTGATCCATGACGCAGGAGTTAGGTGTCCGGTTGCACCTTTGGTTTTAGAAAGTATGTAGGGGAAGTTGTTTTCCCTTTTCTAGTTGTGGGAAATGAAATTGAGAAGGAAACCACAAACATGTTTTGTATCATTTTGGAAGGTTAATTATACAAAATCTCCCTGTTCGAAATAAACACATCCACTGCATGATTTGCCTGATTCTTGATACCTTTTCCTCCCAAAAATTTATTTGGATGCCGATTTCTAATATAGAAGGGAAATCATGTTTGATTGCTTTTCCATCTAGCAAATTGACAAAACATTCCATTCTTAGCCAATGGGAGCATGCGACTTACGCTACTCAGGACAAATTGTCTTATCGTCAAAAAAAGAAATTAAGACAAGGAAGAACACTTTAACTATAGTGTTTCCTCAACTTTTTGGCATTTTACTTTCAACATTTTGCACTTATTTAGAGGGAACCACTCATGCCCTTATCCAGTTTTTAGATACCTTGTCCACTTATGATTAAAATGTTTCTATCATGTGGCGTTAGTTACCCTGTTTGGCTACAGACTATTGTTTTCCCTCCTTTTCTCCACCATATCGCTTGCTTATTGGAATGAATGGATGCTACAACAACCCACCCGATCATCTGAAGTTGGAACCGTAGAAAGGTAGAAGTTCAGTGTTTGGATTCATAATTCCTCAAAAATATCAGAGGATAGTTGTTTCTCACTTTTTGACTGCAAGATATACTAGCATGAGTTTTTTCTTTTTTTTTATGTGTCCTCTATAATCACATTAAAATTATGATTAGTATATATATATTTAATAATTATCTAGATTTATCTTACAAGGGACAATGGATCATGTATCATGCTCATAGTCTTCTCATTGGAAGACTAATACTGTAGCCATTTAATTTGAAGGATGGCAATTGCTAGCAGTTGACATAATTATAATGCTACTTGATTTTGACATTCATGGTGCGACTAATCTTTTTAAAAAGTAGCATCTTTTAGATCTCCATGCAATTTGATCATTACTTCTGTATTTGTATAAGAAATTCGATGAGACTGTTTGTGTGTATGTAACAGAGACCAATTACATTGCTAGACAGAGAAGGTGATAGAATTATAGTTAATAAATCGATCACTAGAACAATACCAGAGCGGACTTGGATTAAGGTAGTCGAAAAGAATTATTTAACAGAAGAGATGATAGAAATGATCTTAACAGAACGAACAAAAGAGTGTTCATCTGTTTCTGTTGGTCCCTGGTATCCTACTTGGAGTAATGCAAGTCTGAATGGCTAATGTGAAGATACAATTGAGATCATCAGCTGAGGATGAGAAATATACTAATGTAGGTTTAGAGATTAAATCTAAGGGTTACAAAAATCTCTAAATACCGCATTCAAATCACCTACTCTGGGTAAGCCATTACTAAGGATTGAACCACAACAGAGTTTTATTAATAAGTAATCACTCAATTCTTCTCTTCTATTTGATGGTTTTCCTTATTATAACGTAAATAGTTGAAGTTGTAATGGTATTGTGATAGTTTTCTTTTCTATTGTTTTCAGGTCTCAGCAAGCAAAACAAAAATTTACATGGTACTCGAATATGTCAATGGAGGCGAATTATTTGACAAAATTGTAAGAAGCCTCACATCAATTTCATTTTCAAGTTTCTATATTTTAAGAACTCTTTGGATAGTTTTTCACGTTTAAATTTCTGGAGTAAATTGGGTAGTAGTATTGGATTTGACAATTTGTTAAAATTAAGTAACAATGAACTGAATTTTCACTTTGCTTTTGAATATTTGATAGGATGGTAAAGGAAAACTTTCGGAACAAGAAGGTCGAAGAGTTTTTCAGCAGCTAATTGATGGTATAAGTTATTGCCACAACAAGGGCGCTTACCATAGGGACTTGAAGGTACCATTGCAACTCTTCACATGGGAAAAGAAAAGTCAATAATAGTACCTTTCACAAGTAAAAATAAAACAAAATCTAAAGCTGATTTTTTGGAATTTGTTGGTCAGTATTTGAGTGACATGCATTATAAAGGTAACTATTTACAATGTTTGCATTGATTAGAAGGAAGATCATATAAGTGCATTCGAGAAGCAAAAAAGTATTTGCACTTTTGAACTTGCATAGCATCACGCATATCATTGTTTTAAATCGGTAAACATGTTTCTCTTTTGCAGCCAGAAAATGTTCTTGTTGATGTAGAAGGGAACATTAAGATATCAGATTTTGGCCTGAGCGCTCTGCCTCAACATCTTGGGGTATGATACATTAGTGCATTCTCTCCTTGGGTGAATTTTTTTGTTGTGCTTTCAACTACTTATAATTTTAAACTGATCTTTTTGTATATCAGAATGATGGGTTATTACATACAACCTGTGGGAGTCCTAACTATATTGCCCCTGAGGTAAAACCCTAGTGCATGAAATGGCTTCTGTTTATCATCAGAATCGAAATATTTTGTTAAGATTCCGTTGCGCCCCTTTTTAGGTACTTTCAAACCGAGGATACGATGGTACCATGTCAGATATCTGGTCTTGTGGGGTAATCCTATATGTCATTCTTACAGGATATCTTCCATTTGATGACAGAAATCTCACTGTTCTTTATCAGAAGGTATGTAAAACAAACTCATAAATAGTAAGTTCATAATTAAAGTTTGTTTTCTGATATTATTGTTTCTTCGGGGAAGTACAGATCTCCAAGGGAGAGTTCCGGATTCCCAAGTTTCTTTCTGGTGGAGCTCAGAACTTGATTAGAATGATCCTTGACCCTAACCCTTATACTCGAATAAGTATAGATGGAATTAAAGAAGATGATTGGTTTAAACAAGATTACACTCCTGTCATCCCGTATGATGACGATGAAGACGATATCCGATTTGTTGATTTCGTTGAGACAGTTAAAGAGGTATTAGTCGTTTTATGTGCTTGTTTCTTTTTCTTAAATTGGTAATAGTTATTTTGTTCTGTTGAAACTGAGTAGTATAGTTTCTTTGATGAAGCCCAATGAAGCAGATGGAAATGGCTGCAAAGCTCCCAACCCCATCAATGCTTTTCAATTGATTAGCATGTCCTCATACCTTGACCTTTCGGGCTTTTTTGAGTCAGAGGTGAGCTATAAGTCATATGTAAAGTGCCGATAGAAAGATTCCTAGCCCTGAAAATTTATTAATAATATTTTCTCTGCAATCGCAGGTTGTTTCTGAAAGAAAGATCAGGTTCACTTCCAACTATGCACCAAAAGATCTTTTTGAGAAGATTGAGAACATTGTTAGAGAAATGGGATTCGAGGTCCAGAAGGGAAATAACAAGGTTGATATAACTGAATTTTTATGCCTTATATTTTATATCATCACCAAAGCCTATATACTTCTATAACATAAATGATAACATATATTTATCCATCCGCAGTTGAAAGTAATGCAACAGAACAGGGGTTCATCCAACCCAAAAAGCCCAGGCTCGCTTTCAGTCGCGGCAGAGGTAAACAGTTGCAGTTTTTTCTCTTTCTAATAGCCATGAATTTTTATGTATACAATAAATACATACCAAATATCTGTAACGAAGGGATGCTTCTTGATCAGGTGTTTGAGCTCAGTCCTTCTCTGTATGTTGTGGAATTACGGAAGTCACATGGAGATTCCTTATTGTATAGACAGGTACATTGCCGTTTCTTTATCTTGTATAGATATGAAGTGATACAATGAGGAAGATGAAAGGCAAAGTATGTGCTTGCTTATTAGATTGCTCAGTTATAAGTCATTGAAATGTTTATGGCAGGCACGTGTAATAAAGTGCATGTGGTACTTTTTCAAAAATAGGTCAAAATTGGTGGTGGTTTTTTTTTTTTTTTTTTGGTAATGTAGTTTAAGTGTTTTAAGCTATTAGATTGCTCAGTTATAGTCTCTCTGTGTTTTAAGCTATTTCCGATGGTAATTGCAGTTATGCTCGAAGCTATCAGATGACTTGGGTGTCTGTGAGAGCTATCAGCTTTTGGAACCACAGCCATTAATTCCAGAACTCAAGGGTTTTGAAGGGAAAATGTCTGTAGCTGCCATTTGAAAGCGTGTATTATTTATCCTTCTCATTTAATTTGGATGGGAGAAGGAAGCCCTAATGTTCTTTATTGTTCGATTTTTGTGGAGCATAATGTTCCTTATTGCTCGGACGTATATGTTGTGTATATGTTAATTTTCTCACATATGAGCATTTATAAATCTCAAATATTATAATGGGAGATGGGCTTAGTGTCATTTGTAAGAGTAATGCTTTAGCCACTACCAATTTCACTACCATTCTCTTCACTACCTTAGGTGGCATACTCCTATTGGAGAGTTCTCCCACCTACTCTATCTTTTCCTACCTATCGGAGTGTGCCACTTAAGGTAGTGAAGAGAAATGTAGTGAACTTGGTAGTGGATGTAGCACTACTCCATTTGTAAATGTGTCATTGTGTCAACACGTGCAGCGAACGTGTTGGTAGTTTTTTTTTTTTTTTTTTTTTTTTTTTTTTTTTTTTTTTCTTCCCTCCCCATTTTCCCCACGTGCGTATAATACTAGATTTTTTTTTTGTCCTTTTCATTTTCCCTCTCCATTTTCCCCACGTGCAACGCAGCATGTATAATACTAGTAAATATTAAACGAACAGAACAATAGTATACAAAATCTCAGAAAGCTTTTTTACTGTCAGAAAATTGAGTCGATTGGGTATTATTTGCGTTTGTAATAAATTCTTATCAAGGCTTTATAAAGTAACCTATATCTTCTTTAATAATGTTTTGTTTTGATGAATCGGATAGAGTCTGACGACTCCAGCCATATCAAAAAATATATTAATAAATAACAGTACAAAGGAGTTTTACGAGCCGTAAAACCAAAATCAACAAGACTAAGTACAACGACGAAAAGATAAGGCTAAGAGACAAACTACTAAGAAGCTAGATACAAAGACAAAAACGCAACAATTACAAGATAGAGAAGGGAGCAAATGAAATTGCGCCCGCAATAGAGCTGGGAGGCACTCCGGAGCCCCAGATAAGAACACAGCTAGTCCCTCGTAGGGTCGGACGGCGCCGCAATCAGGCCAGAGGAGGGCCCCGATAGGGGCAGGAACTGACGACACTCGCAAGGCGCCGCTGACCATAGCAAGGACAGTGCCCAACCACTAGAACTCCAAGGTGCAGGGAAGACGGGAGACCCTCTCTGGGGAAATCGAAACCACAGTAACCGAACAAACAAGAAAACAGCACTCAGGTTGGGGAGGTCTAGCTCGAAAAAAGAAACAGTGAGACCAACCAAAAACCAGGGCACCACCGAGCTGGCACACAATGCGGTGCTACGCTACAAGCATCGCACGACAGAGCCACGAAAAAGCTCCAACAATACAGCAAAGGAACAACACACCATGTCACCAGAATGAAAGAATCAAGCTCTAACACAGGAACATAACAAAACTGGCATACTCCCACCAACAGTCAACCCAACGAAAGGGAAGGCTGAAAGGCCAAGCCATCAACTAAACCAGAGAAGAGAAACAACATAGCCCCATCACAAAAAGGGCCAAAAGAACACAGCCAAACTCGGCCAACCAATCAGCAGAATAGACAAATAATACGATATAAAAACACCACACAATTCTAAAAGGAACTAAGAAATAAGCTCCATAACCAAGAACATAATAGTCAAGCGAAACAAAACACCATCGACCAACCCAAACCAAAGGGAGGTCAGTAGCAAAACAAGAGCAGTAGCAAAACAATGCCGCAACACTAAAAGGACCATGAGAACACAGCCCAGTCCGGCAAAACCAAACAAAAGAACAGACAACAGGGAACTAAAGACCTGAGGAGAAGAAAGAAAATACATACACTGCTGAGAACAAGCTCAGCTGAAACCAAACTAAACCAAAAGAAACATAAAGAGGAGGTGCCCAAATGAGAGTAGCCAGCGCAACCATCAAACCTGCGAAATAGAAAGAGGTTAACCCAATGAAGAAAACAAGAGATTATAAAGCATTAAGATTGCTAAGGCAGAGAAAAGAGTCGTCTAATCTATGACAGTAGAGGGAGGCTCTGGCTTCGGTATTTAACGTCGAAGACCAGAACTTAAAACAGAAATAAAAACTCTTCTATCAAAGACACGATAGGAGAAGCGCAATGTTTGAACAGCCTCTTGTTTCTTTCCAACCACAAAACCCAAACGATAATTTGTACTAAAAGGTTCCATGCTTTGCGAAACTTATTATTCGTAGGCGGCGAAGACCAACACGACGATAAGTTGGAAGGGATAGAAGGGATTTCCTAAGCAAGAGAGCAAATTTTCCACAATGGGATGATGAATGGACATCCCACAAAGAGGTGATTAACCTCTTCCGAGAACTCCGAGCACAGGGGACAAAGTTGTCCCTACGCTAGATTTCTTTTGTTAAGAACTTCCACAGTGAGCAATTTGTTGTTAATGCTAACCAGGAGGTGATCTTGACCTTAAGGGGAGCGCAAGAATTCCAGATGAAATTAGCGAAGGGTGAGTGGATGCCTCGAAAGTTGAGAAAGTTATAAAAGGATCTAACCGAGAAAATCCCGGCCGAGTTCCAACGCCAAGCGACGTCTTCAATCGGCCGTCACTCGAAGTTATTCAGGGTAAAAAGGAGCTCATTAAAAGCAGAACTCATGAGAGAAGACAGATCTTCCGAGAATGGGATGATCCATAGCCTAAGAGAATTAACCATGATGAACGACTCAGCCACAGAGGCAGATGGGTTGACGGCCGAACGAAAAAGAGATGGGAAAGCAGAGGAAAGTTTAGTATTGCCAATCCAGAGATCAGTCCAAAATTTGGTCTTGGAACCGTCGGCACAGATACGGGAGATACCGCACTGGAAAGCTGCAGCCGCTTTCCAAACCCCTTTCCAGAACGGGGAAGCGTTGCGATTGATATTCGGGGGGAATACCCACCAGTTGCTAGAAGAAAAACAATTACCCTTAATACATTGGATCCAAGGTAAGTGATCGAGTTTTTGAAATCGCCAAAGCCATTTACCCAACAGGGCGATGTTATGGTTCCTGAGGTTCAAAACCCCCAGTCCACCACTAACTTTAGAGGAGCAGATTAAGTTCCAGTTGCTAAGGTGGGAGCCCAGCTTAAAATTCGAGGATCCAGTCCAAAAACAATTACTTCTGATTTGATCAATCCGCTTGTTCACCCAGGAGGGAACGTAATAGAAGGACATCATATAAAGAGGAATAGCGGATAGAACAGAATTAAGAAGGATCAATCTACCACCACGGAAGAGCAATTTTCCAGCCCACACATTGAGTCTGGCATCGATTTTATCAATTAAAGGAAACCAATCGGATTTTTGCAATTTTTCCTATCTAAGGGGTATACCCAAATACGTGATGGGGAAAGAGGCAATGGGGCAGTTAAAAAAGTTGGAGACCTCAATTTGGCGATTTGGAGAACCTCCTAGCCAAAGAACCGAAGACTTTTGAAAATTGATAGAGACCCCCGATGCCATTTCAAAGCAGTAAAGGAGGAGTTTAAGGTTACGCAGGGAATGAGGGAGAGGTTTAGTGAAAATAATAGTGTCGTTTGCGTATTGAAAAATTAAAAACACCATCTTCATTAATAATGTTGTATAATATTAATCTTTTGTATTTATACTACTTATCAAAGATGAGTAGTATCGGATAAGGATATATCTGATTCAATCCGTATCCGAATCTAAAAATTTTGCGGACACGGATATAAAAAATCCGGGCAGATAGCGATACGGATATGGATTCAGATATCCAAATCAAAAAAATTCGGATACGGATATGGATATCCCTAAACAAAGCGGAGGCGGATATGGATATCTGCTTGATTTAATATATTTATTTATTAAATATATATATTTATATACTGAAAATTATCCCCCCCCCACACCCGGGCTGGCCCATGACCGGCCGGCCCGGCCCGGCCCGCCCATACCCGGGCTGTACCGGGGTCAGACCGCCCCAAACATGGGGGCTGGTCTGGTACACAAAAAGGGGGGGAAAATCGACAGCGGACCGGCCCGCCAGCGGCTTGGCCCACACTGACCCGGGACTGGATTGAACCGGCCCAGGCTGGCCCACAGGCCGACCGTTGGCTGCTATTGGTTTTTTTTAAGAATTTTTTTAATTAAAAAAGGGTATGTACAATTACCAAAATACCCCCCAACGGATTTATAATAGCTAGTTTTGGGGGGAAATTTTGGGAAATTGAATAAATACATATTCTATATATATAACCTCATTTCATTCAATTCTCTTCACAAATTCACTCAACTCTCTCTACTATCTCTCAACTTTCTCAACAAATTAACAACAATCAACAATATTCAACTACTCTCTTTCAAGATTCAACATCAGCAACATCAACAACATTCAACTACTCTCCTTCAAGATTCAACATCAACAACATCAACAACATTCAACTACTCTCCTTCAAGATTCAACATCAACAACATTCAACAACTCTCTTTCAAGATTCAACATCAACAACATCAACAACATCAACAACATCTAACAACAATCAACACCAACACTAGAAGCTCTCAACTCTCTCTACCTTCATTCTTCAATATACATTCTACACTCATACGGTATTTTTCGTATTTATATAATTTTTAGATTTAGCATCGTTATTTGTTTTCATTTATTTCTCATAATTAGATTGTGTTTTCTTGTACTTCTTCTTCTTTTTTAGATTTTTTTTTGGTAAATTGGTAAAAATACACTAGAATAACCATTTAATAGTTGTTGTTTTATTTGTTTTGTAGAATAATTTTATATAATATACACTAGTTTATTTATCTTTACTTGTTTTGTAGAATTAAATTAACATACACTAGTTTAAAATAATTTTTAAAAAATACACTACAATTAATTTTTATAACATACATTATAATTAATTTTTAGAACATACACTAAAATTTGTATAACATACACTAGTTTAGATGACATCTAACCGATCACGTGGTAGACATAGTAGCCAAGAGTCCACTAGTAGTCGTCACACTCCTTCCATTCCTCTTCCATATGTTGATAGTGAAGAAATATTTTACAATTATGATAGTATTCCCGATTGTCATGAAACACATACGGATCAAGTACAAATAGAAGACATAGAACCACAACCATCGGAACAAGGCCCATCTCAATCCCGTAAAACAAGAGGGAACACATCCGAAGTACACAAATATTTTAACTACGTCCCTTCACAAAAATGATAAGAATGTAGGACTAAACGTTTGTAAGTGTCAAACACCCTATAAGTTTAAACTAGGATCGGGAACAGGTACACTTCAATGACACTTAAGTAAATGTCAAACTGAGTTTTCTAAAAATAACCTCACACAACAAAAAATACACCATAAGACCGGCCAAATAGATAGTCATAGCTACGATCACGATATCATTTGTAGAGAAATGGCTAAGTTAGTAATTAGAGATGAATTACCTTATTCTTTTGGTGAAAATAGGAATGTAGAGATCTTTGCACAAACCGCATTAAACCACCATTATAAAAAAATTCCTAGGAATGTAGTAAAGGATGATTGTAAATTAGTTTACAATGAGGCTAAGGATTTTTTAGTACCAACACTTATGTCACTAAACACTAGAGTTTCTTTGACATCGGATGGGTGGGTAGGAGTGAACGGCGTACCAATGATGTGTGTAACATGTCATTAGAAAGATTCCGATTGGCTACTTCAAAAGAGGATAATTTCATTCGGATTTGTTAGGTACCCACATAAGGGTAAAATAATTGCCATACACATTGTAACACCCTGTGCTAAGAATAATATATATATAGATAATTAATTGTGGCTATTCTATAGGAGGAGTGTATGGGATTTGATAGAGGCGGGCTCACGGGAATAGCAGAGCAGCGTGAATGCTGCTGCTTCCTGTTGACGCCATTGATGATGTGGGTGGGGCCTGCCCAGGGAGAGAAGGGGGAAGGCTGCGGTTTGCAGCTGTGCCGCCACCTGGCGCATGGGGCCTCCTGAGATGCTTCGGCTGTTCTTTCGCGAGGAAAGAGAACGGGAGAGGTGTGGAATTTGTCCCACATTGAGAGTTTGCAAAAATTAATTAAATATATATATGATTGCCTAGAATTTAAGGTCACCAACAAGCTATATCACTTTTTATGAGGCAGCTTGTGGTAGGCAGTTGGTTGCTAAAATCGCTGATCAGGGTCAGGGTATTACAAATGGTATCAAAGCCGACTTTCGACACCGAGTGTGGGTACAGAGTGGTGGTATGCCTGAGATGGAGCTAGCAGATGTACTGGTAAGTATGCCTGAGAGGGTGTGGGGTTGGGTCAAGTTGCCCGGTAAATCCACTCAGGTGGGCTAGGGGACTGGACAACACACAGTATCAGAGTACTGTACGGCTAGCAGAATCAGGGTACGTTATTCCACATCGGCTAGAAGGGGATCCTAGATCAGGTTGCATGCACCGACTTCAGTGAGGATGCTGAATTCTTAAAGGGGGGGGGGGGTCTGTAGCACCCCGTGTTAAGAGTAATATATATATAGATAATTAATTATGTTTGTAATTTATAGAGGTTTCTATAGGATGAGTGTATGGGATTTGATAGAGGGGGGTCCACGGGAATAGTAAGCAGCGTGAATGTTGTTGCTTCCTGTTGACATCATTGATGACGTGGGTGGCGCCCGCCCAGGGAGAGAAGGGGGGCAGGCTGCGGTTTGCAGCTGTGCCGCCACCTGGCGCGTGGGGCCCCATGAGATGCTTCGGCTGTTCTTTCACGAGGAGAGAGAACGGGAGAGGTGTGGAATTTGTCCCACATCGGGAGTTTGCAAAAATTATATATATATATATATATATATATATATATATATATATATATACCTAGGATTGAAGGTCACCAACAAGCTATATCACCTTTTACGAGGCAGCCTGTGGTGGGCAGTTGTTTGCTAAAATCGCTGATTGGGGCCGAAGTGTTACACACATCATGGAAGCATGTAACAATTTTGATATTTTTGATAAAGTTTTGCTATTGGTTTTGATAACGCCGCTAATAATACTAAGGCAATTGCTAGTTTGCTAATTATACTTAATCCTTTAGAACAAAAAATTTTTCATGTTAGGTATGCTTGTCATATTTTAAATCTTTGTGTACAAGATGCACTTAAATATGAACACGATAAAATAGAGGCAATGAAAAATTGTGTTCATTTTATTACGTTCAGTGGTCCAGTATATCAAGCTTTTCATGATTGGTGTCAACTTAGGAGAATTGTATTTAAACGTTTTCCTAAAGATGTTAGACATCGTTGGAATTCTACTTTTGATTTATTAAGTGTTGTTCTTCACTATTGTTTTAATCTTAGAGAATTTTGTATTGCAATGGGTATGCAAGATTGCATGTTAGATGATGATTTTTGGTTTTTTGCCGATAGCTTGTACAAATTTTAGAACCTTTTAATGATGCTACTTTACAATTTTCAAAACATATACATCTATATCTAATGGTACTTTACTTACAATTGTCACTATGATGACAACAATTAAAGATTTGGTAAATGACCCTTTCATTGAAGAAATGGTTTATGACTCTTATATTAAAAATTTAAAATATTTTCATCTGCTTCTTATGTTATATTGTGTTGCTAGTGTCGTGAATCTCATGATTAAGTTAGATGACACAAAAAAATTAATTGAGATTTTTATACTTATGCTCCACACGAAGAAATAGATGATTTTAATCATGTTGTTTTCACTAGAAAATTTAAAAATGTTTTGAATAGTTTATATGATAGTTACGATAGAATTTATTCATCTAACACTACACAAACACAAAATATTAGTTCTTCTTCATCTTCTTCTATGTTATCAAAGGAAAAGGGTCTTGTCCCTAGTAGTGTTTTAAATCTCTTAAAATCAAAAAAACCAAGAACAAATTCATCAAATGAGTTGAATTGGTATAATGCACAACCTCCCATTGAAGATGTAGTAGATGTGTTTTCTTTTTGGAAAACTAATAAAAATATTTTTAGTATTCTTTCTCGCATGGATAAAGATTTGCTAACTGTACCGGTCTTAACCGTTGCATCGGAAAGTACTTTTTCTCTTGATGGCAATATTATGAGCCCAAACAGGAATCGCTTGACGTCAAAGAATTTGGAGATGTTGGTATGCGCCGAAGATTAGATGAAAGCGGAAGAGAGAATCACAAAACGGATCAACAAATAGCGACGAGTGAAGAACTAGTAGAATGTAATTTGTATAATGTATTATAAATAATTGGAAAAGTTTAGGGGGATGAGATTATATATTTAGGTTAAGTAGAAGTGCACAACAATAGTCTACTGCATTCTCTTCAATCTAAATAGAGGTCATCTCGATTTCTTAATACAAATGTTTCCCTCGTATTGTAATCTGTAGTTATTTGAATGAAATGAAATTTTACTCAATTATTTGATTACATATTACACTTTGTAATTCATAAATATAATTTTTGAATATCTCTTTTATCTATAACTTAAAAATTATGAACAATTGTGATATTTTATTACATATTACACTTTCTCTTTTATCTATATGATTTTAACAATTGTGAACAAAATTTAAAAAATTTAAAAAATTATTTTAAAAAGAAAATAAGCCCGAACCGGCCCGGCCCCCAAGTTAGGGGCCAAGGCCTGGGGCCGGGCCTCAATATTCCAGATAAAGCCTGGCCTGGCCGAGCCTGCCTTAGCCCGAGACCGGGTCAAACCTGCCAGGCTTCGGCCCGGCCCGGCCCGGGAGTACCGAATGCCACCCTTACCCACCCCTAATCTTCTAAATTCAGCAAACCCAACTTCTCTCCTTCTTCAAAGCCTCATCGTTCGATCTCCTCGATGCCGCGACGCCGTCGATTACTCCGACCAAGCTTCACCCATCGTCGTCGTTTACTCGTCGTTGTCAATTACTCCGCCCAAGCTTCACCCATTCCTGTCGATTACTCATCGCCGTTGCTTACTTCGACCAAGCTCCGCCCATCCCCGTCGATTACTCCGACAAAGCTTCACCCATCCCCATCGATTACTCCTCGCCATTGATTACACTGACCAAGCTCCACCCATCCCCGTCGATTACTCCTCGCCATCGATTACTGTCTCTCCTTCTACTCCACCCATCCCCATCAATTTGCGGCTTCCCCAAATCACAAATCAGAAACCCTGTTTTCCAAAAAAAAAATTCCCAAATCAGAAACTCTATTTCTCCCTCTTTGCTGCTTTTCACTGCTATTTGTTGTTGTTGTTGCTGTCTTTGCTGCTGACAAAAGCCAAAGAGTTCATGAGATGGTATATATATATATATATATATATATATATATATATATATATATTCAAAATATATATATATATATATTTGAATATATTTTTCATCATATTTTGGTAGTTTTAAGTTGGCTGCATCTTCACAAGTGCAATGATTAATTATATGTTATATGTTATATTCTTTTTAACATAAAAATAGTGTTTATCATGTCTGCTCCTAATGAACCATCTATCACTCAATCCATCAATACCGAATCATCAAGTAATTCAAATACTCAAGTACGAAAACCACCGAGAAATAGATCGGAAGTGTGTAAAGATTTTGTAAAATATGATGAGGACGTAAAAGAATGGCGGATGGGAAAGACGTAGAAGTAAAATACAAAAAGGCCGAGTGCATACATTTTCATTTCAAAACTAGTGCGGAAAGTAGACTTGGAACTACACACCTAAAGAACCATATAACAACATGTTCAAAGAAACCGAGAGCCGATATATGCCAAATGTTGTTACGAGCATCCTCCAAGAAAGTTGATGGAACTTGTAGCCTAGGAAATATTGTAAACTTAATTAAGTCACTTCATGGTGAATATTCGCAAAATTCTCGTGAGTAAAGTCAAAGTATACCACAAGATGTTGGCTCAAGCAATTCTTTACAAAGGATGGAATGCGTTGGTGAAAAGAGAAAGACTAGATTTGATCAATATATTGAGTGTTGTGAAAGCATGCCTTCAGAGACGGAATTTAGAAATATACTAGGTTTGCCCGTTGACACGTGCCTACGGCACGTCTTCGGAACGGTGAATCTTGTTTGATCATATAAAATAGTTTTGGAGGTCCAGCAAATTAATTAAAGTAGCAAACAAATTATATGAGAAACTTTTGGGGATCCAGCAAAAAACATATTATATGCATTTTTTGATTTTTTTGAATTATTTTTAAAATTTTTAATTTTTTTAATTTTTATAATTTTTAAAATTTTAAAATTTTAAAATATTAAATTTTTAAACTTTTAAATTTTTAAATTTTTTATTTTTTAAAAATTTTTTAAATTTTTTGAATAGAGGAGGGAGGAGGGAGAGAGAGAGAAAAAAAAAAATTAAATAAATATATGAGTTGTTTTGGGTGGGGGGTTTGAATTTGAGTTTTGGGGGGAAAAATATTTTTTATTCTTTAATTTTTTTAAATTTTTTTAAATTTTTTAAATTTTTATTTTCTTAATTTTTTGAATAGAAGAGGGAGGTGGGGAGAGAGAGAGAAAAAATAATTAAATAAATATATGAGTTGTTTTGGGTGGGGGGTTTGAATTTGAGTTTTGGGGGGAAACTTTTGGAGAGGAAAATATGTTTTGTGAGGTTAGATCTAGGCCTTTAATTTTTTAGGAAATTGAAGGAGAGCCACTTGATAGCTTTCTTTGTGTTTTATTATATAGATATGGAGGAGGGTGTTCTTAGGCGGAATGAGTCTAAAATGGGAAAATTTGATATATTAGCTTGGTTGGGAGGGAATATCGGAAAGTATCCTTTACTTGCAAGGATTGCACGAGATGTTTTTGTTGTCCCGGTTTCCGCAGTAGCTTCCGAATCTATCTTTAGCACTAGTGCTCGTGTGATCCGTTGTCATAGAAGCCGAATGAAGAAGGAAACAATTGAAGCATTGATATTAACTCAAGATTGGCTACTAGCCGAGGATGATAGTAATTGCAATACAACTTATGATTTGTATTTTTGCTTGCATTTATGATTCATTATCTAACTATCTCTATTGTGTGTTAATTTTGTAGCATCCAAAATAGATTTATTTTCTAATGATTTGGCCAATAAAGATGCGAGGATGGAGGATGAACATATGACTTTTATACCAACAACGCTAGGTTTGACGAGATTTAAATAATCTTTCACCACTTGCAAGAATTTTTAGTTATTTATATAAACATAATTTTATTTACTTTTTGTTCTGAAGGTGACGATAAGGTGAATGAGTATATCTTGGAACAACTGGATGATGATTTTTGACAACATTGAGGGACATTTGTTTTACTTTTATGTTATTTTGTATGAATTTTGTGTTATGAATTTTGTTATGAATGTTTGTGTAACAAACTTGTTTTGAGGGACTTGTATGTTATTGGTTTCTCTTCTTTTTTTATGGATGCTGAATTCTCTATGTACTATATCATATTCTGTACCAGGAGCTTTCTGTGGCACATTGTTTAGCTGTCGAACATTTCTCTGCTCCAGTATCACTGACACTTTAGTCAGCTCAACAATTTTCTCATTTATCATTTACAGCAATTGATGCATATGTGAAGCTTGTTATCTTAATTTTAAAGGTACTCCATTTTTTGTTGAATTTTTTACCAAACTATCCCACTTTTTGTAAGTATCTACAAAACCATCCCTGTTTGAAAATTTAATACCAAACCATCCCTGTCGTTAACGGGATTAACGAGTCTAGTAGTTTCCCTAGCGTTAACCCCGTTAACATGCTGATGGAGATACAACTTTTTCCATTGAGTGGGGATTTGCAGAAAAACTCATCTGATATAGACTCGTTAACCCCGTTAGCGGTAGTATTTAAACCACTCGCATTAACGGGATTAACATTTGTAGTTGGGACAGTATGGTGCACTACCTCAAAGAGGGGCGTGGATAAAAAATCACTAAGTATAGACACGTTAACGTACCAAGGCCGTTAACTGAGTTAACGAGTGTGAAAATTTCAAGTTTCCAGAAAGTTGAAAATTTCTGGAAATTGGAGATACTCACACACGTTAACTCAGTTAACGTGCCCTATTTTACCAAGGCCGTTAACTGAGTTAACGTGTATGCCTATCTTCACAAACAAACAGACAGGGATATTTTGTACATAAAAAATCACTAAGTATAGACACGTTAACTCAGTTAACGTGCCTATTATTACCAAGGCCGTTAACCCCGTTAACGACAGGAATGTTTTGGTATTAACTTTTCAAACAGGAATAGTTTCGTACATACTTACAAAAAGTGGGATAGTTTGGTAAAAAACTCTTTTTTGTTGCACCATAATGTAAACTTAGTCCTACATGATACTTTCTGCATGCATAGAACACTGCTTCTATTTGTTGAGCATCTTTCTTGTGTGTGCGCTAATTTACCACTGCTCCTGTTGTTTGGCACTTTTAGTTATTTATCATTTCTCATCCCCCTTGTTCACAGTATTCTTCATCGGATCAAGGATCAAGTAAAGTAAGACATTCTGCAACAACCACATTGATCTTACTATGTTTAGATCTATGTGTTCAGATAGACATTCATACACAATTATGCAACAACAACAGCATTTATGAATCTGAACATAGTAAGATCAATGCTCTTGTTGTAGATTGTTGCTTTCGTTTGTCTTCAAAAAAAAAAATCATTTTTTTTCTTCCTGCATGTAAGCCCCTTAAAAAAAAGTTCACTTTTTCATTGTTGATGCTTGTTGCATGATATACAGAGAGTGGTAAATTTGGAGAGAACTTTTGAAGTTTATTTACTATGTGGTGTTTTTCTTCATTTTTTGTTTCCCTCCTGTTATTGTCATTAAGTAAACAAATTGTTATTGGATTTCTACTAAAGCTAGCTTATTTGTGGATATCTTATTTTCTCGGAAGAAATCAATTTTTTGGACAATTGAGTGGAGATTTAATGCGACAGATGTTGTTCTAATTGACCATAGGCGAGTTTAAATAATCCGTCTACCCCAAGTCATTTATGCAGCTAAAATTTAATGTTAGATATTAGATTGAGAAGTAAAACTAGGTTTTATCATTTTCGGTATTACAGTGTAAATGATCATGCATACTTGAAATTTGTAATCGAGAAACATCTAACACCAAGCCCATTAAGAAATAAGCTGAGTGCATACTGAAGTACAAATAGATGATTTGAAGGTCTTCCTTAGGAAAATCCCAAAGGTAAAGTGTGTTCTTTCAGATATTCCAAAATTCTAACATTAAGCTATACATGCTCTTATACGTTTTTTCCAAAAAAATGTTTGCACAGGCTCAAATTACCATTTCGTGAGTTGGATGTAAATTTTGCCTATAGGCAAACAGTTGACTGATGTTGTGATTCTGAAATATCCTATCATCTTTGTTTGTCTCCCTTCTCACAACTACGATTTTGAAGTAGAAAAGGTTGCAGGGCCACCATCACTTGTGAAAGTAGAACCTCCAACTTCCTTTGACGGGAAGCTCTGCCCAAACAGAAACTTTTTTCTATTACTGCAGTTCTTCCGAAGTGCTGTCTTTTTCAATGACGCCACATCGTCCTGGTGAAAAAAGTTAAGAGTTAGATTTAAACCAATGCAAAATAAATAGATAAGTGCGTATTGTATTCATTTTTATAAGAGTTGTATATATATATTTGAAATAAATTTTCATTCATGTCTTTTGTTCTGTTGATTTCCATTTTGTGATTAGATATGAAAATCGATATCTACAATTCAGTGATATACATGTCTAAGTATTAGTTAAGCAAAATAAATAGAAAAAATTGTATATTTGACATCCGAAATAAATAGTTAAAACTTTATATTTGATATCTGAATTCGTATCCGTTATCCGGTAGACCGTATCCGATTTGCCTCTGTATCAGAAAATTGTGGATACGGATATGATTTTTATTTTCCGAACCATATTCGTATCCGTATTCTAATCCATCTTTGGAATACAGATACGGATATTTACCAATATCTGATCCGTATAGGATCCGAAAGCATCCCTAAGTACAAGGCAATGGTTTGTAACTTGTATTAAATTTTTTTTAAAATAAATAAATAAATTCCTTTTTTGTATTATGTTGCAGTTACATTCCTACACAGGAAAACTTATTGAGAATGATAAATTAAATTATGAAGAATAGACAAGAGAAATAAGGAGTGAAATTTCGGTACATAATAAGAAGGCTTGCGCGGCTGGCTGGCTGCCTGTAATATTTTTCTCCACGCGGAAAGTATCCATCTTCAAAGGATACTTTTCTTGTACATCAGTTGAAATCTCCAAAAAAAGCTACTGAAGGGTTTAATGGGGCTGGGAATTTCTCACATACTTCGCGAGGGCAATGTAGTGGCTAATTAGATTGTTAAGACTTGCAGACAGTGGAAGAAGTATCTCATTTCTGTTGAGTGGGTCTTTCACGTCGGAGTTTGTTGGTCTTTGGTTAATGCCGATGCAATGGGTATATGTCATGTTAGGAATAATGCAATGTAAGTTAAGCTTTTGTTTTCTGATTAGCATTAAAAAAAGCTGCTGAAATCTCCCTGTGAATCCTCATTCTGTTCCATCTACAAATCTTTTATGGTTTCACCAGTAATCTCCACAAGAGCACTTGCCATCAGCAAAATGGTGAAACCGATTTCGGTCCCTCACTATCAACTTCCTATTGTATACCAACGATACAAGCTTAATAAACCAATGACAATCTTCACAAACCCGAAGATTCTTCACAACCCTGATTGTGGACTTTGGAACGGAGCTCAACAGTCCAAAGGCAATAGCCAATTTTTCACTGTGTTCAGTCAGTGCGGACTCTTTGGTCTCTTCATTGACATCTTGCAAAACCAACGAAATCATCGGTTTGTATCCTGCCTCCTTCAATCTATCGATCATTTCTGCTAACATTTTATAGATCTCATTACACCTAGGATGACATTTGTCGCCAGCGACAAACTCATGGACCATATTCCCAACTTCAATTGAACTGCATCCAGGATTTCTCTGAATGCTATTCACTCTCATCTCTCTTCTCAAATTAGCAACACCGTCCCACTTATTGGCTTGGGCATAAATGTTTGACAGAAGCACATAGTGTCCATCTACATTAGGCTCCAAATTGACGATGCAAGAGATAGCTTCTTCTGCGATCTTTACATTCTTATGTATCCGGCACGCACCAAGGAGTGCCCTCCAAACAATTGCATCTGGATTGAATGGCATCTCCTCTATAAGTCTCCTCGCCTCTTCAATATGCCCAGCTCGGCCTAGGAGATCAACCATGCATCCATAGTGCTCAAGTTTAGGGGAAATACTGTACACATCCTTCATTGAGTTGAAATGAGCCCTCCCTTCAAGAACAAGCCCGGTGTGGTTGCAAGCACTCAGGACACCCACAAAGGTGATGTCAATAGGTTTGATTCCTTCTTGGATCATGTTTGAGAAGAACTCAAGTGCAACTTTGCCAAGACCATGATTCGCAAACCCTATGATCATCGAGCTCCATGTGAGAACGTCTCTCTCACCCATGCCATGGAAAACTTGGAGGGAGCTCTCAATGTCCCCACTCTTTGCATACATGTCAACAAGAGAAGTTCCTAGCTGTACATCAATTTCAATTCTCTTCTTCTCGATGAATTTGTGGATTGCCTTTCCCATCCCTAAGGCCCCCAAGTATGCACAAGCAGAAATGACACTCGCCAATGTGACCTTATCAGGCACAATGCCAGCTGATTGCATCTCTCCAAACAACCTCAATGCTTCATTACACTGCCTACTCTGTGAATACGCCGAAATCATTGTACTCCAAGAGACCAAATCCCTCTCCTTCATTCTATCAAACATCTCCCTTGCACCACCGACATCGCCTTTAACCACATACCCGTGCATCATTGTATTCCATGAGAACAAATCCTTTTTTTTCGTTTCATCAAACAACTTCCTGGCTTCACTAATCACCCCACATGCAACATACTCAGCTAACATCACATTACTCGCTACCAAATCTCTCTCCGGCATTAAATCAAAAACTTTCCTCGCAAGCCCAAGATCCCCAAATTTTGCATACATCTCGACAAGCGCAGTGGCCACAAACAAATCCGAACCAAACCCAAGTTTCTCAACATGGGCATGGAGGGTTCTACCCATTTTCCAATTCGGAACCCGGGCAGAGGCCTGAAGGGTCAGCGAGAGGCTGAAACTATCAGGCAAAACCCCATGAATGAGCTTCATTTGGCGAAAGAGAAGGAGGGACTGAGTTGGGTTTTGGGACTGGAGGTGGCATCGGATGAAGGTGTTGTATATGAATGCGTCGGGGGATCGGATATGGAGGAAGAGGGAGAGGGCAAAAGGGAGGGATTGAGGGGATGAGGAGGAGAGGGAGAGGGAGAGGGATTTTGAGAGGAGTTTGGTGGTGATGAAGAGGTTGAGATTGAGAGAGGTTTTGAGGAGGAGGGCATGGAGTTGGAGGAGGTGGTTGAGGGAGGTGGACTGTTGGATTAAGGACGTGAGATTTTGAACTGAGGGTAGGTTCATGGTTGGTTGGAGTGGAGAGAGCATATACTATGTGCTACCTCTTCTTCAGTTCCCTCCCAAATTCAAATGGTTGTTCGGTAGGTATTTGTTTGGGTAAATTCACTCCCTCTCACTTATGAGTTTTTTGCCGTATTAGGCCACTTTTTGAAAATATTTGCGATTATGGGATAGTTTCGAAACTATTAGCGCTCGTGGGCTACTTTGTGCCACGTCAGCAACGCCGCTATTCA
The DNA here is from genome assembly GCA_017893485.1 of Hemerocallis citrina. Lineage (NCBI taxonomy): Eukaryota > Viridiplantae > Streptophyta > Magnoliopsida > Asparagales > Asphodelaceae > Hemerocallis > Hemerocallis citrina. The sequence continues at coordinate 136,370,851 of CM030365.1, forward strand.
AATTAGCGACCTCTTTATTTTAAAAGTCGTTAATGGAAATAGCTGTCTATGTTTTCAAATATTTAAAGTTTTTTGTTTAGTGTCGATATTTCCACTAGCGACCTTAGTATATATGAGGTCGCCAATGAGATTAACGACCTTTCATGAACTGTATTCTAACACTTAGTAAAATCTAGAGAGTGTTTGCTCTCTGAAAAAATAACAATCGATTTATTGTTGAAACTGAGGTCGCTATTCCGAATAGCGACCTTAGTTGTACAAAGGTCGCTATTCGGAATAGAGGCATTTATTGTATTAAGGTCGCTATTCCGAATCGAGGTCTTAATTGTGTGACTATTTTGCAAATTTTACAAAAAACAAGGAGATTGAGTTTCATAATGATGTCGCTATTGCGAATAGCGACCAAAGTATACTAAAGTTGCTATTCCCAATAGCAACCTTAGTTGGGTGATTATTTTGCAAATCTTACAGAGAGCAAGGAGAATTAGTTTTCTACTGAGGTCGTTATTCGGACTAGAGACCTCAGTTTTAAATATATATATATATATTTTCTAAAAGAGCAAAAGCTCTTTAGAAATCACTCAGCTGCATTTGGTTTGTTGTTTTGAAAACACATTTTAAAAACTGTTTTTTGGAAAACAGTTTTCTGAAAACAGTTTTTTAAAAATGAGAGTGTAAAAGGCGTTTGGTAATAATTTTTTATGAAACAGTTTTTTGAAAATGAGAGTATAAAATGCGTTTGGTAAACCAAAAAATCCAAAATTTTCATAAAAATAGTTATTGGAAAATGAGATTATAAAAGACGTTTTGTTATAAAAATAAATTCTCAAATTTAAAAAAAAACAGTTTTTTTAAAATAGATTATAAAAGGCGTTTGTTCAATCAATTTGCATTAGTTTTCTTACGAAGTTTTTTTTTTAACTGCAGATATAGAGCATAGTCTTACAAGTAGACCAGCAAGAAGCTTGTTCCAATATGAAGGCTGAGAAAGTGGGAATCCAGCAATTCTTGAATATGAGGAGTTGTATTAATGTGATATACCTGAAGCTTGTTCATATAAAATGAAGTAGGACCATAAAAATTGCCTGCTTCATACAAGCAAATATTGACACCGCTTTAGATCCACCAAACTTGATTACATTTTGACTAATTCAAATTAGGAACACCGAATCACTTCATAAAGATGTGCAAATGTGCTTCTGAAATTATACATCCTTGACTTTTCATAGTCTTTATATACGGCATCTTACACAAAACTGTATATGGAGGTGGTAATTGCCAGTCGAGGAAAGGAAAAACTGAGAGCCGCCAACATGACTATATGAGTTCCTCAAATACAGAAGTTTTCTACAACATGACTATATGAGTTCATCTTGTATACAAAATAAAGTGAACTAATTTAATACAAATTCAAAAATGTACAACACCGAGCATATGTTTGCAGTATCATGCTTGTTTTCCTGATGTTTTGTTTGCTCAAGTATGAAAGTATAATGCTACTGATGCTCTGTTTGTTCTCAAATGTTTAACCTAGGCCATTTCATCCCCAGCTGCATGTATGCTAATGCTCGACTGCTGAGCTTTCTCCTCCTTCATCTAGCCCTTCAGTGATGTCCTGACATCGTCCATTTCACCCAAATGCACACCTTAAATTTTGTAGACATTATTCATTAAGCAATACAAGTTGACTTCTGTACTAGTTACTTGAATGTAAACATGATTTGGTGATGAAGTAAAAGCAGGATGCTGCTAATGAAAAACTTGGAGAATGTGGAGCAAAAAATATATTACCTTGTGAAGATCAGAGTTGGCATCTGGGCTAATATCTGTCCAGAATGTGAAACAAACTTATCGATACACACTCACATTAGCTCTTTTCATCGTCTTCATACTTCTTCTTTGTTTCATCTGTATGCATCTCTGCGATTAGCTGGTTACTGTAAATAGAAGAGAAAAACAATCATATCAAAGCAAAATAAACAAATAAATTTATCAACGGACTTCATAAAGATATCCCACCTACCTTTTCTTCTTCTTCTCTACTTCATCTATTTTCTCTCATACACTTACATGCAGCATGCTTGGACCAAAACTTACCCTGTAAACATATTTACAGTAACGAACAATTGTGTAGGTATTGAGCTCAAATAGGGAACCAAATTTCCAGTTAAAATGAAAGGTAGAGAAGTGAAGGAGTACAACTTTTTACATTCTCCAAACCTATTTCCAAGCATGACTTTCTTACATAAGTTTCACATTGCAGAATGTATATATTCGTATAACCAAATGCTCAACAATGGCAGAAGAGAGTCGTAGGCTCAGAACACAGTAAGTGTATAGAAGAATTGTTCAAATAAAGCATCAAGATTATTCTAAGGCTTCCTTGTTCAAAATAATTACTGCATATCATCATTGCCTAAACCGACACAAAAAAAAGGCTTGGGAGTGAAGAATGCATCAACAACAAAGATATATTGCAATCTTCAGTGTTGTTATAAAGCATCCAGTATCAAATTAGCATCAGAAGCCATCATCTCCAGTATCAATTTGCATTCTTCGGTGTTGTAACAAAAATTTTCAAAATGTTTGTAGATGTTCTTAAAATGAAAAAAAAACATGCACATCTTTATGCATATTTGATCATATATGATAAAATATGCAGTATAGAGCTAACTAGTTAATGTGATTGTGGAGATATGGGAGTAACTTGCTATCCACACAGCTAGTCGTTCGGAAGATATGAGAATATCAGAAATATCAGCAAGACTGATAGGAAAATCCCATATACAACTAACTAATGCACATCAGATGGATTCAGAAGCATCAGAAGGATATACAACTAACTAATCCCTTATCCATCACAAGCATCAGAAGGATTCAGAAGCATGAGAAGGCATCACAAGCATTATACAACTAACTAATGCACATTAGAAATTCTTGCATAAAGTATGTATCACTCCAAAGGAGCCAGCTACATACAATTCTTAAGGAAATTAAAAGAAAAAAAACCTAATTAAGAAGTGAAGGATATCAATACCCAATTGTGCAATAGTATCACAGTTGTAACAAGGATGTTCAGCTGCTACTTCTGATACCAGTCTTCATCCTGCTAAGGATTGAAACAATTTCGTAAAAAAAACAAATCATGAAATCAAATACTAGAACAAAGCAATGTAAATATTTAAAAGGATTGAATTAGTCGTAGGCTTAGAACACATTTGTATAGAACAATTGTTCAATTAAATCATAAAGATTAGTCTAGGGCTGCATTTTAATGCCATGCAAACTAGTTCTAATCATGTGTCCACCCCCTCCGCCACCAATAGTTGAATTCATCATATCATACACTCAGTACAATGGAAAAAGTCCACATAAAAACCTCTCTGACTTTACATAAGCCATAACAGAAACTGGATCAGAAGCCATCATCTCCATCATCTCCATCATCTCCAGATTGATCAGAGGCACATGATGATAGTGTATTAAAATCGATCATTCTGACTTCACATAAAGCAAAACAGAAACCACAGATCAGCTTAAAAATGAGAATTGTTCCATGGATATTCACTGCAGCTTTTATAATTTCCAATTCACCAATATACAAGAAAACTCGGCAGAAGGGGGGGACACACATTCAAAAATAATTTGTGCATTTTATCATTGCCTAGACCGACCAAAATTTATCATCTTGGTGATTCAAAAAATTTATAACAAGCACTTCCTGTTAGTGACAACTCCATCCCATCTTCTGACCATCATAGCTAACAAAACTGCATCCATGTAGAATGCCTAGATATCAAGAAATGGTCAAGTGGATTCTCACACAATATATACAACATAAAGTTTGCCTGGTCAACTAAAATCTGACCATCAAATACCCCTTCCAAAAATAATGAAGTATCAGTATAATGCACATAAATAATGCCCCAGGATCAGTGTAATGTACATAAACAACTCATGTATCTAACTCAACTTGATAGTGGTTATCAAATAGATGAGAAACAAAATGAACAAATGCACTTATAATCATAACATTAAATGGTACAATGAAGCTACACACCATATTAGGCTAAAACAGTAGTTAGGAAGAGAAATATCCAAATTACATCACTGTCTCGCATTCCACATTGCCGTATCAATTTGATCTCTTTTCCTACCCATACGATTCAATTGGGAAGATGAAAAATCCAACCTTTGAGATGTTGATGCATTCTCTTCATTTGGTAGATGATGAATTAATTCTTCATCTACAAAATCCAAAAAAAATGTATCATCCACCGAATGCCTCCGTATAAAATTATGAACTGCGCAACAAGTAGTTACCATTAGAACTTATCTTGTTGTCTTGTAGTTTGTCATATACTTGAAGATGGGTTACCTTTTTTTAAATACTCCAAAGGTTCTTTCAATGATATTTCGTAACCTTGCATGCATTTTGTTAAAATGTTGCCTATGTTGAGTCAGTGCATGATTGGCCCCTTGGAAGTCTTGCAAGTGATATGGCTCATCACGGTAAGGAGCTAAAAAACCGGGCATATTTGTATAACCACAATCTACCAAATAATATTTATCATCTGGAGGGATTTGAAACAGTCCTTGTGATAATGCACTTTGAATTACACGGGAGTCGTTAGCACTTCCTTCCCACCCCGCATAAACAAATGTGAACATCATATTAAAATCACAAGCGGCTAGCACATTTTGAGTTATGTTTCCCTTTCATCCACGACAAGCATTGTGTCGAGTAGCGGGTGCCCAAGCATCGATTAATGTGCCATCAACAACACCAATAGCTCTCTATATTATTGAATTTAAAACCAACAATATCAGTAAACTTTGAAATATTATAATAATATGTTAATAAACATGGTTTTAAAAATACCTTAAACCATGGATAAAAATCTGTGGAACTAGTGATCCTTTCATGTATACGTGTCATATTTGGGGGAGTAATGAGAACTGTTGCTGCTCTAGCCAAACCTCTTAACACAATTTTAAAATATCGGTTTATTGTTTGTGTCGAGTGTTGAAACAGATCAGAAGCCCCTCTTTGTCTGTGACTATGACTGACAATATACAAAAAAATGGCAACACTTTCTTCCATAGACACATGTCTATGTTGGGACTCCTCGCGCATCTCCTCGAGGTAGTTGCCATTTTTCAAAAATTCACACAAAGCCAAAAAACAATCTTGATTCATACGGAATATGCGATGACACTTATACACGGGACCATCTAATATTTCTTACAAATATTCTCGTCCGGTTAGTGCAGAAGTGAAATGTGGTTCTTTTTGTGTGGCCATTAGGAACTGGAGTGTCTTCAAGTCATCAAATCTGTCACTGTCATCATCTGACGAGTCCATCACTATGGTAGCACTTGCAATAGTACTTCACTGTGGAAAAGTAGAATTTATTTGCATAAAGTATGTTGCATTTTTAATACTACGACAATAGTTAATGTTATATAAAGAATTACCCTAACATCTTATATTATCTAACATTGATAAAGCACATAAAATCACAACATAAGATAGTAATAGTTGAAGTTCATTCAATTAAACCGTTACAATTAAACATCCACCTCATTGTGCCAAGAAATAATGAGAAAACAAACTAATAAATCATACAGAAATAATAAATGTAAAAACGAAGTGAGATCCCTACTCCACGAGACTCTTAAGCCACAGCCCCTTAACCTCCTCGTTCATACAAATGAAGGCTTCACGAATTACAGGACTTTGGGCAAACAACTGAACTGCCTTCCCAACCTGTTGGGAATCAATTCCTCTAATTGTATCATTTATATTCATGCACACTCCAATAACCGGGGGTTGACTTGGCTCTCGCATTCTGGCCTCGTAGACTTTAGTTTTTGCAACATTAGCAGATGTAATCACATCGATAGCCATATCCATCTTAGAACCCTTCGTGCTTTTTGTTGCTCGACCACTTGAATGACCAGATTTTCTTTTGCGAGACCCCTGCCCTTTCGATGCATCATCACCCTCATCATCCACATCTACATGCGGTAGATCGTGGTGGGCGAACTCATCATCGACCCTCCGTTCCTCATCGAAGTCAAGGGGCTTTTGTGTTGAAGCCCTAGAAAGTAAGCCCTGGGTAGTAGACCCCTGAAAAATTTTGGTGAAAGCTTCATAATTCGCAAATCCCTTAAATCGAATTTTTTTGCCCCCGGGTGTGCCTATCCACACAATTTTGTAATGTTAATTTACAAGTAATAAAGTGACGTTTAAGTATAATAAGCTGTGAATCACATACTATTATCAAGATAAAGATATATATGAACCTTAACATATGTCTGCCAAACTTCCGGCTCGCAATTGATTGTTTGGTTCTCTTCATCCCAACCCAAACCACTCTGGTTCTTCAAAGTCTCAAACTTCCTCCATTTAATCCTAAGTCTTGAATGTTTGTCATTTAATTGTCTTACCGAAAATGTACGTTTAACAATATGTTTCATATCAACCACAAACTGTTGCCAAACTTTTGCTTCGAATGTGGAACTATTAAGACTATTTCGGTCTACCGCCTCCTCCATCAACATGACAAACACCCGCTCAACATTTGGATTCCATAACCCAAAATCAACATCCACCTCCATCTCCTTTCCCTTACTAGTCATCTATATTAGGAACATACACGGTAATAAATATAAATGAACAATGAAAAACTGCTGCACTACCATAATGAATCGAAAAAAATTTCATAGGAACAAATTTGGAGATGATGGCTTGTTCTGACAAATTTTCGCAGTCACAATTTTTCACAGGAACAAAATGAATCGAAAAAATTTCACAGAAACAAAATGGACAAGGATGTGCCAGAGTGCAGTGAGCTCTTCCAGGTAAACTAAAACATAATCCTTTCTATTCCCTTATGAAGCATCAGCAGCCATCATTATACATCACAAGCATGAGAAGGCATCAGAAGAATTAGAAAAGCTTCATAGGATGAATATTTTCACAATATGCACTTTGGAAATCCAAAAATTGGGCGTGTAGTTATATAGAATCAGAAGCCATCATCTCCAAATTCATCTCAGGCACAGCCTTAATCCCTCAAATCAGACCGTAAAAAAACCCCATTTTGTACACACGTGGATTACCTCCCCAATGACCAAAATCATACCCTTCTAAGCTGGAAAAAAATAGGTTCCAAATAAATCATACCTTGGTTTGAAGATTAGAGAAGTTGTCTCCAGTAGATTCAAGCTTCAGAACACGTTTTATGCGACTACATCTTGCACGACTACACCTTCTCTTGTAAGAAGATCTGGTCTCACAAACCATGAACCCTAGATCAATGTAGGGGGGACCAAATCCGATGTACTCCACGGCTAAATGCTCTCACCGGGCGACCGAATCTTATGGCAAAGTAGATTTAGTGAAGATTTTGTCAAAATTCGTTGATTTTGAGAACGATTATGGGTAGATCTGGGGATAACAAGAGGAGCGTTGTTGTCGAGAAGGGAGAAAGAGAGGAGGAGCGTTGAAGAGTAAAGGAGAACGTTGATGGGAGTAAAGGAGAGGGGACGTTTGGGAAAAGAGGTTTTTGAAGTTTTGTTGAAACAGGTTTTAAATTGAGATGCTCCCAAAAATTTTGCAAAACAGGTTTGTGAAATGAGTTGTATACAAACAACTTTTGGGGGGTTTTTTTTTAATAAAATTGAAAATGGTTTTATAAATGCTATCCAAATGGGCCCTAAGTGTCTCAATTCATTCATTTGAGGTCACTAATCCCATTAGTGACCTCATATATACTAAGTTTGCTAGTGGGAATAGCGACAGCAAACAAAAAAATCAAAAAATTTTAAAACATAGGCCGCTATTCCCATTAGCAACTTTCAAAAGAATAGGTCGCTAATGAGAATAGCGACCGCTTCTGACGTGACACAAAGTAGCTCACGAGCGCTAATAGTTTCAAAACTGGCTCATAATCGCAAATATTTTCAAAAAGTGGCCCCTATGACGGCAAAAAATTCCTCACTTATTAGGGAGTACTGCTTCAGGGGGAAAACAATCATATGCACTATTGGTCATAGAAGAATTATGCGATAATGGATCTGAGAGTTTGAATCCCTTTGATATTTTACAAGTACCGTGCCTCCTATAAAATTGTTCCGATTAACATAACATTTTTTCGTTTTGAGGAAAGGGAGCCTCATACTTATAGCAGGCGATTTCCTCATATAGGACGCTTGTCATTACATTATGGGACTCCCTATGTATGATCGACATCGTTTACTATGTCATAATATGTATGCTTGTAAAATACCAAGTGATTTAGAGAATGTTTATCTATACTTTAAGTGATCACAATATGAATGGTTTTTCAATAATATAACAAACTGACACATGCGATGCATGAGAAAAAAGCCTTTTAACAATTTGATTTTTTGAATATATATATATATATATTGATGTAATAGGATAGAGCACTGGGGCTCCAACCTGTTATATACCAGTGCTCTATCCATATATATCAGGTTGGAGCCCCAGTGCTCTATCCTATTACATCAATATATATATATCAATATATATATATATATATATATATATATATATATATATATATATATATATATATATATATCCAAGTCCACAATATTTGCATTTAGATTCATCCCCATTGAAGTCATAAAGAAATTCGGGAACAAAAGCCACTACTAAGAGCATCCACTATCATTTTGTAAATACTCAAAATTTAGCAATTGAGTAGAAAAAAATGCCCCACTATCTTCACTAAAAACCCAATTTTTAGAATAGGAGAGAACAGTCGTTGGCTAAACATAGAAGCTGCGATAGAAAAAAATGCTAAATATAGAAGACTGAAGAAGAAGATCCGTTTGAGGAAAAAAATGAGACGAACGGAAGATGATGGTCCATCCGTCATTTATTTTATAAAAAAAATCGAGAAGATATGAGATCATCTGTCTCTTATATATATATATATATATATATATATATATATATATATATAATACTCATCTAACCCTCAATTTACCCCCTTTATTTTTTAAATAGGCTTAGAAGATGGTGGGCAAATTTGTAATTTATATATTCCACATTTTTTGTAAAAAAATTCAAAAAATGACCAGACGGATGAAGTGGTTGGAATTTTTTTTATCCGTTGCAAAAAATTTAAAATAAAAAAAAACCGTCAGACAGATGAAGAAGATCCGTCCGAGGTATTTCAGAAAGAAAAAAAATCACAAACGGAGGATCATCATTCGTCCCACATTTTTTTAATAAAAAATTTGTAAATTTTGCGTTAGACGGAGGAACATCATCTGTCCTATGTATTATTTTTTTTCGTTCTTGCATTTTTTGCAATAACGATAGCAGCTCTGTTGTCTCATTTCTAAATCCTCAATGCTAAAAGTAGAAAATTTAGAAGAAACAATAGTGGATGTTCTAACAATATATAAAGAACAAGAACAAGAACAAAAAGTACAAAGAATTTTTTTTATCATCATGCTTCGAACTCAACAGACTAAAACACGAAACAACGCCAACCAAAGCAAACTGAATGACAACATCAACAAACCACCAACATCCAGAAAACAACATAGAAGTGCAAACAAAATGAACCATACCATCACCAAGAACAATATACATATACCGACATTATAAATTTAATGAACGGTTGTGATTGGCCATATAAAGTCTCACAATATGCGTGTAACTATTCTATATCAAGGATTTCAAGTATGAGGCTCCCTTACCAGCTGTGCGGCCACCTGGTAAGAGGAGTGATGCAATTCCTAATATTGCAACAACTAGTACTATATGCTGCTGACTACGTAACTTTGCGAGGATAGTTCTCTAGAGGTAAATTTTTCTAGTCCTGTTAGGATTGTGCCTTGAATACTCGTTGTTCAGATTAGAAGATGGTAAGATGAATCACAGAGGTCGAAGCATCGAAGAGAGTAGAAGAAAACAACAGCAGCAAGGTGCAGGCTATGTTGCGGTCGAATGTCCTAATTTGAGGTTGACTGCACCCCCCGAACGCAGTTGAACTGGGTTTGGCCGAGAGGTGGAAGGTCGACTGGTCTTGTTGGACGGTCGACCGACCTCGGGGCTGTGTTCTTTTTGGGCCTCGATTTGTTAAGTCATTTCAGCCCAGTCTTCAACTCTAAGTTAGATCGTACGGCTCATATTCAGTTACTTCTTTTCCAGGTTATATCGGACGACTGAGAATCAAGATTAGACCTAGGTTTCTCTCTATTCTTCTATATATATTGTAAACTCCTCCAATATGAGAGAGAGTACTTCATAGATTATTTTCTCCATTGCAAAGAGAGGCTTGAGAGAAAGAGATAGTTCGTAGTGAGTGAGTTTAATTCCTTATATTGAGTGAATCAATAACTCATTGTAATCTCTTCTAGTTGAATATTTGATCTCCCTATATTTCCGCCCAGATTAAGCAAAAGCTAACCGGGATAAGTCATCTGTGTGCTTGTGTTAGTTTGGTGGATCTACTTGCTTGCTCAATTTATTCATCTCATCTACTTCGACTTCCTTATTGTTCTATTTAGTTCCGTTGCGACAACGGACATTGGTTGACGCTCTAATCCCAACAACTAGTATGAGAGCTTCAAGTTGTTGAATCCCTTGGTTAAGATGGCAGACCACAGTATTTTGAAGATCAAGCAGTTCGATGGAAAGATCAATTTCAATCTTTAGAAGACTGACATGTATGATGTTCTTGTTCAAGAACGTTCACAGTTAGCCGTTAAGAAGAAAGAAAAGCCAACTGATATGAAGGATGACGGTTGGGAAGATATTCGTAAAAGAGCCATAAGTCTATCTGGTTATCTTTGGCGGATGAGGTCAAGTGCAGATTTCTTGAAGAAACTGATGCGGCGAGTTTGTGGAAAAAACTCATAGCTGACTACACTGGTTCGTCATTATTATATCAGATGCATTGGAAGAGAAAGTTATTTTGTTTATCTATGAAGGAATGTACCGATCTCCAAGACCACATTACAGAATTTAATAAGGTATTATCTGAACTTAAAGCGATCAACGCAGATGTGTGCGAGATAAAGCTTTCAACCTGATATATTCACTGCTGGATTCGTACGAGCCTTTGATCACTATCATGCTACATGGTATTTCGGTAGATGGTATCATCAAAGCATTGAAGGATAATCAACTTAGGAAGGAGACTCAGAAATCACCGTCTATTCCCACAAGTTGTCTAGCAGTGGATGGTTCTTCAGGGGAAAGACAAAGTGATTTGCAAAAGGATTCGATCCATTGACGATATATTCAAGAGGCCAGGGCATATCAAGAAAGACTGTTGAAAATTGCAGAATCAGGAGAGCGCAAAGAATGGGAATTCAGCTGCTAATGTGGTTAGTGCCTTTGATACAGGTGATTCGTGTCTTCTTGTTTCAAATTCTTTAGAAGTGGATTCTAGTTGGTTTCTTGACTCAAGAAGTTCTTCTCATATTTGCTCCAAGAGGGAGTTATTTTCTACTTATAAGTCTACTACGGGGTGTTGTGTGACAATGGGAACTGGGGAGATTTGTGAAGTAGTAGGTGAGGGGACAGTTGAGTTGAAGATGTCAGGTCTAAACATGTTCACTTTAAGAGATGTTTTACATATTCCTCTACTGAAAGGGAATCTGATTTCCTTGGGAACTCTTGATGCATGGGGTTGTAGGTACACAGCTCGAGGTAGAGTTCTATCTGTTTTTCAGGGTCGTCGTAAGGTGATTAGAGGTATAAGAGTGGTTGGGCCAAGCCAAAATAATCTCTACAAGCTTTGGAGAATCCGAAATACTTGCGTAAGTATTGTTCCTTTTCCCGTTATTTCTGCAAGCTCAGCTAGTTTGCCGCAACTAGATTCATCAAGACGAGACCACGACGTTCGAATATCATTAAGATGTGGAGAAAGCCTAAGGGTAGGTGGAGTTTTTGCAGAGTTTGGAAACTTCGTGAGTATATCTACGGAGGTGTACCCTTGAAGGGGTATACTGGAATTGGTGAGATTAGGTAGAGATCAGTTCAACTAGAAGAACAAGCTATTGTTCTAAGTTTTCTTTGCAAGTGGAATTCATTGAAGTTTGGAGATGAATAACACATCATGTGATAGCACTCGTATGCAATCGATGGTGGAGTTTGTTAGGATTGTGTCTTGAATACTCGATGTTCAGATTAGAAGAAGGTAAGATAAAGCACGAGCGTCGAAGAGAGTAGAAGAAAACAACAGTAGCAAGGTGCAGGCTATGTTGCTGTCGACTGTCCTGTGTTGCGGTCGACCGCAGTTGCACTAGGTTTGGCCGAGAGGTGGACGGTCGACCAGTCTTGTTGGACGGTCGACCGACCGCGGTGCCGTGTTCATTTTGGGTCTCAATTTATTAGGTCGTTTCAGCCTAATCTTCAACTCCAAGTTAAATCGTACGACTCCTATTCAGTTACTTCTTTTCCAGGTTATATCAGACGATTGAGAATCAAGATTAGACCTAGGTTTCTCTCTATTCTTCTATATATATTGTAATCTCCTCCAATATGAGAGAGAGTGCTTCATAGATTATTTTCTCCATTGCAAAGAGAGGCTTGAGAGAGAGATAGTTCTTGGTGAGTGAGTTTAATTTCTTGTATTGAGTGAATCAATAACTCCTTGTAATCTCTTCTAGTTGAATATTTGATCTCCCTATATTTTCCCCCAGATTAAGTAAAAGCTAACCGGGATAAGTCATCGGTGTGTTTGTATTAGTTTGGTGGATCTACTTGCTTGCTCAATTTATTCGTCTCATCTACCTCGACTTCCTCATTGCTCTATTTAGTTCCACTACAACAATGGGCATTGGTTGACGCTCTAATCCCAATAACTAGTATCAGAGCTTCAGGTTGTCGAATTCCCTGGTTAAGATGGCAGACCACAGTATTTTGAAGATCAAGCAGTTCGATGAAAATATCAATTTGAATCTTTGGAACACTGACATGTATGATGTTCTTGTTCAAGAACGTTTGCAGTTAGCCATTAAGAATAAAGAAAAGCCAACTGATATGAAGGATGACGGTTGGAAAGATATTTGTGAAAGATCCATAAGTCTATCCGACTATCCTTGGCGGATGAGGTCAAGTGCAGATTTCTTGAAGAAACTGATGCGGCGAGTTTGTGGGAAAAACTCATAGCTGACTACTCTGGTTCGTCGTTATTAGATCGGATGCATTGGAAGAGGAAGTTATTTTGTTTATCTATGAAGGAGGATACTGATCTCCAAGACTACATTACAGAGTTCAATAAGGTATAATCTGAATTTAAAGCGATCAACGCAGCTGTGTGTGAGGAAGATAAAGCTTTCAACCTGATATATTCACTAGGGCTGCAAACGAATCGAGCTATTCGCGAGCTATTCGGCTCGAGCTCGATCAAAGCTCGGCTCGAACTGAGCTCGAGCTCAAAACCGAGCTCGTTTCGTAAACGAGCCGAGCTCAAGCTTGATTTTTTTTTAAGACTAAGCTCGCGAGCTATTCGGCTTGAATATGGTCAAAGCTCAGTCAAAGCTCGGCTCGTACCGAGCTCGAGCCGAGCTCGAGCTCAAAATTGAGCTCGTTTGGTAAACGAGCCGACCTCGAGCCTGAAGGTATTCGGCTCGGCTCGGCTTGATTGCAGCCCTAATATTCACTACCGGATTCGTACGAGCCTTTGATCACTACCATGCTACACGGTATTTTGGTAGATGGTGTAATCAAAGCGTTGAAGGAAAATCAACTTAGGAAGGAGACTCAGAAATCACCGTCTATTCCCACAAGTTGTCTAGCAGTGGATGGTCCTTCAGGGGGAAGACAAACTGATTTGCAAAAGAATTCGGTCCGTTTCCGATATATTCAAGAGGCCAGGGCATATCAAGAAATACTGTTGGAAATTGCAGAATCAGGAGAGCGCAAAGAATGGGAATTCAACTGCTAATGTGGTTAGTGCCTTTGATACAGGTGATTCATGTCTTCTTGTTTCAATTGTTTAGAAGTGGATTCTAGTTGGTTTCTTGACTCAGGAAGTTCTTCACATATTTGCTCTGAGTGGGAGTTGTTTTCTACTTATAAGTGTTGGATCCTGTAGGCGAGACAACAAACACTAGAGGGGGGGTGAATAGTGTTAATAAAAAACTGCGGAAATTTTCTTCGGTGCAGTCGACTTGGTTGTGAACCAGTCGACTGATATGACCAAATTAAAGCAAATACAACAACTCTGTGCAGTCGACTTATAGATAAGACAGGCGACTGAAGACACAATGAAAGTACAACTTATACGAGACTGACCAGTCGACTGATAGTGCAAGGAGTCGACTGTCCAGACAAGTTTTACAGAATTTAAGTAAACAAAAGTAAATGCAAGATCAAGACAACCAATCACAGAGTACACAAGATATATCCTGGTTCGGTCCTTCCGACCTACATCCAGTCCCCAAGCAACCCACTTGAGATTTTCACTATTCTTGAAAAACAAGTTTACAAGAATACCCTACGGCGTTAAGACAACAACCTTGTCTAACCCGTAGACCTTTCTTTCTACCAAAGAAAGCAGACCCACTCTACTACCGAGAGTGAAACAAACCGATTCTACAACCTAGAGTCTAAACCACTCTCCAACCGAGAGCAAAAGGAAACAAGAAAAACTTTACAGTCAACCTATAGCCTTGTTGGTGTATTGTGTTGTTGCACGTGGCTAAAACAAGGTCGGCTTCTATACCCAGTCCAGAACGAAATCGTTGTTATACTGGACTGAGTGTAGAGAACCACAGATTTTGAACTTGAGAGCTTTTTCTCACTTTTCACTTAAAATTTTTCAAAGAATGCTCGGATCTTAGAAAAGTATATTGTAAGATCTTTTCAGTGAGATCTGAACTCTATTTATAGAGTTAGATCTCCTGGACGTTGGGAGACAGTTATTCCAACTGTCAACCAACGGATCTTAAAGCTTTTGATTTTGAAAATTCGATTTGGAAAACAGAAAACGGTCAAAAACACTCGAACAGTCGACTGGGTTGCCATATGAGTCGACTGGTCAGAGTTTGAATAAATTTAAACAGTTTTGTACTGCCAGTCGACTGCCAGAGGTATCAGTCGACTGGTACTCAACAGTTAAATTACTTCAAACTGTTTTGACTCTTTTTGAGGTTTTTGAAAAACACACATTATGAAATTGTGAGTGTTTGTGTGTGTGACAAGGCTTTACAAACATACTAAGACTCAACAAAAGTAAAAATACAATGTTTACAAGACATGACAATTTGACACATTTGAGCTTGAAGTCTTGAGTCTTGAATCTTGAGTCTTGAGTGAAGCTTTGGCCATTGTCTTTTATCTGGAGCTTTTATGCTCGATCATTTGTTCAGCTGTATAGAAGTAAGTCCTTTGTGTATAGCACCTGTAAGTTTAGCATAGATACATGTGCAGTGTGTTGTGATCATCAAAATCAAGAATCAACATTCTTCCCCTTTTTGATGATGACAACACAATAGCTGATAATAACAGATAATATACAAGCATAGTAATGATATGCTCCCCCTATTAAAAACACATCATGCATAAGAAAAAAATGTATCATAAAGTATGTATCAGTCGACTTAACAATAGATCAGGCGACTGAACAGACAAAAACATATATAGTGGAATCACAATCACAGATGCATTATCATAAGAATCACAGATGCAGCAGTCGACTGATATGCTTGTAGCCAGTCGACTGACCAGAGAAATTTTTCAATACACAGAAATCAAACACAGTGGAATAATTAAGAGGATATCTCTCCCCCTTTGTCATCAACAAAAACACAAAATAAATAGTCTTTTGCATAGAAATAAACTAAGAAATGTCTCATACATAAATAAGTTCATTAAGACAAAAAAGAAGAAAAATTACATAATAAAAAAATAAAGTCTTCAATTGTCCTCGTCGGAGTCTTCATCGGCAGCATGAGAAGGAGGAGGAAATTGAGAAGTGAAAAGATCGGTTAGATGATCAATTTTGGAATCAAGGGTGTGAATCTGAGAATCAACAGTCTCCGAATGTTTCATAAGATAATTGACACATTCATAGAGAGTAGCTGGATCCTCATAGTTAGCTTGAGGAAGAGATGAACTAGAAGAGGCAGAAGGTCTAGAAGTAGAAGCCAAAGGAACTTGAGAGAGTGGAGGAGACCTAGGGGTTGTTCTAGGAGGAGGATCAAGAAGCTTCATATGTGCTAAACTAGCACAATCGAAGCAGTCATATTGCTTAACGACATTGGTCTCGGAGTCAAGATCAATATCATAAGCAGTAAAGATCCTGGTGAGGAGACCTCCAAAAGGTAGAAAATGAACATGATGTTGTTGGAGCTTAGAAAAGAGACACGACCCCAATTAATAGCTATTTTACCAAAAATGGCATAAACAGCTTGTTGCAATTCCATCGAATACTGATCATAACTTCCTCTTTTGGGAAGAATGTTATAAGCAAGTATTCTAGCAACTAGTTTTGCAACAGGAGTTATATTTTTGCTTGTCATTGGGGGTCCTTGAATAGGTAAAAATATTTTAGATAAAATAGAAAAGTCATCAAGGATTATGTCACCTAAGTCAAGTCCTTCGTTATCAATACCCATTACTTGATTGATTCTCTCGGGTGTGAGAGATATCTTGGTATTTTTAACGGAAGAACGAATCACAACGGGTCCATCTCTTAATTGGACAACTCTCCTATTTGTATAAAAGAGATAGATTAATTGTGGATAATAATCGGGTTGGTTAGCAAGAGAAAGATATTCATAAAGGCTACAATTTTGGAATAGGGGTACTAGATTAAACCTATCCAAATCATTAAAGTTAACAAACCGACCCGGGAAAATAATAATGCTACACATCAATTGCCAACGTTCTAGAAGATCCGGGCTTAACAAAAACTGAGAATAATCTTGAGAAGAGCTACCCTCATGAGATCTCTTAGATCGTTTAGGAGCCATAACAAAGAGAGATTTAGGAAAGATTTTACCAAAGAAAGAGAGAAAGAGCAGCACTGATTTGAGCAACAGCAACCGGAGGAGTCGACTACACCTTCTTCTCAGATTAGGGTTTGAAGATTTGGGGAAAAACTGAGATTGGTAAAAGTGAAGAAGGGGGCGATGAAAAGGGGTTTTTAACCGAAGATGGACGGCTGAGATGGAGAGAATAGAGATCGATGGCTGAGATTGAGGTCACGGGTAAGAAAGTGAAGAGATTTGTATCTCAAAAGCTGCGATGAATCGTCCCTGAAGACATTTGAACTCGCGACAGTCGACTGGTAAAGTATATCAGTCGACTTAGTCGAGAAGAGACTAAATTTTTATGTCTGCTTATCAGTCGACTGGTATAAGGACCAGACGACTGGTTAGAGAACAAAATAAGTATGTTTTAAAATACAGTACAGTCAACTTACTCAAGAACACAGTCGACTTAACAGAAACAATTTTCAACAAATATCAATAAAATCACATATTCCTAGTTCTCTTCTTAAGTTAATGAAAGTATCTTCTTTAAGGGGTTTGGTAAATATGTCTGCTACTTGTTTATCAGTAGAGATAAAGTCTAAAGATATATCTCCTTTTAAAACATGATCACGTAGAAAATGATGTCGAATATCAATATGTTTCGTACGTGAATGTTGAATCGGATTTTTAGATAGATTAATTGCACTGGTATTATCACACATAATTGAAGGTTTTTCAAATGAAATACCATAATCTAATAAAGTTTGTTTCATCCACAAGATTTGTGCACATACCAAACTTGCAGTGATATACTCAGCTTCTGTGATTGATAGGGACACAGAATTTTGCTTTTTACTGCACCAAGAGACTAGTGAGTGTCCCAAAAAGTGACATGTACCACTAGTGCTCTTGCGATCAGTTTTGCTTCTAGCAAAATCAGCATCGCTATATGACAGAAGTTGAAAATTATCGGTGCGTGGATAAAATAAACCATATTCAGATGTGCCTTTAATATATCTTAAAATTCGTTTCACTGCTTTTAAATGAGACTCTTTAGGACTAGATTGATATCTAACACATAAACATACGCTGAACATAATATCTGGTCTACTTGCAGTAATATATAAGAGTGAACCAATCATACCTCGATAGAGTTTTTGATCAACACTCTTACCTAATATATCTTTATCAAGAGTAGTAGTAGTAGCCATAGGTGTGGATTTACTACTAGTACTATCCATGTTAAAAACGTTTGAGTAACTCCTTTGCATATTTTCCTTGATTGATAAATATGCCACTTGAGGACTGCTTAATTTGAAGTCCAAGAAAATAATTGAGTTCACCCATGTGACTCATCTCAAATTCGTTTTTCATGGTATTAGCAAACTCTTGACATAGATTATTATTAGTAGAACCAAAAATTATATCATCAACATATATTTGTATGATTAAGATATTATTCTTAACTCTCTTAATAAACAATGTAGTGTCTACTTTACCTATTTCAAATCCTGTTTCTAAAAGAAAAGTTTTCAAACGATCATACCAAGCACGGGGTGCTTGTTTAAGACCGTATAAAGCCTTTTTCAATTTATAAACATGATCTGGAAATTGTTCATGTTCAAAACCTGGTGGTTGTTTAACATAAACATTTTCTTTAATAAACCCATTAAGAAAAGCACTTTTAACATCTATTTGATAAAGTATAAAATTCATGAAACAAGCAAAAGATAATAAAATACGAATAGATTCTAGTCTAGCAACAGGAGCATATGTTTCATCAAAATCTATACCTTCTTCTTGATTATACCCTTGAGCAACTAATCTAGCCTTGTTCCTAACAACTTGTCCTGATTCATTTAACTTATTTTTAAATACCCATTTGGTACCAATAATAGTCTGATCAGGAGGTCGTGGAACTAAATCCCATACATCATTCCTTATAAATTGGTTTAGTTCATCTTGCATGGCATTCATCCAATATTCATTCTCACAAGCTTCTTGTATATTTTTCGGTTCAAAATCCGACAAGAATGCTGATGCGGTTTATTTCTAGGAGACGTGTGGATGCACCAGGTGTGAGTTTGGACTCGATTTATATTTGAAGGAGAATGCTGCTCGTCTGCCGATCCTTGACTGACCGGGTGGAATTCGTGGCGACCTCGAGGTGGTTCGGAGATCTGGGCTCGGATCAGAGGATTCGGATCCGAGGTCTTGTGTACCTGCAGACGGTCCTGAAACACCGGGGATTGTCCCGGTGGCGGACCCTCCGACGATCTAGTCAGTCTCTGTGAGATAGTAGCAATAACTAGGTGAATTTAAGTGGCAAAAGATTGATTACCTCAAAAAGGTGGGTGAGGGTCTAGTATTTATAGAGAATCCCAACCGGGTTTGGATCCGCTTGGGGGCCGGGTCTGAACCCGAAAGCCCATGGGCCTGTCGTGGCAGAAGGCCCAGGGGGTTTAGGGCTGACGTGGCAATACCAGGAGTGGTATAGGGCTGACGTGGCAAAACCCTGAGCGGTATAGAGCTGACATGGCTGATCGTGGGTCTTTTGTGCTTCTGGGAGAATCGGAGGGCCTAGGCTGCGCCAGGTCAACCCCCTGCTTTGCCAGAGGGGGAGGGACGGCTTATGGGGCTGTCACGGGTCGGAGACCGAGGACAACTGAGGCTCGTCGGATACGAGGAGGCCGGCTCTGGGGGGGTGCACTTGAGGTTCGGCGCCGACCCTGTAATGGTTCGAAGCCGAGCTAGATTGCTATTTTTACCTTTCTTGAGTGAGAGTTGTATTGGGCCCTGGTTGGGCCCGCAGGCCATTTTTATCCTACCACACAAGCCCCCCACTCCTGCGGGGGTGCGGGAGCTAGCCTGGGAGGAGTGTTCATGGTCGTGGAAATGGAATGGCAAATCGTTGAATCTTCCGGAGGAGAGTACCCTGGTGCCAGACCGAACCTCGAGATGAGGAGAGATTATGGGCCGGTAGGGGTGATGGCGAGCCGTTGTTTCTTCCTGAGAAGATTACCCTGGTGCTAGACCGAACCTCGAGATGAGGAGAGATTATGGGTCGGTAGGGGTGATGGCGAGCCGTTGCTTCTTCCTGAGAAGAGTACCCTGGTGCCAGACCGAACCTCAAGATGAGGAGAGATTATGGGTTGGTAGGGGTGATGGCAAGCCGGTGGATCTTCCGAAGAAGAGTACCCAGGTGCCAGACCGGACCTCGTGCTGGCGAGGGATTATGGGTCGGTAAGGGTGATGGCGAGCCGTTGTTTCTTCCTGAGAAGAGTACCCTGGTGCCAGACCGAACCTCGAGATGAGGAGAGATTATGGGTCGGTAGGGGTGATGGCGAGCCGGTGGATCTTCCGAAGAAGAGTACCCAGGTGCCAGACCGGACCTCATGCTGGCGAGGGATTATGGGTCGGTAAGGGTGATGGCGAGCCGTTGTTTCTTCCTGAGAAGAGTACCCTGGTGCCAGACCGAACCTCAAGTTTGAGGAGGGATTACGAGTCGGTAAGGGTGATGGCGAGCCGTGGAGCCTTCCTGAGAAGACTATTCTGGTGCTAGGAACTGGTCTCGAGCTGGCGAGGGGTTTAGGGGCCGGTCAGATTGTGGGCGAACCGTTGTGTCTTGGGAATGTTGAGCAGGGTGGTCTGCTGTCTTTGCGGAGCATTGGGGGTGCCTTGGGATCTGTGTGAGGTTCCAATTCCCCAGGTGCTTTAATGGCGCCGCCTAATAAATGTAGGGCGCATGGTCTTCCGTCGTTTGGTTTCCCCTATGCCATAAAAGCTGGCCCCTGGGGGAGGCTATAAGTACCCCCCCCTTTTTCGTAGTGGGTCAGATCAAAGCAAGGGTGGCCTATTGGCCCTTAAAGGTGTCTGCTCTGGCGGACGCCTGTCTCTTGCCAATTTTTACCCCCGGTTGTGTCGGAGAGGTGGTTTCTCTGCCGCCCGGATCTTCTCTTGGATCTGATGGCCCTGATACGGCGGCCAGATCTAGGGGGGATCAGGGCGAGAGGGGTAACGACCGAACTCCGAGGGGTGAGCTGTTTGCAACTGTGAAGGGTCTGTCCTTCTGGAAGAGATGAAGGGCATTCTGGGCCAGTTGTTTGTAACTGTGAAGGTTCCGTTGCCTTTGTAGGCCGAACCTTTGCAGTTGCATCAACTGGCTCGGAATGTTGCACTTCTCTCGATCTCTGAGTGTTGATCTGCTTTCAACCAGGATGCTCGCCGAGGGCGGCGTCTTAAGGCTTTGAGCCTCGGATGGATGAGTTGTTCTCCGATTGGAGGTTGACTACTCTGCATTCCGATAGGGATCCAGGTGATGGTGGTTTCTGTCTCACCCTTGAACAGTTCGGGTCTTCGGCCGATGAGTCTGTAAGCCCCGAGCTGTTCACGGGTGAAAGGGGAATCGACCTCGCCTCGGAGCCCGGGGCGTCTGTCTAAGGACGGCGCCTTAAATCTTAAGTAAAAGTGTTCCCTCCTCCGAATATTTCTTCCGAGCTAACCTCCTTGCCTGGCTGTCAGTCTGTCATTGGATGATGTCAGCAGCGCACGTTTCGAGGACGTGGCGCGAATTCCCAGGCGGCAGTTGCATGTCAAATAGATGAACAGTACTCGCGGAAATCGAGGAGTCGCCTTTATCTCCTATAAATATTCCCCCTTCTCCCCCACCAGTCCACTCCTTTCTTGCTGCTTTCTTTTCTTTTCAAAAAAAAAATTTCTCAACCCTTCAGCGCTCATCTTTGCAGCTTGCTGTACTAGGATCGCCCTTCCAAAGTAACCCCAGGTGAGTTGGTAAGTCTGCTTAGTTTAGGCATAGATGGATAGGGCTCAGTCTGGCTCATCAGCGTCGACGTCTGGGGGGAGAATGAAGCCTGTCTCCGAATCGACGTCCTGGAAGGAGCCCATACTCGAGGGGGAGTCAGTACATGTCGATGAGTCTTCTGATATGGTTTCGTGGGAGGAACCAGTAGGTGAGGAGGAGGTATATGGCGCGAGGTTGTTGCGTTCTCGTCGTCCCTTCGTGGTGGAGAGCAGCGAGTCGGAGGAAGCGGATGATGGTTCGGACGGCGTCCGTGTTTTGGAGTTGACTTCCGAGGGAGAGGGAGGCGAGGGTGGCACCGTACGGAGATCCACCGTTCAGGGTGCAGGTCCGAGTTCCATGCTGACTGGTCGGGGGCCCTTATTCATTCCCTCGCCGGGGCGAACCAAGAAGAGGAAGAAGGCTCCGAGGAAGGCAGGATCGAGGACTGGTGGTTCGAGCCAGGGGTCTGTCTACCGCAACTTGTGGACAGGTTCGCCCGTGCAGCCGAAGCATTTCCGTCAATATCCTGACGACCTGTCCGACAAGGAGCTCTTTGGTGTGCATGCCTCTTCACCGAGTCGGAAGAGGGTGTTGATGGACGCAATTCTGACCGTCTTGGATGGCGGGGACTTGGAGGTTTTGCAGCTGGCGTACCACATAGGCCCCAGCTACGAATTGATGCTGCCGAGCTCTACTTTGCGTCCAACCGATCCCCTATCTGCTTGGTATTGTGTCTTCCCAGTGGACGCATTCATTTCTGGACTGAGGCTGCCAGTCCACCCTTTTGTTCGGGAGGTACTGAACTGGGCTTCCCTGGCTCCGATGCAGTATGGGCCGAACTCTTGGAAGCAGATAATCTGTTTTGTGCTGATGTGCTAGGAACAACAGGTACCCCTGCGGTTGAACGTGTTCCGAGCGATGTTGATGATTAGTTCGGCGGCTGAGGGTATTTACTATATCTCCCCTCGGAGTAGGAGGAAGGTCGTTCACAGCCACTCGGACTCCATCAAGGATTGGAAGAAAAAATATCTGGTGATCCGGAGTGAGGAGCCCTGGGACATTCCGACCCGATGGAACTACTCCAAGCCGAGCCATCCCGCACCGGGGCCGGGGGATCTAACGGCCGAGGAGTGGGGGTTTGTCGAGCGCCTTCGTTTGTCCCCTAGTATTGATTGGACGAAGGTGACGGAGGTCCACCTGGTGAGCGTCGGACTGAGCCCAGCCGTCCTGCGTATGTAGTTTGTTTCTTTTCTTTCGATCCTTTCGTACCTTCTTGCTCATTGCTCTTAATAGTTTTTTCTGTAGATATGGATGAGGCATCGATCAAAGCCAGGAGGCTCGCCATGAAGAAGGAGAATGCCGAGAAGAAGAAGGGGGAGGCGGCGAAGAGGCCAAGGGAGCTGCCCCTCGTTATCTCGGAAGTACCGCTCGAGCCGAGGGTTAAGAAGACTCGTTCAGAGACGAGCAAGGGGGCTGCCCCTTCGAGGGGTAAGGGCCCCGTGGGGGCATCCGGTCTTGACAAGGGAAAAGGTCCCTTGGTAGAGTTTGAGGAGGAGGACCCGGTGGTGGAGATGTTGCGGCAACGGTGGGCGCCGGACTGGTCGATTTGGATGGGAGACTGTCTGACCGGGGAAGCCCAGGCCGTAGAGGTGGTGGAGAAGCTGGCGATGCCTGGCGATCGCCAGATGATGGAGAGCGAGCCCGTAGAGGTGGCCTTTACGCGCCTAGCGCAGGCCACCGTGTTGGTAAGTTTGTCGACCTCCTTCTTCCTGTTAGTCTTGCTTCAGGAGTTTTCTTCTTATGGGTGCCTTTCGGTCGCAGGCTTGTATGCAGGGAGCTAATGTAAAGAATCTCTACGAAGCGTCCCTGTCACAAGAACGTGCTCGGGCGGACAAGAGCGAGCGAGAGATGAAGGAGATGCGGATCGAGCTCGAGGGTTCGCATAAGAGGGAGCAGCAGATGAAGCTGGAGCTCGAGGCCAAGGACACCGAGTGGGGGAAGAGGGTGGCCTCTTTGAAGGGGAAGTTCGCCAAGGAGAAGGGGGAGTTGACAGCCGCGTTCGCCAAGGAGAGGAAAGAGCTGACGGATGCGGGTCAGCGGATGGTGATCGCCGCCCAGGATGAGTGCTACGCGAAGGCCCTCAGTCATGTGAGGCACTTCTATCCGACCGTCGACCTGTCCAACTTTGAGTATGACATGGAGATCGATGGGACCCCGAAGACTCCTGCCGAAGAGGGGCCCGTTGTCGACCCGGCCGTCGACCCTCCGGCGAACCCGATCGATGACGAGGAGGGAAATCGAGTTGTATAGTTTTGCCTTTCTTTCTTTTTCCCTCCTTCTTATTGTGCTTGCCTCCCGCGGACTGGCCACCGCCTTTTTGTAAGAAGCAGCAAAATTTATAAAAAAGTATCTATGACTTGTCAAGTGTTTTGGCACCGAACATTTCCGAATCTCCTTGCTTCTGTGTTTCGAGTTGGTTCTCTTTGTAGGTTTCTTCTGAACCTAATAAAGGAACATGAATAGGGACCTCATTTCACCCTTTGCTTCGGTTGATAGCATACGAGATGATGAAGGGGATGTGGTTCGGCCTTATCGTTTTGTGAGGAATCGGAGTGGGGTGAGGTGAAGTCTTCGGTGTCGATCTCCTAACCTGGTATTAGGTCGGATCTGCCGAGGCGTTCTGAGTATGATACAACGAGATTTTCTTCGTATAAGATAGGGGGGGCCGCTAAAAAATGGCCCTTTACAAAGGAAAGCTTTACAAAAGGTTCATTTCTTAGCTAAGTTAAAACCTATGCTCGTTCTTCGCAAGAATCCACTGGGTGCTTGGTGTCAAGGGGGAACCTCTCTTGCTCGACGGCAGGTCCGGGGGTAGGGCCGTCCTTCTCTAGTTCGGTTTCGACGGCGTCGAGGGGGAACACTCCTTCCCCGACGGTGGTCATGTAGCACGATCGCGCTGCTTCTTGGCTGCCTCGAACGACGCCGACTCCTTGTGGGGTGGGAAATTTTAGCTTCAGATGGTAGCCCGAAGGCACTGCTTGGAGGGAGCATAACCCGGGTCGGCCGAGTATGGCGTTGTAGGCTGCCTTGACGTTGACCACCATGAAGTCCATAGACTCGGTCCTCTTGACGGGAGCCGATCCTGCGGTAACGTCGAGGGTGACAATCCCCTCTATCACGACAGGGACGCCGGAGAACCCCTGCAAGGTGTATCCGGCCGGCTTGAGCTTGCCCCTAGGTAACTTCAGATTCTCGAAGGCTTCGAGGAAAAGAATGTTCACCGAGCTGCCGTTGTCGACGAGGATTCGGCGAACCTCACAATTAGCCATGTAGAGGCTAATGACGAGGGCATCGCAGTGGGGGAGGCGAACGCCTTCGAGGTCCTCCCCTGAGAATGAGACTGGCATGGGTTGTAGCTTGGGGGAGGGGTTGTCTTGGACAGCATTCACTTCTCGGATGAAGGCCTTTCGGGAAGTATTCGATTCCCCTCCCATTGGCCCACCATGGACACAGTGTAAGATAAATGGCGGGTCCGTGGCTCCCTCGGACTCGGGATCCCGACTCTGGATGCGGTTCGGAGTAGGGTTCGGGGGCGAGTGTCTCCGGTTCCTAGTATCTCGTCGATCCCGCGGGACTTCTCGGGTGAATTCTCGGAGGTACCCCCTGGAGATGAGTTCCTCAATCTCGTCTTTCAGGGCCCGGCAATGGTCGGTGTCGTGCCCATGGTCTCTGTGGAAGCGGCAGTAGAAGCGCTGATCTCGGTTCTTGCCGTTGTTGGGTCGGGGAGGTAGTCGAACAATGCCTTTGTCTTCGATCTCTAAGAGGATGGCGGATACGTTATGCGTCAAGGGAGTGTACTTCTCGAAGCGGGGGATCGGTGGGATCTTTTTTACGGCCCCTGCGTCCCTCGGAGCTTTCTTTGATGGCTCGACTTCTTCGGCTTTCCGCTTTCCCTTCGAGTTGGCCTCTCTGGCGTCTTCGGGGCTAAGGGCCTCTTCTGCTCTAATGTATTTCTCGACCCTGTTGAGGAGGTCGGGAAAGTCGATGGGGGGTCTCTTCGCTAGAGAAGCTTTCAGCTGTTCGTGACGGACGTTGTGCCGAAAGGCCGCGGAGGCGACGCCTGGATCAAGGGAGGAGACCGCCCTGGCTTCCGTGGTAAACCTTCGGACGAACACTCTGAGGGATTCTCCATCTATCTGCCTGAGCCCAAGTAACGAGGCGCTGGTCCTTTCTGCCTTCCGACTGGTGACGAAGTGAGCGAGAAAATTGCCTTCTAGTTGGTCGAAGGAGTAAATAGAGCCGGGGGTGAGCTTGGAGTACCATTCACGAGCCGGACCTCGGAGTGTGGCGGGGAAGGCTCGGCATAGCAGGGGATCCGAGGCGCTGTGAATCATCATGAGGGTTTTGAAACCCTCCATGTGATCAGCGGGATCTCCCTCGCCGTCGTAGGTCTCGAATTGAGGTGGTCGGAAATTCCTGGGTATCTCTGCTTGAAGGATGGGGGCGGAGAAGGGAGGACGGATGGGTCTGTACCCCTGAGCCACTCGTCGGTCGCCGTCCCCTATGTGATCGAGGCGGTCCTCCATTTCTTGGAGGCGCCTCAGGAGTACGCCGCCGTCTTCTGGCTGGATAGTTGACGTATGCGACATGCTGGCCTCGGCATCCGACCTAGTTTGGGAGTGGGAGGTCTCCTCCCTGGGGGCCCGTCGGAGGGCCCCGAGAATTTCTCTCCGGAATTCTCGGAACTCCTTGTGAGTGACGGGGGCTCCCTCGACCCTGTTCGGTCGGTCCGAGGGCTGCCTTCCGATGCGGCTGAGTGCTGACCTCCGTCCCTCGGGCGGTGGTCTTGGATGGTTCGGGGCCGGGTTGGAAGCAGCCCTTCCCCTGTTGCGGTTAACCTGTCGGTTGATGATGACTCCTCGGAGGTCGAGCTGGTCTTGGCGGGCGACGCTCCTTTGGGATCCCTGATGGGAAGCCCTGTGTTTTGAAGTGTGTGGACCGGCGTTAGCGATTGGTGGGGGCGAGTCCCGTCGGTTGACGGAGGAAGCAGCCCCCTTGCCCTTCGAGGCCATGAGAATTCGGCTGTCGAGGTGCCTTGATGGTCGTGCTCGGGTCGGCTTCTGAAGCAGTCTTCCCACAGACGGTGCCAACCTGATGCGGTTTATTTCTAGGGGACATGTGGATGCACCAGGTGTGAGTTCGGACTCGATTTATATTTGAAGGAGAATGCTGCTCGTCTGCCGATCCTTGACTGACCGGGTGGAATTCGTGGCGACCTCGAGGTGGTTCGGAGATCTGGGCTCGGATCAGAGGATTCGGATCCGAGGTCTTGTGTACCTGCAGACGGTCCTGAAACACCGGGGATTGTCCCGGTGGCGGACCCTCCGACGATCTAGTCAGTCTCTGTGAGAGAGTAGCAATAACTAGGTGAATTTAAGTGGCAAAAGATTGATTACCTCAAAAAGGTGGGTGAGGGTCTAGTATTTATAGAGAATCCCAACCGGATTTGGATCCGCTTGGGGGCCGGGTCTGAACCCGAAAGTCCATGGGCCTGTCGTGGCAGAAGGCCCAGGGGCTTTAGGGCTGACGTGGCAATACCAGGAGTGGTATAGGGCTGACGTGGCAAAACCCTGAGCGGTATAGAGCTGACATGGCTGATTGTGGGTCTTTTGTGCTTCTAGGAGAATCGGAGGGCCTAGGCTGCGCCAGGTCAACCCCCTGCTTTGCCAGAGCGGGGGGGACGGCTTATGGGGCTGTCACGGGTCGGAGACTGAGGACAACTGAGGCTCGTCGGATATGAGGAGGCCGGCTCTGGGGGGGTGCACTTGAGGTTCGGCGCCGACCCTGTAATGGTTCGAAGCCGAGCTAGATTGCTATTTTTACCTTTCTTGAGTGAGAGTTGTATTGGGCCCTGGTTGGGCCCGCAGGCCATTTTTATCCTACCACAAATGCTGTATGAGAAATCATATTAACATGTGAACGTGTCTGAATACCATGGGAGATGTCACCAATTATTAAGTCATGAGGATGATCTTTAACTTCAACAAATGATTTTGGTAAAGTTGAAGATATCACAATAGGATCAGTCGACTTGACAGGTTCTTCAGTCGACTGCTTTACATCAGTCGACTGGAAGTCCTTATCAGTCGACCTATCAGCCAGACTAGTTTGTTCTAAAGATTTAATCACATTATTTAAAGGTGATGAATCAATTTCATCATCTTTATTTAAAGTTGATGAAGACAGAGATTTATCGAATGTAACATGCATTGACTCTTCAATAGTCATTGTAGACTTATTGAAAATTCTATATGCTTTACTCCTATTTGAGTATCCTAAAAAGATACCCTCATTAGATCTAGGATCAAATTTGTCTAAATTATCTTTTGTGTTTAGAATAAAACACTTACAACAAAATGTCTTAAAGTAAGAGACTTTAGGAATTTTGTTATAAAACAACTCATAACAAGTCTTCTTTAGCTTAGGTCTTATAAGAATCCTATTTAAAACATAACAAGCTGTAGCAATAGCTTCAGCCCAAAAGTGCTTTGGTAAATTGCTTTTAACAAGCATAGTACGTGCGCATTCTTGCAAAGTCCTATTCTTCCGTTCAGCCACTTCATTTTGTGGTGAAGCTCTAGGAAATGCAAATGAATGGGTTATACCATTCTTGTTGCAATATTCTGTAAATGTCTCATTCTCAAATTCTCCACCATGATCACTTCTAATAGTGACTATGGTTAGAGATTTTTGATTTTGAATACGTTTACAAAAATGTGCAAATTCATCAAAAGCATCATTTTTATGTTTTAAAAAGAATGTCCAAGTGAATCTTGAAAAATCATCTACTAAAACAAATACATATCTACTTTTATTTAAAGAAGCAACTCTAGCAGGGCCAAATAAATCCATATGGATTAATTCGAGCGGTCTACTAGTAGAAATTACTTCTTTTGTTTTAAAAGTGGATTTGATTTGTTTTCCTAGGTGACATGCATCACATAACTTATCCTTTTTAAAGGATAGTTTTGGCAGTCCTTTAACTAGGTTATATTTAGATAATTTTGAGAGATTCTTCATGTTTACATGTCCAAATCTTCTATGCCATAGCCAAGATTCATTGTTAGAGGCTATTAAACAAAAATCATTTGAAAATTCAATTGCATTTAAACACAATTCATAAATATTATTTTTACGAAAACCTTGAAAAATAACATTTTGCATAGTAGAGTCATAAATCAAACATGCATCTTTTTCAAAAACTATTTTATACCCTTTATCACATAATTGACTAATGCTTAAAAGATTATGCTTTAAACCACTAACTAATAATACATTTTCTATGGTTGGGTTAGAAATTTTACCGACCATGCCAATTCCTATGACTTTGCCTTTGTTGTTATCACCAAAGGTGACAGTTCCTCCATCTATGCTTTGAATGGTGGATAGCAGGTTGGCATGTCCTGTCATATGTTTTGAACACCCGCTGTCTAGTATCCAGCGTTCTTTCTTGGGTACCTATAAAAAATTCAAGGTAAATATGGTACCCTTTTTATTGGGTCCAAAACATATTAGTTTGGGGGAAACCAAACCCATGAAGAGTTTGATCTTCCTCCATAAGCAGGAATATAATTAATAGAATTACACACATTTAATACATATGAAGTAATATCCGCAATTCTATCATTCTGATTTAAGCTGACTGGAACCCATACAAACTTGTTCTGTCCAGTCGACTTAACAGTGTTCTTCAGTCGACTGCTAGTGTGAGTCAGTCGACTTGATGGTACACTAGGTCGACTTATATGAGGTTTTGATCTCATTGAATAAGATTCAATTCCTCTGGACAGACGACTGGTAGATTGGTTCAGTCGACTTAACCGAACATTAGGCTTGCTTTTATCACTAACATTTACAACCTTAGGCTTTTCAAAAAATTCATACAACTTGTGTGTAACACTAGAAATATATGCTGATTTATTTCTACTAGTGTTTTTGGCAGGAGATCTTTTACAGAAGAATTTTTAAAACCAAGACCATATTTTTGACTAGATTTTACTTGATGATGAAGGACATCATTTAAATTCTCTTTGCCTTTATTAAACTTAGATACGTTCTTTGATATCTCTTCATAATTCTTTTTGAGAGTTTCAAGATCAGTATCTAAATTTGCAATGCGAGAATTTAAAGATTTCACTTCCTTATCAAGGTTAAGATTTTCTTGAGAAAGTATTTGATTAACTTTCTCTAGACTCTTAACTCTAATCTTTTCTTTTTTCAATTCTTGAAATATTTCATTAAAGGCATCAAGTAAATCTTCTGATTCATAGTCATTACTTACATGATCTTGTGAAGCCATGAAGCACATGTTTGCCACTTCATTGTTTTCATCCGTTTCTTCTTCGGAAGACGAATCACTATCATCCCATGTAGCTTGATAGGCCTTCTTGTTTTTGGCAAACTTATTCTTTGAATATTTGTCCTTTTTGAAGTTGGATGGTTTTCCTTTGTTCTTTGCATTTTCAAGGGGACAATCCTTCTTCATGTGTCCTGTTTTATTGCACCTGAAACATGTAGGAGGGTCATTAGAATCTTTATTTTTAGAATTAAACTTACCCTTCTTTAAGAATTTTTTGAATCTTCGAGTGAACTTTGCTATCTCCTCTTCATCTTCTTCCTCATCTTCTGAGTCTGTCATGACTTTAAAAGCCAATGATTTCTTCTTTGCTTGGTGTGATTCTGTATCCTTCTTTCGATCTTCAAGTTGGACCTCGTATGCCATGAGATTGCCCACAAGATTCTCAAGAGAAAGTTGTGACAAGTCATTTGCTTCCTCTATTGCCGTGGTCTTCTTCTCCAATTCTGGAGTGAGTGCACGTAAGACTTTTCTAACCATCTCTGCTTGAGTGTAAGTCTTTCCAAGTGCCACAAGAGAGTTAGTGATATCAGTGAATCTGGTGATCATCTCGGATACGGTTTCATTGTCCTTCATTCTGAACATCTCAAACCTGTGAACAAGAACAGAGATTTTAGACTCTTTAACTTTATTTGTCCCTTCATGTGTTACCTCGAGTGTATGCCAGATTTGATGTGCAGTTGTAGCATTGGATACACGATTGAATTCTTCCTTTGTAAGTGCACAAAATAATGCATTCATTGCTTTGGCATTGTTCATAGTTTGGTTCTTTTGATCATCATTCCATTGTGCATATGGAATAGTAGGAGCAGTGTATTCCGTCTCTGTCATTTGCCATATCTCGTAGTTGATTGATTGGAGGTAGATTCTCATTCGGCACTTCCAATAATTGTAGTTAGTTCCATCAAATAGCGGTGGCCGCTGTGTAGATTGGCCTTCATGGTACTGATTTGTATTTGAAGTAGTTGCCATAGCCTGTAACCTTGCTCTGATACCAAGTGTTGGATCCAGTAGGCGAGACAACAAACACTAGAGGGGGGGGTGAATAGTGTTAATAAAAAACTGCGGAAATTTTCTTCGGTGCAGTCGACTTGGTTGTGAACCAGTCGACTGATATGACCAAATTAAAGCAAATACAACAACTCTGTGCAGTCGACTTATAGATAAGACAGGCAACTGAAGACACAATGAATGTACAACTTATACGAGACTGACCAATCGACTGATAGTGCAAGGAGTCGACTGTCCAGACAAGTTTTACAGAACTTAAGTAAACAAAAGTAAATGCAAGATCAAGACATCTAATCACAGAGTACACAAGATATATCCTGGTTCGGTCCTTCCAACCTACATTCAGTCCCCAAGCAACCCACTTGAGATTTCCACTATTCTTGAAAAACAAGTTTACAAGAATACCCTACGGTGTTAAGACAACAACATTGTCTAACCCGTAGACCTTTCTCTCTACCAGAGAAAGCAGACCCACTCTACTACCGCGAGTGAAACAAACCGACTCTACAACCTAGAGTCTAAACCACTCTCCAACCGAGAGCAAAAGGAAACAAGAAAAACTTTACAGTCAACCTATAGCCTTGTTGGTGTATTGTATTGTTGCACGTGGCTAAAACAAGGTCGGCTTCTATACCCAGTCCAGAACGAAATCGTTGTTATACTGGACTGAGTGTAGAGAACCACAGATTTTGAACTTGAGAGCTTTTTCTCACTTTTCACTTAAAATTTCTCAAAGAATGCTCAGATCTTAGAAAAGTATATTGTAAGATCTTTTCAGTGAGATCTGAACTCTATTTATAGAGTTAGATCTCCTGGACATTGGAAGACAGTTATTCCAACTGTCAACCAACGGATCTTAAAGCTTTTGATTTTGAAAATTCGATTTTGAAAACAGAAAACGGTCAAAAGCACTCGAACAGTTGACTGGGTTGCCATATGAGTCGACTGGTCAGAGTTTGAATAAATTTAAACAGTTTTGTACTGCCAGTCGACTGCCAGAGGTATCAGTCGACTGGTACTCAACAGTTAAATTACTTCAAACTGTTTTGACTCTTTTTGAGGTTTTTGAAAAACACACATTATGAAATTGTGAGTGTATGTGTGTGTGACAAGGCTTTACAAACATACTAAGACTCAACAAAAGTAAAAATACAATGTTTACAAGACATGACAATTTGACACATTTGAACTTGAAGTCTTGAGTCTTGAATCTTGAGTCTTGAGTGAAGCTTTGGCCATTGTCTTTTATCTGGAGCTTTTATGCTTGATCATTTGTTCAGCCGTATAGAAGTAATTCCTTTGTGTATAGCACCTGTAAGTTTAGCATAGATACATGTGCAGTGTGTTGTGATCATCAAAATCAAGAATCAACAATAAGTCTACTACGGAGCATTGTGTGACAATGGGAACTAGGAAGATTTATGAAGTAGTAGGTGAGGGGACAGTTGAGTTGAAGATGTCAGGTCTAAACATGTTCACTTTAAGAGATGTTTTGCATATTCTTCTGTTGAAACGGAATCTGATTTCCTTGGGAACTCTTAATGCACGGGGTTGTAGGTACACAGCTCGAGGTGGAGTTCTGTCTGTTTTCAGGGTCGTCGTAAGGTGATTAGAGGTATGAGAGTGGTTGGGCCAAGCCAAAATAATCTCTACAAGCTTTGGGGAATCTGAAATACTTGCGCAAGTGTTGCTCTTTTTTCCGTTATTCCCGCAAACTCAGCTAGTTTGCCGCAACTAGATTCATCGAGATGAGACCACGACGTTCGAATATCGTCAAGAGGTGGAGAAAGCCTAAGAGTAGGTGGAGTTCGTGTGGAGTTTGGAAACTTCGTGAGTACATCTACGGAGGTGTAACCTTGAAGGGGTATACTGGAATTGGTGAGATTGGGTAGAGATCAGTTCAACTAGAAGAAGAAGCTATTGTTCTAAGTTTTCTTTGCAAGTGAAATTCATTGAAGTTTGGAGATGAATAACACATCATGTGATAGCACTCGTATGCAATCGAAGGTGGAGTTTGTTGGGATTGTGTCTTGAATACTCGTTGTTCAGATTAGAAGAAGGTAAGATGAAGCACGGAGGTCAAAGCGTCGAAGAGAGTAAAAGAAAATAGCAGCAGCAAGGTGCAGGCTATGTTGCGGTCAGCTGTCCTATGTTGCGGTCGACCGCATCCCCTGATCGCAGTTGCACTGGGTTTGGCCGAGAGGTGGATGGTCGACAAGTCTTGTTGGACGGTCGACTGACCGCGGCGTTGTATTCGTTTTAGGCCTCGATTTATTAGGTCGTTTCAGCCCAATCTTTAACTCCAAGTTAGATCGTAGGGCTCCTATTCAGTTACTTCTTTTCCAGGCTATATCGGACGACTGAGAATCAAGATTAGACCTAGGGTTGTCTCTATTCTTCTATATATATTGTAAACTCCTCCAATATGAGAGAAAGTACTTCATAGATTATTTTCTCTATTGCAAAGAGTGACTTGAGAGAGAGATAGTTCTTGGTGAGTGAGTTGAATTCCTTGTATTGAGTGAATCAATAACTCCTTGTAATCTCTTCTAGTTGAATATCAGATCCCCCTATATTTCTCCTGAATTAAGCAAAAGCTAACCGGGATAAGTCATCGGTGTGTTTGTGTTAGTTTGGTGGATCTACTTGCTTACTTAATTTATTCGTCTCATCTATTTCGACTTCCTCATTGCTCTATTTAGTTCCGCTGCGACAACAGGCGTTGGTTGACGCTCCAATCCCAATAAGTCCCCCCTCCTCCATGAACAAAGAACATCTCTCCCTTTAAAGCATAACATGATTCCAACACTGAATCATAAATATACCTTTGGTCTTCATTTCAACCACCTTCCAAATTTGTTGATTCTTCACGCAGCTGCTCAATATCATAGTTCAGTTCTTCCATATCAATCTATTTGCAAAATCCATATCATTGTCAAAATATGGATGTGGCATTGACTTAAACTCTGCAAGACTTCGATTGTTTTTCTCTAATATATAATCAATATCATGCAAACTCATATTCTGTAATTTAGATTGTGGCAAGTTGTACTGAACATGAAATTTTTCAACAAATGATGCTGGTAATCCTCAGTCATAGCTTTCCAGTGAATTTCTCATAGTTTCTTAGGGTCTGTTATTTGGGAGATCATAGTCACAAACATGTGCCTAAGCTGAAGCAGTGTTGCCCACACTGTTGCTTCAACCATTGAGGAATGCCACTGTGCATCATCGGCTAATAGCCCCACTGCAACACAAGCAGGTTTGAAACCATCACAAAGTACACCATTTACTGTCCTTAAATTCTCATAGCTTGTTGCTTTC
The DNA here is from genome assembly GCA_017893485.1 of Hemerocallis citrina. Lineage (NCBI taxonomy): Eukaryota > Viridiplantae > Streptophyta > Magnoliopsida > Asparagales > Asphodelaceae > Hemerocallis > Hemerocallis citrina. The sequence goes on from CM030365.1 coordinate 136,405,386, forward strand.
AGAACTTTCGTCAAAAGCAAAAGAAGGAAATTGTTAAGGAAATAAGCGGTACAACGACACAACTTGTTAGGGAATTAGCAAACTATTCCCTTTCAAGTATCTTGTTGAGTTATGTGATACAAGCAACAAAAACAACCAAGCCAACAACACTAGATCACACCAAACACACCAAAGCAGACAAATTTTTCTTGGTTGAGCGTTTCGCCTTAATCCCGGGGATAAAAATATGAGTTGTTATTCAACTAGAGAAGATACAATAATGTTAAAATTCCCACAACGACCCTCTCAAGCCTCACCAGCAAGTACTAGTTGTTTACAATTGGAGAACCTATCAAACCCCGCCTTCAATGAAGTACTCTCTCTCTCTCTCTCTCTCTCTCTCTCTTTCTCTCTCTAGGCTCTTAAAGGAGGCCAATTACAACTTAAGAGGAGGCCAATTACAACTTAAGAGGAGGCCAATTATAACAATATGTAGAGATCTAGAGAAACCCTAGTTTCAAATCTTGATACAATAGCCATCCGATGCATACTGAAGAGATAAACATACAATTAGAGTAGTACGATCTAATCATAAGACGAAGTGAGCTTCAAAGGAATTAGCAAGAATCGGCCCAAAAAATCCATTAGTGCCACGGTCGGTCGACCGCAACTATACCGCACATAGTTGCGGTCGACCGCAACCTCCCAGTCTCCAACTCGAGGGGGGGACAGTCGGCCACACAGTCGAATGTCTGCTTCTCTGTCACTGTTGCTGTTGCTGACTGCTTTTCTTTTTTTTCGATCTCTCACTTCGAACCCTCTACTTGTATCACCATCTTCTCACCGTATAAGTATGCAAGACATAAACCTAACAATCTCCACCTTGGATTCCATACACATAAATCCACACCTGTGTGATTTAAAACCTTCTAGACTCTTTTTTTTTCATCTTGCAAACAACTCAGTTTTGTGCCTTCTTCTGCTAGTTGAATCTACCTCCACTTGTTTTTCTCACACTGTATGCCCCTCTCATGGGCACACCCCAGTAGATGTTATCATGGAGGTACCACCCTCCATACGAACTCCACCTAGCTCATGGCTTCCTCCACCTTCCGACGGTATTCGAACGTCGCAGTCTCGCTCAGATGATTCTAGTGACAACAAACTAGATAGTGCTTTAGGAATAATGAGCTTCAAACCACTTGACCAAGGTTTTATGTTCTCCCAAAGCTGGTAGAGGTTGTGCTGACTCTGCTCAATCCCCTCTCACCCTTTATCACCTTACGATAACTTTCCTAAATTGATCGAACTCCACCTGAATCTATGTACCTGTAGTCCATAACTTCAAGAGTTCTCATGGATAAAAGGCTCTGGTTCATCAAAAGGATATACATGCACTCCACTAGTGTGTGTCCCATTTCGTCTATCATCTTTGATTCTACTGTTCTCTCACTCCTTACTTCACAAATCTTATCAATTTTCATTCTCACACAACGACATGATGCACACTTGTAAGTAGAAACCATCTCCCTCTTGGAGCAAACTTGAGAATAAATAACCGAATCAAAAGAACAACTAGAATTCACTTCTAAAGAACTTAATACAAAAACACTGTTTAAGCCATTACCTAATTCAACAGCACTGGATTTGGTGCCCATCTGACTCAACTATTGCAACAGTGTCTCATGTAATGCCCAATCCCTTTGCACTGTCGACCACGGACCTTACCCCGACATACATTTTCCCTTCCACTCAAAGTAAAATCTACCTCCAAGTGACTCACAGAAGTTGACGCCAATTTCAGACTCTTCTTCATATGTGCATCATCCTCCAACCCCTTGATCATACCTGCTACAGAAAACTTCTCCTTGGTAGATTTCTCACCTAGCACGATTATCATGTTGGATTATTTGGTGGTGAATATATCAAGTTGAAAGCTTTTAGATCATTTGTATTGAACGCCATTAGTTCAGATAACTCCATATTGAACTCCACTGTATGATCTAGAAGTTCAGTACTTTCTTTCACTGAGTAACCCCACAACTTTCCTTTCTGATACATCCGACCCTGTAATAACGATCCCGAGTAGTCAATTCTTACGCTTGCCCAAAGACTAGTCGCGTTTTTCCCATACATGACTTCCCTCGTCGATGACATCCGGATTAAACCCAAGGCTTCTGAATAAATCTCCTCCCAATTCTCCTGTTGAACTAATGCTTCATGCATGTTCACCTTCAAGAGATCAAAGTTGATCTTACCTTCGAACCGCTTGATTTTCGTGATCTGATCTTCCATCTTCTCCAAGAAAATCGAACTAACCCACGAACCTGATTGCTCTGATACCAATTGTTAGGAAAACAAGTGGTACAATGAAACCACTTGTTAGGGAATTAGCAAAACCGTTCCATTTCAAGGAACTTGTTGAGTTATGCAATGCAATCAACACAAACAACCAAGCCAATACTAGATCACACCAAACACACCAAAGCACACAAATTTGTCCTGATCAGGGCTTTCGCCTTAAACCGGGGGAGAAGAAACCCTAGATGTTATTCAACTAGAGAAAATACAAGAACGTTACAATTTTCACCACGGCCCTCTCTTAAGCCTCACCAGCAAGTACTAGTTGTTTACATTTGGATAACCTATCAAACTCTGTCTTTAATGAAATACTGTCTCTCTTGGCTCTCAAATGAGGCCAATTACAACAATATATATAGATATAGAGAAACCCTAGTTTTTTTAATCTTAATACAATAGCCATCCGATGTATACTGAAGATATAAACATACAATTAGAGTTGTATGATCTAATCAGAAGATAAGGTGGGCAAACAAATCAGCTAGACTCAGCCAAAAAATTTCATCAGCGCCACGGTCGGTCGTCGACCGCACATAGTTGTAGTCGACCTCAACCTCTCAGTCTCCAAACCCAGGGAGGTCAGTCGACCGCACAGCTGACTGTCCGCATCTCTGTCACTATTGTTGCCGCTAACTGCTTTTCGTTTTCTTCGATCCCTCACTTCAAACATTCTACTTGTATCACCATTTTCTCTTTACACTGAATAAGTATGCAAGACATAAACCCAATAGAAATGTCGCTCTCCACTTGTAGGTGATGCATATGCGAGACGCCAGCGAGAACCCTCTCTCTCTTGGTGTCCAATTCTGCATCTTCTTTTGCCAAACAAAATGAGTTGGGAAATCAACATAAGTGTGTGCCCTGGTAGTTGGATAAGTATTGTTCGCTTCAAACCACTCGGTGAGCATTGTTTTAGAAGATCTATCGGAATTAACAACCTCATCAGGGTCTTGATTTTTAGCAAAATAAACCAAATTCTCACCAAGAAGATGATACTGAAACCTCTCAACTGGCACAAATCTTCTGTGAATTCTATATTCAAAAGTCCTCCAAGCTGCATACTGTGTGTCAAGGTACCGCTTTATCTCATCAAATTTGTGTGCAAGATTATTTTGAACTGCAGTCACTTGATCTGATCCGTTACTGACATACTTGAAAAGATATTTAACTGCCTTTCATTGATTTCACACTTCTATATTCTTGTGCACTGGTACCAGACGTGCATTACAAAGAACTACCCATGAACTATCAAGTGTCACATTCTTTTATGTAGTAGAAGGTCCATCTTTACGCCTCCTATAAACTGGATGGCCGTTATTGTTGATTGTTGATTGTTGTATGTTCATTAAAATTTTCGGATACTTCTTTAAACATTTTCACTTGTTCATGCAAGGACATACAAATTGTATACACCACAAGGTCCATGGAACATGTGCGATGATGGGATAATTTGCATGTGCACAAAATCGCAACAAATGGGATAATTTGTATGAAAAGAGTGTCGAACCCATAAGGACTAATTATTTTATTGAGTACCAAAATTTACTAGATTAACTATTATTTGGAAAATATAAAAATATGATAAAAATAGCAACTAAACTAAATTAAAATAAATAAAAAGAACTAAACTAATTTAAAAAAAGAAATCTGATTTTTTTTTGTTTATTTATAGAAAAACTAATTCTAGGTCTTTTGATTTCACCTAGTTAATCGCACACAATTCATAATTTCATGTAACAAGAAATTCTACTTTTTCAAGTTGTAGACAAAAATTTCCTCTTTATTCAGTGTTTTCTATCGAACAACACCAAAAATATTCTCAACTAACAGTTCATCATATCTCTATACAAATTCAATTAATTGAAGACTCATTAAGTTCTATGGAATTCTTTATAGTCACATTAATCGGTTAAATTATTTCTAATTTCGCTCAATTAATGGTATTTAATTCTATAATTTTAAATCACAAGTTACCTCTCGGCATCCCATATGATTCAATAAATCATACAATAGTTGGCCATACAATTGTTAGCATTAAGAACAAAAATTAAACACACAACCATGAAAAAATAGAATTATAAAATAACATGGAATTAAAATTGTGTCTCAAAATTAGGCTACATCAAAGCCCTAGAAAAATAAAATTAGTTCATGATAATTTTACAACTAACAAATATGTTTTTGGATTGCATAACATAAAATACAAATTAGAAAAGAAAGAACTAGTTTTTGTTGGACACTTGAAGTTGGAAGCCAAAATCTTGAAGTTGCCACTTTCTTTTTCTCTTTCTTTTTCCTCTTCCCTATCATTCGAAATCCGTGCCCTCCTTTCTCTCTCCTCCGAGTCCTGTGCTCTCCTTCTTTTCTCTCTCCTCTCGATTTTTGTCTTTCCTTGGGTCTAATGCTGCCTAGGGCTGTTCATCGGTGCGAAACCGAACCGAACTGAAAATAACCGAACCGAACCGAAATTTTCGGTTTGGTATATTTGAAACCAAAATCCGAACCGAAACTGATAAAATTTTGGTTTGAACCGAACCGAATTTTATCGGTTCGGTTCGGTTAATAACCGAACTAACCGAAATTTTTAGTACAATAGTTCTTCACTTCAAACCAGTTTGATCAACAATGGTTGGGAGGCTTCAAAAAGTGTTAGCCAGCAGCTTCTAGTTCAGTTAAGTCTTCGTGTACCATTGAAAGAAGTGAAGGCTATAAGTCTCAAATTAACCTGTGGATTGAAAATGGTCAGAAACTAAACTGTGATAATCATTCTGCAGAAAAGGTTGCTAAAGTGGGTAAAGTAAGTAGAAAAAGATCCAGACCTGAAGAGAACCCCCGACCAAGGCCGAAAGATCGGCAAATGATTCAAAACCGTGTAAAGGAGCTGCGTGAAATTATTCCCAATGGAGCTAAGGTGACTTAATCAATTTTTGAAGCCTTGAGTTGATTATTTTGCTTTACTTTTCTAATCTTATGATTTGAGATGGAGCTTTTGAAGTGCACTTGCATAGGAGCTTAGTTTGAGATGGATCCTAGGGGTATAATTTATTTTGGTCCAAAAAAAGTTCGGTTTTTTGTTCGGTTCGGTTTATTTAGAAGCCAACCAAAAACCGAACCGAACTCTCTAAAAAAACTTCGGTTTGGATCAAAACCGAATCGAAAACCGAAAACCGAAAACCGAAAAACCGAACCCAATTGGTAAATTTCGGTTCGGTTCGGTTCGGTAATCGGTTTTAACCAAAGTATGAACAGCCCTAATGCTGCCCACCTACTCCGGAAAACAGAGCTGCCTTCTCTATTTTTTCTTTTATTTTATTTTCTTTTCTGATTTGTGCTCCCTCCGGGTTGCGTGCCATTCATTCTTTATATATAGGGAAACATAAGGTTAGGGTTAGTTAAATATGGTTAGATTAGTTAATTAGGGTTAGTTAATTAATTGACTAATTAAAATCCATAGATTAAGTTTAATCTATAAATTTTAAACTAATCAATTAACTAACCTAATCCAACTCCGGGTTGTTCTTTATTTTTAATTTATTTTTTTATTACAAAATTTCATTTCACCTCCTAATTAACCATAATATTTTTTATTTGTTCTTCAAAGGGCCAATTTGTAAACACGTGCAGTTGAGTGTTTGAATCTTCCATAAATCTTCACATAAAATCAATTTGAATTTTTGAAATTTTTATCCTTGCACTCTTCCTTAATTTCCCAAAAAATGCTCTCATTTTTTACTTATTCATCTCATTCCTACAAAAACAAACAAATAAATAAAATTTAGTAGAAATAAGATAAATTTTAAAGAATTAAACGAGAACTTGCAACTTTAATGCGTAAAAAGAGTAATAAATTCATGTATAAATTTCACTCATTAAATACCCCCAAACTTAAGATTTTGCTTGTCCTCGAGCAAAAAATAAAACCATAAATAAAAGGATTATAATCATAATTAGTCTCAACTCCTCACACCCAAATTACTTATCATGCAAGCATCAAATTTTGAACTTAATACATAAACAATAGTAAATGAAGGAAAACTAAGCATACTAACTTTTTTCAGTGCAATTATTCATACATAATTCTCAACCCAATCATATTTGTCATGCATTTAATGTAATTATATCATGTAACAACTCCATCTGTGATCACCCCTCCTTACTACTACAAACCGAGTAGTAAACTAGAGGTTTTTTTGTGTGTGTGTGAATCTCTCTCTCTCTCTCTCTAAGTTGTTACTTGCCTTTTGACGTGAATGCAAAAATTTGTGATGAATTCACCTGGTCACTCAACAAGTCACAAACTTAGAGTGTTTTTGCATACTCGTATTTCAAGTTGTCGTTTGATGTAAAAGTACACATTGGTGATGAATACTCCTAGTTACTAAACAAGTCAAAACATTAAGTAGATAGAACCTTATTCATTCAATTATTTAATCATTATCACTCAATTTATTTAATCCCTGTTTAGGACTAGATCAAAGGGGATAATTACAAGAAAAAACATCACATTTCACTATGTAATCACATGACTCTCACAATTTTGTAAGGAATTGTGAATTTCAATAATACTAAAAAAAAGTATGCTTAATATTGCTTTATAAGATATTTCATATCCTTAAAAAAAATCAATGCTTTAGCACAATAAAAAACTCAAAAGCGTAACAATAAGCATAATTAAAGTCCCCCTTTTTTTAATCTTTTCAAATATATATAAAATAAAGTAAAAATTGTACCCCTTCCCCCAAACTTGAATATCACATTGTCCTCAATGGGTAAAGAAAAAGAAAAACAAAAATAATGAGAGAAGTTCAGAATTGCTCGCCTGATTCATGTTAAAATTCTGGTTGAATGACATTCATTGTTTTGGTGATATCTGAAGCTGTAGATGTCTAAATTGCCTGATTCTTATTGCGTTTAAAAGCTACGATAATTTTCTTCAATCGCTCTTTGAAACACTTTTCCAGATTTGGACTCTATCCTGCTAAAAAACAGCCATCAAAGTAGGTCTAGAAAACAACTCCGCCGGAAAACCCCCAAACTTATGCAATTCTATAAAATAAAATAAAAAACTAAAATTAAAGTAAACTAAAAGAAAAAGAAATTCTAATGGTAGTAAAAATAAAACATAGGTTGCCTCCCAAGAAGCGCTAAGTTTTAAGTCTTCAGCCAAACGTTCTCCATCTATCACTTAGGGTTGGCTAGATCGATGCACAACTTTTGCTTGCCAAATTTTCCATCCATATACGGCTTCAACCGCTATCCATTTATCTCGAATGTCCCCTTTGTCTCATGATGGATCTCAATGGCTCCATATGGAAAAATTCGTGTCACAACAAATGGTCTCGACAACCTAGACCTCAACTTTCCTGGAAAAAGTCGAAGTCTTAAATTGAAAAGCAACACTTTCTGCCCTACATTGAACTCCTTTCGCAATATATGCTTATCATGCCATCTTTTAGTTTTATCTTATAAATCTTTGCATTATCATAAACATCATTGCAAAATTCGTCCATCTCATTAAGTTGCAACATCCTCTTTTCACTGGCATCTTGTATATCAAAATTCAGTATCTTTATTGCTCAATAGGCTCTATGCTCTAATACCACAGGTAAACATGATTTTCCATAAACTAATTTATATGGTGACATTCCAATAGGTGTTTTAAATGTCTTCCTATAGGACCATAATGCATCATCTAACCTTCGTGCTCAATCCTTTCGTGGCATACTAACTGTCTTCTCAAGTATATGCTTCAACACTTTATTTGACACCTCCACTTGACAACTTGTTTGAGAATGATATGGTGTTGCCACATGATGAGTCACTCCATACTTAGTAAATAGAGCATCAAATTGATGGTTGCTAAAATGCTTTCCTTCCTCACTAATTATTGTCCTCGGAGTTCCAAACCGAGAAAAGATATTTTTCCTAATAAAATTCACCACAACTCTAGCATCATTGGTTGATAATGCAGCAGCTTCCACCCACATTATAATCTACAGCAACCAAAATAAATTTGTTAGAAAATGAAGATGGAAAATGACCCATAAAATCTATCCCCCAAATATCAGACAATTCTATCACTAAAATATTATTTAGAGGCATCTCATGTTTCCTAGAAATATTTCCCACTCGTTGACAATGATCGCATAAATTGAAAAAATTAAAAGAATCTTTAAAAATTGAGGGCAAAATCCTGATTGTAAAATTTTGGTTACTATTTTTGCTCCACCAAAGTGGTCGCCTGCTTCCAATGTGTGACAATGTCTGAGTATACTTTCCATCTCTTCTTCGGTACACATCTCCTTATTACTTGGTCTGTATAATGCCGAAATAAAAAATGTTCCTCCCAAAAATAATATTTCAAATCAGAGAAGAACTTTTTTTTTGTTGATAGGTTATCTAATGAGGTAGAATTTTTGATACTAAGTAATTAACTATGTCGACATAACATGAAGCAGTTCGTATAACCATCAAATACTCATATGGAAACTTTCATTGATTGGTTTAACCTACAGTTCGTTTGCACCATCATGCTCAATCCTAGATAAATGATCGGCCACCACATTTTCAACACCCTTCTTGTCCTTTATCTCCAAATCAAAATCTTGTAGAAGTAAAATTCAGCGAAACAATATTGGTTTAGCATCCTTCTTTGCAACTAAGTACCTGAGAGCTGAATGATCCGTATAAACAACCACCTTTAAACCTATCAAACAAGATCAAAATTTATCAAAAGAAAACACAACAGCTAATAATTCTTTCTCAGTAGTAGCATAGTTAAATTGAGCTTCTGTCAAAGTCCTACTTGCATAATAAATAGCATGAAAACTTGTATTCTTTCTTTGCCCTAAAACAGCTCCTATTGCAAAATCACTAGCATCACACAATAATTCAAAAGGTAAATTCCAGTATGGTGCAACAATTATAGGTGTTGAAATCAATTTCTTTTTCAATGTTTCAAAAGCATGCAAGCAATCGTGAGAAAATTCAAAAGTGTATCTTTAATAAAAATATTGCAAAAGAGGTTTAGTCTTTATCAACCATTGATAAAACCCTGTATGCCCTAAGAAACTTCTTACTCCCTTCACATTTGTGGGTGGTGGTAGTTTTTCAATGACATCAATTTTAGCTCGATCTACTTCAATTCCCTTGAAGGAAATTTTGTGGCCAAGCACTATCCCTTCTCCCACCATAAAGTGACATTTCTCCCAATTAAAGACTAAATTAGTTTCCTCGCATCACTGCAAAACCAAAGCCAAGTTACATAAACAATTATCAAAAGAATACCCCAAAACCGAGAAGTCGTCTATGAAGACTTCAATAAAATTTTCCACCATATCAGAAAATATTGACATCATGCATCGCTCGAATGTGGCTAGAGCATTGCAAAGACCAAAAGGCATCCTTCTATATGCAAAGGTTCCATACGGGCAAGTGAAAGTAGTCTTCTCCTGATCTTTGGGAGCTACAACAATTTGATTGTACCCGGAATAGCCATCGAGAAAACAATAGTAGGTATGATCAGCAAGTCTTTCTAGCATTTGGTCAATGAAAGGTAAGTGAAAGTGATCTTTTTGAGTTGCCTCATTGAGTCTTCGATAATCTATGCACACTCGTCATCTCGTAATTGTTCTCGTTGGTATAAGTTCATTGTCATCATTCTTTACTACAGTTATCCCTCCTTTCTTTAGCACAATATGAACTGGACTCACCCATGCACTATCTGAAATTAGATCGATAATTCCAGCATCCAAAAGCTTCAAAACTTCTTTATGCACCACTTCTTGCATTAATGGATTTAATCTTCGTTGTGGCTGAACTATTGGCTTGAAATTATTCTCCATCAAAATTTTATGCATGCAGATTGACGGACCGATCCCCTTTATATTTAAAAATTTTCAACCCAAGGCTATCTTATGCTCTCTCAAAATTCTCAGCAACTTCTCTTTCTCAACTTTATTCAAAGAACCATTAATAATAACAGGAAAAGTGGAGTCTTGGTGTAATACCCCGTATGAGATGGGCCTTCATGGTGGGCTTAGTGATTAATTCATTGTTAGATGGGCCTATAGATTTGGTAGTGTGTATATAGCCTATAGAAAGAATGAATTAATTACTGTGGGGCCATGGTGTTCATGGTAGGTGGTGGTGACTTAGTCCCATATGGAAGGTGGTTTATGATTGTGTGTGTATATATTAGGAAGGGTATGATCAAGAGATACCAACTAGTCATGACACCTTTTGAAAGGAAGCCTGTGGTGGGCAATTGTTAGAATTTGTCTAAGCCGGCCTTGGGGCATTACAAAATGGTATCAGAGCCGACTTTCGACATGGATTGCGGGTAAGAGTGGGTGAGATGTATGCCTAAGAGAGAGCTGATATCAGTACGCTAGTAGTATGACCAGGGGCAATACGCTAGCAGAATCAGGATACTCCACTCCACATCGGCTAGAAAGACGATCAGTATCAGCTTGCGGGTCCCAGGCTCAGCGAGGACGCTGAGTTCTTTAAGTGGGTTGTATGTAATACCCCATATGAGATAGGCCTTCATAGTGGACTTCATGATGGGCTTAGTAATTAATTCATGGTTAGATGAGCCTATAGATTTGGTAGTGTGTGTATAAAGCCTATAGAAAGAATGAATTAATTACTATGCGGCCATGGTATTCATGGTAGGTGGTGGGAACTTAGTCCCACATGGAAGGTGGGTTAGTATTGTGTGCGTGTATATATTAAGAAGCCTATGATCAAGAGGCACCAACTAGTCATAACATCTTTTGAGAGGCAGCCTGTGGTGGGCAGTTGTTAGAATTTGTCTGAGCTGGGCTCGAGGCGTTACACTTGGCCTAAGAAGGCATACCTCAAATTAGATGGCAGCAGTTTTAGCTCGAGTTTGGGTGGTTCCTCTATTGATAATGAAGTCTTTAATATCCCCACATCTTCGAATTTTAGCTGAGATGAAGGATGAATAACTGGTGCAGCTTCCAAATACCGTAAACACTCCAAAACCTTGTCATTCTCCGATTCAATAGTTGCTGACTTTTTTAGGCATGCTTCTAGCAGTAATTTTGCAACTCCACCCCCATGTGTCTCTGCCACTGCTATATCAATTTCGATGACTTGAAAACATGAGTGGACTTCAGAAGGAAGCTCCATGGACTTAAAAACATCAAAAGTTACTTGCTCATCATCAACCTTCAAAGTAAGTTTTCATTGCTGGACACCAATCAAGGTCCTCCCTGTAGCTAGGAATGGTTGCCTCAAAATCAACAGGATTTGATCATCTTCCTCCATGTCAAGCACTATAAAATCAGCTGGAAATATGAATTTGTCTACCTTTACCAAAACATCTTCAATTATCCCTCGGAGGTACTTGATAGATCTGTCCACCAACTGCAAAGAAATTGTAGTGGGCTTTGCTTCTCCAATACCAAGTTTCCTGAAAACCGAAAAAGGTATAAAATTAATACTTGCCCCTAAATCACATAAAGCTCTATGAAAAGAAGAATTTCCAATAGTGTAAGGAATCGTAAAACTTACTGGATCTTTAGTTTAGGAGGTAATTTCTTTTGTAAAATTGCACTACTCTCTTCGGTTAGCATAACCATCTCATGTTCCTCCAACTTTCGCTTGTTTGATAAGATATCCTTCAAGAATTTAGCATATTTTGTAATTTGTTCCAAAACTTCAATAAGAGGAATGTTAATATGCAGTTGCTTAAAAATACTTAAAAATTTAGAGAATTGATTATCAAGCTTATTCGTTTTAAGTCTTTGCAAAAAGGGAATTGGTGGATCATAAGGCAAATTATGATAAGTTTCAGAATTAAACTCCCTGAAAACCGTAATGTTTGAAGCTCCTTTACTTTTCTTAGAATTCTTAATATGATGGTTTTCCACATGCTACGTTTTTTCCTTTAAAATTGGTTTGTATTCATCTTCCTTTTCAACCACATTTTGTTTGGTACTTGTTCTTGTGGCTGCTCAATTGTTCTCCCGCTTCTTAGTGTTATTGCTTTAACATGCTGCTTAGGATTTAATACAGTGTTACTGGGTAAGGTTCCTACTGCTTTCTCTGTAAGAATATTTGAAAGCTGACCAATCTGAGCCTCAAGTCTGCGAATTGAAGCCGAAATTGAAGTTGCAACATTTTAGATCGCCAAATATGTCTTTTTCATGAACATTTCCTCAAGTTTCAGCTTCTTTTCTTGCTGTAGAAAATGTTGAGGTGGTCTAATTGCTCATTGATTGTTGTTCAAAGAAAAATTAGGGTGATTTTTTCATCCTGGATTATACGTGTTCAAATAAGGATTGTTTTATTTTTGATAGTTGGACACATAATTTGCTTGTCCAGAATTTGGTTAAGCAAAAAGATTTCCCGCTCGGTAATTAATACTTGAGTGATTTCCTGCACAATGATCACAACTAATATTAGTTTGAATATTAACATTCATATTACCTAATTGTTTTGATAAGGTAGCAATTTGTACACACATTGTGGTAATAAGATCAAGTTCAAAAACTCCAGCTGCTTTTTTAGGCATTGTTCTCTAAAGACCATTGATAATTGTTGGATGTCATTTCCTCTAAAAGTTCATAGGCTGCTTCATGAGTTTTGCGCATCAGTACACTTCCTGCTGCTGCATCTACCATAGGCCAATTTGTGACTCCCAAACCATTATAGAATATTTGCACTTGTAGCTATTTCAGAAGTTCATGATGAGGACACTTTCTCAATAGCTCTTTATACCTCTCATATGCATTATACAAAGAATCAATCTCAAATTGAGTGAATATGGTAATGTCATTCGTTAGTTTCGATGTTTTTGCTGGAGGAAAATACTTAGCCATAAATTTTTGTGCTAATCCCTCCTAAGTTGTGAAGACACCTGGTGATAGTGAATTTAACCAAGCCTTTACTTATCTCTGAGTGAAAAAGGAAAGAGTCTCAATCAGATTGCATCATCTGACACTCCATTGTGCTTGAAAGTATCACAAATTTCTAGAAAGTTTGCAATGTGACCATTAGGATCCTCGTATGATAGTTTTGAACAGTTTGTTGAATCATTTGAATGATCACCGGTTTAATTTTAAAATTGTTAGCTTCAATAGTAGGCCTTTTAATACTTGAAGTTGCTTTATTAACTAAGGGCATAACATAATCCCTTAAAGCCTTATTTTCCTACTGGTTTGCCATGGATAAAGAGGTTCTATATTAACTAAGGGCATAGCATAATCCCTCAAAGCCTTATTTTCCTACTGGTTTGCCATGGGTAAAGAAGATGTGGTAATTTCTCGCTTTTTTTTCTGATCTGACGTAGAGTTCTCTCAATCTCGGGATCAAAAAGTGTAGGCTCTAATGGTTTAGATCGGGGCATATACTTCTAAGTCCTGAAATATAAATAAAAGAAAAATTAGTCAAAATAATATTTCTAAACAAAATAAAGTAAAATAAAATAAAAACCGAAATTAATAACAATAAAAGAATAATTAGTCTCCAGCAACAGCGTCAAAAACTTGATGGGATAATTTGCAGGCGCAAAAGATCGCAACAAGTAGTATAGTTTAAATGAAAAGAGTGTCGAACCCACAAGGAATAAATATTTTATTGAGTACCAAAATTTACTAGATTAACTACTATTTGAAAAATCGAAAATATGATCAAAATAGCAACTAAACTAAATTAAAATAAATAAAAGAACTAAACTAATTAAAAAGAACAAAATATGAAATTTTTTTGTTTATTAATAGCAAAACTAATTCTAGGGCTTTTGATCTCACCTAATTAATCGCACACAATTCATAATTTCATGTAACAAGATATTCTATTTTTCCAAGTTGCAGACCAAAATTCTCTTTTTATTTAAAGTTTTCTCTCGAACAACACCAAAAATATCCCCAACTAACAGTTCATTATATCTCTATTCAAATTTAATTATTTGAAGACTCATTAAGTTTTATGGATTTTTTTGTAGTCACATTAATCACAGTAAATCATTTCTAATTTTGTTAATCAATGATGTTTAATTCTATAATTCTAAATCACAAGTTACCTATCAGCATCACCCATGATTCAATAAATCATACAATAGTTGGCCAAACAATTGTAAGTATTAAAAACAAAAATTAAACACACAACCATGGAAAAATTAAATTCTAAAATAAAATGGAATTAAAATTGTGTTATCAAAACTAGGCTACATCGAAGCAATAGAAAAATAAAATTAGTTCATGATAATTTTGCAACTAATAAACATGTTTTTTGGATTGCATAATAAAAAATAAAAATTAGAAAAGAGAAGAAAGAACTATTTGTTGTTGGAAGCTTGAAGTTGGAAGCCGCAATTTTGAAGTTGCCACTTTTTTTCTTGTTCTTTTTCCTCTTCCCTATCCTTTGAATTTCGTGCCCTTCTTCCTCTCTCCTCCGTGTCCCAAGCTCTCCTTCTTTTCTCTCTCCCCTCGATTTCTGTCTTTTCTTGGGTCTTGTGCCGCCCACCAACTCCGGAAACAAAGCTGCCTTCTCTTTTTTTCTTTTCTTTTCTTTTCTGATTTTTTCTCCTTCCAGGTTGTGTGCCCTTCATTCTATGTATATAATGAAACAGAAGGTTAGGGTTAGTTAGACTAGCTATTTTCACGTGTGCGATGCACGCCCTAATATTTTTTTCTTTTTCAAATCAAACACCAGAAATTACAAAACAACACAGCATTAATTTTATAAAAATTTCTACAAAAATAAAAATCAAACACTTACTGGGCATCTTGTTTAGACTCAAATGACTCACAGCTGTACTTCACCATCCATCAAGCCTGTGTTCTTGCTACAAATGAATAAATTAACCCAATTAGAAACAAAACCCAATAATTTCCTCTATAAAAAAACCCATGAATTTTCCCAATAATTTCCCCTATAAATAATCCGGATGGATATAGAGGCAGCATCAGACATTTGAAAAGCCATGAGTTAAGCAAATTCAAGATCCAGTTAATATACAAATAAAAGAAAGCATCAGACCTTTCTAACCAAAATTCGAATAAAAAAAAGTAAAACCAAATCAAGATCCAGTTAATATAAAAAATGACGGCGCACGATTTTCAACGCAAGAACATGAATCGTAAAGAGTACCTGCTTGGCTGCCGCCGCTCTTCTTGGCGGTGATCTCACCTGAGCTCTCTCCGACCACAGATCTGACAGCCACCTCGCGATCTGACGGATGAGTTCGAAGGGAGCAGCCGATCACATAATCATCGCAGATTTTTTCAAATCAATAAAGCGTAAACCTAATAAAATTCATCGCTAACAAATCAACAACTAATCATCTATAACCCAAGTTCAAAAATCCAATATTTCAATCATAGATCAGGTTTTCAATACAAATCAGATTAAAGATCAAAACTTCAACAGTAATGTTTCTTTTAAACAACTCAACAATAATAAACAAACCAATTAAATGATAAAAAAACAAATTATCTGAGATTTATCCATACATAGATCGAACTACAACAAAAATTGCTCCAAAATTAGCGAGAAAAAAAAACCCGGATCTAATCGACTGCGATTCTGAGTAACTAAAATGAACCAGCTGATGATATACAAATAAAGATCGAGAAAATAGAGAAATCTGATACCTTGGATTCTGAAAGATGTGGATAATAGAAACCCTAGCCTCATCGAATGGGGAGGGGAGTCGAAGGGGAGAGGGCGTACGCCGCGCTCTGCATTTTTCGCGGTGGTCGCGCGACGCGAGGGATGAGGAAAGAGAGAGGCGGTGGGGATTTTGAAAGAGAGGGAGAGGAATCGACCGCGGGGGGGGGGGGGGGGGGGTGGGGGGGGGGGTGTTGAGATAGAGAGATATTGATTTGAGTGAGAGAGAGATTGAAGTAAATGTGAAGTGAAAATTACGCTTGTGCCCTCTAATTGTTTAGGGATCAGGGGCAAAATTGATCGAATTGACCCTATATTTTTTTTTAGCCATTTATGTTTATGGGGGCATGATAGTAAAAAGCCGTCAAAATGGGTCTTTGCTTAATAATAGTATAGATATGGTTAGATTAGTTAATTAGGGTTAGTTAATTAATTAACTAAATAAAATCCATAGATTAAGTTTAATCTATCAATTTTAAACTAATTAATTAACTAGCCTAATCCAACTCCACTCCATTCAAATACGGGTTGTTCTTTATTTTTAATTTATTTTTTTATTACAAAATTTCATTCCACCTCCCAATTAACCATGATATTTCTTAATTGTTTTTCAGATTGTCAATTTGTAAATACGTGCAGTTGAGTGCTTGAATCTTCCATAAATCTTCACATAAAATTAATTTGAATTTTTGAAATCTTTATCCTTGTACTCTTCCTTGATTTCAGAAAGAAAAAAAATGCTCTTATTTTGTACTTATTCATCTCATTCCTAAAAAAACAAATAAATAAATAAAATTAAGTCGAAATAAGATAAATTTTAAAGAAATAAATAAGAATTTGCAACTTCAATGCGTAAAAAGAGTAATAAATTCATGTATAAATTTCACTCATCATGCGTCAACACTAAACTGTGTTGGAGTGGGTCTGCATCTTTTTCCAGGATCTCAGTTTGCACAAATTGACCTATTTCGGAAGGAGTCTTGATCTTTGAAGTGGGCTCAAAGGTGATGAGTATGTGAGAATAGAGTAACCCACTTTTATGAAACCCAACAATCGAGAGATCTGCAATGAAAGTTAGCAAACAATTTAGATACTCTTAACAAACAAAAAAAGTTCATCGATTTTACTGAGAATAAGAATATTACATAAGTAAATGTATCAATCGATATTGTATATTCTTACCAGCCACAACCCTGCTGAAACACTAATCTTTTACCAAGTCTTCGAGCAACTGGTTGAGTTTCATATGAAAAACTCGTCCTATAATATTTGGGTGATCAACAGCTTTTTGTCCGCCGAAGAGCATCTGTAGTCGTTGGCAAATTCGCCAAATTTTGCAAATTTTGGCAAAGAAGGCGCTGTAGTCGTTGGCCAAATACTCAAAATTTGGGTTGCGACGCTACAGTAGTCGGCTATATTTGGCAGCCGAAATGGCAATTGCCAAAATATAGCTAACGGAAGATGATTTTTCGTCGGAGAGATCGGACGCAAGATAATTTTCCGTCGGCGAGTTTTTTTTCACGCGCACTCATCGGACGAGGGATTATTCCCCATCCGATGAATTAAATTATTTTTTTAAATTTTTTTTTTGAAGGACGGTAGACAATCTACCGTCCAACAAATAGAATGCTAAAGACAAAAGCCTTGGACGGTAGATGACAATCGCTCGTCCCAAGAAATTGAACATTTTTTATTTTTCTTTTTAGCTTTATTTTGTCATTTTCTCACTTCCTTCACTGCTCCATCTTTTTATATATAAAAAAAAATTTGTCCTTTTCCCTCACTTCAATGCATTTATATATATATATATATATATATATATATATATATATATAGATATATATATATATATAAATGCATTGAAGTGAGGGAAAAGGACAAATTTATATATATATATATATATATATATATATATATATGAGTAAAAGGGATATGAGCAATTTGCTTATTTAGTAAATGAGCAATTGATTATGTGGCATGCATGTGATACATTGGACAACTAATCCTTTTAATGATTTTCCAATCACATGTATGCCACATCATCAATTTCTTATTTACTAAATGAGCAAGTTGCTCATACCCCTTTTTCCATATATATATATATATATATATATATATATATTATTTAAATTTCTGAGACGAAAGATAATCTTTATATATATATATTTTATTTAAATTTCTGAGACGAAAGATAATCTTCCGTCTGAGCCAAATTTTAGCTTTTGACGACTACAATGCAAACCCATTTTTCCCATTTCTATTTGCCAAATACCCAAAATCTGATTCAAGACGACTACAGATGCTCTAATGACTCCCAGTAGTCCTGAACTTATGGGAATTTTCTTTCGTACTGACCCATTTTTGAAAATATTGACAGAACTAACCCACTTTCATAAATATTTACCAAACTGACCCAGTTTTTGACACGTCAGCATAAAATGTTATTGGCAATAATGACATATGTTACTTTCCGTTGTTTCCGGTAGCGGCACCTGCATTTTTTTTTCCGTTGCCGCTATTGGGAGTAACAACATTAATACATCTCGCATTTACTTAAAAGCTCTCTAACTTGAGAAAAAAATTATAAGAGAAAACATTTTATAATTGATGCCGCTATTCCTAATAACGAAAACATTAATATGATGCCGCTATTGGCAATATTTGCATCAGTATAATTCCCCTAAAATTTTTTGGTGGAATTGAAGGATGCTCGGCATCAACGTCCCAAAGCCATGGCGGCAACTCCCTCCTCTACTTCCTTCATCATCAAGAAAGATTAAGAAGGCATATTATCCGAAAAAACAAGTAATCATCAGATTCATTCTCATCCTCCTCATCTTTCTCGTTCTCATCCCCCCAATCTTCTTTCACCTCCGTCTCAAACGCTTCAACCAGGTCAGACAGATTCAACTCAACCCCCACCATCTTCCTGTTGTTATAACCCTACACTTAGCTTAGCTTGGTTTTTTTGGTTTGTAATTGGTTGCAAATGAGGATGAAGAGGTGTAGGTGGGTCGAGAACCCCCCTTTCGTCTACTCTTATGGAGGGGATTCGAGCCGGGTAGGTGAGTCAAATCTTCTCTTCTTCTGTTACTTACAATATTTCTTTCTTGAAAGTTAGTAGTTGAATGAATTTTGAAGTGGCAATGTTTAATTCTGTTGGGTATTTGAATAAGATGGAAGCGTTTCGAGCTGCATTGAATCCCAAGTTGATTGCATTGAGATTGATGTTACGCGTTCTTCTAATGGCCAATAATTTGCTCTACATGATAGGTGGGATCTCTCTCTCTCTCTACGTCATGGAGATGATGATGATGATGATGATGATTATGATGATGATGATGATAGCAGCATCAGCTTAATGTTTCCTCTATTGCCAATAGCAGCATCAGCTTAATGTTTCCGTTATTGGGAATAGTAGGGATGGCAAGTGGGCCGGGTCAACCGTCGACCCACCTGCGACCCGCCGGTATAACCTGACCCGTGAAATTGCGGCTCGGGTTCGGGTTGAACCCGTGAACAGTAACGGGTCGACCCGGGTCGCCAATTTATCGGATCCAACCCGCCTAACTCGGCCCGCGAACCCGGTTAAAATTCGCCAACCTGCCCGCCAACCCGCGGGTTGCAAACCGTTTGATCCGAACGGGTTAAACGTTCGACCTGCCCCGGGTCAAACGTTCGACCTGCCCCGGGTCCAATGGGTCGCAAGGCCGTTGGCCTGGGTACTGTAGCACAGAGCCACTCAACGGCTCTTATAGCCGATTTTGTGGGTTTTTTTGGTTTTTTTTGTTGTTGTTATTTTAAGCCTATAAATACCCCCCCAAAACCCTATCAAAGAATTCACAAAAAACTCTCTTACTCTCTCTACTATTGTAACTCATTTCTAAGGAATTTTTGAACAATTGAAGTATTCAACAAGCAAGTCTTCAAAGCATATACACGATCAAATTCCGATCGTATTGAAATCAAAATTCAACAACGTCTTCAACTCTTCAACTCTCGTCCAACTCCAAGTGATCAAGTCTTCAACTCTCCTTCAAGCTCTCTTCAACTCTTCAATTCCGGAATCGCTTATTTCTACTTCTACTTCTATTCTTATTTTCATGGAATTTTTTATATACGCGTATCCACGGTGAACAGTATCAAAATTTCATACCTCTCTTCTTATTTAATTTTTGTTGTAGTTATAATTTTTTTTGGTTTTTTGATCTTCTTTATCTCAACCCTCTTGTTTTCTAGATTTTTTTTTATAACTCATCGCTTCTACATTATGTAGTTTTTTTTTACACACATTACTACATTATGTCTAGATCACGCGGTAGCGGTCGTAGCCAAAGTGGGCAAGATTCCACCGGTACTTCCCGTAGGCCACCAATTGTCCCAATTAGTGAGCCCGCTGAAGAGTACCATGATCCTCCTACCAAACAATGGGGTACACACAACGTGGTTGTAGGTGACATACAATTAGAACAACAACAACAACCAACCAACCAACCGAAACCACACAACCCCGTAGTAGTAGGAAAAGTAGAGGAGAAAGTAGTGATTGGCATAAGTTTTACAATTATATCCCGGACGAAGAAACTCCGGGTATAGGTTTGAAAGTTTGTAAAATATGTTCTAAGGCATACAAATTCAAGAGGGGTGATGGCACCGGTACAATTAGTAGACACATCCAACATAACCATAAAAACCTTCTTGTTGACCTACCCGGCCAACAAAAAATCAATTCTAGGACCGGTCTAGTTGATAGCCACCTTTATAATCCCAATCTTGTTCGTCGGGAAATGGCCCGATTAGTAATAAAGGAAGAGTTACCATTTTCCTATCCCGAGAGTAGGGACTTGGAAAATTTTAATCAAACGGCCTTAAATCCTCATTTTAGAAGAATCCCGAGAAATACTTGCAAATCGGATTGTTTTAAAGTGTACAATGATATGAAGGACGCTTTGATTGCAATTTTATGGAGTTTAATTTGTAGGGTTAGTTTAACTTCGGATTGTTGGACGGGTGTCAAAAATATTCCAACGATGAGAATAACCTGTCATTAGATCGACAATGGTTGGACTCTTCAAAAAAAGAATCATATTACTTGTCGCGTTGCCGTATCCCTATAGTGGCGCTGAAATAGCAAACCATATTTTAGAAATTTGTGATGTTTTTCATATTCGCGATAAAATTATGTGTATTAGTTTTGATAATGTATCTAACAACAATGCAACAATTACTACTTTAAAATCCGCATTAAACCCTCCATCTGACAATATTTTTCATATTAGATGTGCATGTCATATTTTAAATTTATGTGTTCAAGATACAATAAAAATATCTGATCCATATATAGTTAAAATTAAAAATTGTGTACATTTCATTGCATTAAGTCCCAGCGTATTTCAAGAATGGAAAAATTGGTGTAGGATTTCAAATGTACCTTTTAGAAGATTTCCAAAGGATGTTAAACACCAATGGAACTCTACTTTTGATTTACTATATGTTGTTACCGAATATAAAGTAGTTGTAAATAATTTTTGTATCACAAAAAATATGCACAATTTTGAAACGACTCCCACCGATTGGTATTATGCTGAATCTTTGTTGAAATTTTTAGAACCTTTTAAAACCGCAACTTTAAAATTTTCAAAAACATATGAATCTACTTCTAGTAGAATTTTTATTTTATTAGTTATTATGATGCAAATATTTAACGAAATGTTAAATGATACTTATGTTGGTGATATTGTAAAACCTGTATACAAAATTTTTTTGAAGTATTATTTTCCTCCTCCTATGTTGATTTGTGTTGCTACCGTTATGGATCTCGTATCAAATTAGAAGGTACGAAGAGTTTGACTGAAATATTTTTTGCTTTACTTGGAAAAAATGTAGAAATAGTAATTGATTGCGCTACTTTTTTAGTTCAATTTGAATCTACATTAAATAACTTGTATGATTATTATGATAAATATTTTGCTTCTAATAGTACAACTTCTGTAGTTAGTTCTTCTTCTGGTAGTTCCAAAGGTAAGGGTAAGAGTAAATTTGATGATAGAATATTTAATTTACTTGCACAAATTCAATCCAAAAAACCTAGGACTAATCAACCAAATGAATTAAATTGGTATAACCAACAAGATTCTGAGTCTTCTTCTTCTCCACTAAATATTTTACAATGGTAGAAAGACCATGAACACACTTATAGTATTCTGTCAATTATGGCTAAAGATTTACTAACTCCTCCTGTCTCTACAGTTGCTTCTGAAAGTTTATTTTCTTCAAGTGGCAGTATTCTAACTGATTACAGGAATCGCTTGAAGCCCGACACGTTAGAGATGCTCGTTTGCACAGAAGACTAGCTGAAGGCTGAAGATAGGACACAAGGGAAAACATTATTAACGTCCACAAGTGGGAGCAACTCGCCGGAAGAACAACAACAACAACAATAGCAACCAAAATGAAGAATTCAAGACCAACAACAACAAATTCAAGGCCATCAACTTCAAGACAATTGTAAATCGATAAAAAAATTGTATTATATCTGTGCTTGTTATTTCAAATTAGAAAAATTGAAGTAATAAATTGAAATTGTATATAAGAAATATGTTAGTATATAAAACATATTTGTGAATTGAATTCTTCATTTCATTAGAAATTGTTAAACTTGTATAACTTAAATTCATATGAATAATATTTCAATATTTTTTTCCAATTTCACTCTTTCAATCTTATTATTATTACTACGATTTTTAATGTTTATTATTATTATTATTATTATTATTATTATTATTATTATTATTATTATTATTATTATTATTATTATTTTAAGTTAAAAAAAAACCTATCTGTCTAAACACGGGACAACCCGCGGGTCGACCCGACCCGACCCGGGTTGGACCCGAAAGGGTTCACAGGTTGGGCGGGTCGCCATTTCCAATTTTCGACCCGGCCCAGCCTGGTTAAGCCACCAACCCGGCCCGAACCCTCCCAAGTCAACGTCCAACCCGGGCTGGTCCGGCCCGGCCTGGTTGACCTGAATGCCAATCCTAGGGAATAGCGGTATCAGTTAAAAGATGTTTCTCTTACATTTTTTTCCTCAAGTTAGAAAGCTCCCAAGTGAATGTGGTATGTACTAAAGCCGTTGATCCAAATAGTGACAACGTAATTTTTTTACAGGTGACGCTATTGGGAACAACGATATCAAAGTAATATATACCGTTATGCCAATAACGTTTTATGCTGATGTTTCCAAAATTGGGTCAGTTGGGTAAATATTTTTTGAAACTGGGTCAATTTGGTTAATATTTTCAAAAAGTGGGTCAGAACGGAAAATAACTCAACTTCTGGCCACTTAGGGTTACATGTGGATGTAATGGAAAGGCCAGGAGGTCCTTCCCAAGCACATATCATTATAGCATCGTTGAAAATTTTGCACCATGTATCGTGGGCCACTTGTGAACACTACAAACGAACTCACTTTCCCCGACGATTTTTTGCCCTTTTCCGGTATTTATAAACGCCGGAGATGATCCCTCCAGCGCTTCAAAAAGCGCCGCCGCAAGCGCCGTGCTTGATTCCGCCGGGGATGCGAAAGAGCTATCCTGGCATTTGAAAACGCCGCGATATGCTAATTTTAAGTCTCATAATCAATGTCTCAACAGACAAATGTAAGTCTCATAAGCCTTATTTTATTATTATTAATCAATATCTCAACAGAACTACAAAAGTGAACCAAAACAACATGCTTTGCAAACTGTGGTACAACAAGAATAAGAATTAGACATTAATCCATACACTTTTTATATATGTTTATACTACATCTTTTGATACATTACATTAAAACTTTGTTAACTAGAAAAGAATTTGCTTTACTAGAAAAGTACAATTCCCTTTCGGTACATTTCCCCTTCAGAGTTGTGTTTTCAAATGTAAAACAGTATAAACTGAAAACTTCACAGCATCAGGAAGTACTTTGAATAACTCTGCAACAAAGTGACTTCAACACATCTTCAGGATAACACTCTTCAGTAAAAAAAGATCATATTTGAAGGTAACAATGACCAGTGAGCGACGCCTGGATCATAGAGGCAGAGCAAGATTCATAGGGGATGACTCAAGAGGTAGACTCCGTTCTCGCTCCAGAGATGCGCGTCAAGACCATAGAGGTTTGACGAGCAGAGGAGTAGGAGAGGGGGGGCATAGAGCTCTGATGAAGAGTATTAACAGGGGCTCACCAGAAGGGGATAGAGGTGTTCAACATCCACCTACGACCCATAGAGGGTCGTATTTGGAAGTGTCCAAAAGATTTCTTGGGAACCCTGCAAGAGAGGAGCATCGCAGAGCTGCAAGAGACGAGCACCAGAGAGGAAACTTCTCACCGAAGAGGGAGATAGTGAAAAAGGAGGACGGGAAGGGGGAATGGGTTCTGTATAAGCACAAACGGGTTAAGAAGGCGAAGAGGAAGGCGGAGATTATGAACTCATCGTCTTCATCGGGGCGGATTAGGTCGGCAAAGCTAGCGATGTGTTACAAATGCACCAGGAGGGGGCACACCTTCCACGAGTGTACTAACGACTGGTTTTGCTATGCTTGTAAGAAATTTGGACACATTTCCAAGAATTGCCATAAGATTAAGTAGATAGGAAGCGCACACTCTGTTCCACCGCTCGTTGGGGAGCAGAGTGTAGAAGAAGGCAGCAAGGCTCATCTGCCGAAGTCGGAGGAAAGCATAGATTGTAGGAGGAAGGTCATCAAGGCCGTCATTAATCCTACCCCAATTATGGCCGAATTTGAAAGTAGATTGAGGTTTTGCATCATGCTCAAGGTTCACTTTGGGAATCCTACCATCGACTCAATCAAGGAGTTGCTGACGAAGG
The DNA here is from genome assembly GCA_017893485.1 of Hemerocallis citrina. NCBI lineage: Eukaryota > Viridiplantae > Streptophyta > Magnoliopsida > Asparagales > Asphodelaceae > Hemerocallis > Hemerocallis citrina. The sequence continues at coordinate 136,430,237 of CM030365.1, forward strand.
CCGTCAGACCCTGCTCGCGACTGAGTTGGGAAGTTCAAAAAGTGAAAGAAGATTCGTTCTTGGTCTATTGCAAAATAGAGGAGATAACTAGGGAATTATTGGCTAGCGGAAGTCTCGAAGGGGAAGACCTTTACATCACGCTGTCTAGGTAGTCGAGGAACTGTGGGGCGTTAAAAATTGACTCCTTACCGTCGGTGTGGGTTCGTCTGTTCAATGTTCCTTTCCAATGTTGGGTTAGGACGGGGTTTCAAGACCTAATTCAGAGTTGTGGCTATCTAATCTCCATAGACAAAAACACCATTACCCAGTCAAGAATAGAGTATGCGAGGCTTCAGGTAGGGGTCGAAGATCTTAGTCTTATCCCTTCGATGATTATAGCCCAGTTCGATGACGAGAGATACGAGATCAAAGTAACCGTAGAGAGAAAGAAGAAGGTGTCGTTCCTCAACTCGCCGGAGTTCTCAGGCTCGAATTCGAAGGAGGATTTCCCTCCTAAGCGAGAGGGAGATGACGAGAGAAAGGCGTCAGATTGGGAGAGACGAAATCAGGACCGTTCATCCAAGGGAGATCAGCTCAAACTAATAGATGGTCATCAGCCATTGGATCAGAGGAAAAGTAATCCACTGCGTCCAAAACAGCAAATTCAGGAAATGGGGATCACACGGGATCTAGGGGACAACAGTAGAAAGGTGATATGGGAGGGTGTAAGCGGTGCAGGGGTCAGGAGAGATGAGGCAGAGGTATGGAGAGGTCAAATCGAAGAGGTAATCACAACAATAGAGGAGTCCAACGTACGAGGTACTGTACCACAGCCACAGGCACCAAATACTCTTCTCAATGTTCCGAAGGTGACAGGGGGGCCATGAAGAGACAAGAGGAGCTGCTTATGCTGTCTTCAGCAGATTTTAAGGAGGCTGTGGAGTGTGCTGTGAGGGCGGTTACGAGGAATTTACTCCATGTGGGCCCAGGCCCAAGAATTGAAAAGGAGAAGCCCATTCTCACTTTGACTGATGTTGCCGAAATGGGCCAAAGCTCAAACCATAGTAGGCATAACCAGATTGAACAGTCGGATTTCGTTGCACGAGAGGGTTCCTCTCGTCAAAGTGGGTCAGAGGACGAGTTGGACTTGGCCGGAAGAAGTTCGGGTCATAGAGAGGGAAAAGACGTATATATCGAGGAAGAAAAAGAGCTGGGGTCTAAAGGAGAGTCTCCGACTGAAGACGTTAGAATTGGAGCCTTAGACGGGATGGGATTTGAGAATATTGACTCAGAAGGAGAGTTTGAGAGTAGGGTAAAGGCTTTAACACCATTCATCCAAGAGAGCAGAGAGAATGAACACGTTGACCAGATTTCCAACATTGTGGGGAAAGTGTCGAGGACACTAAGAGAAAGAGCAAGAGACAAATTGATAGATGGGGATCTAAGGGGCCGAGCGAGGAGGATCTTATCAGATCGGCTGCTAAATCTAAGGAGCCAGCGTCAGCTTGTGGAGGTATGTTATTTATTCTGAATTTTATTCCTGATGATAAACTACTCTATTATGCGTGTATGTTTGGGTTAGATATGGGATCCTCCAGTCTTGTCCAATTAGAGAGGGTTAACATCATTAGAGAAGAAGTCTATAGATTATCTCTGTAGAGGCTCCCTCCGTAGGTGGGAAGTATATAGGATAGACGTTTTTGGTTAATTAGTATCCATGTGTTACATCTTTTGGAATGTTAGGGGGATGCGATCAAAGGTTAAGACTAGACTAGTAAACGATACTAAGATTGTTGACCCGCATAACAAAGATTTTGAGGGACTGAGATCGCTTAGAGATTTCATATGGCGTTTCAAGACGTCGACGGGGATGTCAGGTGGAATAGCGCTAGGGATAGATTCCAAAGAGTTTGCCGTTATCGACGACATCGTTGGTGACTTTTCGATTTCTATCATAATCAGGCGTAATAGGGACGGGTGGGAGCACATGGTCACCTCAGTCTACGGGCCATGCAATGCTAGCCGTAGAGATGAATTTTAGGAAGAAATTCAAGCAATCCGAGCTAGATGGACTGGCCCGTGGGTTGTTGGGGGGGACTTCAACATAACTAGATTCATTAATGAACACCGAGGTAGGGGATCTAATGAAAGAGATAGACAATGGTTCAATCGCACCATCAACGAACTAAACCTAATAGAAATTCAGGGGAGTGATAGAAGATTTACCTAGACTAACATGCAGTCGAATCCGACTTTAGCAAAGCTAGATAGAATCTTGGTCTCTTCAGACTGGGAGGATTTATTCCCGCTTGCGACAGTTAGATCTATCCCGAGGTCTACTTATGACCATATCCCACTCATTTTGAAATAGGAATCTGGTAGAAGTAGGCAATCATGCCAATTTAGATTTGAGAAAGCGTGGACCTACAATCCAAACATTAGGAAGGTTATTAAGAACTCTTGGAAGGTAACGACACCTGCCAATGACGCGATATCAACTAGATTCTCAAACTAAGACGATTGAGAAAGTGCCTGAAGAAGTGGGCTAAGGAGGAAAATGGTGAGACCAGGAGAAGAAAAGATTTATTGGGGTTAAGGGTTCAGGAGTTGGAAACTTTGGAAGAAGATAGAAGTCTTCAACCAGCGGAGTTTGAAGAGCTAGCAACTGGCATGGCGGAACTACATCTTATTGGTGAAAGAGAAGAATGCTACTGGAGACAGTGATCCAGGATCCAATGGCTCAAGGAAGGAGACTCTAATACGGCTTTCTTTCATAAGGTGGCAAATGGGAGAAGACGACACAATCAAATAGGGGGGTTATTTATGGGAGAGGTCTGGACAGAGGACGAAACAGAGATTAGAAATCATATTGATATGTCTTTTAGAGACCTTTTGGGTAAGAAGAGAGCACTAACTTGTAAATTGAACTCAGAGATGTGGAGTGAGTCGAATATTGAGGGTAGCGAAAGCCTGGAGGAAGAGGTGCTTAAGGCAATAAAGGGACTGGGACAAGATAAGGCACCGGGCCCTGATGGGTTCCCGACTCTTTTCTACTCACATTACTGGTCTATTATTATGAAGGATTTTTTAGACATTTTCCAAGGACTTTTCGAGGGAGCGGCGCAGATTGAGAGACTGAACTATGCGAATGTGGTCATCATTCCGAAGAAGACTGAGGTTCTTAGGGTAAAAGACCTTAGACCGATTACTCTGCTCAACGGCTCCTTCAAAATCATCACCAAAGTGTTGGCTAACAGACTTTCACCACATCTGAGCGACATCGTCGACGAATCGCAAAGCGACTTAATCAGAGGGAGAGATATCTTAGATAGCATTGCGTCAGCTCACGAAATGGTGTTCAGAGGTAACAAAGACAATATTGATGGCTTTCTTCTCAAACTAGATTTCGAAAAAGCCTATGATACCGTGGAATGGGACTGCATGGAGGAGGTGCTACAACTAAAAGGGTTCGGGGCGAAATGGAGGTTGTGGATGAGGATGTGTGTGAGAAATGGTAAATCTTTCGTCCAAGTTAATGAAACGAGTGGAAAAGAAATTAGATGTAAGAGAGGACTGAGACAGGGGGATCCACTTTTGTCTCTTATTTTTACAATCATTGCCGATGGACTTGCAGAAATGAACAAGAGAGGGATACAGGGAGGAATAATCAAGGGCGTCAAAGTTAAAGGTATCACGGTACCGTTGTCAATTCTTCAATATGCAGACGATACTCTAATGTTTGGGGTGGCTCAGGTGGAGGAAATTATGTCTATTCGGATTCTGCTGAGATGTTATGAGTACTGGTCGGGATTAGTGGTTAATCTCCACAAGAGTTGTATTTTTCCACTTAGCAACAGCAATGCCGATTCGATTGAATTGACGTCCTCGTTGCTCGAATGTGAGAAAGGTGAATATCCACTCAAGTACCTAGGCACCCCTATCAGACCAAAAAACTGACTAGGGAGGATTGGGTGCCTCTGATTGAAAAGATTAAGAAGAAACTTGCAGGGTGGAAAGGAAAGTCTCTATCTTTGGGAGGTAGAATTGTCCTGATCAACTCCGTCCTTAGTAGTCTTCCAACATACCTCATGTCTATCTATGAGATCCCCAGCTGGGTTATTGAAAGAATCAATAGGTGCAGGTGCAGGTGCAGGTGCAGGTTCCTATGGAAAGGAAATTGGGAAGGCAACAAGGGGTTGCATTTGTTGAAATGGGAGAGGGTTTGTAAGAAGAGAGAGTTTGGAGGGCTGGGTATTGTCAACCTACGAGATATGAACAAGGCACTTCTCTCTAAATGGTGGTGGAAAATGCATAAATAAAGAAAGGCTTGGTGGAGCAACTCGTTCATGCGATACCAAAGACGGAAAATTGTTCGATTTGGAGAGAGATGCAAACAAGGGAAGGTGTCATTCCTTTGGAAGGGTATTGCCAAAGTGGGTGATATTTTCCATTCGAACACGATTAGCAAAATAGGCAACGGAAATAATACCAGATTCTGGAAAGACAAGTGGTGTGGGCGTAACACCCTTGAATCGCTTTTCCCTAAGCTAGCCAGTGAGGTTACTAGGGAGGATGATCTTTTCAAGGACGTGTGGAAGATGAGGAGACTGAGAATAGGGTTCAGAGGTACCTTATCTAGTATAGGAGAAACGCAGTTGGAGATGATGAAAGAGATGCTGGAGAGGGTGGAGCATCTGGAGAGGGGGGTAGAGGATGAAAGAGAGTGGACTCTAAGCTCATCACCAATGTTCTTTGTTGCAGCGATGTATGGATTTTTGAACGATGGGGGAATTAGAAATACTCAGGCTACCACTATTTGGAATTCCAAAGTTCCAAACAAGGTAAAAGCCTTCCTTTGGTTGGTACAGAATAACGCTATTCTGTCCAAGTCGAACATTAGGAAACGTAATATCCCGATCGATGTCACGTGCCAACAGTGTAACTTGGAAGAGGATGACACTACCCATATTTTCATTCATTACCTTAGAGCTAGGTTGACTTGGGAAGTCATGGATTTGGTTTTTCACACTGTACAGACACCAAATTGTATAGATGACATATGGGGTAGTTAGAGATCCAAAAACATTATGAAAGACCATAGGTAACTTTGGGACATCACAACTGGGACGATCTTGTGGTCCCTGTGGCTTGATAGAAATGATTTATGCTTTCGTAACATTAGATGTAGATTCCTTACGTTACTGCACAAAATTTTGTTCCTAATAGATGCTTGGGCAGGTCATTCAGGTACGAGGAAGAGGATTCGCTTCGAGGGGACAGGGTAATTGACGGCGATGTACTGGCCAACAATCATCTACATTCTTCTGTTGAAGGCATAGTCTGTAGGAGATTTATGTTATTTTGGGTTTATTGTAGTAGGTTTCTGACTGTAAGTGCCTTGTGCACAGTAGTATTTTGGTTGTGAATGCTGCATGTTCGTGCCGGTGTGCACTGTAGTATTTTGGATTTGTATTTGGCTTTCTGCTTGTATCCTTAATCCTTCATTAATGATATCGGTGACCTCGGTCACTTTCATTTTTTTTTAAAAAAACACACCTCAGTCCAGGTATAGAAGACCCACCATTCAGCAATTAGCAGCAAAAAAACTGATGCAACTATCCTTACAACTTGAATGTTTCGTCGTAATTAACACTCAATATAGTAAATATGTCGTTCATATGGTTCGCCGCCAACTATCCACCATCGATCTAATGGACTTGTATTTGTTGTACTTTCTATATAGGTTCTTAAAAAACAACCTGTTTTATATAAGAAAATCTAGTCACACATGATTTCTTCATTACTTGGTCATGAATTTAAGAAGCTGGATTAAGACACCAGTGCCAATAAACATAAACATATAAACTGAAGGAGTTTCACAATCAAACTGACCCCAATTCGAATACCACAACCTCTTAAGAGAACAGCATGTGCAATGGGTCTATTTCGGATATATTTCCACTCAATTTTTAAAATTTTCTAAATTTTCAAATTTTCATATTTTCAAATTTTCAAAATTTTAAATTTAATTTTTTTTTATTATTAAAATTTTTAATTTTTAATTTTCTTTAAAAAAAATTTAAAAAAATCAAAAAAAAATTTTAATTCTAAAAATATAAAGAATTTAAAACTTTTTAAATTAAAAAAAATAATTAAATTTTTAAATTTTTTTTATAATTTTTTTATAAGTTTTGGATTTTTTAAAATTATTTTTAAAGTTTTTAAAGTTTACATTTTTTAAAGTTTTAAATTTTTTTACCGCTCGAGGGTTTGGACCCAGATGGTGTAGTTAGATTAATTACATTCTCCACTCTACCAAATCCTCTGTTCTTCTCAATGGCGTGGCAGGTAGGACCATTTACTCCAAGAGGGGCCTGAAGCAAGGAGACCACCTATCCCCCATGCTCTTCATTTTGGGAGTGGATGTCTTAGCTCAAATGTTGAAACTAGGACGAGATCATGGCACTTTTTCAAACCTCAATCTACGGGGAGCTCTATCAGAACTTTCCATCTTACAATTTGCAGATGACACTCTCATATTTTGCAAGGGGAATGAGCAGGAGATTCTGCACCTCAAGCTTCTTCTTCACATTTTTGCCAATGTCTCTGGTCTTCACATCAATCTCTCCAAATCTTCCCTAGTTTACTTTGGTCACTCCAATGCAAAACTCCAAGCGTTCGCTCATATACTTGGTTGCAAGCAAGACACTCTTCCCACAAAGTATCTTGGTATGCCGTAGTTCAAAGGTAAACTCAAGAGGCGAGATTGGCAGCCACTAATCCTCAAGATAGAAAGACGCCTAGCAACTTGGAAGGGGCGAAATCTATCCAGAGGTGGGAGACTCATTCTTATCAATTCGGTCCTCAGTGCACTCCCTACATACTTTGCATCATTGTTTAAACTCCCCCAATGGGTTATCGCCAGGATTGACCAAATTAGAAGCAGATTCTTTTGGATTGGAGGGGACTCGAAGGCATCTGGAGCCTGTTGTTCTTGGAAGCGTATGTGTCAATCCAAGATACAGGGTGGCCTAGGGATTCTTAATCTGAGCCAATTCAATAACGCTCTTCTCTTGAAGTGGTGGTGGAAGATTCACACGGAGCAATCCCTTTGCACGAAGGTCCTCAAATCTCTTTATTTCCGGTCATCACAAAACTCATTCACTTGCCCCACCAAATCCTCTGATTTTTGGAAGAGCATATACAGACTTAAAGCACAGTTTGATTTATGTACTTCCTGGACACTCGGCAATGGCCAGTCTATCAAATTCTAGACCTCAAGATGGTTGGAGGGGCACAGTATAGCCACGTTATTCCCTGCCTTATTCAATGCTGCATGGAACACGGATGCCTGCGTGTATACCTAGGGCTTTAGACAACAGGGCAGATGGATTTGGAAGCCAGGTCTACACTCTTCTACCTCTACCAGTATCAACTATGAAAAAGGTTGTCTACTCAATCTCCTTCAAAACATACATCCCACCTCTGCCCCAGATTGCATTTCTTGGCGCTTCTCCACTACTGGCGTCTTCTCAGTCAAGTCTGCCTATCAATTCTTCAGCATCTCAGGTTTGATTACTCCCTTCTATAAGGCGTGTTAGGACTCATTGGCGCCGCTCAAGTGTAAAATCTTCATCTGGATGTTGAGTTCGGAAGCACTCAACTCTAAAGCACGCCTCATCTCCAAAGGCTGGAACGGTGATCCGGCATGCACATCTTGCGCATGTCCGATGGAAACCACATACCATATATTCTTTGAATGCCCCAATGCTTGCCAATTATGGCACTATTTCATGCAGTGATTTGACATCACATATCTCCCCTCCTCTGTCACGGAATGCTTCTCACAGTGGTGTTTTGATCACCACAAACACAAATTCACATTCTCATGGCACTTGATTACTATTGCATCGTGTTGGAGTATTTGGAAGGCTAGAAATGAATATGTTTTTCATGACAAATCTATTTCAGGAGAAACACTCGTTGCTAACACTAAATTTTGGATTTCTCATTGGTTAGATGCAAGCCGGGATTCAAAGATGAAGCACAAGATTATCAAAGAACTGCAAGCCACCGGGGACACAGACCTTATGATATCAGCTACAGCAACATCCTCCCATCCCAGTGCTGAGGACTCTCAAGTGTGACTGTATCCCCTTATCTGTTCTAACTGTAGTATGTTTTGGAGGCTTGCCCTTATGCCTCAGTTTGCTTGGTGTATGATTTTGTGGTTGATCTAGCCTTTTTGTGTCTGTGATGGGTAATGATGCAAATAAGTGATTGGATCATAGGGTTGGGCTAGTTGAGGTGCAAGACAGATGTCTGCTGCCCTCTCTACGTCCCAGCCCCATGCAATCCCGATCTTCTTTTGCTTCAGAACCTTATCGCCTCGGCCTTGCGATCAACATCAGCTTGTAATGTTAAGACTCTGTTTTCTTTATAATATAATTTTGTGAGGTAGGTTAACTCCTACCTTTTGCCAGTCAAAAAAAAAAATTTAAAATTTTAAAACTTTTTAAAATTTTGATTAATTTTTGTAAATTTTTTTTAAAAAATTATAATTTTTTTTAAAAAAAAATTTTGAATTATTTTTAAAGTTTTTAAATTTTTAAATTTTTTAGTTTTATAATTTTATAATTTTATAATTTTATAATTTTTAAAATTTTATTTTCTTAATTTTTTGAATAAGAGAGAGAGAGAGAGAAAGAGAGAGAGAGAGAGAAATAATTAAATAAATAAAGGAGTTGTTTTTGGTGGGGTTTTTGAATTTGAGTTTTGGGGAAAAACTTTTGGGGGAAAAATGTGTTTTGTGAGATTAGATCTGGGTCTTTGATTTTTGGGGGATTGAAGGAGAGCCACTTGATAGCTTTCTTTGTGTTTTATTATATAGACTAGGTTTGCCCGTTGACACGTGCTTACGGCATGTCTTCGGAACGGTGCATCTAGTTTGATTATATAAAATAATTTTGGAGGTCCAGCAAATTAATTGAAATCGCAAACATATTATATAAGGAAGCAATATATCTACCTTTCAGCTCAACCATCGCCTTATTGGTCATTAGCTTGAACTTACCTTGAATACATATAGTTTGTTAGAATCATTGCATAAAGTTTTTTTTTAAACTTCAGCATCACTTTTAGATGCTTGTGATAGTTATGCAAGGACATTATCATATAGGTTTTATAGAGCTTACTCTAATCCCATAACCACTATGAGCATGTCTAAATACAATGGTAATGCAAGTGCAAGTGTTAAGGTATCTACAATACCAATAATCTAAGCATTTATTTGTCTGAGATTCAGTTTGCAATTGAAATACACCTTATTATAATTTCAACCAAAATAAAATACATGAAGTTCTCAAAACTCTAAACCACGCTAATCATTTCTTTTATCTCCATTTTGTCTCCCCATTGCACCTTTATAAAAAAAAAAATCAAAATGGATACATAACAAATTTACTTTAACTGTCTTTCTTGAGTGGAGAGTTTGCACCCTTCACTGGTAAACTCCAGTGATCTCAATCCTATATATCCAAACATATACTAAAAGTTCTTATATGTTATGTTATCCGTGGTTTCTAATAACCAGTGAAGAGAACATTTCACGATAATATTTTCTCTTGTAGAAAAGAAATTAATGTTGCATATTTGCCAAGTTATTTTAAGATGTTGGTCAACTTACCTATCCTGCTATGGTTTGGAAGCCTAAATTGAGGCCACCAAATAATCTCTCTCTCACTTGCGTACACCTTAAATCAAAACCAATAAAAAAACTTATCAAATAAATTACCAAATTAAAAAATTTTAAACCCAAAAATAAAACAATCATCTCTCTCTGAACTTAGATCTCATGCACACACAAAATTCGAGTCAGCAAAAAACTGAGTAATTCCCTGCACACACAAAATAAAAAATTAGAATGAGAATTCGGTTAATGACATGAAATTAGAGTCGTCGCATCGTATATAAAGGCTCTCGATTCGGTGGAGGGAAGTCGCCGATACGGAGTCGCTGGATATTCACGCTCAATTTGGTGGAAGGGAGACACCGATACAGAATCAGCGGCGGACCAGATATCGGCAATAACCTCTTGGTTGGGGTTCAACATTGGATTTGCTTCCAGATTTTCAAATTTTCAAAATTTTCAAAATTTTCAAAATTTCAAAATTTTCATATTTTCATATTTTCAAATTTTCAAAATTTTAAATTTTAATTTTCTTTATTATTTAAATTTTTAAAATTTAAAATTTAATTTTTTTTTAAAAAAAAAAATTTAAAAATCAAAAAAATTTAAATTCTAAAAATATAAAAAAATTTAAAACTTTTTAAATTAAAAAAAATAATTAAATTTTTAAAATTTTTAATAATTCTTTTTATAAGTTTTGGATTTTTTTGAATTATTTTTTAAGTTTTTAAAGTTTACATTTTTTAAATTTTTAAATTTTTTAAAAATCTTAAAACTTTTTAAATTTTAAATTAATTTTTGTAAATTTTTTTAAAAAAATTATAATTTTTTATAAGTTTTTTTTGAATTATTTTTAAATTTTTTAAATTTTTTAATTTTTTAATTTTTTAATTTTTTAATTTTTTAATTTTTTAATTTTTTAATTTTTAAAATTTTTAAAATTTTATTTTCTTAATTTTTTGAATAGGAGAGAGAGAGAGAGAGAGCAAGAGAAATAATTAAATAAATAAAGGAGTTGTTTTGGGTGGGGGGATTTGAATTTGAGTTTTGGAGGGAAACTTTTGGGGGGAAAATGTGTTTTGTGAGGTTAGATCTTGGTCTTTGAGTTTTGGGGGATTGAAGGAGAGCCACTTGATAGCTTTCTTTATGTTTTATTATATAGACTAGGTTTGCCCGTTGACACGTGCCTACGGCACATCTTCGGAATTGTGCATCTGGTTTGATTATATAAAATAGTTTTGGAGATCCAGCAAATTAATTAAAGTCGCAAACATATTATATGAGGAAGCAGTATATCTACCTTTCAGCTCAACCATCGCCTTATTGGTCATTAGCTAGAACTTACCTTGAATACATATAGTTTGTTAGAATCATTGCATAAAGTTTTTTTTTAAACTTCAGCATCACTTTAAGATGCTTGTAATAGTTATGTAAGGATATTATCATATAGGTTTTATAAAGTTTACTCTAATCCCATAACCACTATGAGCATGTCTAAATACAATTGTAACGCAAGTGCAAGTGTTAAGGTATCTACAATACCAATAATCTAAACATTTGTTTGTGTGAGATTCAGTTTGCAATTGAAATACACCTTATTATAATTTCAACCAAAATGAAATACATGAAGTTCTCAAAACTCTAAACCACGCTAATCATTTCTTTTATCTCCATTTTGCCTCCCCATTGCACCTTTATAAAAAAAAATCAAAATGGATAAATAACAAATTTACTTTAGCTGTCTTACTTGAGTGGAGAGTTTGCAACCCTTCACTGGTAAACTCCAGTGATCTCAATCCTATATATCCAAACATATACTAAAAGTTATTATATGTTATGTTATCCATGGTTTCTAATAACCAGTGAAGGGAACATTTCACGATAGTATTTTCTCTTATAGAAAAGAAATTAATGTTGCATATTTGCCAAGTTATTTTAGGTTGCTAGTCAACTTACCTGTCCTGCTATGGTTTGGAAGTCTAAATTGAGGCCACCAAATAATCCATTTCTCACTTGCGTACACCTTAAATCAAAATCAATAAAAAAATTCATCAAATAAATCACCAAATTAAAAAATTTTAAACAAAAAAATAAAACAATCATATCTCTCTGAACTTAGATCTCATGCACACACAAAATTCGAGTCAGCAAAAAACTGAGTAATTCCCTTGCACACACAAAATTAAAAATTAGAATGAGAATTCGGTTAATAACATGAAATTAGAGTCGTCGCATCGCAAATAAAGGCTCTCGATTCGGTGGAGGGGAGTCCCCGATACGGAGTCGCTTGATATTCACGCTCGATTTGGTGGAGAGGAGTCACCGATACAGAATCAGCAGCGAATCAGATATCGGCAACAACCTCTTGGTTGGGGTTCAACATTGGATTTGCTTCGAGATTTTCAAATTTTCAAAATTTTCAAAATTTTCAAAATTTTCAAAATTTCAAAATTTTCAAAATTTTCAAAATTTCATATTTTCAAAATTTCAAAATTTAAATTTTTTTTATTATTAAAATTTTTAAAATTTAAAACTTTCAATTTTTTTTAAAAAAAAATAAAAAAAAATTAAAAAAAATTTTAAATTATAAAAATATAAAAAAATTTAAAACTTTTTAAATTTTAAATTTTTTAATAATTTTTTTATAAGTTTTAGATTTTTTTTGAATTATTTTTAAAGTTTTTAAAGTTTACATTTTTTAAATTTTTAAATTTTTTTAAATTTTTAAAACTTCATAAATTTTAAATTATTTTTTGTAAATTTTTTTTTAAAAAATTATAATTTTTTATAAGTTTTTTTTTTTGAATTATTTTTAAAGTTTTTAAAGTTTTTAAATTTTTTTGTTTTTTAATTTTTGAAATTTTTAAAAATTTTTAAGTTTTATTTTCTTAATTTTTTTAATAGGAGAGAGAGAGAAAGAGAGAGAGAGAGAGAGAAATAATTAAATAAATAAAGGAGTTGTTTTTGGTGGGGGATTTAAATTTGAGTTTTGGGGAAAAACTTTTGGGGAAAAAATGTGTTTTGTGAGGTTAGATCTGGATCTTTGATTTTTTGGGGATTGAAGGAGAGCCACTTGATAGCTTTCTTTGTGTTTTAGACTAGGTTTGCCCGTTGACACGTGCCTACGGCACGTCTTCGGAATAGTGCATCTTGTTTGATCATATAAAATAGTTTTGGAGTTCCAGCAAATTAATTGAAGTAGCAAATATATTTTATAAGAAACTTTTTGGGGTCCAACATATTATATGATTTTTTTGATTTTTTTTTTTTTGAATTATTTTTAAAGTTTTTAAAATTTTAAAATTTTAAATTTTTTAGTTTCTTAATTTTTTAAAATTTTAAAATTTTTTATTTTCTTAATTTTTTGAATAGAAGAGGGAGGGAGGGAGACAGAAAAAAAATTATACATATAGGAGTTGTTTTGGATTGTGGATTTGAATTTGAATTTTGGGAGGAAACTTTTGGAGGGAAAAATATGTTTTGTGAGGTTAGATCTGGGCCTTTAATTTTTTGGGGATTGAAGGAGAACCACTTGATAGCTTTCTTTGTGTTTTATTATATAGATTTTTAGTGTAACAAATAATATCTTTCAGGTAACAACAAAATATAAGTAGAATCCAAAAATGTAGAAAGGAAGCTGCCTTTCTACCAAATTGTTCGATCTATTATTTCATGATGTAGGCATTTTTCTTTGAATAAAAACAGTAGACCCACTTGACTCTCACTTCATATTCAGGATATGATGGAAGCTTCATTCCATCCAGTGCTGTACAAAGAACTGAGCCTTCTTCCTCAAAATGCCGATCAACCCTTGTGCTGGTTACAATTCTAGTTTTCTCATCCAGAGTAGCGAAATTTGACTGAAGCAAAAAATGAAAAACATTAGGAATCTCTTGTAATTCTCTTCAACTGACTTGGGAGAACCAAAAACATCTAAGAGAAAGAAGAATCAAATAGTTATAATCAATATTAATATTTGTTCCTACCAAAAATATAATTCTTCTAATTAATGCAGAATTATATACATACTTGAAGATAAATGATTCAATCTGATCCTTGAGTAATGATAAGAACTTAAATAATGATTCAGTCTGAACCTTCATTCTTCCTCTCTGTACAATCAAGAAAACTAAAATTTAGAGTAAATAATTGCATCAAAAAATGAAACTGCTGGGGCAATTGAACAAACAGGTTGCAGGCAATGGAATAGAAGCAGGGTATTAACACAACCCATTAAAGATAAGCATGATATTTAGGATGTATTATCAAAATTTAACAAAATGGGCATGAAATTGGTACAAAAATTGAAGGGAAAGTGATTACCTTTGAAGGGTTTGATCTGATTTCGTTGCTTCAGATTTCGAGATAATCTTCTGGGCTTCAAGTCATTCCAATTCTTGTACCTCAACCAAAAGACGCCTTTCGAAGATGATGACGACGGCGACGAGTGAGGGCTTTGAGATGTCGAATCGGAGAAGAAGATGAGGGAGGGAGGGAGACGATGGCGATGTGATCGGAGCTAGGGTCTGAGAGGGAGGAAGACGATGTGGATCAGAACTAGGTTTTGAGAGATGGAGGTAGGACACCTCGAATAGTCGGGAACGGGAATCGATGAGGAGAGGAAAGGAGAGGGTGATGTAAGGAGACGACGACGACGACGACGACAATGGGTGGAGTTGACGTCGGGGATTGGAGCTAGGTTTCGATTTGGGTTTTTGAGAGAGAAGGAAAAAATTAAAAGAAACTGGGGTGGATTTGGTTTTTTCTTTTTTCTTTTTTCTTTTTTCTTTTTTCCTTTTTTTTTTCTGTCCGGCGTTTCACCACAAACGCCGGCGCAAAAGGGTCTGGAAAAACTTGGAAGAATGGGCAGCATGCATTTCCTTCCAATGAAACTTGCATTTTTATGGCCAAGCTCCGCAGCATCAGCAATGCCACTCACTGTAAACTTCACAACGAAGCGTCCCTTGAATGTTGTGATACTAACGCCAACCTCTATCTTTCTACTGCTGTATATATAGCAATCGACCAAGTATTGATGCAGTGACCACTGCACCCTCCCAACAACAACAACAACTCTGCCGTTTCATAAAGACACGTTGTTGAAGTCTATAACGATTGTACTCATTCATAGTGAGGTGCTCACATTTGTTTGTTGATCGAACCTTCAACCTGAGTTGTCATCAAATATTCATGCCAGCCATCCTCTCCATATGGGAACAACAAATTAAGGATATTGCTGCAGGGGCATGTATGAAGCGTGTTTCATCTATATATATATGTTGGAATCCTTTTCTGTTACTATAAAGTATAAATGATTATGTATGTCCCCTCTCTTTCTTCACCATTACCCACTATTAAAACGACAACCTCATCTGGTACAGGTGAATTAAACTGCACTCCCCTTGTGTCTCTGACCTCCAAAATGCAGAGCGCAAAATCTGTAATTTGTTGCTCTTCATACCAATCACGAGCACCTCTGAACTTCCTTCTTGACATATCACTTGGACTCATCCAACATTCACATTACTCCAGCAACTGTGTTTGGAACCAAATGTTGCATAATATCATTATTACTGAGAGCATTTGGTCATTTTTGAAGTTCATGTCGAGTGTCACAAAGATATATAGTTGAGCAAATTGAGGGTGATCACCCTGTCTAGGCATAATTGTCCCAAATTATGTGATATTTTTTTACTGTGTATACGGAATGTATATAGGCCAAGTACATCGAAAACAATATAATCTATTTTTGACCCCAGTGATTGTAAATCACCCTAGGAGGATGAATAGGGTGATTGTGCGGAATTTAAAAATTAATAAAATAAAATGTAAGATAAGTAAAAGAGTTAAGAGCAGCAAACACAGATGACGCAGCGATATAACGTGGTTCGACCCCCAGGTCTACGTCCACACCACCTACTTGTAGCAATTCTCCGCCACAAGCATTGCACTAAAAACCCTTTGTACAGTGATTCTCGGATTCAGGCCGAGAGACCTATTACACCCACATGACTTTCAATATAAGTCCCGTCAATCTCACCGAAGTGAAAAAGAAAGAGAAACCAAAACTCAAGATCGTTTAATGATCCTGACTGAAGTATACAGACAAATTATCGCTCACACTCAGATTGATTATCGAAAGATTAGTTCAGAAGAATTTTATCAAAAGTAATAGGGTTAAGAATACATGGTAGATTCGTTAAATATTAATAGACCAGGAAGTGTATCGATCAAATATAGAAACGATACTTTCCAAGAATATACATAGCGCAAAGTGCGGTCGACCGTCATATTGGTGCGGTCGACCGTTCAGCTCTCTGACGTAAAGTAGAGAGGTGAAAGGTCGATCGCTTCTCAATCAACTCAAGGTTGCGGTCGACTGCGATGCGGTTGACCGGTCATAAAGTATGGTCGACCGGTATCGCGCTGTATATTCCGAATCCACCCTTTTTTTTTTACCATAAACTAATCCATCTTTAATCAATCTAATACAGTTAAAATCTCACGAAAATAGAAGGAAAAATTCAGGTCTTGATATCTACCTCTTTTGCTTGTAGACCAATTAGTCATGAATTCTTTTTGAATATATTCCTTTTTTGCTTGTATTTGCAATCATTCTTTATTGCTTTCCTTGTTTGAATATTCTTGAATCTCTCTTGGATCCCTTACCGATATTATTTAATCCTGAAGATCTGAACAACTAACTTTAAACTTATTAGTATTAATGAGCACGTTTTATGCACACCAAACTAAGAGTCAACAATCTCCCCTTTTTGGTGTGAACAAAACATGATGGAATGTTTGAAAAGTAAAATAGGCCACATAAATACTCCCCCTGAGTTTAGTATATCCTGTTACACAGATTTTCATAAGTAAGAGCCTTTGAGAGAGATGTAAATACTCCCCCTTAATTCAATGTCACCTGTTATACTGAACTACAACATATATGATTAGTGTAAGACTTTTGAAACCATATTTGTCGTTTAGAATATTCATAGAATTATTACAAAGTATTTGAAAATATTTTATGAAAACATGTCATGAATACTTTAGACTTTATTTGAAAACATTCCAAAAAATTCTCCCCCTTGTTGGAACACACCAAGAGGGATTTAAGTAGAAGAAAAGTGAAAGCACGTTAGAAAATATTCTAGTGAAAGCACGTTGGAACAGTGAAAGCACGTGAAAAGAACAAAATGTTACTGAAAACGAGTGGAAGAAAATCTTCTTACATGATACCGTTGATAGCGAGACTCTTTGTTATACAGTGAGAGCTCTTCATAATATCATAGATTTGAGATCCTCCCCAATACAAGTATAATAAAAAATGAATTTCAAGAATCATAAAAAATAGTTTTAAAACAAATTTTTATCGAAGACCAGAGAGGGGACCGGTTGACCATACGGTCGACCGCAATAGAGATGATTCAAAAAAAGTTCCCGAGAGCATACCAGTCGACCACACGGTCGTCCGCACCTCTTTTGACAAAAACATAACGCATCACATAGGACAGACCGGTCGACCGTACAGTCGACCGCAAAACTGATAAAAACAGATACATAACATACACAACTAGATGAAATTCTCTGTCATCATACATTAAGCTAATATTAAGAAAAAGTTAATGCATACATTAAGATAATACTTTTACAATTACAAATTAATCTACTCATCATCATCACTTTCTTCTTCTTCTTCTTCTTCACCTTCCTCTCCATTAGGATGAGGAAGAATTTCCAAATCCTCCTTACCTTGCAGGTGTTCAAGTGTGTTGACATAGTAGCCGTAGACTTGCATTTGATGAGCAGCAAACTGCTCATAAGTCATAAAAGATGATGAGGAACAGGAGGCATTTTTGCGATGCGAGGAGGAGGGGACTTGTGGTGCTTGTTCCGCTTGCCTTGCTTGTTGTTGGGCTTGACGACGACGAGCCCTCTGATTGAATGCAACATCAATGCCCATTTGTTGAGGGAGGATGAGCATAGGACTTTTATTGAGCAAGTAATTCCCGACCTCAATACGGGATTCAATGGCAAGGTTGTAGATAAGTGAGCTAAAAGGGGAGACCACGATTTGTGGTGGTAGCATAATTCATCGTACAAATGATGAATGTAGCAAGGTCAAATTTATACTCTCCAAGAATAAGAAAGATGATAAAGGACTGATCGACCCTAATTTCTGATTTATCATTTTTCTTGGACCAAATGTCAGCATTAACGATTTTATTAAGAACACGAGCGGTATCGATAAAATTGGTAGGAGCGGGATGAGGAAGATGGGAGAATTCGTGTTGGACAATCATGGATTTAACAGTATGTTCATTGTGGCCTGGTTTATACTCAAGGGTTTTAAAATCAAGATGATAGGCATCGAATTCCCCTTCGGAAAGTTCGTATCTCTCTCGAAGATATTCGGGAGAGATTTTCACTCTCCTCCCAAGGATGATAGAGGAGAGAACGAGTGTAACGCCTCGAATTCCAAATAAGAACGAATTCGAGATTTCACAGGATCTTTACTTCACTTCGTACAATTTTACAAAGAAATTTAAATTTTTTTCAATATTACATCAGAGTTCATTACACTTTGTTTACACAGCGGAAGAATAAAAGGTTTACAACATTGAAATAAAATACAACTTATACAACTTTAACAATGTAAGTCATCAACTATATCATAACATCTTTACTTCTTCACAAAAGTCCATTACCTGCATATTAAGCTGTGGGCACGTCAGTCACTTACAACCGACGAAATGTTATACACGGTTATCCTTTCTATGCCGGAACAGTATAACGATATCAATATTTTGACAAACCACAAAAATTGAATGAACAATAAAGCATCAAAAGTGATTATTCTAAACATATAAGTGTATGTGATGCCTTAATGCCTAATGCACATATTTTTATACTAGGATGACACTAATATATACTTGTTCGGATTCTATGCATTCAATACTACATAGGTCCAAGGGCAAGCACCTACGTACTCCACATTAAAGGGTTCGATCCCTTGCCATGAAACTACCCAGTAATAAGACAAAGTTAAGACGTTCCACGAGTACGGATCCCAGTCCCGGGGAACCGCCTCAACAAATCCCCGACCCGACTGTTATACAGACTCCTTATCGTGCGAACCTCCTGTAAGTGCCCCTCTAGTCCCGGTATACGCATATACATGGAGAACGACAAACTATCTGCTCGACTATGCATAGTCCCAGATTTAAAATAAAAGCTCGTCTCCCTCGAAGCAACCACAGTCCACCAACTGGGTCTATAGTCCCGATGAACCGACGCAATAAGCCCACCGCCCGACTATATAGAGTGCCCCACTTATGTTTACCTAGGTCTTACTACATCTTCACTTAAGTGCCTAATTCTTAAGTTCAAGACATGAATCAATTTCAACCCCTAGAGTTAGCTTTAACCCCTTACTGGACTTAATCACAAAAACTGAGATTTCTTCATAGCCATATCTCAAATATATCAATCATTTAATTTAATTTGCCGGTACCCGGGGCCTCACTACATCTCTAGATCATAACTTTTCATGCACTCGAAACCATGGGTACTCATACCCTTTAATAAACATGTTTTTAAACTCATTGTATCCTTATCTCATTTTATTCATAAGCAGATCAATGTCTTATGTTGACATAATTCATGATCCATTTATCCATTCTTAGTTCTTTCCAAACAATAATGAATTCATCTAATCAATTTAAGCACATATAGTAATTCAAGCAATTCTTACCCAACATAAATGCATGATCCCAATCAAGAGAATTAATTTTCAACTTCAACTTATTTCACAACTTAATCAATGTACTATTCATGGTTCACTTATTCTCAATTCTTTCCAACAATGATTCTACTCATGAATTCATCTAATTTAAAAATCATTATTAATTTGAGCACATATGGAAATCAAGAGTTTCTCATTCAACATAAATACCTAAACTCAATAAGAAAATTAATTCTCACATCGAAGTTTTTACTTTTCTTCTAAATATAAAGATCATGTTCTTAAAACAATTCACTCGAGAACAAAATCTCATTTGATCTCGAGGGTCTCTCTTACTTTTCATAGAAAATCTTTAAAACAATTTTTTTTATAAATTCTTCATCATATTTTATAAACACTAAGATTTTTCCCAAATTTTAATTTACTCTAAACTCATTAATTCAACTCAAACAGCAAAAAATATAAAACCCCACCCTGGGTTTCGAACCCGTGAGTTCACAGGCAGTGCCCAAGGTCGCCCCCGAATGCCACTAAGTCCATAGGGACTTGATGTTTAGATTCTGTTACAAGGTCTTTTGTACTCAACTTTCGGGTCTGAGTGATTTTAAGGGAATAAAAGAAACACAAAAAAAAGTTTTGGACTTCACAAGGTTCGAACCCAACCCCAACAGAGAGACAGCGCAACGCCAACCCACTGAGCCAGTTGCGCCCAACGGTATAAACTCACTTCGTGGGTTTTGTCCCAACTTTCTGTTATCTTATTTTTTTCATAAAACTCAATTTCTTTATTTGTTCTAATCTTTTGTTAGATTGAATTCTGTTCATAAAATCTGAGTTCACTTTTCAATAGTAAATTATAGATTTATAACTCATATTTTAAAGAAGACAACAACCTTCAAAATCGTTCCTTTTTATTGATGAATTTGCATTTACTCTTTTTAATTAAAGGTAGCATATTATATCCTTTAGAAGTACTCAAATGAGTTCCATCACATCAAATCTTCTTTACAATAATTTATTTACTTATCAATTGTTCACATATAATTTCTCTATCATGTACACTAATGTATGACAAATAATCAATCAATTCTTTTTCTCATTAACCTCTAAAATGATGTAATTTAATTTATTAATCATACATGGATTACTATCATTCTCATCTCATACAATAGCATAGATCACATAAGAAATTCCATACTACTCATTTATTACTTAGCATGCATTATTCTACAATTAGAAAGTATAAGAACACTCACCTTTTTGAAGTTTGAACAATGAAAAGAAAAGAACACCACTTCTAACTCCAAAGATTCCTAGTTCTTCTTCTCCTGGCAAGAGTCTCCAAGCCCAAGAACACACCACTCTCTTTCTTTTTCTTCCTTTTTACTTGATTTGTTTTTGGTGTGTGAAATGAGAAGAAAGGGGTGCTATTTATAGGACAAATTAGGGTTTAGAATTAACTCATCCATTAAAATTCTCATCTCTTCACTTTCTTAACCTCTCCCTCAAACTCTCCAAATGCTATAACTCCCAAACCCCCAACTCTTCATCTCCCCACTACTTTAAACCTTAACTCACATTCACTCCCTCTTTTCCATGCCAAAAACTGGCCTCACCCTTTCTATTCCCTCTTTCACGTCCTGAAGAAGCCACATCACAATCCAAAGAGACACTCCAATTCAACAGGCGGGCCCCCGGGTGCTGACCAAGTCAAAGAGCAGCATTTTGCTCTTGAAAACGTGGGCCCCCATTCACAACTTCAAATAACCTACAACATATCATACTGTGCTGTTGCTTTTTCCTTCATGAGTGGGCCCCACCTTCATAACCCATTTGCACAAAATTACCAACCTGAACATCCAATAACACTTCCATACTCACTTTATTTTACCCAAACATACAGTAGCACCTATTATATATATAATCCATACTCACATTATTTTACCCAAACATACAGTAGCACCTATTATATATATATATATATATATATATATTACTCTTTTGAAAATTACGGGATGTTACATACACTCCGTATTTACTTTGAAAACAAACGCGCACACCGAAAAATACGTACTTCGCACGTAAAACATAAAAATAGGAAATTCGGTTTATCAACGGAAAAATGTTAAAGATAATAAAAATATAATATAAGACAAATGTATTTATAAATTCATATATTCGAGTTGACTCAAAATAGGATAAAATCGATACGGAAATGCATAAATAGTCGGTAATCAAAATACATAGTAAAAACACGTTACAAAATACACGTGCGTAACAGACGAGGGCAAAATTGTAATTTATAATTTTGCAGGGTGTTACAGTGAGGTCACCATCTTGAAGATCATCAAGATTAGCGTAGAATTGGAGGGTCAAAGATTCGGAATGGTTGCTAGAAGTGGCAAAATAGTTTTCCCAACCAAATTCTCTAAGGATCCTAACCATAACCGAGAATTGCCCTCCCAAGGAAGATAGGTTGACAACGGGAGCATTAGCAAGTTTAGAAAAGTAAAGATCGGCACATTGAAAATTGCGAAAGATGATACCCTCTCTCTTGACGGATTTGGAAGCTATAGCCTTCTTGCCCTTCGATTTGTAAGAAGAGGAAGCCATTAAGACAAAGGATGAGAGGACACTTGAGAAATTTTTGACGAAAAAAATTGAGAGATGAGGGTTTATTTGATGGGTTCATATTTGGAGGCTAGGGTTTTATAAGAAAGAGAGGTTAAGGGTGAAGAGGTATTTATATTAGAGAGGGAATAAGCAGGTCAGCCGACTTGGTCGGTCGACCGGTTCATATATACGGTCGACCACACAACTCGAAATAAAGAGTTTATTTTGATGATTTGTGACAGAGGAGTGGACAGTCGACCGTTCGGTCGACCGGTTCATTCTCGACTGATTGAGAACAAATGATATGTACGGTCGACCGGTCATTCAAATAACTTAATTGTTGACTAAGGTCAAATAGTGATTTTATGTTATTGTAAAATAGTGATTTTAAGTTATTGTAATGTTCGCACATTTCAAGTATTTCAGGAATAATTCAGCAGATGCACATTTAATATAGGTTCAAGCTAGTGTAGATTTTACCTGATGTTGTACTTATCTGAAGGACCAAGATCCTTCCCCTTTTTCCTTGATAGAGATGCTGGTTGTTAGTATAACTTGCTGAGCCTCTCGAGCGTCTACTATCAAGGCGTCTACGGTCTTCTAAGTTGAGAGCATCGGACCACCTACATAGAGTGTTGTAGGAGTCCAAGTGGGTTTTGATCCTGCATTAACATTCTTTCTTACCCAAACAAAATTAGTATTTCTTTTCAATGAACAATTATATGAAATGTGCTCTAGTCTACATCAATAATAACATGTGATACGACTATGTCTTATGTCATGCACACTTGCATAGCTTTGGGTTGGTTTATGATTATGTTGGAATTTGTGCAAGTGTGTATGACATGATGATTTACATTTTTGATGGTGTATTGGATCTTCGTAACCAAGCCCTCGATTATCAGGATAAGATCTTGATTTTTTTGTAATAAGGTAACTGGGCCCATCATATTTTTCAACAATCTTTTCAAGCTCATGCACTCTTTTACATAATCTTTTCCTAGTCATCTCATCGTCTTTTGTGTTCCAACGAAGAATGTCTAGTGTAGCATCAAGAATCCTATTTTGTTCAAGAGCTTCATTATATCCTTCCACTACCTCATCAAATTTCTTTTTACATTGTCTTAAATCATCTGTAAGTTTGGCTATATAAACAGATTTCTCATGAATTTCTTTCAAGTGATCATCATGCGTTGCTAAAGATTCTCGAATTTGTTGTTTTAAGATTTTATTTTCCTCTAGCAATACATCATGATCTTTTCTAAATGACTCAAATTTTTTCAAGATCAAGACATTCTTATTTTTCAATTTTTTATTTTTTGTAATACAAGAGTCATGGGTATCATTTGAAATTTGATTATATTGCCTAAGTTCACGACTTAATTTCTTAGCATAGTCTTTAAAACCATTACACATGTCTACTAGTTCATCATAAGTGGGTTCTTCGATTACCTCTTCTTGAGATGGTAATTGCACCTCACCATGCCCAAGAGCCATGAAGCCAACGTAGTCGTAGCCTTGCTCTCCCTTACTCGAATCAGAATCTAACCATGTTGCCTTCAGCGCCTTCTTTTTCAAATTTAGGTTTGAGCGGTAGTAGTCCTTGTTCCTGTTTTGTGAGACGAGACAATTTGCATAAATGTGTCTAGGCTTCTTGCACTTATAGTACACATCATCTTTATCCTTTTCCCTTTCTCCTTGGTACCTGCCATATTTCTTATGTTTGAGATACTTACGAAATTATTTTGTCAACAGAGCAATATCCTCGTCTGACTCCTCACAATCTGAATCTGCTTTTGATGGTAGGGATTTTTCAGCTTTTAGTACAATGGTCTTCTCTTCTTGCTTTGATTCAATCCCGATGTTTTGTCTGTATCTTTTGGTCTCCGACATTTCCATCTTGTATGTCTTCAGCTTTCCTTGGAATGTGTAGTAGTCGAATCTCTTCTCTTCAAGAGTCTCCCTCATTGCAGCAGCCTTTACATCCAATTCTGGCGTGAGACAGCTTATGAGCTTTCCGACATTTCGGTCATCATCTAGCCCTTACCTAAGCTCTCAAGTTCGTGGGCAATGATATCGAATCGGGCGAGCATTTGATCCACATTTTTCCCTGGAAACATGCGAAACACATTAAACAATTAACTTTAGCTTTTACCTTAGAAACGGTTCCTTCACGCTGCTTCAGCATGTTGTTCCAGATCTTGTATGTTGTTTTGCAATTACACCCGCATCACATTAGTTCTCGTTATTCAACCCTGCATAGAGAGTCGTCATGGCTTTGGAATTTGCTGTCTTGAGGGCCAACTCTGCTTTTGTGAAGGATGTCTTCCCGTCACTAACTGGAATTTCTATTTTATTGATACACACATTCCATACTTCTTCTCTGAGCATATGTAAAAATGATACATACGAACTTTCCAGACGTCATAGCATTTTCCATCAAAAAATGGTGATCGTGTAAGGCTTGTCCCATTGGAGATAAATGGCTCCGATGAGTACAAGTTATTGGGAGAAGGGATTTCGGCCATTGGACCTTTTGCTTAAACTTTTAAGCTTTTTGATAAGTACTTCGCTTTGATACCACTGTAAATTCTGGGGGGTTAATAGGGTGATTGTGCGGAATTTAAAAATTAATTAAATAAAGTGCAAGATAAGTAAAAGAGTTAAGAGCAACAAACACAGAAGATGCAGCGAGATAACGTGGTTCGGCTCCCAGGTCTACGTCCACACTATCTACTTGTAGCAATTCTCCGCCACAAGCGTTCCGCTATACTTAAAACCCTTTGTACAGTGATTCTCGGATTCAAGCCGAGAGACCTATTACACCCACAGGACTTCTAATACAAGTCCTGTCAATCTCATCGAAGTGGAAAAGAAAGAGAAACCAAAACTCAAGATCATTTAATGATTCTGACTAAAGAATACAGACAAATTATCGCTCACACTCGGATTGATTATCGAAAGATTAGTTCAGAAGAATTTTATCAGAAGTAATAGGGTTAAGAATACATGGTGGATTCGTTCAATATTAATAGAGTAGGAAGTGTATCGATCAAATATAGAAACAATACTTTCCAAGAATATACACAGCGCAAAGTGCGGTCGACTGTCATATTGGTACGGTCGACCGTTTAGCTCTCTGACATAAAGTAGAGAGGTGAAAGGTCGACCGCTTCTCAAACAACTCAAGGTAGCGGTCGACTATGATGCGGTCGACCGGTTATAAAATACGGTCGACCGGTATTGCGCTGTATATTCTGAATCCACCCTGTTTTCTTACCATAAACTAATCAATATTTAATCAATCTAATACAGTTAAAATCTCACGAAAATAGAAGAAAAAATTCAGGTATTAATATCTTCCTCTTTTGCTTGGAGACAAATTAGTCATGAATTCGTTTTGAATATCTTCCTCTTTTGTTTGTATTTGCAATCATTCTTTATTGCTTTCCTTGTTTGAATATTCTTGAATCTTTCTTGGATTCCTTGCTGATATTATTTGATCCTGAAGATCTAAACAACTAACTTTAAATTTATTAGTATTAATGAGCACGTTTTGTGGACACCAAACTAAGAGTCAACAGTGATGTAAAAGCAAACACATAGTTAGAAAATAGTAAATTTACACAAGTGTTTGGCACTTTGGGATGGATCAAGCATTGAGTGAAAGAATGGAGGGGATTGTTGTAAAGAAGGGATACATATACGACCATTTTTTTACAACAAACTGCAGACTTGGATTTGACTCGCTCCTCCATCTACAGAACTGTGGAACATCTTGGACAGGTGTACGGTGTTGGGTTTATATCTTGAATACTATGTTGGATACGAAGATGATGAGACGATAAAAGAATCGATATGGTTGAAGATAGAGAAGGAAACAATCAGCAGTAGCAGTAGCAGCAGTAGATTGCGGTCGACCCACCTTGAGGTGCGGTCGACCGTCACTTGTACAGAATCTTCCCACGAGGAGGCCGGTCAACCGGTCTTGTTGGACAGTTGACCATTCGTGCTGATGGGTTTTGGGCTCGGGTGTGACTGATTCGTGAGAAGCCCAACTTCATCTTTAGTCAAATCGTGTGGCTCTTATCAGGTTATCTCTTCTGTAATATCCAATATCAAGATATCAAACTAGGGTTTCTCTAAATGTCTATATGTTGTTGTTATTGACCTCTTTTGAGAGCCAAGAGAGTGAGTACTTCATTGAAGGTGGAATTTGATAGGTTCTCCAACTGTAAACAACTAATCCTTGCTGGTGAGGCTTGAGAGAGGGTCAGGGTGAGAATTGTAATATTCTTATATCTACTATAGTTGAATAACATATTGAGTTTCTTTTCTCCCGGATTAAGGCGAAAGTCCCAACCGGGACAAACTTGTGTGTGCTTTGGTGTGTTTGGTATGATCTCTATGTGCTTGGTAGTTTGTGTTGATTGCATTGAATAACTCAACAAGATCTTCGAAAGGCAAGAATTCCGCTAATTTCCTAACAAGTAGTGTTGTTGTAGCGCTTGTTTTCGGTAGGTAGACCTAGATTATGCACCTCATTCAACTTATCTGCATAAATGAATGGATACTCAACTATGACAAACTTTTTTTGTTTGACCAGTGTCTCAGATGCATGGCACAAGTATTTGTTGTGTACTATGTACCATACAAATAATGTTTGAGGCAGACAGAGATACCAATTAAATCGTGGGAAAATAAGAAAGAACTAAATAGCATTTCAAGGAGCTTACCACGTCTACGCACAGATGCACAAACACATTGTGCACCACCCGTGGAACCATTCGTACGTTTAGCAATGTTTTCATGACTGGAACTGGGCTCTAAATTGTGGAGAACATGGCTCACTGCATCTGAAGCAGATGCAAAAATACAGAACCAATATATATATATATATATATATATATATTGGATTAGGACAGTCGTCTACAGTAGACGATCGCCTGCGCGACGCATCACAGGAGCACTCAAAGTTGAAGCTAAGTTTTCTGTATTTTTCCTAAGGTAGACTCTTGTGTGCACGTTGTTCAACGGTCAGGACCTGATGACGCTGGAGTCTACGGACATTACCATTTAGGTCCATGACAACACGACTGCAGACCATCATGGTCCATGAAGCCAAAAAACAATGAAACTTGAATTGACAACTGACTAAATGTAGGCAACATTAGTAATTTATAGTAACAAAAACAACCAATGGAAGCAAACACAATGTAGCTATAGTTTCTGGCATAATTGAAAACAATGTGGTACACGTACTCAACGTAAAAATTGACATATATGTGTTCAAATATTTGGTGCACTTTACCGAAAATAGATGGTCATACTGTTGGGATTGGAACGTCAACGTCAACAAACGCCCGTTGTCGCAGCGGAACTAAAAAAGCAATGAGGAAGTCGAAGTAGACGAGATGAATAAATTGAGCAAACAAGTAGATCCACCAAACTAACACAAGCACATCGATGAATTATCCCGGTTAGCTTTTGCTTAATCCGAGAGGAAATATAGGGAGATCTGATATTCAACTAAAAGAGATTACAAGGAGTTATTGATTTACTCAATACAAGGAATTAAACTCACTCACCAAGAACTATCTCTCTCTCGATCCTCTCTTTGCAATGGAGAGAATAATCCATGAAGTACTACCCTCTCATATTGGAGGAGTTTACAATATATATAAAAGAATAGAGAGAAACATAGGTCTAATCTTGATTCTCAGTCGTTCGATATAACCTGGAAAAGAAGTAACTGAATCATGGGCGGATCTGGGCCCAAGCAGCCCAAGCAATTGCTTTGGGCCCCTAATTTTATAAGGCCCCATATTTTTTAAGTATTTACAATGTTAAAAAGTAAAATGTAATATTTTGTGATATAATTACATTGTATTAATAGTTGTCTTATTAGCTTAGTTGGTTAGAGTGTTGTGTTAGTAATGTGAAAGTTGCAGGTTCAAAACTTGCATGAGCCAATTAATTTTTCAGTCATTTTTATTTTTAAAACTAATTATTTTTCACATAGCCATACATGCATTTTACAATTTTATGAATTTAATATTATTTTTCACTTAGCCCATGTATGTCACTCTATGATATTTTTTCAATGTTCTATGGTATATCATATTTATTTGTTTATGATAAATTTCTAACCAAAATGGCAAGTGCATATGGTTATTCTACATTTTTAAGTTTCTAACTAGTATTCTCATATACATATAACCATCACATTTCATTCTGATCGTGTGCTCTAATATATCATATTTACCTCTTTGAGATAACATATTTCGTTTTTGTTGTTAGAATTTGTCCGGGTTCTTTTTGGCCACGAGGCATTTCATATAAAAAATG
The DNA here is from genome assembly GCA_017893485.1 of Hemerocallis citrina. NCBI lineage: Eukaryota > Viridiplantae > Streptophyta > Magnoliopsida > Asparagales > Asphodelaceae > Hemerocallis > Hemerocallis citrina. Next base: position 136,458,610 of record CM030365.1, read on the forward strand.
TACGTTATCAATTAACTTTTTTTTGGAAGCATATATATAAATTTGTTTTCATTTATATAGTTTGATCTCCAATGCTCCAAATTTGTTTGCCTTTAAATAATTGTCATTATTATTTTGTCAACTTGCTAAATGCCCCATTTGAAAATTTGCTTAGGGCCCCCTAAAATTCAGATACGCCCCTGAACTGAATAAGAGTCGCACGATCTAACTTGGAGTTGAAGATTGGACGGAAACGACCTAACAAATCGAAGTCCAAAAACGAACACAGTGCCGCGGTCAGTCGACCGTTCAACAAGACCGGTCGACCGTACCACTCTCTGACATTCCCTGTACTTCGAGCAGTCGGAGGGCGCGGTCTGGGGGTGCGGTCGACCGCAACATAGGACAGTCGATAGCAACTATGCCTGCACCTTGCTGCTGCTGTTTTTCCTTCTACTCACTTCGACGCTTCGACCTCCGTTCTTCATCTTACCTTCTTCTAATCTGAACAATGAGTATTCACACTACAAAATATACAGGCAAACCCGGCGCCAGCGGGATTGCGAAGAAACCCCGACATTTTTTAAAACACGACGGGGTGTGTTAATAGCCCGGCGTTTAGGAAAACCCTCTTATTTCTCCTCCTTCTTTTTCCCTTTCGCGCCTTGTATCTTCACTTTCCCTCTTTCTTTTTCCCTTTCACGCCGAAACCCTATCTCTCTAAAACCCAATTTCGATCTCCACTTTCCCTCTTTCGATTTGCTGCCGTTCGATCTCGCCGCCCCACCGCCGTTCGATCTCGCCCCTTGCTGCCGCCGTTCGATCTCCCGTCGTCGCTATTGTCCTCCTCAATCTCTCTCTTTCATAAACCCTAGGTAATTATTCTCTTTTTTCATTTTGATTTTGATTTTTGATTAAGTATGATTTTGATTTCACAAATTTATTTAAATTGTCGATTGAAAATCCTAGGTGACGATTTAATCTGGTTGCTCATTATTTGTTTCAGCACTTCCTTGAGAAGAACCTTCAGCTTTTAAAAAATGAATCTGTTAGTTTTGTGCTTCAGCTGTTAAAAATCTTAGGATTTTTTTTTATTGTTGATTTTGTATGCAGAGGGTTATCTTTGGGGTTGTATGTGCAGAAGATTGGTAGATCGAATCGGGATTTGGAGATAGTGTTTCGGGAAGTTAAGAATTCGGATTCTTCTTGTATCTGCAAGTTTAAGGTTAGATTGTTTATTAGTAATTTGTGAGTTTGGTTATAAGGGATTACGATATGGCAAGGGGGTTTGTGTATGTTTATAATTTGTGAATTTTGATTCCATTTGTTTGTTGTTTGTCTGCTTTTATTTGGGTAATGGGTTAGTTTAGCTGCTGAAGTTATGTTTTCAATTGTTTTTGAATCATAGCATAATTGGGTAATGTTCAATTGTTTTCAATTGTCTTCTTTTATTTGGGTAATGGGTAATGGGTTAGTTTAGTGGTAATTTCTTAAATTTCTATCTCTGGCATAAATGTTAATATTAGTTTTTGGATCATTCATATTTTCTAGGTAATGTCCAAACTCCCTCTCTCTTTCCCTCTTCGAGCTCTCCTTGTACTTAATACTTAATACTTAAGATGAGTGATTGATAGATTGATAGATTGGTCACAATTATTCTACTCTGGTAGGTACATAAACTGGTGAAGTAGTGTTTGGTTTTATACCTCGAGAGGGAGCTGGTTTTTTGACAAGAACGAGAATAATGAGGTTTGTGAAACTCTAGGGTTTCAATATAATTAAACCTAGATTTGGAATTTTGAAAGTATAGGACCACAAGTAATTAAGATAAATACTTGGAACTTCATCAGATTAGTGATTTTGCTGCCTCTTTGCATGTGTTTTGGTTGCTTTGCAACTTGCAGATGACTCTCTTATTAGCAACTAGAATTTTGCAAATAACCCAGATACACACACACACACACAACGTTTTGTTACTTGTTTAAGAGTTGTGAATGTTGGAATTAACTTTTACAGTTTTTCGGGCCGGATTCCGGCAGGCTCAGGCCACCGGTGGCGCCGAAAAATGAGTGGATTGTGATCCTCTCGACGAGTACTATTCCGTGGTGTACTCACTTGCCAAAAACGAATTCCGTATGAATGAGAAATGTTGGTCTAAAGTTGGGTACTTGAAATGTACTAACTTGGCAACTTGGAGAAAATGGATAGTCCCATATCGGAAATTGAGAAAGATTTTTTCTAGTATATATGCTAGAAAACTGGACTAAAGGGCATAGCCCGGGGGTTACCACTAACGTGTAGTGAAGAGAGGACTTAGCCAAAATGACAAACACACACGCACGCGCGCCCGGCCCAGGCCCTGGCTTCGTTTGGTCTGGCTCTGGCTTAAATTTTTTTTTTGCCCAGACAAAAACTTTTCCCCTACTGAACTGTCACGCCCCGCTTCCCGGTATACGGAAATACAGGCTCGTAACTGAGGCCCAGCGAATGATATAAGTACGCCAACTCATATCATCCATAAGCTGTACCAGTCTTAATTCAACAATATAAGAAAATGAATTACAACCACGCAGGAAACATGATCACATAAACTAGAATGAAATTCAATAACCAATTCTGGAATATAAAGACTTACCAATATAACTCGATAGACTTCTGCTCCAATTGTAGAAGATCTGCTTATCAATGTCTCCTAGAAATTCTCTTTGTGCACAAGTACTTGATTATCTAAAGAGAAATAATAAATTGTCCTTAGAGCAAGTACGGACAGCAAGTAGTGAAAGCAGAGAGTAAAGGAACAGGTTACTTGAAGGAATATGAATCAAGATCAAATATACAATGACAATAATGGCAGTAATAACAATGGTCTTAATAAAGTATACATATATGTCAATTTATGTTCATTAGAGTGTCATTTCTCCTATCTAGTGCACGTACTTCTGTGTCCCATGTGTGCCGTACCACAGGTTCGGTGCACGCAAAACAGTGTACGTTTGAGACATAGTGGTGGGGTCTACAGAGCGTGTACTCGGTTTCAATAACAATCATTTACCATTTTCATTCATTCATTCACATTCATTACTTCTCCTTCCATTTCAATACCATTTCAATATAGGCCCTCGAGTACATTTTCTGAGATTTCCCACTACTAGGTCAACCCTTATAAACCCCGGCTTGTTTAGTATCTTATTAAATCATTCATGTCCATGTAAATGTGTATATAATAATGTCAAGGAGACGATAGAATGCAGCAACATGATGCATTACTAAATAATAAACATGAAGTAATAAATTTAAAACAACAATTCTCTTTTTATTATTAAAACCGATTCCAATTATAACTGGGTCGAAACCTCAGTACAATGCAAACAATGCAGCAGTAACTTATAAAAAGACATCACACATACGTTCATTAAAATGCCAATTAATGTGCTACTACAAATTATGGAACCCATCACAATGTCATATAACGATTAGAATGTCATTTTCTGTGTACAATCCACTTTATGAAGTCATTAATCCAATCACAATTGTCTCATTCAATCAATGTATACAATTACCATTCATTTTCCTTCGTACACAATTCTATTCATTTTATTCACTTCAATTATATCTATATGGGCTTAGGTTTGAGTCAATGGACAATTATAAGAGGTCAAGAGTATGTCGGGTTAGCTCGTGTAAACCCTCGATACTCTCAACGGACAGGACACAAGGCAATTTAAGATAATTAAAATGGAACTACTTGCAGGAGATCAATAAGCTTGAACTAGAATAAATAAGAGAGTTCAAGTGGACTTGCCTTTTTGGTAGTAGTTGATCCGAATAATTTAAGAATAACGGGATCAGTATCCCGGGGAACAATCCCAAGAGGCACGTGCAAAGTACGTACGAAGAACTCCAAAAGCAAGCAACAAGAGTTGATTTCCCCACACTGGATCAGCTACAAACAGCGAACACAACAGCTGGATTTGGCGCGGGTAGAACACAGAACAGCGGTCAGGGCCCAATCAGATCCTTTCTTCACACTGGATCCAATCCAGAACAGGAACAGCGATCTCGGATCGGCTGTGGCAGAACAGCGAACACGGATCAAGGAAGCACAAATCTTGAAGCGATCGAACGGTCCAAATTAAATCCCGCCAATCAGCTGTCTTCTTCTTCGTTCTTCTTCTTCGTCGCTGCTTCGACAGGGTGAGAGAGAGAGTGCGGAAGGGAACGGCGCCCGGCGTGTGCACTCAGGGACAGTGGCGGTGACGACGTTGGTCGGGAAGCGACACAACGACGGAGCTCCGACGAGAGAGCGTGGGAGACCACTGGCGATGACTGACGCGATGCTGCAGCGACTGAGGGCGGGAAGGCGACGATGACCACGGCGGCGCGACTGCTGTAACACAGCGTGGCGATGGTGGCGCTTTGGTCGGGCGGCAACGCGACAGCGTGCACGAGCGATCGCTCTGTTTCGCTTCCGAAACAGAGGGGCAGAGCGATGGGGGACTGGGGCGCTCGACGATGACGACGAAGGCGAGGGGTACTGCCGTGGTTTCGGGGTGCACGGAGTGAAGCTTCGAGAGGAGATGAAGCTTCGGCAATGGGGGTGCACGACGAGGGACGTCGAAGACCGCAGCACTATCGGCAATGACGCAGATGATGGGTCCAGGCGGCGTGGTCGACGCTTTGACGAGGTGGTGCTCGGAGGGCGATGAAGTGAAGTTCCAATGGGTTCGACGAGGTCTCGATGGCGGTGAGCTGTGAGGAGAGGGATCGATGGTTGAGGAGCGTCGAGGTTGAAGGTGAGCGAACTCGATGGGGTGCGGCAACAATGGCCGCAGTAGAGGCAGAGCTTGAAGACGGCGGGAGCTTCGAGATGACGGTGGACAGCGGTGGATTGAAGACGAGCGGAAGAGAGCGGCACTGTGACGACGAGGAGCTCGACGGGATGATTCAAAGTTTCGAGCGTCGCTGGGTTGAGCGACGGGGAGATGGATTCTTCGCCTGCAGTTCGCTAGCGGGCTGTCGATGAAGGGAGATGGTGAGGTAGAGGATGATGGCGGAGTCGCGAAGGCGAAGGGAGGAAGGAGATGGCGGTTTTGTTTTGGTTTGTTTGTTCTGTTGGGAAAAAGGAGAGAGGGGGAGAGGAGAGTGGGGTTAGTTGCTAGTTTATGGGGGGAGTGAGCAGGTAAAGTGGGAAGAAGTTAGAGTACGTTTAGGAAAGTGGGAATGAAGAAAATATATTCTATAGGGGTGGGTATAGGTCTAATCTGTACAATTAAATAGGTTCTGGGTTTAGTGGGCTTGGGCTATAATAATGAGTTTAAAATATTAAATAAAGTAATTTAGATATTGGGCTAAACAATAGGGCTTAGATTAATAAATAAGTTCAAAATACAAGTTTGGGCTTTGGATTAATTTAATAAAATCAAATACAAATTTTGGGCCTTACGATAAATAATTAGATTTTAGATTAACAAATAAAATTAAAATACAAAATGGGCTTTTAACATAGTTAAACAATTAGGCTTTGAAATAAATATTAAGCAATCAAATAATTTGTAAAATAGTTTGAATAATAATAAATTAATTAGGAGAAAATACTTACAAAATACTAATGATTTAAAATACATAAAAATACTTGAAAATTACGTATTAATGAAAACAGGGGTTACATGAACAGATAAGGGTTTTCAGATTCACTAACTGGTACCATTACTCTGTAACAGCAGAGTAATGGATTATGAATCTGAAGAGTCTCCATTACTCTGCTGTTACAGAGTAATGGGCCTCTGAAGAGTCTCCAATCTCCATCTTCTTTTATAAAAGACTACTGAATCCAGACAGAGTTTTTTACACAGTCAGAGTTTTATTCTTCTTCTTCCTCTTCTTCTCCTCTGAGTCAACTGAGAGTACATCACAGACAACAGTTCGCTGAATCTCTGAAGCAAGGGTGCTGCTCTTCAGAGAAGGTACAGTTGTATCCTGGGAAGCAATTCGCCAGCCACCGTCACACTACGGGGCGAATTCTGCTTTAAGGAGAGAGATTCTCATTCTCGACTCTGTGCAAAGTCTTTCGTTTCCTGTTTTCATTTCCTGTATTTCAGTTCTTCGCAAGTGCTGTTGGGTTTTTTCATATTTATAAAATTGGGTTCTAACAATCTTAAAGCAGAATTTTTTCCTCACTGATTCTAACAGTTTTTGTGAAGTTTCAGTTACAGGTGCTGTTATCGAATCGGAAAAAACAACTAACAAGTTCTGTTTCAAACTATTTCAGATAAGAACATGGAGAACACACATAGTGATATTGCCAGTAGGCTTATCAGTACTGAAACACCGGTGACCCAAAATGTGACTGCACAATCGGTTGCGGCACATTCGATCGTTTTGCCCATGCACATAACCATGGGAGAAAAATCGGAGAAGTTCAATGGAACTGAATTCAAGAAGTGGCAAGGGAAGATACAGTTCTACCTTACCACATTGAAGCTGGACAAATTCCTCACTGAATCTGCCCCGATGCTGGCGCCAATGGATGCACACTCCGTTGCTGCAGTTGATGCTTGGACTCAGGACGACTACCTCTGCAGGAACTACATCCTGAATGGCTTGGTAGACCCCCTGTACAACGTCTACTGTGTCTTCAAGACGTCTAAACTCCTGTGGGGGTCCTTAAAAAAGAAGTACAAAACAGAAGACGCTGGGTCCAAGAAGTTTGTAGTCGACAAATTTCTGGACTACAAGATGATTGACTCCAAAACTGTTGTGAGTCAAGTCCAAGAACTGCAGGTTATAATGCACTACATTGCTGCAGAGAACATGACGCTGTGCGAACCATTTCAGGTTGCAGCGTTCATCGAAAAACTTCCACCTGGATGGAAAGACTTCAAGAACTATCTCAAACACAAGCAAAAGGAGATGTCTCTTGAAGACCTAATTGTCAGGTTGCGGATCGAAGAGGAGAATCGCAAGACTGACAGGTCCTATGGAAATCAGTCCATAGAAAAGGCCAACGTGGTGGAGCATGAACAGAAGGGCAAGAAGAGAAAATTTCTGCCACAGGCCTCAAACAAAAAACCTCTTGCAAAGAGATTTGCTAGGAAATGCCACAAGTGTGGTAAGCTGGGGCACAAAATTTTTGAGTACCGCAGTAAGGACAGTAATTGTTCAGGAACAGGACATGTAAAAGGGAATGAAAAATCCCACGCACACATAGCTGAGAACTTGTCCACTGGTCTCTCTGACCTGGACCACTGTGCTGTAGTATCAGAGGTAAATCTTGTGGGGAGCAATCATCGTGAATGGTGGTACGATACTGGGGCCACCAAGCATATCTGCTCGGACAAGAAAATGTTCACTTCATACCAGAAGTGCAATAAAGATGAAAAGCTGTTCATGGGAAACTCTTCCACCTCCAAAATTGAAGGAACAGGGAAGATAGTGCTGAAAATGACTTCAGGCAAAGAACTAACACTCACAAATGTGCTGCATGTTCTAGATATTAGAAAGAACTTGATATCAGGTTCTTTGCTAAGAAAGAATGAGTTTAAGCTTGTTCTTGTTTCTGATAATTTTGTATTGTCTAAGAATGGGGTATACTTCGGTAAAGGATATGTAAAAGATGGACTGTTCAAGTTTAATGTAATGACAGTCATCCCTAAAACTATTGTTCCTGCTGTTCCTAATGTTAATGAAATAACTCCTATTGCCTATGTTGTTGAGTCTTCCTCTGTTTGGCACGAAAGACTAGGCCATGTTAATGTCAATTCTATGCGTAGATTAATTAACATAAATTTGCTACCAAAATTTAAGGTAGATAACTCCGAAAAATGTGAAGTTTGCACGGAGGCCAAACTCACTAAAACGCCATCACGTTCTGTAGAAAGAAATACAGAAACTCTAGGTCTAATTCACACGGATCTGTATGATTTAAAATATGTGCAGATCAGAGGTGGCAAAAATACTTTGTGACATTCATAGACGACTGCACAAAATTCTGTTATGTATATTTGTTACATAGCAAAAATGAGGCTTTGGATAAATTCAAAGAATATAAACTTGAGGTTGAGAATCAACTTGGCAAAACGATTAAAATCGTTAGAAGTGATAGAGGAGGAGAATATGATGCACCATTTAACATGTTCTGCTCGGAACATGGAATAGTTCATCAGACAACTGCTCCTTACTTATCCGAATCAAATGGTACTGCCGAGCACAAGAACCGAACTCTGAAGGAGACGATGAATGCCTTGTTGTTGAATTCTGGCTTATCCCAAAATATGTGGGGGGAAGTGTTGCTGACTGCCAACTACATTCTCAATAAAATATTTTACAAGAAAACTGGCAAGACACCATATGAACTGTAGAAAGGTAACTTACTTTCGTATAAATACCTCAAAGTGTGGGGGTGTCTAGCAAAAGTGGCAGTACCTAATCCGAAACAGGTCACCATCGGACCTAAGACAATTGATTGCATATTCATAGGCTATGCACACAACAGTAGTGCATATCGGTTCTTGGTATACAAATCAGATATACCGGATATCCATGTGAATACAATAATGGAATCAAGGAATGCTTCCTTCTTTGAACACGTGTTTCCGTGCAAGGGTACTACGTACCCCAAACGTACACGTGAACAAGGGAATACAAGCACTTCAGTTGATGAACCAGAACATGATACTGATGAGCCTAGACGAAGTAAACGGGCTAGAATATCAAAATCATTTGGTCCTGACTTTGTGACGGCCTTTCTGTTAGAGAATGAGCCCAGAACTTTCAAGAAAGCCATGTCTATGCCTGATGCTCCTATGTGGAAGAAAACAATCAAAAGTGAAATAGACTCCATTATGCAAAATCATACATGGGAGTTAGTCGACTTGCCTTCTGGATGTAAAGCTCTAGGATGCAAATGGATTTTCAAACAAAATTGAAACCAGATGGTTCAATAGAGAAGCATAAGACAAGACTTGTGGTACAAGGATTTAGGCAAAAGGAAGGCCTAGATTTCTTTGATACATATTCCCCAGTTACAAAAATAACATCCATAAGAATGTTGATAGCTATTGTAGGTCTACGTAACCTAGAAATACATCAAATGGATGTTAAAACTACATTTCTAAATGGGGACTTAGAAGAAGAAATATACATGAAATAACCTGAGGATTACGTAGTTTCTGGACAGGAAAACAAGGTGTGCAGGCTTGTAAAATCTCTATACGGCCTGAAACAAGCTCTAAAGCAGTGGCATTCAAAATTTGACAATGTTATGATGTCAAATGGTTTCAAAATAAATGAATGCGATAAGTGTATCTACATCAAAGATACTCCAAATGGATACATTCTGGTCTGTCTGTATGTAGACGACATGCTCATTATTGGAAGCAATAACGACATTATCAAACAAACTAAGAGCATGCTTAGTGGCAAGTTTGACATGAAAGATTTGGGAGTTGTAGATGTCATACTAGGAATCAAAGTTTCCAGGACATCTGAGGGAATTACTTTGTCTCAAGCTCATTATGCTGAGAAAGTACTTGAAAGATTCAAGAATTACTCCAATGGGACAGCAAAAAGTCCCGTCGATCCAAGTCTTGACTTGTCCAAAAATACAGGTCAAAGCATATCACAACTAGAATATGCACGTGTAATCGGTAGTCTAATGCACCTAACAAATTGTACAAGACCGGACCTAGCACATTCGGTAAATGTACTGAGCTGATACACGAGTAATCCAGGACGAAGTCACTGGAAAGGAATAACTAGAGTATTGAACTACTTGCGACATACTCAGAGTTATGCACTGCATTACACCAGATATCTAGCAGTACTAGAAGGCTACAGTGATGCCAACTGGATATCGGACTCCAAGAACTCAAATTCCACAAGTGGATATGTCGTCACACTTGGTGGTGCAGCTGTGTCATGGAAATCCTTTAAACAAACGCTATTGGCCAGATCCACCATGGAATCTGAGTTTATTGCTTTGGACAAAGCAGTAGAGGAAGCAGAATGGCTTCGAAACTTTTTAGAGGATATTCTTATGTGGAAAAAACCAGTGTCTGCTTTATGTGTACACTGTGACAGCCAATCGGCTATAGCACGGGCACTGAGTTGTATGTATAATGGTAAGTCTCGTCATATCAGAAGGCGACACAAAACCATTATACAACTGCTCTCAAATGGAGTAATCTCTATAGAATATATAAAATCGGCCGACAACCTAGTGGATCCATTTACTAAAGGTCTGTCGCGAGAGCAGGTTGTGCAATCATCAAGAGGAATGGGTTTAAAGCCTATGACGAAAGAGGATACTTGATGGAAACCCTACCTAGGAATTGGAGATCCCAAGATCTAGGTTCAAAAGGATAACTAAATCTTGTTGAATCGACGGGAGCACTGAGAGATTAAAATCCCATACCCACTCTTACGATGATAAAACAGTGCTGCATGCAAAGAGTAGGACAAGCTTGACTTTTAATGATTCCCATAGCTTTGAAATAAAAGTGGGGTATAGCATGATACTCTTTATGGGCAATCACCTTGTGAGTGTGAAATGGGACCTTTTCTAGGAGAATGAAGAGAAGTTACATTCTCCAAGTTCACTCACGATTAACCAGGGATGTTCAAGGCCAAAATGAACACAACAAGAGAACTTAGTTCTGTGAGGAGATGAAACTGTGTGATAGTTATTGTCTAGGTTCACATCAAAGCCCGGGTAGTTCAAGACATCATGATCACTACCTGGTTAAGTGAATCCGATAGCTACTTACTAAGGGTGGTTCAAAGTTGAAAAATTACCACCATTCCTGATGCAGTGATTTTCCGATTGTACTCTCAGAGTTTTTCTGTCAGGTTTTTTATTTTTCTGTCGTGTCTGGATTACATAGTCTGGTAATTTCCATTCATGTGGGGGATTGTTGGAATTAATTTTTGTAGTTTTTCGGGCCGGATTTCGGCAGGCTCCGGCCACCGGCAGCGCCGAAAAATTAGTGGATTGCAATCCTCTCGACGAGTACTATTTCGTGGTGTACTCACTTGCCAAAAACGAATTCCGTATGAATAAGAAATGTTGGTCCAAAGTTGGGTACTTGAAATGTACTAATTTGGCAACTTGGAGAAAATAGATAGTCCCATATCGGAAATTGAGAAATTTTTTTTTCTAGTATATATACTAGAAAACTGGACTAAAGGGCATGGCCCAGAGGTTACCACTAACATGTAGTGGAGAGAGGACTTAGCCAAAATGACAAATACACACGCGCTCGGCCCGGCCCGGCTCCGGCCTCGGCCTCGGCTTCGGCTCGGCTCGGCTTAGTTTGGTTTGGAAGGCTTTTCAGATTCAGTAACTGGTACCATTACTCTGTAACAGCAGAGTAATGGATCACCAGTTATGAATCTGAAGAGTCTCCATTACTCTGCTGTTACAGAGTAATGGGTCTCTGAAGAGTCTCCAGTCTCCATCTTCTTTTATAAAAGACTACTGAATCCCGACAGAGTTTTTTACACAGTCAGAGTTTTATTCTTCTTCTTCCTCTTCTTCTCATCTGAGTCAACTGAGAGTACATCACAGACAACAGTTCGCTGAATCTCTGAAGCAAGGGTGCTGCTCTTCAGAGAAGGTACAGTTGTATCCTGGGAAGCAATTCGGCAACCACCGTCACACTACGGGGCGAATTCTGCTTTAAGGAGAAAGATTCTCAATCTCGACTCTGTGCAAAGTCTTTTGTTTTCTGTTTTCATTTCTTGTATTTCAGTTCTTCGCAAGTGCTGTTGGGTTTTTTCATATTTATAAAATTGGGTTCTAATAGTGAAATTGGATAATGACTCTTGGTGGGAATCTATTTGGCCAGGATAGAATTACTGACAAGCAGTTACAAAAAAGAGGATCCACTTAAGAGAGAGGCATTTGCAAGCATATCCCAAATGCTGTCCAACCTCATACTTCTATCATTAAAATATTGATGATGGAAAGAGTGATAAAACAATCTAAATTCCTGTTATCAGCTGCTTAAACAATTGTTTAACTTTTTCTAGTGAAGGAAAGATTATCAAAAATTATCTAATCAAAGGAAAGCATATACACAAAGTTTCAAAAGTTTTGAGGCCTTGCTGGAAACAAAGTTACCTCTAACTTTAAAAGTACAGAGTACGTTAATTATAATTGTTTATATTTACCTTTGACTTAAAGTCATGTTTTGATATGGTGCTTGATAATGCTAAAGTTCAGATAAATTAGATAAGTGAGAAGTTCATATAGTTGCAGTTATCTGAAGTTTTGGAGTGAGATATCTATACTTTCTTAACTCTAAATTGAGTAATAAAAATAAGACAAAATTAGGATAACTGCAGTTTTGTAGTGTTATTATATGAGATAATTCCAATTATCCTTACAGGGCCTAAAACCAATCCACCCAGTTGAAAGTAAGAAGCATATGGATTTGCTCTAAATTATGTTAAGATGTACAATAACTTTAAGCAGCACTAGAAGAAGATATGTTACCTTATGAAACTTCTCATTAACTATCTATTAAATAATTATTACAATACTTTATATAATTAAAGAACTTTAGGGGTTTTAATTATAGAGTTTGGCTTGAAAACATGCCAGAACTGATTGAACATCTTTTCAATTGAATCCTACATTCCATTTGATTTAAGGGGGGAAAACAACAACAACAACAACCACCCTCATGCTGTGCAATTGAAATATTTTTAGGACATTAAAATTGTGCTCATTGATCTAATAAATTCCGTAAGAAAATGAATAGATGGTGTGCACCATTCATCAAGCTATTAACTATTTGATGGGAAACGTAACAAACATAGTCATAGAATAAACAAGAACATAAACTGACATGGGAGAAAAGAAAACCCTCCATCCAAGTAAAATCAGCTTCATCCGGTTTTACAAGGAAAAAGTTTAACCCTGATTCCGATCAAAAATAGCAATGACCTTTACAGCAATCAGTTTAAATCTTATACATCACCTACCTCACATTCTATGGTATAGCTATAGTTTTGAAATAACTAAGCAATCACAAATACTTAATAGTTATGTTGTCTTCAATTAATTAATAGTTATGTGACTTCTTCATTACTCCTTTTAACAATTCTCATTTCATTCTGCAGTAATGTTTTTCGCAATCTCAACATTTTTTGAGCTGCTATGTATTATCCTATATGCATTTGTCTTCCCGAAACTACAAAATTTCTACATGCATTAGACCTACAGAATTTCTTGATAATGGTAACCTCGGTCATTTATCTTTATCTAACATGTGTGTGAATCTAGAGTGAAGATGCAATAAACTTGGACAACAATTTTTTGTTGTCAGCTGTCATCCATATTTCAGTTTATTCAAGAAATCTGATGACCTGAATCTTTTTTTTTGTTTTTTTCTTTTAGGTGGGTCATTTATCTTGTTGGGTCAATTATTGCTGCTTGGTTAATAATGCTAATCTTTCCTGAAGCTGCTCATCCTCCCCATTTGAATGTTGATATCAGTCAAGGAACTGTAATTGAGGGACTGCTTGCATTTGTGATCGTGACAATTTCATTAGCTCTAAAGAAGAGAAATGCCAAACGTTCTGCTACAAAAACTTAGATAAAAAGCATTTCTAAAGTTGTTCTTCATTTACTGAGTACTGATGTCACTGGTGGAATGATGAACCCTGCTGCTGTAAGTAACTTAAGAGATTCATGCTTCAGTTTTCCATCTTATAAACAAATATACATTCGATTTTAGTCTTTCTTTTATTGTATAGATGTTTAAAATTTGAAGAACACATAATAGGGAAATGTCCATGGAATTGAAGCAGAATGGCTATAATGGGGTAGTACTTTTAGGGAAAAGGCCGAGTTTTATTAGAAATCTTTTGTCATGTATGCTTTATGGTTCAAAACAGTAGAGGTGGTTTTAAGCGATTCAGACGGTTCGGCATGTGTCATCTAAATGGATTTAGAATCAAGGTAATTAAAAAAAGATAAATTAGGTCTTTATATAAGTGATGTATTGTAAAAATACTCTTCTTCTGCACTTTTGATGATATGCACTGAAATTAGACTACTGGTGAGGATTTTTCTTTTGAATCCTTCTTTGCAGAATATCCAAGTTTAAAAAATAAAAAAAGAATCTTACGAAAAGAAAATTTTCGTTGCACAGGCATTTGGTTGGGCTTATATTCAAGGGAATTACAACACAAAGGAGCATTTGTATATATACTGGTTCGCACCGATTGAGGCTACTCTATTGGGAGTGTGGACATGTACTTTATTCTTTCAACCCAAGAAGCAAGACCAAAAATGGAAAACATGTTGGAATTTTATATACACTTAAGAACATGCATAAAATATTAATAACAATCGAAAATATGTTTCCATGAATCTAGATCTTAATCATGTTACAAAAGTGCTCTAATATAAAATCCTATATCATGAAACTATAGATCTTTGCTAAATCAAAAGAAGAACAAAATTAAAAGCGGAAGCACTAACCTGAAGCCATTGATGGAGATTGCGCGGAGGTTTGGATCTTCCTATATAATATGCACTTCTATGAGAGACAGTCTTTCTCTATTCTTCTGTTGATGGGATGACAGATGGAATAAGAAGATGCGTATATATAGGGGACCATAACCCTAATTAATAATTATTGATTTTCAATTTTACCCAACACAAAATAAGAAATCTACTTTATGGTCTCTACACGTGTTATATCACACTTAACATTATATGCTTTTAACCCATTACTTAATCTTGATTAGATCACTTTAATTTGGGTTAGACTTTAGGAATGCAATCATACATTTAGTCACATATGTGAGCCCACATAGATTATTTTCCAACAATCTCCCACTTGGGCCACATATGTTACTCCTTATAAATGTACATACTTTATGAGCTCAAAATTTTGCTATCATAACCAAAAGCATAGCCAAACAATCTCGTCCATTAATCATGCAAATATAGGATCAAAGCAATTTTCGTTACATTTATCGTAACTAAATTCATCAATGGTCACATATATCAACATAATCAAATGACATAGATCAAGTGTGAATGTGTAGCATGGAAATTTCATGTAATGTGATCTATACACATGCCTATTTCCAACTGGTCCTCTTTAAAACTTAAGTGAGGTCAGAACCAAAACATGACAAAAGAGTGAGAAAACTGAATTCTTTATTTCTGATCAGAAAATAACCAAATGTATAAATGTCTCACACAAACATAATGCAAATAAAATACAAACTCCCACTGAATCATGATATCCTCAAATAATACAACACCCATATGAGCAGTATGCTCATAAAAGACCTTGGGTGGTAATCCTTTTGTGAGCGGATCCGCTATCATGAAGTTTGTCCCAATGTGCTCTATGGACATCTGTCCACTTTGCACTCTTTCTTTCACAACTAGGAACTTTATGTCAATATGTTTCGACTTTGTCGAACTCCTGTTGTTGTTGGAATACATCACTGCTGACTTATTGTCACAAAATAACTTGAGTGATCTTTCTATATTTTCCAAAATGCGCAGCCCAGTGACAAAATTCCGCAGTCATATTCCATGATTTGATGCCTCATAGCATGCTACATACTCTGCTGCCATAGTGGAAGAAGCTATAAGTGTCTGTTTGACACTTTACCAGCTAACAGGTAAATATAGCCTAATGCAGACTTTTTGCTATCTTGGCACCCTAGTGAAATCAGAATCAGAATACCTTACGACCTCCCAATGATCTGATTTCCTATATGTGAGCATGTAGTCTTTTGTTCTCTGAAGATACCTCATGACCTTCTTGGCTGCTATCCAATGGTCCATACCAGGTTTTCTTAAATACCTGCCTAACATCCCAACAATGTACGCAATATCCAGACGCGTACATACTTGAGCATACATTAGACTCCCAATAGCTGATGTATAGGGGATCTTTTGTATTTTCTGAATTTCAAGATTACTTTTAGGATACTGATTGAGACTAAATTTGTCTCCTTTAGCAACAGGAGTATCCCCTGGTCTTACAATCTTGCATGCCAAACCTTTTGAATACTTTATCGATGTATCCCTTTTGTGATAATCCTAGAATACCTCGAGAACGATCTCGGTGTATCTGAATTCCTAATACAAAAGAGGCATCCCCAAGATCCTTCATCTCAAAATGCTTCGACAGAATCCTTTTAGTTTCATGCAGTAAATCTATATCATTAGCGGCAAGCAATATGTCATCGACATATAGAACTAGGAATATATGCTTACTCCCACTGAACTTGTGATACACACAATCATCAACTACATTCATCTCAAAACCAAATGAGATAATTACTTGATGAAACTTGTGGTACCATTGACGAAAAAAAAACTTGCTTGAGTCCATAGATGGATTTTGTCAATTTGCAAACCATATTCTTTGGATTTTCCGACACAAAATTTTCTGGTTGCACCATATAAATTGTCTCGTCAATGTCACCATTGAGAAATGCCGTCTTGACATCCATCTGATGTAGCTCAAGATCAAGATGAGCAACAATTGGCATAATTATCCTAAACGAGTCTTTCGATGAAACTGGAGAGAAAGTCTCTGTAAAATCAATGCCTTCTTTCTGAGTATAGCCTTTAGCTACAAGACATGCCTTATACCTCTCCACATTACCATTTGCATCCCTCTTGGTCTTAAATATCCATTTACAACCAATTGGTTTTGCAACTTCTGGTAATGGGACAAGTTTCCAAACTTTATTGTCTTGCATAGACTTATACTCCTCATTCATGGCATTAATCCACTTTTGAGAGTTACAACCTTTCATGGCCTGATGAAATGTGATTGGATCATCTTCCATCATTCCATTGTTATCCTCATTTTCTTGGAGAAATGCAATATAATCATCTGGAATAGCATTCCTCTTTTCTCTCGTGGATCTCCTTAATGGCACTGGTTCTTGAGGTTGTTGAGTTTGTTCTTCTGGAACAATTACCTCATCTTGAATGGGGAGTTGTTCAACATTGTCTTGTTGAGGTTCCAGATTCACTTCTTGATCAATAATAGGTGTGGGAACCTGTATATTATCAAAAGTGATAGTAGGAATTGGGTTTGTAATTGAATCCAATTCCTCCTCAAAAGCAATGTTCCTGACTTTATTTCTCCCCCCAAACTTAACTTCCTCAAAAAAATGTTGCAGTTCCCGTCTCAAAAATATTCCTAAGCGTGGGATCATAAAACTTATAGCCCCTAGATCGTTCAGAATAACCAATAAAGTAGCTGCTTACTGTTTTGGAGTCCAATTTCCTTTCAGGTGGCCTGTAAGGCCTTGCCTTAGCTGGACATCCCCAAATGTGAAAGTGCTTTAGACTAGGCTTTCGACCTGTCCAAAGCTCATAAGGTGTTTTTGCAGCTGCTTTAGGTGGTACTTTATTGAGAATGTAAGCTGTTGACTTTAATGCTTCTCCCAAGAGGGACTCAGGTAATCATACTCCTTACCATATCCTTAAGATTCCTTTTCTAATCCTTGAAATTTCTCCCATTAATCATGGGAACAAAATTGATGTTAGCAGTTATTGAGGTAGCAGATGATAAACTAGCTGAATATAGAACAAAAAACTAAACAAACAAAATAAGCTCACATGAAAATCCATATAAAACAATAAATTCAAATAATGGTTAATCCCATCTCAAGATACCAAGCACAACGTTAATATCAAGTCTTTGGATAGTAACATTAACTGTAAGCGGTACTCTTGTTGTAGTAATCAAATGTTGACAATAAATCCTGTCAAACAACAAGTCATTCTTTGGACTGACTTATTGTTCACATGGAATACCTTATAATTGTCACATATTTATTACCACAGATGTGTATGAAATTCGGCCAAATATCAACTTACCTTTGGGTCAGTTAATAAATGCATGAATTACAAACACACAATCATCTTGATATTTTAAATAAATTAATCTACGTAAAAGAGGTCACTTTGGCGACATTTTGTTTCAATTAAACTATTCAAAATATTAGATATTCATAAGAAAAACCAAAACCAAAATTTGAATTTAATTGCTTCCCAAAATTTTATCTTTTCCTTAATATCATAATTTTACTTTATTTGTAGATGGATAATTTCAAGATAATAACCACGATAACAAAACCATAATTGAACCATATCTATCTACTGATTTGATAATAT
This sequence comes from Hemerocallis citrina, assembly GCA_017893485.1. Taxonomy (NCBI): domain Eukaryota; kingdom Viridiplantae; phylum Streptophyta; class Magnoliopsida; order Asparagales; family Asphodelaceae; genus Hemerocallis; species Hemerocallis citrina. The sequence goes on from CM030365.1 coordinate 136,476,761, forward strand.
CAAATTAATTAAAACCATAACAGATAATTGAACATCATAATCCAAAAAATTTAAGCACAACCATTCCACACAAATTTCTATGGGCAAAGTCTATCAATTTATAACCATATATGGATTTTTTTATTTTTTTTTTGTTCTGGACCTTTAGCAGCATTATTCTTGGTGAACTCAAATTTCTTTCTTTTGCCCTTTACCTTAAATGTGTTAGCCGAATGAGTGCTTTTAATCTTTAAGATTGGTCTCTTTAACACATCTAAAGGTTTCTGAAATGGTGTTCATTATGACCAGAAGACCAATGCGATTAGAACACTCTCATTTCTCAAAAGTTATTTTCTCATAAAGAGAACTTGAATCTGTAACAGAAATGAGTGTCTTAATCCATGCAAGGTCTACATCTATGCACCTAAAAAATGTCGGCAGACACCGCAGCAATATTAACTTAATGAGAACAAATGACCATACAATTCACAAAAAATCAATCAATATTCAAAACCAAATAATTGTACATCACATCTCAAGATATCAAGTGCAACATTAATATCAAGTCTTTGGACAGTAATATTAACTGCTAGTGATACTCTTGATGTAATGATCAAACATTGATAATAATGCATGTGCAATAACAAAACTCTCTTTGGATCGATTTATTATTCACAAGTGCAACCTTATAATTATCACATGTGCAGATGTAATCCGGCCAAGTATAGACCTGCCTTTGGGTCGATCAATACTCGCATGGACATACACTTGCACAACATTTAATATTTTTCATGAATAATCTTCACAAGAGAGGACACTTTGGTGTCATCATGCTTCAATTAATTCATTTAAAATATTAAACATGTACAATTTATAAACAAAACATGAATATTGATTGAAATGACTTATATATAATGAAAGATGTTTAGTGAATTCAAAAAAGGTAAATCTTATCTCGGGCTATTTATCTACCTTTGGAGCTATATATATTAACCAAAATATGTACACAAAATTGATCATATATCAAAATAAATTTCGATATATATACATCAAAACCGTAAATTTTTTTTTTTTTTTAAAATATAAATGGAGAGAGCCGAGTAGCCCAAACCCGAACCCTATGCCCACGTCAACAGCCGTCTTTACAAACTGGTGGGCCCATGCATGTGATGTCAGCCACGTTCCTGGGCAAGCAGAAACTGCTGCTGCCCCATTCTTCAACCGGGTCCCACCACCCACATTCAGCCATTAGGAAAAGTACACTACCACCCCCATACAAAACTCTATGGGCAATCTCTTTAAAAAAAAATTTAAAATTTGGACTATGGGCAATCTGATCCTTTTTCATTATCCATATCTTAAAACAAAATATCAAATCCAAAACCGAATCTTTATTCTGAATCCAAATCAGATGACATCATCATTCAAAATTAATCAAACCAATTCAAACCAACAGTATATCAACCGTAGGCTTCGGTTTCCCTTTAATGACCGGATTTTATACATCTCCCTATAGAAATATCCTATAGGACAGCCCCAAATTCCTTTTATTTTTAGATCTGTATAATAATTGATCTAATTCTTCTTTCAATTAAAATCATTAATTGAATTTCTTAAACAGGAAGATCAAAAGGAACCCTAAATTTTTTAAGTTTCTTTAAACAAGAAGCCCTAAAATTCTTTAAACAAGAATCCCTAAATTTCTTAAGTTTATTTAAACAAGAAACCCTAAATTTCTTCAATTAATCCAGCAAAGATGGCTCTGATACCAATTGTTGGAATTTTATATACACTTAAGAACATGCATAAAATATTAATAACAATCGAAAACATGTTTCCATGAATCTAGATCTTAATCATGTTACAAAAGTGCTCTAATATAAAATCCTATATCATGAAACTATAGATCTTTGCTAAATCAAAAGAAGAACAAAATTAAAAGCGGAAGCACTAACCTGAAGCCATTGATGGAGATTGCGCGGAGGTTTGGATCTTCCTATATAATATGCACTTCTATGAGAGACAGTCTTTCTCTATTCTTCTGTTGATGGGATGACAGATGGAATAAGAAGATGCGTATATATAGGGGACCATAACCCTAATTGATAATTATTGATTTTCAATTTTGCCCATCACAAAATAAGAAATCTACTTTATGGTCTCTACACGTGTTATATCACACTTAACATTATATGCTTTTAACCCATTACTTAATCTTGATTAGATCACTTTAATTTGGGTTAGACTTTAGGATAGCAATCATACATTTAGTCACAGTCACATATGTGAGCCCACATAGATTATTTTCCAACAAAACAAACTCCAGTTTAATTCAGAATGAGGTAAAATTTGTTCATGCCTTAGAGAAGTTGTTATGTAGTCCCTATTTTATTCTTTTCTGAAGCACGCATTTAGTCCAGGGTAACCAAGGTGGTGTATGAAATAGGAAGAGTAAATGAGAAAAAGAATGATGTTTTACTTATAACTTATTTGAAAGGAGGTTTGTTATGAACAATAGTGATATAGAGAATGTAAAGTGTATGCTAATATTAAAAGTTCATGTAATAATTGGAATTAATTGTATTTGTGGATAATTATTGAAATCAATATGTATTTGTGGAATCAGTTGGATATTATGCCTGATTATTAGAATGAATTTGTGCTCTAATGTACTTTTTTATTATTTATAATGTTTGATTCATGGATTTGTGGAAGATTGGGACTAGAATCACAGGTATTTTTATTTGATAGAATGAATTCCGGAAAATGATTCTGAATTGAATTACAGGTATTTTGACTTATCCCGGCATTTTAAAAAAAAAAATTAATAATAATAATAATACCTACCCCGGCGTTTTCAAATGCCGGGATAGGTTTTTTAACAGGAAAAAAATTAAAAAATAAAAATAACTTACCCCGGCATTTACCAACGCCAGGGTATCCTTATAACATAGCCCGGCGTTTGAAAACGCCGGGGAAAGTCTTCCGCAAGCTCCCGGCGGGGACAAGCACGGCGCTTGCGGCAGCGCTTTTCGAAGTGCCGGGGGGGTCAACCCCGGCGTTTATAAACGCCGGGGATTGACAAAAAAAACGCCTGGGTTAGCCTTCTTGTTTGTAGTGTCAAGACACAATCCTAACACATACCCATAACGAAGAATATTTCAAACACAATTGAGCAGGAATACGCATCAAATAAGTGCAGTTGCTGATAAAAAATATATCAACTTGCAAGCATGAAGAGCACATATATCCAGTGAGGTTCGGCCAAAATCACTTCAACTTACATATTGGTGAGCATGGTTTCTTATAACAAAATCCTGTATCTCTAAAATACACAGAGGAACACCTCTACTTATGCAGATGCTCTGTGACGACACAACAAAACTACTCACTGGACACACATGAAAGGTCACATAGGTACCTAATCAAAAAACCGAGGAATGCACGTTATAATATTTTCTAACGTGTACTCCAAACCAATTGTCAAAGACATGAACACAATTGATGCAGAATGTTTATTGAACATATATACCCATTAACAAAACAATAGAGCATCTTGTAAGCATGAGGATGTTATCGAACATACGTGGTCATTAACAAAATAATACAGCACATCGTAACCATCAACAGAACAAATATTCAGTGTATTTTTTAGCTGCTTCGAATTAAAATGAATTGGGGCAGTCCAGAAAATAGAAAAGTCTAGAAAGAAACAGCCCGTACATTAACAGCAAGCATATAGTGAACATGCAAGAAACAATATGACACAGAAGAATGAAAGCACACACGAGTAGTGAGCAACAATATACTTGGGCTGAATTACATGCGGAAAAACTAAACCAAACGAATGCTGAACATAGCAGAAAAGCATGCACCAGAGAAACTTGGCGTATCTGAAAGGAGAATTTTAAATTCAAATTAATAAGACGAAAATGTCTACGAAAAAAATTCAATTAAGGTTGAACGCACATCGATTATAAAATGGACAGGAAATACCAACGATTATATGACATACAAAGTTTGATGGAGATGATGCAACAGAAAAGGAACAATGTAACTGATTGTGTAATTATACAAATGAAAAAAGAAATGTTGTTAATATAATTAGTTCAAAGTTGTCGAGGTAACAAACTCACATTCGGATGTGCAGACACTGTTCCCTTTTGAAAAGACCTGGAAGATCATAACTTAATTGGTCAGCAGCGATAAATGAAAAATCAAAAAGCAAGAAAAGAGGTGCAAGTAATTAATGCACAAAAATAAACCAAAGTAAGCCATAGAAATCCATTCTGAAATATTTAATCAAATTGCGAAAATAACACACCTGTGTAAAACCCAACATCAGTAATATATATATCCGTATCAAAAGTCAGGTCAGTGTGTTTCTACATAGATAGGATGAACCAAGAACCAAATTACACTGGAAAAGAGTGTGCACACAATTTTTCGAGCAGAAGAACACAACAGTCCACAAATAGACATACACAGTGTACTGCAAAAATGAAATTAGCACCAGAGAATTCCCCGAAAAAATTTGAGGGCAGGCAGTGAAGTGATTATTGCCCTTTCCGGAAAAAAATATTCTTTTCCTCAGGCCCTAAAACTAGGGGCAGCAATCAACAGTGAAGTAACACCGCAAAATGAACATGGAAACACGAAACTTACATCTGAGCAAACCAACTGCCAATAACCCAACATAAAAGGACAAACATGCAAACATGAGATGAACAAAACAAGCATAGGACACAAAAATTACGATCAATAAAGATTTCCTTGTTTCAATGGAAATCAGGACGTGAACCTGTACGATGGAAATACGCAACTGAGCACAAAAGAATGTATCAGCTTAATGAAACGTTAAGAATATTTCCTTGTTTCAATCAGGGCCGGCCCTGATATGTAGGCGGACAAGGCGGCCGCCTCGGGCCCCTGCCGAAATCGCAATTTTAGGGACCCCCAATTTCAAACTTCCCTTGTAAATATAGGCACGCATTTCGCACGTAAAATTTTTTTTGCATGTTTTTCTTTAAATGTATGGGGCAGGGGGGGCCCCATTTCGGAAGTTCACCTAGGGCCCCCGGAACTCAGGGCCGGCCCTGGTTTCAATGAAAGGTGCAGACTTTGTTCACCACATATAACAAAACTAATAGAGAAAGAAGGTGCACAGAAAACACTGCAGTCAGATAAGATTTTCATTTCAGGAAATACAAAGGTTCTTGTTTAGTTCTAAGAGCGTAATAACTCATCGAAAGCAAGAGAACAAAAGTAATCAAAAGCCAACACATAAGAACACACGAGATTTTTCGAGGTTCACCCAATGCAATGGCTACTTCCCCGTGTAGAGGCACTATTGCGATTTTCACTAGAAATATAAAGAAACGAGTTTACAATCTCTCAAGAACTCACCCCAAGGTGTAGTGTTTATCTCTATCCCCCCCTCTGTCTAGAAACCGACTGCTAGATCTCTCTATTCTGATAGAACAATATTTCTTTTAACCCTAAAATCGTACACTATACAATATATATATATAAAGGTTACATAAGAAATAATCGCAGCGGTTAGATTTATCAGCGCAACGGTCGATCGTGGAAAGCGACAATTGACTGCATTGACCCCCGAGCAGTCCGAAGCATTAGGAGGTCGACTGCGAGCCTAGCAGTCGACCTCATGACTCTCTTTCGAGGTCAGAACACACAACAGTCGACTGCATTCACTTGGCAGGCGATTGTCAGGTCTGACAAGTGCACAAACTGATGCTTACTTTTGTTGTTGTTTTTTACTTTGCTTCTTGCTTCTTTTCATCAACTCATTCTTCGTCTTCTTAGTGTATTGGATCCACAAACCCAATAATCTCCCACTTGGAGACATATAAACGAAGTCTCTAACATGTTCTTCATTTCTCTATTGGCCTAGTCTAGGCATGTGCCTCTGCGAATTTCCTCACCTATTAACCTGGAGACAATCAGAGAGCGGTATAGCAGAAATGATGCTTCCTGCTGTCCACTACCTTCGTGAGCATGTCCACCGAATTCTTAGTGCCATGAATCTTCGATAGCTTCAACCATTTATTTTCAACCGCCATTCTAATGAAGTGATACCTCATCTAAATGTGCTGAGTTCTAGAGTAATATGCCGAGTTTTTTGCCAAGAAAACTGCTATTTAACTGTCACACCAAAGCTCTCCTATCGGTTGCTTTCTGCCCAACTGTTACATAAGCTCCGAAATCCACAATATGTCTTTTGTTGCCTCTATAAGTGTTATATACTCTGACTCCGTGGTTGACTGTGCTACAACTATTTTAAGCTATGAAGCCCCCAACTAACAGATGTATCTTCAACTGTAAATACATACCCTGTAGTACTTCTGCAACCATCACGATCGCCTAAAAAATTTGCATCCACATCACCATGTATTTGCAAAGAATATCCATCAAAACAAAGAGAGTGATATGAAGTACCTACAATATACCTGAGAATCTACTTCACTGCATCCCAATGCTATTTACCTGGATTCTTCATGTAACGGCTGACAAATCTTACTGCTTGTGCAATATCTGGTCTTGTAGACATCATCGCATACATCAAATTCCTAACGACTGAGACATAAGGACCTACAGTATTTCCTCCATCTCTGCCTCTGTTGTCGGACACAAATTTGTCGATAACTTGAAGTATGCGGCCAAGGGACAAGTGACTGGCCTCGCGCCATCTTTATTGAATCTTTTCAACAACTTCTTCACGTAGTCCGCTTGTGATAGCCAAACATTCTTATTTTTCCTGTCTCTACTGATCTTCATTCTGAGGATTTTCTTTGCTTCACCCAAGTCCTTCATCGAAAACTCCGAATCTAGCATCTTTTTTCACATCACTGTTCTTCTTCATACATGAACTTGCTAACAACATGTTATCCACATACAATGCCAAGGTAACTGTATCATTGTCGTCATACCAATGCACATATACACAATGATCTGTTTCGCATCTCTCAAAACTTTTTTCTCTCATATAGTAGTCAAACTTCAAGTACCATTATCGTGGTACTTATTTGAGCTCGTAAAGACTCTCTTTTAGTCGCAACATAATGTTTTCTTTCCCTTTTGCTTCAAAACCTATGGGTTGCCTCATGTACAACTCTTCTTCGATATTACCATAGAGAAATGTTTTTTACACATCCAACTGCTCTAAGTGCAAGTCTTCAACTGCCACAATACTAAGCAGACCCCTGATTGAAACCATCTTCACTACCGATGCAAAGATTTCACTATAGTCGACACATTCCTTTTGAGAGAACTCTTTCACAACAACTTTTGCCTTATAACTCTTACTGTCTTCTGCCTCATTTTTTATTCTGAAAATCTATTTGTTCATAAGAGCACGTTTCCTTGTAGGTAACTTGGTCAACTCCCAAGTTTGGTTCTATTCCAAGAAGTTCTTCTCGTCTCTCATGGCTAACTCCTACTGAATTTGAGCCTTATCCTTGAAAGCCTTCTCATGAGTCTCTGTCTCTCCTAAATCCGTGTATAGATGTCACGCCCCGCTTCCCAACATACGGAAATACGAGCACGTGACTGAGGCCCAGCGAATGATACAAATACATCATTCATAAGCTGTACAGGTAACTCAACAACAAGATAACAACAAAATCACGCAAGCATGTAAAATCATAATAGGATAACAAAAAGTACGTGACATAGTCTATAACATAACCAATAGTTGGAAAATACAAAGTATTTACGGGTCAAACACGCCCGGAATACTATAAAGAGTAGCATGAAATAAAACATGAACTAAAGCAACATGAAAATAAACAAGACTAAAACACTTGATCAGCAACACCTTTGGGGAATTCTCCATTCGGACTTGCAAGTACATTATACAAAAAGAAGAAATAAGAAGATACCCGTTAATGCAAGTCACGGGCTGCAAGTTGTACAAGCTACAGAGACAAGTATAAAAAAAACAAGAAGCAGAAAAAAGATCAAGGAATCAAGAATCATGTAATAGGAGAAATACAATATATAAATAGGATTATGAACAAGATATCATGAAACAAGTGGCATGTAAACAAGTAATCAAGTAACAAGTCAACAAGAACATGTAACATGAAATTGGATTATGCAAATGCACGTGTTAATCTTATGTCTTTTATTAATTCTATCTAGGTAGCACTTCATGCATCCATCCTTTTACTGCATGGTTGCTATATACAATCAGTTACATTTAGGCCTAGTAGTAGATTTTATAAGTCACGTACTCGGGAAAAATATATCAATTGTATCTTGTTCGAGATACATGCAAACTTATAACGTGGAACATGTAGAGTGTAAACTTGTAGCGTGAAACATGTAAACTTGTAATCATATAATGGATTCTAGAGGTGGCCTCCGTAGATTCTAGAGGTGGCCCCCGTCAACCCCTGACATGGCACTTAGTTTCACGTGGCACTTAATTCCATATAACTTGTAATTATGGGAAACACGGGCCCCCTTCCGAGTACACTTACCTATATTATCCACTACTGTGGTCTTTCCCTTAAACCCCGACTTGTTACTTTTATTAATTTTAATCAACAATAACAAGATATCATATCTACATTTAAACTACTCTCACGGGTAAAACAATCATGCATATAATCATGTATAATCCTAAGAGTACATATGTGTATCAATCGTGTTCATGTAATGCATGTAGTAACAAAGTATTCACGATCATATGTGAATACAGGTTCGACGGATTTTGTATAGCAACAGATTTCAATTCGACCGAAGAATACGAATTAGAGACAAAGAATATACTTACGGTATTTTTCAAAGAAAGCTTGTACGAGAACAAACGGTTTGTACAAGGGGATACTTGCCTGGGGTGTATACGATGAATCCGACAAAAGAATAATGGGAACAGATTTCCGGCCAACGAACTCAATGAACACACGAACCAATCACGAACACAAACCAACAAACGGATCACGACAATGATCAAGATCAAGATGATCAAACAACGATCGGGAAGATCGGCACGGATAAGATCAAGATCAAGATCAACAAAATCGGACGGTCCAGATCAAGGTGATGATGAAGTTGATGATGATCGCGATTGAACGGCCAAGATCACCCCGATGGTGATGATTAAGATGATGATGATCAAAGTAGATCCGATGGTTGGGATCAAGGGATCAAGATCATGGGTGAACGACGGCCAGGAATCAATCAATCAAGATGATCATGATCGCGATGATGATCAAGATCAAACGGACAGCCCACGTCACATGATCAACTCCCATGATCAACTGCACCCACCAAGGAGCTGCACTGACCGAGGTGCAGTCGCTAGCTGCCACATGGGGGGTTACCAGAGTCGTCGAGGCACCGGGGAGCGGCCGTCGAAACGCTGCAGGAGGTTGGCACGGCGGACATGCGGCGCGACGGCGGGAAACGCTCACCGCTGTTGCTGACATCGGGAGGTCGGCGTCCGCACCGGACGATGCTCGGGAGGCTGGGGGCTATTGCATCACGAAGGAGAGGCGGCGCCCTGGCTGGCTGACGGCAAGGCGTTGTTGTCGCGGCAGGGTCGCGGCAGGGAGGAGGAGACGATCGGGAGTAAGGAGGATTGATTGCGGGGAGCGCAGGGGGCTAGCATGAGTGGCTGTCGAGGAGAGGCGCTGCTGGCTTTGGGAGAGGAGCAAGAGGAGGAGCTTAAGGCTGCGTGCGGGCGCGTGCTGAGGTGGTAGCGGCGCGATGCAGGGGGGGAGAGCAGGAGGAGGCTAGGGCGAGGAGAAGGGAAGGAGGGCACTCGATGGTGGGGTTCGAGCGGAGGTTGGGGTGAGGGAGATGAGGTGGAGGATTGGGGAAACGGCAATGGAGAAGTGGGTTCTGTTTGGGAAACCAGAGGAGGGAGAGAAAGAAAGACAGATGAGAGAGAGTACGGGGGAGAGAGAGAGACAGATGGGCGAGAGAGAGAACGGGTGGGGGGGTTAAATATAAAATAATAAGTATATAATATAATGAATACAATAATGGTAGTTATTATGAGAGTGGGGGTTACGGGGTTACGGAATGTGAAGAGTGGGGGATGTGAAGGGATTTGTATACAATCACATAGGTTTGCGCCTATAGAAATATATATGAGTACTGGATTGGATTTGGGCTTGGTTTATGGGCTCAAAGCAATTTAATCAACTAGTTATAGGATTGGGCTTATGATAATTAATTAAACAATTGGGCTTCAAATTAAATAGTTGAAAAATAATATAGTTCAAAATAATGAGCTTTAACAAAATAATAACAATAATAAAAATAAAAATACATAATAATAATAATAATAATAATAATAACAGTAATAACAATAATGCCGATAATAAAAATAATAGTAGTAAAATAATAATCAGGAGTTGAATAATCAAATAGTGATAAATAGTGTAGGTTGAAATTCTGGGTTCAAATAAAATAGTCGGGTATTTAAATGAATGCAAAAATTTGGGTTCAAAAGAGTAGAAAAATTTATAGAAAAAATTTAAATACCAGAATACAAGAAAAGAAAAATATAAATCCGTATAAACGGAAATGAGGGTTACAATAGAACATGCTTGTGAACTACACTAGCTGATGGATCAAATACTTGGTTGGCCCTCTCATGTTGATCTCCTCAATGTGGGTATCGGTTCACCGGCCGATTTAGGATCCCCGAACTACTCTGGTAGTACCTGATCGTCTTGGATATTCTACTCATTCCCAACAGGCTCATCATGAGCCTCATGTGCTGCCTACGGTACATGTACAGGTTGCTGCACTGTAGGGCCCCCACCACTAGGGCTGCCTTCAGAATCTAAATCTGAATCTGAGTTTGAACCTATTGTACTGCTTTGACCTGTGTGCATGTCGTTGTATAAGAACTTTGCATTGAATACTACATTCCTGCTGTGAATGACCTTGTTGTTCACAAAATTCCAAAGTCTATAGACAAACTCGTCGCCGTCGTAGCCAATGAATACACACTTTTAGGATTTTGAATCCAGTTTCTTTCTTTCTTCCCTATCAATTAGTGAATATGCAATACAACCATAAACTTTCAAATGTGAATAATTGATAGGTTTACCTGACCACAGTTCTTGTAGAATGACCCCATCAAGAGCACTAAACAGACAACAGTTAATTAAGTACACTGTGTATCCATTGTAGTTGCCCAAAGATGGACCGGAAAACCCGCATGAAGTCTCATGAATCTTGCCCTTTCGAGTTTTGTGCAATTAATTCTTTCTGCTATCTTATTCTCCTGCAGAGTCTTAGGAACTGTTCTGATTCCTTGGATACCTTTCTTTGACAGATAGACAATAAAATCTTTACTTGTGTACTCACCACCATTGTCTGATTTTAATGCTTTCATCTTGAAACTCCGCTAATTCTCAACCCTGATCCTCCAAGCTTTGAATGCCTCAAAAACCTCTGGTTCTCACGAACTTCATGAACCTAAACTTTCCTTATAGCATCGTCGATGAATGTGACGCAATATCTCTTACCACAATAAGAGAATTCCTGAGCCAGTCCTCACACATTTATATGTACCTAATCTAGCTTCCCAAGTTTCTTTTCATGTCCATTCAACTGAAAGCTAATTGTCTTCTGTTTGTCCATCACAAAATTCTCATAAAAATTCATCTTATTCTTCTTAAGCTCCGACATAAAATCCCTGGAACAAAGCTCTTTGACACCCTTTTCACCAAGATGACCCAACCTAACATGCCACAGAATTGAAGGAGATACCCGTCGATGTTGCGGCAATGATATTACATGTATCACCTCCTCTAAGTAAGTATAACGTGTCACCACGCGTTTCTTTTGCCACCAATCTAGCAACTGTAGTAACATTCCAATCTCCACGTCCAGAGGTTCTCGTGAATCCTTCTTTGTCCAATTTACTAGTCGAGATTAAATTCTTCCTCGAGCCTGGAATATATCTTGTGTCGTTCAAGACTAATTGCCCGTCGTTGTGAGCCTTCACTGTCACTGTGCCTATACCCATAACTGGACATACTAGCCCATTGCCAATTATGACTGCACCAAAAATCACATGTCATGTAATTCTCAAAAGCATCCCTCATGGGTGTATAATGATGAGAAGCACATGAGTCTATACACCAATCATCTTTCATAATATCAAATCCAGGAGATAAACACAATTCATCTGAACGAGGTTCGATACGTATCAAATTGGCTCCCTGTGACCCTGCTTGTACTTTCTTATACTTTTTGCACTGGTCTCTTCTGTGTCCCGATTTCTTACAGTATCAACACTCACTTTGCAATATCCTACTCTTGACTTAGACCTGTGATTCCTACTTTGCAGCTTCCCTTTATTGTTGCTTCTACCACGGTTATCAACTGATAGCGCGACATTGCTAGGATATGACGACGAAGACTCTCCATATCTCTTCCTTCTCACATCCTCATTCATGATGCTTCTTATAACATCATTTAGAGTGGTCGCATTAGTCATAGTGCTTGTGATAGTTTGTTCTACTGTGCAGTAACTATGGGGAAGACTGGATAGTAATAGCAATGATTATACCTTTTCCTCAAACTTTAACCTCGACAATTCTATCTGATTGTAAACCATACATAAATTATTGATGTGCTTGCCACTGAACCCCTTTCCGAAAACTTAATGTTATCTAACTTCTTTAGGTGAAGAATCTGGTTCGCTGCATTTGGTGTCTCAAACATGTCTGTAGAGTTGTTACTTTGACCTGTTAACCAAACCCAACCCAGACCCGATCTGGATCCGTCATTGGACCGGAACCGACCCGATCTATATGGGTCCGGGTCCGGGTTCTAAAATAAGACCCGATGTACTTTCAGGTCTGGGTCCGGGTCCGCTCAAAATAGACCCGACCTGGACCCATTAAAAAATGCCCCCAAAAAATATTGAATTTGAATAATAGGGTTATAGGATATACATGTAAATAGTAATTGTCGAAGATAGATGTGTAAATATAATATTTATTCATGTACTTAAGTGTAAAAATTGTTGGATCCGTAGGATATCGGGTACAAAAATACTTAAGTGTAAATATTTATTTCCCGCTACCAGACCCGATGGGCAGGTTTCTTTAACAAGGACCTGGACCTATACCTGTAATCCCTGTTTTCAATTTTCTGTATTTTTGGGTGTATTTTCTTTTTGGGTATTTATTCATCTTGTATCTCTTTTGGACCGTGTATTGGATCTTTTTCAATATATTCATCTATTTGTCTTGTTGTCTTTTATTTGATCTTGATTCGTTCGTCAGTCTTTTATTCCATCTCTGTTGATCGAGCCATTATTTTTTATCCTCATTATAATTTGTTCATGCCCTATTTTGCTTATTCATTTTTGTTTCCACCTCTTTATTGGATTTTTAATACCCTAATCCTACCCGAATTCCCTATTGGATCCTTTTAAACCCTATAACCCATTAAATACCCGATATTTAACCCGTTACCCCCCTATTCTCCCTAAACCCTAATTCTATATATATATATATATATATATATATATATATATATATATATATATCTCCATACTCTGCATATACCCTATTCATCAAAACCTAGTCGCACCTCCTTCTCATCTCTCTCTCCCGACCACTTCATCCCCTGCCCTCATCCCTCAGCATCAGCCACCGCAGCACGACATCGACCCCGACGCCAGGCAGCGATGCCAGTAGCCCCCGTCCTCACTGTGTGCCTCCTTCCTGTCGCGACGCCACGCCGACAGCCCCCTATCCGTCATCTCCTCTTCCACAGTCGGACAGTGCACCTCCTGTGCGCTGTGTTGTTCCCTCTCGAAGCCAGCAGCAACATCGGCAGCTAGTAGTGCCGCCGCCCTACCAATGCCTCCTCTTCGACGCTACGACCCACTGCCGTTGCCGTTTCTCTCTCCCTCTTGCTCTCTTGTGTGCGTGTTGATCTCGTGTTGTGTTCATGGTTGTGATCGTAGTTCGTGACTCGTTCGTTGAGTTCGTTGCCCGGGAATCCGTTCCCATTATTCTCTTTGCATCATCGTTTTCGTCATCGACTATAAGGTAAGTAACTTGTATTCTTTTTGTTGTGTAATACAAGTACTAAATACCGCCTGTACTGTAGGTTTGTTCTAGAGACAATTCATGTGCAAACCCCCTGTTATATCTTGTCTCTATGTGTTGTTCTGCCCGTAGTTGTCACATTACACACACGATATGAAATAACTTGGAGATAATCACTTCTTGATGTGTGCATGCATGTTGTTCGTATGATATCATATGCTTGATTGCGTTAGTCATAGTATAACTTGTTGTAGACTTGTAGAATACCCTATATCATGTTGCTTGGACATCTAGTACACCCGATTCTACGTCTTGTTATGATATGGATAAGTTCCATATGAACTAGTTGATTTTATGTTTGAAGGAGATTTCTGTTTTTGCCGTTATCCGATTTTGTTCAGTATTTTACACCCTATTAAGGTTAGTATATGAAAATTATTTGTTAATATGAATTATAGATAATTCTGTCTAATTTCCAAATTTTCTGACAGATCTCAGTTTCAAATTATAAGTTGCAAGTTATGACTATTTTACTACAGATGTGTTTAAAATTCCAGATCCAGTTTTATATGAATTCTGTATGAGTATCTATTTTAATATTGATGTTAAAGATAATATTTTGATCCAATATTTTGCTGGTTACAACTAGACTTTATTGGGATTAACCCATAATTTTTATGGATTTAATTGATAACTTTTATGAACTATTCTATACTTGCAAACAACTATTATACATGCAGAATTTCCATACTGTTCAGTAAAGAAACATAATTTTGACCTGATTCTACTTGCTTTCTATAAAAACTTTGTGAATATGAATTGTACCCTGCTGTATCTATTTTATCACCTTTTTGACGAATCTGAATTTCGATTTATATTTTGTAAGATATTGCTGTTTTAGTACTGCAGTGTTTATGATTTCAGATTTACAAAACTACTGTATCTTGCTGCTTTCTTATTTTACTTGACTATTCTATCTATATTGGAAAATTATGAAACTTTATTTTCTGTTACTAAACATACTAGGAAATACACCAGATTTTTCTTGGATTTAATCAGTGAGTTTTTATGCCATTTTCCTGTTTATGAATACAAACTTCTGGTTTTTGGCTGAACATAGTTTTTGGATACAAACTTGTTTTGAGTGTTATTTTTGTGAAATACCATATGACTTATATATATTTGCTAGATTCGGCCAAGAGTCTATTTTCTAGATTTTCTAACAGATCCAGGTTTGCACATTACTAGCAACGAGAATTCCAGATTTAGTGCAGTACTGTCTTGCTGTCCTGAACTAGAATTTTTGTTGTTTTACCCTTTTATGAGTTGTCTTTCATTTGTGCGTGTTTATCTTTCAACTTGAACCTATTACCTGTTTATGACATGTTATTCTTGCCATGTTTGTGACACATACATGCCTGTCTGATAATAATAATAAAATAACCAAGCCGGGGTTAAGGGAAAGAACTAGTAATGGATAATATAGAAATGTGTACTTGGAAGGGGGTCCGTATTTTCCACAGCATTATCTGTTACGTGTTCATGACTACATGATACACGACTCTGTCTGTCTAATTACCTGACTGCACACTTCCCTATAGGAAGGTGTATTCAGAAGAGAACCCGTAGGTTCTATTAATCTGTCTGGATCTGTATCTGATATCTGTCTGTCTGATACCTGAGTACACGGCCCTATAGAATCCCCTACGAAATCTAAACGTAATTTGTATGTAAGTAGCAACCATGTGATAAAACCTGGGATGCATGAAGTGCTACCTAGATAGAACTAAAACACAAGACCTGTAATAACATGACATCTGTTATCTGTTACCTGTACCTGTTATCTGACATCTGTTATCTGTATATCTGTCTGCATACCATCTGGTACTTGACATCTATTACATATCACCTGTACCTGTTAGCACACCATGTTAATTTTGTTTTTCTGATTCATGTTAGACATTTTGTTTTGTTCTGTTATATCTATTCCATGCTATGTTTGTTTCCGCTGTTACTCTATATTTGTTTATCTTTTTTGTACTTGTGCCTGCACTACAAGCGGCTCGTAACTTGCATTGATGGGCATTTTGTTTTCTTTTTTCTCTTCCTGCAATTTATTAAATTGCAGATCATGGAGACCAGTTGCCTGATGGAGTAGGTGATCTGAGATTTTAGTACTGGAGTTCTTGCTATTATTATTTCATGTTGCTTATTTGAATAAATGTATCTGCTACTTGGATTATTTTGTATTGGGCAGTATGACCCAGAATTATTGACTCGTTCAGATCTGGTTTATTTGAGATTATTAAATTTTGTTTCAAGTAAATTCTATTGGTATATTAATTTATTTGTGCATGCATGGTTGACTTCTCTTGCTTCCTACTCTAATTATTCCTATGATATGTTGTAAAGATCCTGACAGCTTATGGATGATGAAAATCATTCACTGGACTTGTCACGTATCCATATTCTGTATTCTCTTTTTGGGAAGCGGGGCGTGACAATACCCGATTCTAGCAAGTCCGGGTTCGGATCCAGTTTTTGGACTCGTGAGGTACCGGGTCCGGTTAGTAGAGGACCCGATCCGATAGGACCCGATACCAGCTCTATCTGTCCGGATCTTCATAGCTTCCTTCACGGTCTTTTGCTTTCTCAATATGAAATAGCGATTTCCTACTCAGCGACAACTGAATCTGACTAAGCGCCTTTTGATCCAATCCGTTTCAAGCTGCCAACACAAGAAAATCTACCTCCTTTCCTTCTGGCTTCATGCCAAATGTTGGACCATCTAGATCCATCTGTTGGAGATATGCTATCATCTGGATCTTCAACATTGTGAAATCGGTTCCATCAAACTCCTTAACTCTACTCTTGTCTCTCATCTCAATCAATGCTACCAACCTCGTACTCAGATACCACTTTATAGAGTTCTAACTACGGAATAACTCACCAAAGATATGGAAAACAATAGAATCAAAGCAAGAGAACAAAAATAATCAAAGCCAACACACAAGAACACACAAGATTTTTCGAGGTTCACCCAATGCAATGACTACTTCTCCGCATAGAGGCACCCCTACGATTTCCACTAGAAATATGAAGAATCAGGTTTCCAATCCCTTAAAAACTCACCCCAATGTGTAGGGTTTATCTCAAGCAAATCTTCCTCATTTCCTTCTGGCTTCATGCCAAATGTTGGACCATCTAGATCCATCTGTGGGAGATATGCTATCATCTGGATCTTCCTCATTGTGAATTCCATCGAACTCCTTGACTCTACTCTTGTCTCTCATCTCAATCAATGCTACCAACCTGGTACTCTGATACCACTTTGTTGAGTTTTAACTGCGGAATAACTCACCAAAGATGTGCAAAACAATAGAATCAAAGCAAGAGAACAAAAATAATCAAAGCCAACACACAAGAACACACAAATTTTTTTGAGGTTCACCCAATGCAATGACTACTTCCTCGCGTAGAGGCACTCCTACGATTTCCACTAGAAATATGAAGAAATGGGTTTCCATTCTCTCAAGAACTCACCCCAATGTGTAGGGTTTATCTCAAGCAAATCTACCTCCTTTCCTTCTGGCTTCACGCCAAATGTTAGACCATCTAGATCCATCTGTTGGAGATATTATATCATTTGGATCTTCCACATTGTGAAATTGGTTCCATCGAACTCATTGATTCTACTCGTCTCTCATCTCAATCAATGCTACCAACCTGGTACTCTGATACCACTTTGATGAGTTCTAACTACAGAATAACTCACCAAAGATATGCAAAACAATAGAATCAAAGTAAGAGAACAAAATAATCAAAGCCAACACACAAGAACACACAAGGTTTTTTCGAGGTTCACCCAATGCAATGATTACCTTCCCGCGCAGAGGCAGCCTTACGATTTTCACTAGAAATATGAAGAAACGGGTTTCCAATCTCTCAAGAACTCACCCTAATGTGTAGGGTTTATCTCTATCTTCTTCTCTCTCTAGAAAAGCTACTATATCTCTCTATTCTGATAGAACAGTGTTTTTCTTAACCCTAAAATCGTACACCTTACAATATATATAGGTTACATAAGAAATAATCTCAGCCATCAGATTTATCAGCGCAACGGTCTACCAGGGAGAGGGATGGTTGACTGCATTGACCCCCCACTACAAACTGCAACATCTATCCCGGTGTTTTTATCCCAACGTTTGGGGAGAACGTTGGGATAGACAGCAATGTATTTTTTTTTAATATTCGCCTACCTATCTCGACGTTCGTCCCAAACGCCGAGATCGATAGGGAAATCCCGGCGTTTAGATAAGAAACATCAGGATTTAACGCCAATTTCCTAATTTCCCAATCCCCCCCACCCCAACCCCAATTTATTTCATTTCTCTCTCTCTCTCTCTTTGACCATCCATTAAATCATTTTTTCTCTCTCACTCCTCTCTCCCTCTCTCACCAAATCTGAAGCTGTCACCGTCGCCGCTGTCTGTTGCCCGATGCCAACACCATTGTCATTATTGTCGCCATTTCCGTCCATTCTCGTTTGTTGCCCGATGCCAGCCTCCACCATTGATTTTCCCATCTTTACTCCGATGCCAATCTCTTCGCCTTGCCATCGCAATCGATTCCCTTCCATCTCTTCGCCTTACCATCACCATCGTTATCGCTGTCCATCTTCTCATCTTTGGTGATTTGGTTAGTAAAGTTTGAATTTTTATTAATTTTGTATAGTTTGAGGGTGTTAGATATTAGTATAGTCCCATATTGGTTGTAGAGTTGTTTTGATATTTGTTCTCCTCCCATATTTAGGTGGTATTGTACTTGGTTGAACTCAATTCAATATTCAATGTTGTTTTCATTCTCTCTGATTTATCTTAACATGGTATCAGAGCCAATTATCCAAATTTTCCCTTCTTAAATTTCCTCATCATAAATTCTCAAATTCCAACAACAGCCAAGTTATACAAATTTCTTCTTAAAACCTTAGATCTCAAAAAAAAAATCGTCGAGATCCACAGTTGCCAGATTCAAAGTCTGGAGTGCTAAAAACTTTCATCATCTTCAACCTCATCGAGATCCAAACCCTAACACCATAGAACCACAGATCCACAGATCCGCAGTTGCCATCGTCAGCAATCCACAATCGGAACCCATCGTCTAAACCCATCGGCTACCCATCGTCGTCCTCCGAAGTCCAAGCTATCCACCGAAGTCTAGACGGAACCCAATGATCGTCGTCCTCTGAAGTCCAGCATGAAGCCCCAGCCGCCACTCTATCCACAGATCCGCAGTTGCCACCATTAGCATCCACAGTTGGAACCCATCGTCGGAACCCATTGGCTACCCATCGTCGTCCTCCGAAGTCTGAGCTATCCACCGAAGTCCAGATGGAACCCATTGATCGTCGTCCTCCGAAGTCCACCGTGAAGCCCTAGCCGCCACTCTGTTCGTGACCTCTCTATTTTTTTTCTCTCCTGATTTATTTTTTTTCTCTTTCTTTTTATTTTTTATCTGTTTCATCCTTTTTCGGAAAAAAAAAAACGAAAAAAATCAAAAAAAAAATTGCAGGTACTTGGATATTTCATGGAGCCCCAATTTCGTCATTACCCTCCAGTCTCCACTGATTTCCTTCTCTCCTCTGCTAAGGATTGGACTGATTAGTCTGCTTCTGTTGAGGCCACTTTTCTCGGTCATTCTTTATAGGGTCACATTGATGGTTCCACTATTCGTCCCAAAGATCCTGATGCTACCGCTTCCCCTATCGATAAGCAACTGATTCACACATTTCAGACCACTTGGGATGATCATGATCGTCGGATTATTGCTTTCCTCATCTCCTCTGTCGACCGTAGTCTTCATGCTGATCTTCTTCGTGTTCGTCCTGCCAAGGCTCTTTGGCAACATTTGGTTACTCAGTATGTCCAGAATAGTGGAGCCCGTGAGTATCAGCTCCTTATTCAGTCCGTTCTTGATAGGCAAGGTGATCACAGTATTCAGGAACATTACACAGCCATGCGCAATATCTGGCGTTAATTACAATAACTAGAGCATAGTGATGTGCATGTTACTCATGAATGTCGTCAGTTTATGTTCTTTATGATGGGTCTACGACCAGAGTATCAGTCTTCATGCAGTCAATTGATCCATCGAGATCCGGTTCCTAGTCTTGAAGCTGCTATTGCTGAGCTTGTTGCTGAAGAAACTCGGTTACGTGCTCTCCCCACTCCTGCTTCTCACCCATCCTCTACCAGCGAAAGTGTTCTTACTGTTTCTCACCGTACATCCTTCTCACGCAAGCCTCGCCCCAGCCCTATGTCTGCTCCTTCTGCTCATCGCAGTGTTCCTGATCGTCGTCTCCATTGCACCCACTATCAGCAGGATGGGCATACTCATAGTAACTGCTTTATTCTGCATCTTGAGCTTCTAGTTCAGGCACAACAGTACAGACAGCAACAAGGTCTACCTCCTCTTCGCACACCTGGTGCGATGGCTGTCACTCCGGTCATGCCTTCTCCTACTCCCTATGATATTCCCAACACTGTCTAGCTTAGTTGGATCTTCAAAACTCGGATCAGTCCATCAGTGCTAGTTCCTCTGCTTTTGCTTTCTCTGTCACTCCTGGTATGTTTTCTTCCTGGCTTTTAGATTCTGGTACTTCACATCATCTCACTAGCAATTACACTCTTCTCACCACTCGCACTACACTGACCTCTCATGCTCCATCACTTTACACTGCCGATGGTTCACTACTTCTTACTACACACTCTGGTTCTATTAACACTCCAACTCTCACATTACCTTTTGTCCTTTATGCCCCTCATTTATCTACGAACCTTATTTCTATTAGTGCTTTATGTAATAGTGGCCTCACTGTTATCTTTACTTCTTTGGACTGTACCATACAGGATCCTCAGAATGGTCATATGATTGGACGCGCTGGCAGATATGAACGTCTATATCATCTAGATTTTCTTCATGCTCATGAATCTACTTCTAGTTTTGCTGGTGTTGTCAGCTCTGATGCCGATTTGTGGCACCGACGCTTAGGTCACATTAGTGCGTCTCGTTTGAAAGATTTGGTTCGTAGTGGTGCTCTTGGTCGTTTTAATTTTACTTCATTATCTGTTTGTCAGGGTTGTAAGTTGGCAAAACACTTAGCCCTTCCTTTTAACAATAAAAGCACTTCTCAATCTACTCATGCATTTCAACTTATTCATTCTGACATATGGGGCCCATCTCCCACACCTTCTAAAAAAGGTTATCTCTATTATGTTAGTTTCATCGATGATTTCACTACACACATAGATATTTCTTATGCGCCAACGTTCTGAAATACCTGACATTTATCGATTCTTTACGACCATGGTTCACACTCAGTTTGAGGTTCGTATCAAAACTTTTCGCTCAGATGGTACTCGTGAGTACACTTCTGCTACTATGCGATCGATTCTTCAATCTCATAGCACTCTTTTTCAGCAATCATGCCCCCACACCCATGAGCAGAATGGTGTAGCTGAACGCAAGCATCGTCACATCCTTGAGACGGCTCGTGCTCTTCTACTCTCCTCTTCTGTTCCTCGCTCTTTCTGGGCTGAAGCTGTCATGACTTCTGTCAGTCTCATTAACATTACTCCTTCGTCTGCCCTTTCTGGCACCACTTCTTATGAGGCTCTCTATCACTCACCACCCGACGACAGCATGCTCCGTATTTTTGGGTGCACCTGTTATGTCCTTCTTCCTCCCACTGAGCGCACGAAGCTCACCGCTCGCGCCGCTAAGTGTGTTCATCTAGGTCTAAGTCCTGAGCATAAAGGTTATCGTTGTTTTGATCCTGTAGCAGGTCGTATTCGTATTTCTCGACATGTCTCCTTTGTAGAAGACTCTCCCTACTACTTGACCTCTCCTCAGGATGATAGTTTTCTCGATCCTTCACCTGTTGGGCCTACTTCCACTCCACCCATTCCTTTTGATCCCACTCTTTTGGCTCCTTTCGCTTCTGCCAAGCTGGGATTTATGTCGGGAATTCGTGCTGGGAGTTGTATTGTATCGAGCATAGGATTCAAATCGATGGGATTTTGTATAGGTTTGTGATTTCTTGAATTTTTGGTTGTTTTTTGGGTGATATTTTTAAGGATCTTAGTTTTGGATGAAATGTGATGTTGGGTTTATTGTGAAAGATAAAAAATGGAATCAAGATATACAAATGCAGATTGATGCATTCTTTAGACTCTGTTGAGTGTTGAGCTCCCAAACCTAGAAGTCTGTATAAAGTCTGCATGTTGATTGTGAACGGATAATCAAAGTCCGTCATCTAGATTTCAGGAGTAAGTTGGATTCATTATCCTCCTCGACCTCTATATTAGGCAAAAAAGGTATTGTATGGAAATTTATGCATGATACTAATTGGTCAAATCCAAATTAGATTAGAAGTTGGGACAATGAAATTATATGTATACATATTGGTATTAAAGTATCCAGAGAGACATGGATATCCTTCTTAAAGGTTTACCAACTCTATGATTTGTGAAGCATAACATCATTGTGGTTGGATATCTAATAGAAATTTTACTTTTGACATTTGACAGAGATTTCATAAAGCAAGGGTTTGATAGTTATGTGATAAATGTTTGTTCTATCACTTCATTTCATTTCATTTCACTTATAAGTAGCTAGGCTTTCACTATATATATAAAATTAAGAATCAGTATGCCTCCTAAAGTGGAAATGTAACTGTATTCTATAGTGGACATGATTTTAGTTTTTAATGTCGCAATGTATATCATATCTGAAATCTGAATATAGGGATGCCATTGAATATATATACCTATACTGAGTGGTGTTGTTCAACTTGTTTAATTTTCTAGGAATGCAGTACTCTGATTACAATGCAACAACCACCAAGTCTATTCCATGGTTTCTGCATTTTATGTAAGAAAAGTTTCTTCGTTTATGAACTTTGGTTTAATTTTCCTGAGTAGTATGCTTCAATACAAGACACACATTCTGAAGATGTCGCTCAGGGTTGTAAAGTTCGGTGGTGTTTAAAATCAGATGAACTTTGGTCTGACTTGTTTTATTTAAATTGTTTGACCTGTTCTTTTAGATTAGTGATTGATATTTAATGTCGATCAGTTTTAGAATCTCTTTGCAATGATATGAACCAGTATAGTTTGTAATTTTACTGATGGTGATGGAACCAGTGACTTACAATGAACAGCGCTATATTCATATTCGTGTTGATTTTAATTGATTGTATTGTATGAAATTGTGGAGTTTTACGTTGTTTTATAACATATGAGATTCTATTTCATAAACATAGAGGGTATTTTTTTATAAAAATTTTTAAAAATTTTTAAAAATTTTTTTTTTATAGAAATTTCACTCCAGAAAATTTTCCTTTCATTTTGATCTTCTTTAAGTTTTCCCTTTTTTCATAAAAAATATATCCTATCCCGGCGTTTTTGACCAAACACGCTGGGATGTGGCACTTTTTAAAATAATAATAATAAATAACCTATAACAGCATTTTTTTGGTCCAAAATGCCGGGATAGATGGCAATTTCAATTTTTTTAATAAACGCTATATCCCAACATTTTATACTGAAACTGCCTGGATAGATCCCCAATCTGTCCCGACGCTCCATATTGCGGCATTAATAATGGCGTTTTCCAGGGGCGGATCCAGGATTGAAAAGTGAGGGGGGCTGATAATTTTTTTTCCATACTGTAACATTCAAAAATCAAAAAATATATAAAATTTTGTGTTATCAAATTTATTCTAGTAGTACCCGCATCTTAATTCTTATACATCTAAAACTTTTATCAATAAATTGAAGAGAAGTATAAACAAAAAAACAAAAAAAACTTCACAATTACACCCATAGTGCCACACTAATTCCCAAACTCTCTCTCAACTAATGGCAGTAAATGTGAATCTGTGATAGTAAATTTCATAATTACACAAAAATACTGAATGATATATCATATCACCAACAAAATCACCCTATCTGATTGGCCAATCAAAATCATTCAAACGAACAGATTCAACAGTTTTTAGCTCCTAATTCAAGAGTTGAGATTTAGGGTGCGTTTGGCCTAGCTTTTTTTAGCTTTAAAGCTACTTCTAAAGGAGAAGCTAGAAAGTACAGCTTTGAAATTAAAAGCTGAAACTGTTTGGATAGTCAGCTTTTTTTTTAACTTTAAAGCTACTTTTAAGCTAGAAGTTGTTTGGCATATATCAATTAAAAGCTACTTTTATACATCATCTTCACCAAATCCCAAATTCCTAATCCCTAATCCCTAATCTTCACCTAACCCAGATCGCTCGGATAATCCCTAATCTTCACCTAATCCCTAATCCCTAATCCCTAATCATCACCTTCACCAAATAACGACGCTCTGGAATCGCTCGGATGGAACGAACCCAGATCGAAGAAGACGAAGACGAAGAAGAACGAAGAAGACAGAACGAAGATTTGAAGAAGACGGAAGGTATTATTCAAGGTATTTGAAGAAGACGAAGACGGAAAGAAGACGGAACGAAGACGAAGACGGAACGAAGATTTGAAGAAGACAGACGCTCTGGAAGATTTTTGGGTTTTGATTTGTTTTTTTTTTTGTTGGTTTTGATCTAGAAGCTAGAAGCTAGAAGCTAGAAGTAGGTTTTGGGAGCTTCTTTTAGAGCTCATTTTCTTCATAAAAAAAGCTACTTTTTTTTTTGTAGAGCTTTTCAAAATGTGTGTTTGGCCCAGCTTCTCCTTCTAAAGGAGAAGCTAAGCTAATTTTAAGCTGGGCCAAACACTACCTTAGATGATCAATTTCTCACCCCTTTGGAAAAGAACTGAGGATGCAACTGGAGTTGGGAGACATCAACTTAAAGAATTCTGATGTAAAAGGGTAAATCCATTTTTCATCCAAAACCAAAAGGTTAAACCTCCTAAATCTCTAAATAAAGTTAAGTACAGTTACAAAAGGCTACAAAATAGCCTTCTGCCATCTATCCAACTAGGAATGAAACTCGGACAAAGCTTATTTAAAAATACAGCCTTCAAAACTGTCTAGTGTCTACCTGTCTACCTTAGTAGGATATGAACATAGGGCTGAATGTTCATTACGATCATGCGTTCCTGATGAGTTAAAGAAAAACCTTGAGATACAACTGTCAACTATATGTAGCTTGTGGAGTCTAGAATGTAGATAAACTGCATGAATTGAACAACTCCAAAGCGCAAATCGTGGAATCATTTAATCAGCCACAATGTACAATCATCTTCTATCACATTAAACATCTGAGAGATTATATCCTTCATCCATTATTACTTATTAGCATCGAGATAAATAGTTCATGACACCATATTGAGCTCCCATAATGCTAAGTCCCATGAGCAAAAACATCTTAAGGCTCTAACTTACTTACACATCTTGACTGACACTGTGACACACTGACACATCAATATGGGATCTAGGTCATTTTTATTGAAATTGAACAGATTCAACGCGCGATCGAATTCGCATTCGCATAATAATGTAAACTAACAAGTAATGAAATTGAATTTGATTTGATTTATTTATTTTTAAAAAAGATAAACAAAAAGTAGGTACCTTCCAGATTAGAACAGATTCAACAGAAGCTTGATAACTTGATCAATCTCCAAATTTTATTCCTGTTATAAATATTTAAATTTTTTTAAATTTATAATTTGGATTTTAATTTGCGAGTGGTGCTGGGATTTCTTGGGAATCAAACAGGTTTAAATAAGAACGAAAGAAAAGGAAGGAAAAAAGAATACCAAAGAGAGAGAGAAGCAGCAAAGCCGACAGTCGAAGAGAGAGGGCGTCGTGAGTCTCGTGACGTCGTCGGTCGTCGACGAGGTAGGTCGTAGCCTCGTAGGCGTCGTCGCCTCTTCGGTCGAAGTAGCAGAGAGAGGGAGAGAGGCTGAGAGAGAGCCGCCGCCGCCGCGAGAATAGGGCTAGGCCGCTAGGGTTTGGCCCTTTGGTATTTCTCTTTTGCCACCGTAAACAAGAAGAAGAACAGGAACTGAAGACTTCTGAAGAAGAAAAGAAGAACAAGCCAGAGTGGGCTAGGTGAGTAAGAGTTGAGTAATGAGTGGGCTAGGTGGGCTTTGAATTTTATTTGGGGGGGCTAAAGAAGAAGCCCAAACAAAAATTTCCAAAAAAAAAAAAAAAAAAATAAGTAAATCCCTGAATGTAGGGGGGGCTGTAGCATACCTCAGCCCCCCACAGATCCGCCCCTGCGGTTTTCAGAAACGCAGCTAAGTTCTATTCCGGCATTTACAAACGCCGGGGTAGCCCCCAAAAAATGCCGGGATAGGCTTTATGTGTTGTAGTGCCCGAGCAGTCTAGAGCATTGGGTAGTTGACTGTGAGCCTAGCGGTCGACCGCATGACTCTCCTTCGAGGTCAGAATACCAAACAGTGCAGTTTTCACACCCAGTGCACAAAGTGATGCTTGCCCTTGCTGTTGTGGTGCCTTTGCTTGCTTCTTTTCATCAGCGCATTCTTCGTATTGGATCCACAAACCCGACAGTTCTATCGATCTCACATGATAACATGCACTATATGTAAAAACAGCATGAGCTGTCAAACAAAATCACAAAATCTTTTATTTCTGCCACAACCATCGATTTTTTTTCCTGCCTACTGCATAATAAAAGCTGCATGCAACATAAAGATGAGAAAACATGAAACAAATGTCAAAAGATCTTTCTTTTCCCCCTAAAACTTTCATGCTCTTCACCGTTCAGCCAAAAAGAAACACTCTATCCCATTCCACAGCAAATGCACCATGAATTAATCAAACACTACAAAATGTGATCTTTCTGCCACAAATATTAATTTTTCCTCCCCGCATCGACATGGTGCAGAAGAAACCCTGCATGCAACATGCAAGATAAGAAAATCATGAAATAAATGCCAAAAGATCTTTCTTTGCCACCTAAAACTTTCATCATATTCTTCTTTCAGGCAAAAAGAAACACTGTAGTCTGTAGGCTATTCCACCGCACATGCACCGTGAAAAGAGAGTTTTTTTTTTTGGTTCCTGTAACTATTTTTTCTGCATCTCTCTGGAAAACACAGCGTACATGCCATTCTAAACCTCACCGACCAATCCAAATAACATGAGAACAGCCACTTTTTGACAAAAGTGATAACAAACGTTCTATGATCATACCCAAAACATTTACGCTATAACAGCATCCACTGTTGCTTTCTAAAAACCCAAAAGATAGCAATTGAGTTTGAAAATACTCCCACTATCGTTTGCTAAAAACTCAATTTTTAGAATAGGAGTGAAAAGTGGTTCGCTAAACTTAGAAGCAGCGATGAAGAAATGCTAAATGTAGAAGACGAATGAAAATCATCCGTTTGAGAAAATAATTTGGACGGACGGATTGAAACAAAAATGATGAGAGACGGATGAAGAAGCTAGACAGATGAAGATCATGTGTCTCTCATCTTTTGTTTAGAAATTTATTATTTAAAATTACTCATTTACCTCTAAAGTTTTATACCCACCCACCCAAAGAGTTTTGACTTCTCCATATCTCCAACGGGCTCATTTTGTTTAAAATTTATTTTTTTAATAGAAATCCAATGGCACTTGTTTTTTAAAAATATATTTCTTTAACTGCTAGAAATTTAAAATACAATATATATATTTATTGTACTCCACTCAACTCAGGTAAAAATCAGAAATGCTAAATGTAGAAGACGAATGAAGATCATCCGTTTGAGAAAATAATTTGGACGGACGGATTGGAAAAAAAAAGATGAGAGACGGATGAAGAAGCTCCGTCTCTCATCTTTTATAATTTCTGGGAAAAAGATTTAGTTAATATGATGGTGAGAGACAGATGAAGATCATCCGTCTCTCATCTTTTGTTTAGAAATTTATTTTTTAAAATTACTCATTTACCCCTAAAGTTTTATATCCACCCACAGAGTTTTGACTTCTCACCTCCAACGGCTCATTTTGTTTAAAATTTATTTTTTTAATAGAAATCCAATGGCACCTATTTTTTTAAAAAATATTTCTTTAACGGCTAGAAATTTAGAATACAATATATATATTTATTGTACTCCACTCAACTCAGGTAAAAATCAAGCTTCTCTGTCTCTTTCTTTCTATCTATGCTTCTCTGTCTCTTTCTTTCTATCTATCTTGCATTCCTGTTGTTTCTTTCATTCTTCATATTTTGACAAATAAAAAAAAGAGCAATGGCAAACCGTAGTAATAGGGTCAGGACATACACATCTAATGAAGACCGATGCCGATCGACGAATCAAGCGGAAAGAAAGGAATGGACAACTCCAGAGTCAAAAGAATTCTTTCCCAAAGTTGGGTTGCTATTACTTAAGATCCATTGACTGGTAATGATCAATCCGGTACACAGTTTTGGAATCGAGTATTTGTCACATTTGTAATTGTACTAGGCATCCCGACCGACTGGACATCTTGCTATCTTTCTAGTAGTTTTTGTACAATTTCTAAATCTGTTTCTTTGTTCAGTGCGAAGTTGAGCAGTGTAACAATAGAGCTACAAGCGGAACAACTGAGGCTGATAAGGTAGGTATAATTTATCGAATTTAAATTTTTTGAATACATGTTTAATAATTTATAACACATGTTTATTTAATATTTTTTATAGCTACGCGGAGTAAGAGTGGAATACATGCAATCATCCGGGAAAACATTTAAATTTGAAGAATGTTATGAGGTCCTTAAAGATTAGCCAAAATTTTCGCTACGTACAACTCATGTGTTTGACTCAGGCCGAAGCTCTCAATCTGCGGAAGACGGTAGCACATTACGTTCGCCAACAATGCAAGATTGGGATACAGATATACCGACTGATTTGGATTTGCCTGCACCTCTCTCCCGACCACCCGATCGAAAAGTAAAGAAGAAAAAAAGGGAAAAGACCGTCTGAATCTTCTCAATTTGCTGAAATGGTTTCCGAAACCAAAACATTTAATAATTTGTATAAGGAGGCAAAGGATAGGAGGATGATGCCAACGGAAAGAAGCTTGAGATAGAACAAAAAGAGCACGAAATGAAAATACGAATAGAGGAAGATCGCATAATGAGTATGGACCTCATCAACTTACCTGAGACTCAACGTACTTATTTCATGTATATACAACATGAAATTATGCAAAGTCGTGGTTACAAATAGTTTATTGTTTGGTATCAATGTAGTTTTCATATATGTTGCAATATTCATTGTATCTTGATTATTTAGATTATGTACTTGCCTTGTGTTCCAATATATATTAAGAAGTCTCTATTTCAGTTTAAAATATTATAGAGTAAACCGATGCCTCTTCCCAGTAGATCCATACATTTTGACTGATTCTAAATTGAACATTACAGAACATAAATTACTTGCAAATGACTAAGACACAAATACATTGGTGCTTGGAATAATGACTCTAACAAATTTTTCTGAACCTTATCTCCATATTCGTTACATATGTACTCCACCAAATCTTGTCACAGTGCATGATGTTTCTGTCTATCATGTAGTTCGACATTGCGTGCTAATCTGGAGGTACTTGTTGAAGTTCCAGTTCTATTAGGTACGCTAAAGGTAAAGTCTGCACTTTGGTCGTAGTCATAATCTTCAAGTCCTTCTTCTCGTTCGTCCTCAACAATCATATTATGTAAAATAATACATGTCTTCATTATATAAGATAGACTGTCAGCATTCCAGAATCGTGCTGGACCTCTTACAATCGCAAATTGTGTCTGTAAGACTCCCGAATCCACGTTCAACATCCTTTCTTGCAGCTTCACTACAAGGAATTTGACATATAGTGACAGCAAAAATCCGTGGGTAAAAGGCAAAAAACTGTAGGTATAGCCCGTAAAACCTATACCAACGGACATATTTTTCCGTCGTTTTTAATTAGCTATACCCACGGCAAAATGCCGTCACTATAGCCTATAGCAACGGTTTTTTCACCCGTTGGACAAAACCTTGGTGTTATACCCACGGTTTCGTATCCGTTGGTATAGGTTTTAAAGACACATTTTGCTTTCCTATACCCACGATTGAAGCTCCATTGCTATAGGTTTTAGCGATGGTTTTCGCATCTAATTATTTGAATATATACCCATCGCACTATACACAATTTTTTCTTATTAATTACGCTTATAATAATTTAATATTTTCTTTTATAATATTAATTCAATTATAAACCAAATACACAATGAAATAAATACATGTGTTTATGAAACAAAATTAAATAAAATTAAACTTCAATTATATTAAAAATTAATGAAGTATTACAAGCATGTCAAATTCAAATTACAAAATAGTTAAAATGTCAACCTAAGAATACAGGAAAAACGACAAACGATGGAGATAACTTCCTCTTCGACACCATTCTTCACATGAACTGCCTGAAAGCCAAGTTTAGCTTCTTCACAATATCCTTCACAGTCATGGAAAACCCCTCCTCAATCTGCAATAATTAAAAAGGAATATTATACCCTAAATTCAGTAGTTACAATCCATTAATTCGAGCTAACTGACAATTTTGAACTGAGGGTATGCACATCCATTACCTTACGTGATTGTCCCATTTAACATAAACTTTATTGAGTGTAATTCTTCCAGTTAGAAAACACATAACGGCTAAGATATGATGTTAAATCAACATAAAAGTAATTCCTCCAAGATAAAATAATATTATATAACGGTAGTACTTACATAGATAAATTGGCAAGTCTGGTTGAGCAACTACTATCATAAGAAGATCCACTAAACTTTGGATTTTCTCTGATGGGTGAAACGTAATCTGGAGAACATAATTGTCAGGGAAGCGGACCCTAATAACAGCCTGAAAAAGAATGCAACAATAACAATTCTGCATTATAGGTTACGGTAGAAAAATGAAGAAGTAAAAGATACAAAACAATATGTTATATATGAATTATTCCAGCCGCACCCAAACAAAGAATGCAAATAAGAAGAATGGGCAACAGCCAGCTGGGCTAGTATAGGCTACCAACATTTACAAATAAGAAGAATGCAAAGAAGCACTGGCTGCAAGTCCCATTAAACAACAACCATACACTGGTAAAGTTTGGTTGCAAATCCCACTCAAATTGTATGCTACTTATGCTAAATAGACATTTATCCTGTATAATTTGGAAAAGAAAGGGCATCACCTTAGCAATACTGTCCGAATCTGCAGAGCTGGACTCCATTTATCTTTAAGTATATCAAGGCATATCCTACCAAGCTGCAACAAAACCTCGAGTTGGCAAGGAACATTTTTTATGCATAAACAAGATTACAAAGGATATAAAAAAATAATATTACCTTGTCAATGTTGGGATGGTAGATTTTTGTAAGAAATCTAACCTGTTTCAATGAATTGAAATAAAGGTCTCTTGTTGTTGGATCGTGTTAATTTTTTTAAGGAGAAACTGAAGAGTGAGGAGTTTAGTCAACAATTCAGCACAAGGTGTAAACTCAAGTGTTACAATATAGCTCAGGGGACTTCAAACAGATAAAGCAGGCCTGGCTATCTTGATAATAACTAAAACGACCATGGGGACAAAAAGGGAGATCACACACAGATGTTGGTGCACTTCAAGGGGAGGAAAAATCCTGCTACACTACTAACTGGTTTACAAGTTTACTTCATGCAGTAATAAATCCCACATCCAAGGGCACATTATTGAAGCTGTACGCTACTTTAGCCTCTGCAACTATGTCCTATTGACATTTACATGTATACTTGCTTTGGCAAAAAGTACTAAAGAATAATACAAATATTATAAGATCAACCAATAGTCTTTTCACATCAAAAAACCTAACCAGTATGTTAGCCTTATCAATAAAAAGAAGGTAAAATATACAAGTGGTAGCTAGCCTTCAGGATTAAAGGTTGTCTTCTCTTATTTGCAATGTGAACAGCGTGCATACATGTTGTAATGTCATTAAGCAGGAAACAGGTGCAGGACTTGTCCTAGTTTGATTACATGGTCTACATTATAATATTTAAAACAGGACATCCCTCAGTTCTATAGATTCAACAAAGATGAGATAGCTGTGACACAGTGGTCATACAAGATACATTAAATTACATAGACCAGGTGCACAGACTGCTATCTAGAAGCATTAACATTTCAAAAAATAATGGCTGAAAGTATGCATAGTTTGTAACGCTGAGAACAGTTATGTATCGTGTTTACACCATTTTAAGTGTATTATTCTACAATCTGCACGCATCTATCATTGATGTGTCTTAATAAGAGTGTTTGAATATCTTACATCAATAAGATTAGCAGTGTCATAACAATAATGAAACTGACAATTGAACACAAAATGGACAATACATTTTCCTTAGTTTTATAATGGTCTACTCATGGACAACATTAAAATAGTGACATGTAACAATAATCAAATCCTTTATGATTGGAGGGCCACAACTAGAAAAAATCTTTCATATCCTCACATTTAAGCAAGTGCATATTTCAACAGGTCTAAGCAACATAATGAGAAAAACAAGGACCACCCCTCCAAGATACTAAGATATAGTCATCCGTATAGCAGCTGACATAAGAAACATCCAAGTATCAAACCTATGTGCTTGCTTACCTTAAATCAATTTCTTGAAAGACTAAACAATATGCCACTAATCAAGATACATTCTAGAACTAGATACAAACAAAAGACAGAGTAATGGCCTACGTGTACAATAAAAATTAATGCTCCTACTATATCAAGATAGTCACAGAAAACTTTCAAATGAATTATTCCAGCCGCAACCGTTGATGAGGGGTTCTGCTTGTTTAGTTCTTGAAGCATGGGCTGGTACAATGAGTAAAAAGAATTGAACTTTCCATTTTTTTCATTCAAATCACTAACAACTAGAAAGTAGACTGAAGTAGCATACACATAATAGAGTAGACAGGAATGGGTACAACACGGTGAATCAATTGTAGACATATCATACATAGGTAAGGACCAAATGTAATTAAGGAGCATTAATACCAATAACTAACAATTTCTATTATTTCCAATTGGATATGACAATCTGTTACTAAAATTCCATTGCAAAATTTTATCCATAGTATATTTGGTTGTTGGGAAGGTTTGTGCATCCCCGCAAGTATTAGGTTGATGTTATCGCTAAACTGCAACGACACATGTTTTAAATGAAAATGCTATGGCAGTATTCACAAAAAAAGAAAATATTTCAGGTCCTAGTTAAATAGTTTGATAGAGAATAGTACTAACCAGCTGAGCAACAAGGAAAGCAGAAACCAAGAGAAGACCAGGGCACTCAATGAAGAACCACCCACGAGATCAGGTAACAAAGATGAGGGCCTGGCTGACAATACTGACTTGAAGGTATAGAGCAGCCATCATTTCGTCCTCGCTATGTCTTAGTGATCTTACACCGAATGTCCTACAGAGGCATACAAGTAGGAGGTTGTAAAAGTCATCCAAATTTAAGTGATTAAATAGTTAATTTTCAGATCACACTAATCACTTGTTGAAAGGAAGTTGTAGACACTAGGTAATACTCCCTGTAAGTATTGAGCATTATAATTCAAATGTTAATATAAAGTTAACAAATGCTTACAGAGAAGAACTCGGTTTCTTTCATAGCCCAGAAGAAGATAACACTCATCGGGGCCAAGTAACTCCCATAAACAATCCCAATAGCAAAGATTTCTTTTAGCTTCCAACTGTCGGGCAAAGGAGAAGGTTTCACTCTATCTTTCGATATGGTCATAATTGTACCTTTGGTTACAAAAAAAATAAAATGAGATACTACAAAATTTGAAGGGAAAATACAAATGGCATAGACCTCCATGCAGTAGTAAGTATACAAACCATCATTGAGGATTGCAATGATCAGAACCATGAAGGGAGAGAAATCAAACTTCCATATCAAAGCAATAAGCATAAATCCAAGCTACAAATATGATAAGTAACATAAGATTAGTATTGACAGTTACAACAATTATGATAAATTAAACAATTCTGCCCAATAAAGTATTAAGTACTTACTACAATACGAAGCAACCGATGATATATAGCAGAATTGAACTTTCCATTCTTTCCCAGCTTCACGAAATCCATAATCGCATCCAAAGCCACATCCTAAAACAATTAACCAATCAATCAACCAATTAAAAATACACACATCCACTAAAATCAAAATCAAGAAATCCAGTTCCCCACTTACTTTAAGAGCGTCTTCGGACGTCGAATCCACGACAATCTCAATGAGCAGCTTCACAAACTCATCGAACCTCTTGCGAAGCCAGGCTATGTAGACCAACTCGGGGTCCGTGCCCACCAAAGATTTGGGAGAGATGTCGGGAACTAGAGGGACGAAGAAGGACTGGAGGGAGATGAGGGCTTCGAAGGAGAGATGGAGAGGAGAAGACGAAGAAAGAACGGAGAGGAGGATGGGGAGGTTGTTGATGTGGGATCTTGAAGAGAGGAGCTGGTGGCCCAGGGAGATGGGGCGACAACAGCGGGAAGAAGGGGGCGACGGCAGCGGGAAGAGACGACGGCAGTGGGAAGAGGGGGGCGACGGTAGCGGGAAGAGGCGATGACAGCAGGGAAGAGGGGGGCGACGGCAGTGGGAAAAGGAGAATTTAGAGATTGGGTTTGGGGAGAGAGGGATTTAGGAGTTTTTAGAGGGATAAAATGAAATATTTTGGGGGAAGAGAGAGGGAAAATGAAAAATTTTGGGAGAAAATAAATTATGGACTATACTCACAATGTTTTATCTCATTTGTAGGTATATGATACCTATACCCACAGTTTTAGAGATCCGTCACTATAGGTGTCCGTTGGTATATGGCAAATTTCTTGTAGTGCTTCTTGCATTTAGGAATTTTTTTTTCCTTTTGTGTATCCGTGCCGAGTATGTTTTCACTATGGTAGCTAACGAGAGATAAATATTATCGGCTAAATAGTACTCCATGTTGTAGTTGTTATTGTTGCTAGTGAAATTTGTGGGAGGTGCACACCCATCAAGAAGATCATTAAATAACATGGACTGGTTCAGTACGTTAAGATCATTATTGCATCCTAGAATTCTGAAAAATGAATGTAAGAACCAAAGATCATAAGAAACAAATGTTTCAAGAATAGTGGTTGGCTCCCGGACATGGCCGGTATACTGGCCGTGCCATGCTGATGGACAATTTTTTCAAGCCCAATGCATGCAATCAACACTACCTAACCTACCTAGAAAATTGCGAGATTTATTTTCTTCAAGTAGTCTTTGAATATCAGTGGCAGTTGGAGCCCACAAATATTAGGGTCCAAACATGTTCACAACAACGAGACACAAACGGCGTACTGTTTTCAAAATAATAGTCTTTCCAATTCGCACGTACTCATCAATTGAATCGGCTGATGATCCGTAAGCCAAGCAACGTATTGCAGCAGTGGTTTTCTGATAGAGAGATAAACCAAGGGTCCTAGTTGCATCCTGTCGCTGTTGGAAGAATTCATCGTAGCTAACAGTCGCTTCCAAAATACGCTGGAATAAGACTTGCTGCATACGGAATCGACGTCGGAATAGGTTGTCGTCATAAATTGGATTCTCAACAAAATAATCTCTCCGAAGACGTATGTCCACATCTTCTCTTTCACGACGTATATATCTCCGGCAGATTATTTGTTGGCTTTGTTGAACTGCCATGGAGAATATTTGCATGTTCTGGTGAACATATCTTCCAATCATGGCTTGCTGCTCTGATTCATCGTCTAATGAAGTAGACGAAGAAGATGAACTAAATTTAGCCATTGCTAAATGAAAGATGAAATTGGAGAATATTGGGGAATGTCTAGTATTGACAATGAAACTATCGTTGAGTTTATATAGGAATTTTCAGTAAGTAATGTATGCTTTTTCTCTTTGAATATTCTGAACCTACTATTTCTCCAACATAGCTAAAGCTAAAGCTGAACCATCTCGCATCAGTCAAATCATTTTGGCTCACTCTGTCTAAAAAATAACATAGGTAAAGCTTTATATAGCTTCTGACCTATATAAATTAATAGCTTTACATAGCTCAATCAATATCTCAACATGTTGTTTGGCCTATATTATTCATGCATTGTATGAAAATGATGTTTGATATTCATGTTGTCCATGCCAACTCGTGAAGCAACAGTGATGTCCAAAAAATTATACATGACATAAAGTAAAGATAGGAGTGTGAATGATATTTTTTCCATTTACATTACACGTTGAGTGTGAATGACATATTCAACCTTATTTAGTCAATTCATATTTAGCCATATTAGTGTGGAAGGCACATGAGTGTGAATGACATGTCGTTGAGTTTATTTAGCCATATAAATTGAGCCATATAGATTGAAGATAATAGTTGCATCCATATAGAATACACGTTCACATTAAACATGAATCACAAATGCTAGTCCTCGTTATCAAACTGTGTGCATGGCACATTATCTGGTGTCAAATTAAGAAGAGAAGATGATGGTCGATCCATAGAAACACTTCTTCTACCAGTAACTACTTGAGGCGGGAATAGATTCTTTCAAAACTGTGTCTGTCATTATGAATCGACTTAACTGGGTATCATAATAAGTTCATTCCTGGTAACGTTGGTATAATCCTCCTGCAATTTTGGTTACTAAATTATAAATATTGAAAAATATTTGTATATTCTTATTGAAATTTGAATATCGATGGAAAATATTTTGAGGTATGCTCACATATGACATTACACTACGCGGCTCCAAATTGCAAGATCCCTCTTTGATAATCCTCGTAACTGTACCACCTGCAAAAAATGGAACCTCAACTACACATTCGCAATGTACTGGAGGATCGTGCCCTGGTTGTTTCTGTTCTATACTGTGCTGGTGCCCAAAAAGGAGGAGCAGGAAAGGGCAATTGAGCATTTGGATCGCTAATGCTAGCTGGACCTATAAAATTCACATTTGTACCATGTGACACAGTCAGCATAATAGCACTTATTGATACCTTTGCCCAATACTTATCATATCTCCTTTGTGGTAGAATCCGGACCAATACTAATGCGTCAACAAGCGAACAAAAATCTTGCGGTGATTTTCGAGGTACGAATTTTGGTGGGTCAACTGGGATAATAATAAATCCTGTAATTTGGCGATAACAACGATCACCTAGATACCGTACACCCTATATCGTATATATATTTTTAAGCACACATACAACTGCTTCAGGGTGATGCATTCAATAATAAATTAAGATCTATCAAAACAGTTACAAATATGGAAAATAATATCTGCGAGCAGTACTGAAAAATAACTCAGTGACGAGACAGTATGTTCGCAAGCTGAATTTCACGCTTAGACTTGTGGGTCGATCCCAAATAAGGCTGCCAAATAATAGATGCAAAGAAACGCATCTCTAATTGATGTCTGGCGATGCCAATGTTATACCTAATTTGGTCTGATATATTAGTATCTAATTGATCTTTGTTCCATCATGTAATTTTGGGTATTTATTGGAAGCCATTAAAACAACTGCTACATCTTCCGTTCTTGTAGTTATTGGAACACATATACTTGTATATTCATAAGCCCAATACTGAAGATCAAAGAGTTATATTAGTTTAGAATTAAATACTGACAAATTGTATCTATTAGTTTAATATATAGCTTTCAAACATCTAATGTTACCTTTAGTACTTGTCATGGATCGTTAAAAGACTTGACTTTAACTATGCTACAAGAACCTAAAGACATATATAGTAGTGTCATTGCTTGACCTCCCCAATCGTATGTACCCACTTTATGAAGATCTTTTAGTGCTGCAAGCCAACCAAATCTGATAATGCAAGTAGCGTTGGAGAAAAGAAACTCACACAGAAAGAACATAAAAAATGCTCTTGTGATAATCAACGCAAGATTATCATCAACTTGAGCTGCCTCGATCACATTGCTATGAAAATACTTCTTCATGAATGAGCTGCGTATTCCTGAAGATTTCCAATCAGCTTCAGTAATCTCAGGAAAAAATGATTCTGTACAATTTCGAAGGCATAATCCCCGTCATTGCACGGAGGGGCTTCACCGGATCCGATCGATAACCCTGTTAGCATTGTCCAATCTAATGGGGTAAATCCTAACTCACCACACGGTAGGTGAAAAGTGTGTAGTATCCCACCATCTCTCAACCAAGGCCTCCACAAGCCTAATGAATGATTTCTCCGTATTTATTGTGAATAAACGCTGCCACCCCATTTGATCAATTAATTGCTTCACTAATGGAACACGGGAACATCGCTCATATGCTTTTATTGGACCATTCCAATTTTCCGTAAATTTACAAAATCCACCTGCAGGCTGATCGGTAATAAGCTGACACAAATGTTGGTGGTCATCAACCACTGATTTTCACAAACTAGGATCAGCAAAATCATGAGATTCTGACATCGGTTCGACCTCCGTACTTGTGTTGCCATGATCAGATCCGTCGCGAATAGTGGATTTAATTGAAGATCCTCCGTCCAGGGTAATTCAGATTAAAAATAAAAAAAGTTAATTTTATAAACGGAGGATGAAGCTTCGTCCCATCGTTTTTGTAACCCCCATTCCCGTAAATACATATTTTCTGTATTTTGTTTATTGATAAATTTATTTTGTGTTAAATTTGTTTTGGGATTTTCTATTAAAATATTTTCCAATCGAAAATTATATTATTTCGAATGATGGTGTATTTTAAACTTGTTTTATAATCTTAATTTATCGATTAATTATATTTGGGCCCAAATCATATATATTATTATTATTGGATTATTTTAATAAAATTGTTAAACCTGAATAATTATTTTATTGTACGATTTTATTATTTTTATAATTATTATTATTAATTGTTATTCCTTGATTATTTAATTAAAGTACATTTAACGAATTATTTTGTTTTCGTACTTGATCTAATTTTCTTGGAAAATTCCAATTTATTTTCAAACCAATTTATATTTATTGTATTACTTATTTATTCATTTGGATTTAAATTTTTGTTCATGGAATTCTTTGTTTTTATTAAATGAACTATTTTCTTCTTAATCCTATTTTTTTTTCTTTTATTGAATTGTGGGTATTTTTATTTAAACCCTATTGATTTAGATCTATCTCTTAATTGAACCCTAAAATCCAAATTCGCTATTATTGGAGCCTAATTCACTAACCCAGTACCTTAATTGTACCCTATAAATATAACCATACTGCAAACCCTAAAAATTCACAATTTTGAAACCTAGCCGTCTATTCTCTCTTCTATTCTCTCTCCTCTCTGTTTCTTTCTCCTCGTGCATGTTTTCCCGCCAAAACCCATTGTCGTCATCTCCGTCATCTTCCTCGGCCCTACTCCGGCGACCCTCTCCTAGCGCCACCACACCCGAACCCCCAGTCTCCCTTGTCTTCTTCCTCCCATGGTTGCGCCATATCCCCACCTAAACCCCCCTTCACCTCCTCCTTTTCCCTGTCCTCTGGTGCTAGAACCCATTAAACCCCAAATCCCAAGCCCCCAATCCATCGACCCACTCCGTCGACGTCAACCCCGACGCCTCGCCCTTGCCCCCTTGCCGTCGACGCCAGCACCGCCGCCCCTGGCCACTATTGTCGCTTTTGCTATTGGCTGTTGTCTCTCTTTGCATTGCTGTGTTGCTTTGGATCTCTTGTATTGCACATATATTGCACGTGCTATTAGTGAATTACTAGTTCGTGGGTTCGTTGCTTCAGGATTCTTATCTCGTTATTCTTGGTATTCGTTTTAACCGTTTATAAGGGAAGTTACCGTCCTCTTGAATTGTTAATTGTGTCAAATTCAAGTTTTGTTGAAATTCTTGCAAGTAGATCCTATTAGTTATCATATCGTTGTATTGATCATCTTCGTTCGGTCTATTGATGGTTTACACGAGCTAACCCCAATATTCTTGACATCGTGCTACTTTAACTCCAAAAATATTGAATCTTGCATACATCATATAGTATTGTTGATAGGAAAATTTCATGCATCTCATAACACGATTAACTATTGTAGAGACAATTGCTAGGTTTTATGTTGTTTGATCGATTTGATGTTGGATGTTGTTAGAATTGATGTACGTGTGTGTTCTAATTTTTATTTATCATGTTTTGACACCCATCGTGCTGATTATATAGTTTATCGACTAATAGAATTGATACCCATCATGTTTAATTAAATTATTTCATGAAAACTACACAAAACCTGTATATTGCTTGCTGACCTGTATGTTAACTACTATGTTCGACCTAGTATATAATCTTAAAATGAATTACTTTCTGAATATGAATTGTAGTCTTATCTTTCTAGTTTCTAGAACATCTTGAATTTCTAAATTCTGAGCTATGTAGCAAAAGTTATGACCGTTTTACTATAGTTGCGTTTTTAATTCCATATTTCCAGTTTCTTGTATCTTTCAAGTTTAAACAGTAAAAAGTCTGATCAAATGATAAAATCTTGCTCTGAAAATTTTCAGATTATTAGTTTACATGTTTAGGAGTATAATAAATATTTTTAATGAATTTTATCTTGAGTTTTCGCTGATTCTGAAATTATAATAACATAATGTCGAAATTCTGCATGAACATGAAATCTATAAAGAACATTGTGATTGACCTAGCTACTGTTGTCAGAATTTGAACTTTAAATATG
This sequence comes from Hemerocallis citrina, assembly GCA_017893485.1. Lineage (NCBI taxonomy): Eukaryota > Viridiplantae > Streptophyta > Magnoliopsida > Asparagales > Asphodelaceae > Hemerocallis > Hemerocallis citrina. The sequence continues at coordinate 136,517,505 of CM030365.1, forward strand.
CGTTGGAACCATGTGGAAGTTTAGTTTCTAGAACTTCTGAGGGATTCACTTTTTGATTTCTGAAACAGCAGGAAGTTGCATTTTTGTACAGCCTACTCTTGCTGTCCAGAATTTTATATTTTAGATTTTAATAGTTTAATTATTCCTATATCGTACTGTTGCATGAACTAATGTATGTATGTTGTATTACATGATCCCAATGTCTTATTGTCATCGTTCTAATTGCCCTACTTCATGTTATCACCTTATTGTCTCTCTATTGATATTATTATTTATCCATTGTCTCGAATTGCATATTGTATTGTTCCATTAATAAAATAGTTAACAAGCCAGAGTTTAAGGGAATGACTTGAGTAGTGAATAATATAATGACTGTGTCGGCCAGTGTTTATCGATTGATTATGGAGCGCTGACTACATCACCCCAATCTTTCGTGTCATGAACTCGTAAACCCGTGAACTCGTGAACCCGTGAACTCATGAATCAGTGTATCAGTGTATCATTATAATGAATTGTGCAACAATATTGTATCGTATCAGTAATTACCATACCGACACCACTCAGTCTAAACATAATTGATTGTATGGATCGAACCTGTAGTATGAGATGCAGTAGTACATGCATTAGTTAGGATTAAAATAATTAATAGACTTAAGAATTGACACGATATCGACACTGCATATTGTTCCTCATTGTTCCTATTGATATCGAATATTGGCTAAGTGTTATTGTTATTGATCACCGATTATTGTTACCGAATATTGAAAAAAAATTTATAGCTATTGCATCGATTACCGTGATATTAATTATTGATTATCGTGCCATGTTATTGATTCCTATTTATCCACTGAATTTATTGTTATACCGTTATTCCATTGTTCCCTGCTTTCTCTACTTGTTGTCCATGACATGTTTTAAGGACAAATTTTTTCCTCTTTTTAGATGAAGTATTTACAGGTGTTGATGGAGAATTGCCTACTGGAATTGGAGAGCAAAGATTCTGAAGATTTAATGTTTTTTAGTTGCTCATTATGTTATTGAACTATTGTATTGAGAATTATTACTATTGTGTTTGGGCTTAAGTCCCGAATTTTTATTATTGTTTTCAGATGTTGGATTATTGAATTTGGATATTTTATATTGTTTACTTCAAGTATAATAGTTCATGAGATAATTATTATTCCTTGCGCAATTGTTCTGTATTGATTATATTGTTTAGTTGATCGGATAAACAGCAGTCATTCACTTGGCCAGTGTCATGTACTCGTATTCCGTATTTTTGGGAAGCAGATCGTGACAAGGTTTTTAGTGGTATCAGAGCCTAGGTTTGGATAATATATCAGTCAAACATGACTAATGAAATGAAGTTTGTCTTTGATTGATATGTTAATAAGATTTGGGTTTTATCGGATTGACTCAAAAGTATGCGCAATACAGAGAATCACATGAACAATTGATAACCAACGATCTGGAAACTAGTCTTGTTTGATTCCTCTTTGATCCCTTCTCATTCAGTTCCTTCATTTCTTGTTGTCTTTCGTATCTTCCATTCATTGATTCCTTATTAGGTATATTTCATTCTGTTTGTACCCATATTCTTTTGATTCCAGTGTCATCCATTCTTCTTCTTCTTGCTTGGTCCGTCGATCGGCACCACTTGGCCTGCAACGACATGTCTACAGCCTGGAGCTTCACCATCAGAGTAGCGCAGCAGAAGCGTGGTGGGCCCACAACCCACAGTTCTCATGATTCTCTTGTTGCTTCTCCCTCTTTGCATTGCTTACTTCCTTATTTATTCATTTGCAATTGTCATTTTTCATTGAATCTTTATTCAACAACATTCTTGATCACTTCATTCAAATCCATGTTCCTTTTTATTCAGGTGTTGCCACAATTTTGCCACTTTTCCTTTCATTCTCAGTTTTGTTATTTCATCAGTTTGCTTTTGCTTTGTCCTATGTACCGCCTGAGCAAATTTCGAGAACGAAATTTTGTTGTAAGGTGGGTAGGATTGTAATCCCCATTACCGTAAATACATATTTTTTGAATATTTTCTGTATTTCGATTATTGATAAATTTGTTTTGTGTTAAATTCGTTTAGGGATATTCTATTAAAATATTTTCCAATCGAAAATTATATTATTTCGAATGATGGTGTATTTTAAACTTGTTTTATAATCTTAATTTATCGGTTAATTATATTTGGGCCCAAATCATATATATTATTATTATTGGATTATTTTAATAAAAAATGTTAAACCCGAATAATTATTTTATTGTTTGATTTTATTATTTTTATAATTATAACTATTAATTGTTATTCCTTGATTATTAATTAAATTACATTTAACGAATTATTTTGTTTTCGTACTTGATCTAATTTTCTTAGCGAATTCCGATTTATTTTCAAGCCGATTTATATTTATTGTATTACATATTTATTCATTTGGATTTAAATTTTTGTTCATGAAATTCTTTATTTTTCTTAAATGAACTATTTTCTTGTTAATCCTATTTTTTTTCTTTTATTGAATTGTGGGTATTTTTATTTAAACCTTATTGATTTAGATCTATCTATTAATTGAACCCTAAAACCCAAATCTGCTATTATTGGACCCTAATTCACTAACCCAGTACCCTAATTGTACCCTATAAATACAACTTTAGTGCAAACCCTAAAAATTGTACAATTTTAAAACCTAGCCGTCTATTCTCCCTCCCATTCTCTCCCTTCTCTGTTTCTCTCTCCCCGTCCACGTTTTCCCGCCAAAACCCACTGTCGTCTTCTCCGACCCTACTCCGCCGACCCTCTCCTAGTGCCACCACACCCGAACCCCCAGTCTCCCCTGTCTTCTTCCTCTTGTGGTTGCGCCAGATCCCCACTCGAACCCCCCTGCACCTCCTCTTTTTCCCTATCCTCGACATTGGCGCTGCCAGAATCCATCAAACCCTAAATCCCAACCCCCCAATCCGTCGACCCACTCCGTCGACGTCAACCCCGACGCCTCGCCCTTGCCCCCTTGCCATAGACGCCAATGCCGCCGCCCCTGGCCACTATTGCCGCTGTCGCTATTGGCTGCTATCTCTCTTTGTATTGATATGTTGCTTTGGATCTCTTTTATTGCATGTATATTGCACGTGCCATTGGTGAATTGTGAGTTCGTGGGTTCGTTGCTTCAGGATTCTTATCCCGTTATTCTTGGTATTTGTTTTCACCGTTTATAAGGCAAGTCACCGTCCTTTTAAATTGTTAATTGTATTAAATTCAAGTTTTGTTGAAATTTTTGCAAGTAGATCCTATTAGTTATCATAGCGTTGTATTGATCATCTTCGTTTGGTCTATTGAGGGTTTACACGAGCTAACCCCAATATTCTTGAAATCGTGCCACTTTGAATCCCAAAATATTGAATCTTGCATACATCATATAGTATTGATGATAGGAAATTTTCATGCATCTCATAACACGATTAATTATTGTAGAGACAATTGCTATGTTGTATGTTGTTTGATCGATTTGATGTTGGATGTTGTTATAATTGAAGTATGTGTGTGTTCTAATTTTTATTTATCATGTTTTGACACCCATCATGTTGATTATATAGTTTATCGACTAATAGACTTGATACCCATCATGTTTAGTTAAATTATTTCATGAAAACTACACAAAACCTATATATTGCTTGCTGACCTGTATGTTGACTGCTATTTTCGACCCAGTAAACGATCTTAAAATGAATTACTTCCTGAATATGAATTGTAGCCTTATCTTTCTAGTTTCAAGAACATCTTGAATTTCTAAATTCTGAGTTGTGTAGCAAAAGTTATGCCCGTTTTACTATAGCTGTGTTTTTAATTCCAGATTTCCAGATTCTTGTGTCTTTAATGTTTAAACAGTAAAAAGGCTGATCAAATGATAAAATCTTGCTCTGAAAATTTCCAGATTATTAGTTTACATGTTTAGGAGTATAATAAATATTTTTAATGAATTTTATCTTGAGTTTTCGCTTATTCTAAAATTATAATAACATAATGTCGAAATTCTGCCTGAACATGAAATTTGTAAAGAACACTGTGATTGACCTAGCTACTGTTGTCAGAATTTGAAATTTAAATATGCATTGGAACCGTGTGGAAGTCTAGTTTCTACAACTTATGACGGATTCAATTTTTGATTTCTGAAACAACGGGAAACTGTATTTTTTTACAGACTACTCTTACTGTCCAGAATTTTATATTTCAGATTTTAATAGTTTAATTATTCCTATATCGTACTATTGCATGAACTAATGTGTGTATGCTGCATTGCATGATCCCAATATCTTATTGTCATCGTTCTAATTGCCCTACTTCATGTTATCACCTTATTGTCTCTTTATTGTTATTATTGTTCATCCAATATCTCGAATTGCATATTGTATTGTTGCATTAATAAAATTGTTAACAAGCCGGGGTTTAAGGGAATGACTTGAGTAGCGAATAATATAGTGACTGTGTCGGCCAGGGTTTATCGATTGATTGTGGAGCGCTGACTACAGCACCCCAATCTTTCATGTCGTGAAACCGTAAACTCGTGAACCCGTGAACTCGTGAATCAGTGTATCGTGCAATAATATTGTATTGTATCAGTGATTACCGTACCGACACATGATCTATAGAATTCACCACTCAGTCTAAACGAAATTGATTGTATGCACGAACCTGTTGTATGGGATGCAGTAGTATTTGCATTAGTTAGAATTAAAATGATTAATATACTTAAGAATTGACACGACATCGACACTGCATATTGTTTCCCTTTGTTCCTATTGATATCGAATATTGGCTAAGTGTTATTGTTATTGATCATCGATTATTGTTACCAAATATCGAAATATTGTTTATAGCCATTGCATCGATTACCGTAATATTGATTATTGATTATCGTGTCATATTATTTGTAACGCCCCGATTTCCATATAACTGGGAAACCGTGACACATGCCAAGATCTTTCCTTCAATTAGTCACGATACACAAAATGCTGGAAATTAAAACTTTTTATGCAATACAGAGTTACCACGCAGTAATTACAAATATCAGTTTGTAATACCAACTGTAGCGCCTGCCCTTTTTCCTTTTTGACTCCAAACTCAATTCTTCCAATTTCTATATCACTTTAACCATAAACTAAGATAGTTGTGTTTCAGGGAAAATTTCGGCAGAGTCACCCCTGTAATTTCTACCCCAAAACACAAAAAGCTTACGGAATTCTGCTACAAATTTCGTAGCTCACATCACAGGAAATAATATCACGGGCTCCCCAGGCCAAAATGAGTATCATCACACAGGCAATATATATATATGCTCTGGGGGCCAAACTCATAACGGTTTATCAATTATCAATTAAAAACCATAAATCCTTTTGAAAACGTAGTAAGTTTTTAGAAAATAACTTGTAAAAGCTTACCACAGTGCCCGGTACTCCACAACGAGATGGGTACGGGTCCAAACCATATCATGCCACTCCACACTCTACTCTCCATCATCATCCACATACTTATACATCAGAAATACAATTTAGAGCATAAAACCTTTACTATTTACAATTAAACCATAACAACAAATAGTAAAGTGAAGCTCCACTCCACCGGAACCTGAACCTATACCTCACCTCTGCACCACTGAGGACCTGTAACAGTAGGGGCCTAGGGTAGTCCAGAGACCCCCTAACCCCCCAAACACTAAGGGGTTAGCCATTTCTGGTGTGAGTACAATATATTAATAAGCAAATAAATTAACTTATAAGTAAAACAGAATGAACTTACGAATACCAAGATAAACCTGAACATGTAAATGTCATATACGGAAATTCACATCAAATACTCCTACATCACTTCCCGTATGCGTATCCACACCATCTCGCAAACATACTTAACTTTAATTTGAAAAATCATTTCCAAATTAGTCGCTTAAGGCCCATCACTTTACGCCTTATGCAAACATTCCTGTAGCTTATTCTCCCATAAAGCTTCACATTCAAACAATGCTACCTTCGCATAAACTGCACCTCATTTACCATTCATTGCAATTACAGACTCAAGACTTATCTTCTTTCCCAATCTCATATCACATAACACTGCATCCATTCATTTCTAACAACACATATCATCACGCCTCGCAATATATCACTTTCACACTCATAATTCATCTTATATGGAAAATAAACGTGTATCCTAATTTCCTAATATTTGTGTATGCCATGACCTGAGTCTAATGCAACAATACAGAATATAGAACAGATGCACTTAATCTAATGTCAGCAAGATTCTTAATGCACATGCATCCCATACTACATATGACCCAGGTCAAGCCAACATACTTAGTCTAATGCAAGCAAGACTTTGGAAATGTATGCATCCCATACTACATACTTTCCAAATCAAGCCGTTGTCTCTAAGTTTAGGAATTCGAACTCTCGCTATGCAATGCATTCTAATTTGGTCTACTTCCTGTTCCTGATAGTATGATATGGTTGGGTTCAAAGCCGTGACGAACTTAAAGATATACCGCAGTATACCTATAGCATCGTATTTCACCGGACCGCAGTCCGTACGACCCGTTCGTGTCCACTAGCATATACCTGGATCTCATTCAACAGTCGTGACGAACTTAAAGATATACCGCAGTAAACCTATAGCATCATATTTTACCGGACCGCAGTCCGTACGACCCGTTCGTGTCCACTAGCACATACCTGGATCCCATTCAACAGCCGTGACGAATTAAAGATATACCGCAGTATACCTATAGCATCGTATTTTATCGGACCGCAGTCCGTACGACCCGTTCGTGTCCACGATGAGTACTAAGTACAGGAACTTATCTAAGTCCCAAATAAAATGCTAAAACACCATTAAAATCCAATAGCGCATAATCACCACACTGCGATATGCAGAGGGCTCCTCATCAATTATCCGATGAAATAATTCAAGAAGTAGCAGTAGCTGTAACCCAGGCTACGCTCATCGGAATTTAACACAATCAGACTTCTAGAAGGGTGGGGAGATCCCCTGCAATCTCCTAGTGAGCGACTCTCAGCTATTTAAGAGCTCAAGTCCCCAAGCTAACTTAATCTTAAAGTCAATCTCAACAACAGGGTGCTAAACTTACAACAACCACAACTTCCAACATAGCACACAAATTCAGCCACTCCTTCAGCAGAGCGTTTACTACCCTTGACCAAACAGACTCTAGAATTTCTAACGCTTGAGAATCATCAAATAAACCTATACCAAAAGCTACTCTCAAGGTTCATAGAAAGATCATACCTACACAAATGGTTATGACCTTTTGGACTTCAGTCCAAAAGCGACTGGCTTCAGCTCTGCCCTTTCAGACCAGCTGAACTCTGCAAGTTCTGAGGTATCAACCGACCTCGATAATTTATGAAATTAAACTATAGTTGTGGACACATACAAGAGTGTCCACACAATTCCTTAACTCAAAATATCCATGCTACACTAAGGTACAAAAACAAAAATACACAGCAATTCATAGTTTAAAATTTTCACAACGCACCATGTGCATAAAATAAAAGATATCATACTCACAAATTGTCCCGTGAAGACTCGAAGCGCTACCACGCCTCCAAAGCCGCCAGTATATCCTATCATCAGAGTTCAAAGCAATCAAGGCTCAAGCATCCAAAAACAGTTACGGAAAAATAATAATACTAACTCCAATATCACACAGGTATTCTATTGAACGCCTAGGTTGCACACGCGCTTTGCACGTAATCACTCAAATCGTCCAAGCCAATTATAAAAGCTAATAACAACATCCCAAATATCACATAAGCGTTTATTGAACGCTTGGAATATACACGTGCGATGCACGTAATAAACTAATGCCGACGAGATTCTTATTTCCAAACAATTACTAAATCACCCCCAAATTATTCTAATAGTCCTACTACAATTTCTACTACCATACGAGAATTAATTCATATCCATATAATTCTCTTTTACAAACCCAAAACCCCAATTTACTAATAACTTACAATCTCTCTAACAATCCACTAATTTCTCATATCTACAATTTGTAATATCTCCAAATCTCTCTACCCTAACATTCCAACTCAATAAAAATTAACCCAACTAAATTTTATAAATAAAATAGTTAGGGTTTTACCTTCCCGAAATCTAATCGAAAATTCGACGCTACTACGATGTAGAGAACCCCTCACTTAGTCTACCCCTCGGTTTAATTTGGAATTGACGAAGAAATGGAGGGGATTTAAGGTGGGGAGATCGTCGGCCGATGGGTTCGATGGGGTTCTTTTTGGGGTCGGAATGGAACGGGAAGGGAAGGAGAAGAAGAAGGAAGAAGAGAGGTGGGGGTTTCTTTCTGTTCGGCTGGGTGTGAACAGGAGAAGGAGAAGGGAGGAGGAGGGCTGCGGTGGGGGGGGGGGTCCATCGGGTTTGGGAAGGAACAGATCGGGAGAAGGAGAAGGAGAAGAGAAAGAGGGGTGGTTTTAATAAGGGAATAAATAATAATAGATAAATAAATAATGTATTTAGTAAGGGATAATTGTCTATAAGCCCTCCAATCTCAAATACATTATAAACAATATAAAATACATTAAAACTACTTTGTAATAATCCATATAAAATATAGTAGACAATAACTGATATTTCTCAATTAAAAATAATTGTTATCAGAAAATACATACTCGCGTGCAATTTTCAATAGCGCATAGATTACGATGCAAAAATAGCCATACGCTATTTTTGCGGGGTATTACACCACTCCTTTCTTAGAATCGTTCTGTCCTCAGAACGCTGCTAGTGGAGAGGAAAACAAAATACGAACATCAATGGTTCATGAGACATTACTTGAACCATCTCCAGTTCCTCGAGTGATATTCTTGAAAACTGGTCTTCTACCAAGTTGAACTGTTGCCATTCAGCCTTCTGGACTGACCCACTATGAATTGGATACTGACCTTCCTCTGCTCATGCTCTAGAGTAGACAATGGCTGCATTACCTTGCTCTGTCCTTGTCTACAAGTGATGTTGATTTACTCCTTGATTACGACTTCTATTGGTTGGTGACCACTCCCTCCTTAGAAAGGACGAAGTCACACATTGCTACTTCAGCCCCTGAGCAGCCCCTCTCGGTAACCTTACTGAATTGTTAACAGGATTGCCCCCTGTCTGAGCGAGATTTCCTCCCTGGGCCTGTTCTTAGTGGCTGCTTAATCATAAGCTGATCTTGGAGAATCTGTCGCTTCAGCGCTTCAATCCCTGCATTTCCTGCTTAAGCCTTCTGACTTACTCACTCAGACTCGGTTGTAGCTCCCATCGTGCCCAAACTGAGCTCTAAACTTGAGTAATCACTCTAATAATGACTTACTTGATCTCATCATCTAGCTTCTTGCTTCTTTCATGGTCCTTGGTTGAGGTCAATCATTCACTTATCTCGATCTTTTGCAGTTCAGTAGCCACTCCCTCCTTAGAATAGGGCATGGCCTATAATCATTACTTCAAACTTCCAGGATTCTCTTCTGTAATTTGCTCGAAGCTGATGCTCCAGATGGTGTATTCAAACAAATCAAATCTAGAGTTGCCTCCCGCACACATCTCAACACTTGAAAAATAATTCAGACAAAGAATGTGATGAACCACAATTGAACAAAACAGTTGTATGGATTCCATATATATATATATATATATATATATATATATATATATATATATATATATATATATATATATATATATATATATATATATAAATCCAACTGGTTACGAAAGTGTTTCATCATACCTTACTTCTTAGTCCAAAATAATTTCCAAAAATACAACTTTTAAACTTAGTTGCAGTTCTATATGCACATACCGGTACTAGCACTCCTGCCTTCTACAGCTTACTGGTAATAAGTGCGAACTCTACCCTTGGTGAACAGGCTCTTTTCCTTTGTTGTTCACCTTTGGGGTTGATCTGCTGTTCTTTCTTATGAAGCTGGGGACAATCTGGTCGGATATGACCAATCCTCCCACGTTTATGACATGCACTGGTATCTATCTAAGTGTCCTTCCTCGAACACTGGTTCTTGAGATGACCATGCTCACCACATAAAACAACTTTCTGAGCTTGGTGCCTCCAAGGTTGCCCTCCGTTTTTTGAGTCTTCTGCTTCTGACCTTGGTCCTTGAACCCTGATGCTGGTGCAGATCTTGTCCCTTGTAGTCATGGATAGACTAATTTCTTGTGCCTGACTCCATCACAAGATTGCATACTACAACCTTGGTGGTCTTTGGAATTTGCTCCCATTCATGTTGTAGTCCTTGTGGTGGTGAAGTCTCCTTGGCTCCTCGCTCAAGGTTATCGGATCATCCATCGATGTCGATTCACTCTCTTCCATCAACACCTCCTTGGTTAGGACATCCTCGAACATCATTCATGTGTTTAAAGGATGGTAACACATACACTAGGATTAGTCCAGATATAGAAAAATTATAAAACATAAGTTGAAAGAGCCAACAATATGAATTATAACTATCTACAACTAGCTAAAACCTGACTCCTAAAGGACTAACAAGTTTAATTTTCCTACTGTGTTGGACTGTAAATTGAAGTCAGCTCTGATACCACTCTGTAACGCCTCGATTTCCATATAACTGGAAAACCGTGACACATGTCAAGATCTTTCCTTCAATTAGTCACGATACACAAAATGCTGGAAATTAAAACTTTTTATTCAATACAGAGTTACCACGCAGTAATTACAAATATCAGTTTGTAATACCAACTGTAGCGCCTGCCCTTTTTCCTTTTTGACTCCAAACTCAATTCTTCCAATTTCTATATCACTTTAACCATAAACTAAGATAGTTGTGTTTCAGGGAAAATTTCGGCAGAGTCACCCCTGTAATTTCTACTCCGAAACACAAAAAGCTTACGGAATTCTGCTCTAAATTTCGTAGCTCATATCACAGGCAATAATATCACAGGCTCTCCAGGCCAAAATGAGTATCATCACACAGGCAATATATATATGCTATGGGGGCCAAACTCATAACGGTTTATCAATTATCAATTAAAAACCATAAATCCTTTTGAAAACGTAGTAAGTTTTTAGAAAATAACTTGTAAAAGCTTACCACAGCGCCCGGTACTCCACAACGAGGTGGGTATGGGTCCAAACCATATCATGCCACTCCACACTCTACTCTCCATCATCATCCACATACTTATACATCAGAAATACAATTTAGAGCATAAAACCTTTACTATTTACAATTAAACCATAACAACAAATAGTAAAATGAAGCTCCACTCCACCGGAACCTGAACCTATACCTCACCTCTGCACCACTGAGAACCTGTAACAGTAGGGGCCTAGGGTAGTCCAGAGACCCCCTAGCCCCCCAAACACTAAGGGGTTAGCCATTTCTGGTGTGAGCACAATATATTAATAAACAAATAAATTAACTTATAAGTAAAACAGAATGAACTTACGAATACCAAGATAAACCTGAACATGTAAATGTCATATACGAAAATTCACATCAAATACTCCTGCATCACTTCCCGTATGCGTATCCACACCTGCTCGCAAACATACTTAACTTTAATTTGGAAAATCATTTCCAAATTAGTCGCTTAAGGCCCATCACTTTACGCCTTATGCAAATATTCTTGTAGCTTATTCTCCCATAAAGCTTCACATTTACACAACGCTACCTTCACATAAACTGCACCTCATTTACCATTCATTGCAATTACAGACTCACGACTTATCTTCTTTCCCAATCTCATATCACATAACACCGCATCCATTCATTTCTTACAACACATATCATCACGTCTCGCAATACATCACTTTCACACTCATAATTCATCTTATATGGAAAATAAACGTGCTGTAATACCCTGATTTTTCAATTAATGGAAAATTATTTTATTTTGCACGTAGTGTGCACGTGCAATATTTTGTTTAGATTATTTTATTATGATGTGTATAAATATTTAAATATGTGTTCTCAAATTATTTTGTACAAAAAGCCTTTCTTTAAATAAATAGAAAGCCTTATTTTAATTTAATTAAAAGGCCTTTTCTTAAAAGCCCAAAATGTATTTTATTTTATTTATTTTAAGAACTATTTTGGCCCAAAAATAAAGCCCATGGGTTAATCCTCTTTTTATTTAAACTTGTCATGTAGAAGACTATTTTATAACTAATTTATTTTTATACAAAATTAAAGTGTACAATTTTTAGGCCTAGTTGCATGCACGTGCACTACACGTACACGTGCAATGCACACCCTTTCCAAGGCCGGTTGGCATGCTTTTGGAGGGAGTTTTGAAATTAGACATGGTGATCATGGAGGTAGTTTTGTGGATGTGGGTAGTTTTTATAACTCCTACTCTAATCTTGGCCCTCCATCCTACAACCAACTAATCAATCCTAGCCATCCATTTCACTTATTTTCTAGTATAAATACCCCCCTCCCATGGCTATTTTCATATGCAAATTATATCTTTCCAAACTATAGTCTTATTTTAGTAATAGTGTGAGTTAAAAAAAAGGTGAGTGTTTGTGTGGGATTGCTTGGAGAGGAGGCCGGCATCATTCCAAGGAGAGGAGCATTCGGTTGCTTGGTGGCTTGGAGCTTGTGCATCTCGTCGCAAAGGGCTTGTGTTGCTAAATTTGTTTATTTCTCTCCATACAAGGTGGGTAACCTTTCATATTTCTAATATAGGGATCCATGCTAGATTTAACTATCAAAATTATGCATGAAAAATACTAATAAGAACCCACTTTAATTGAGAAGTTAGTTTACGAATTGATTGAAATGTGGTGTTTGAGTTGTATGTGATTCTAGCATTAAATTAAATTGTGTGTAGAATTCTCCATGCTTATTAGAATAAATGAATGATAATGATTCAATTTTCTTAAGAATGATGCTAGAATTGATGTTTGAAAATACGAATGAGAATGCTAGTTTAATTGAAAATTGAAAGCATGAAATTGATTAAGAAAGAGCACGCTTTTTGAACGAGTAATTCTTTTTGAATATTTGAGTTGTGAGCTTGTTAATGGATAAGTAGTTATATAATTTGTGATGTGCATGATTGGACTAGAAGTATTGTTGATTTAAAGGAAATACATTTATTACCATCACTAATTGTATGTAAAAGTTAGTACTTGTGTTAAGTGCTAATTTATGTTTTGAAAAGATATTTTTGTGGGGTTGGATAAATCCAAAAAAATGTATAGATATGTATGTTGAATAAGAGATTAATAACAGTATATTAATGTAAGAAAATTGTGAATGAAAAGATTTGAAGACCTATTGTTATTCAATGTCGAAAAAGAAAGATATAGTAGTTTTGATGAACAGTTCATTGATTTGTGCGAAAAAATATATTTTTAGTGCAAAAAATTATTTTACACTTGCTGATATGAAGATCAGGTGAGGGGAATTTAATCTGGAAATTTTCAGTATTTTTTTTTACAAAGGCAACATGAACCAAGATTAATTGAATATCGAGTATTTTAACAAACAGTGGCTGAATGGTTCAAAAAGCTTTTAATTTATATTGTGACAACCTGAGCTAGTAGCTCAGGCGGTCACTATGTGCGGTTGGCTTCTCTGGGTTGAACGGTTCGAACCCCTGTTGCCGCATATATATTCCACAAATTCTTGTAAACATATAACTACCGACCGAAAGGGATATATACTATTTTGACCCCCTTTATAACGCTAGCACAGTTCGGCCGAACGGCGGGTGCTCTTGGCTTTGTTTCCGTTGTGCCTGGGTTCGATTCTCACCCTCGGCATATATATAAAAATATTTTTTTGGGGTTTCTAGACGTTCAAAAATTGTGAAAAAAATATGGTTATTCTCATAAAAATGTAAGGAATTTTATAAGAGTGATTTGGGCATTATTTGAATAAAATATACTATGGCTTGTGAATAAAGTGCACAATTAGAACTATGGTTCTAGAATATACACTTGTGAAAAATTATAGTTTATAAGAATAAATTGAAATGGACTATTAGAAAGTGATTTGGCAAAAAGAACCTTGTTGTGTGACATAATACTATTTATTCTTGCTTGAGAATAATGTGCAAAAATATGAAGTATGAATGTTCATTAGTGATGTGAATTTCAAATGTGAAATTATGAAGTGCATGAGTTCATGTATGATTATAGATTAATGAAGGAATTAGAGATCATGTTAATGAAAAAGAAATTCGTTGGCTATGAATATGAATTTTATGAGTTATAAGTACTCAATGTGGACATTGTGAATTGGAATTGAATTGAAAGAGTAGCTAAGTCTCCCCCGGCAATTGGAAAGAAAAAGAAATGAAATATTGAAATGAAAGATCAAGGTTGGTCACGTTTGTATAAATGAATAAGTCCGGCTTAGTGGAGAGGCTAACTCTAGAACTTTGATTTTATTCATGATTCTATTAAAATAAGGACTAGTACATAGTGAAGATGTGATGAAAGTAAGAGAAAAACATTGAGTATGAGGGCTATTGGGTAGCGGCGAGAGCGTATCCCAGAAATTCCCATGACGAGTCTGGGTGAGGATACTGCTCCAGAGTACCGTCCCGGTGGCGACGCTCGTGGGATGTTTGAAGACTACGGGTGGTGTCATGTCTATGGTGAGAGCTGAATTACCACAGGATATCTGCATGATGAGTCATGTCAGCAATGGGATTCCCTCCAGAGTGCCTAGACATGAGTTCGTAGGTCTGAAGACATCTAGGATACTTACCGTAGTTACAGTAGTAGATTAAGTCATAACGAGGGATCGAACCCTACAAAGATGAAGAACGATTAAGGGCTTGCCCTCGGACCTATGTAGTATGGGATGCATAGAATCCGAACAAGTGCGCATTAGTGTCATGTATTATAAATAAATGCATTAAGGACTAAGTGCACAAACACAACACGATATCAATAGGGTAGTCCCTTTAGTCTGAAATGTGACAAGTTTGTGTTTGCTAAATATGAAAAGGTGAGTTATACTATTTCCGGCATAGAGAGGATGGCCATGTATAATGTTCGTCGGTTGAATAAACTGACGTACCCACAGTCTTATATGCAGGTAAATGACATGTTAAAGAAGAATGGATGCTGAAAGATTGTACCATGTTATTGTACATTTATCTAATTGTTGTATTTTACTTCCGCTGTGCAAAAAAAAAGTGTAATATTGATGTAAACTCTGATGTAAGATGAAAAGTTTAAATTTTCCTGTAAAATTGTACTAAAGAAAGTGAAATGATCCGGTAGAACATCTCGAATTCAGTGTATTTAGGATTCGGGGCGTTACACGTGTATCCTAATTTCCTAATATTTGTGTATGCCATGACCTGAGTCTAATGCAACAATACAAAATATAGAACAGATGCACTTAATCTAATATCAGCAAGATTCTGGATGCACATGCATCCCATACTACATATGACCCAGGTCAAGCCAACATACTTAGTCTAATGCAAGCAAGACTTTGGAAATGTATGCATCCCATACTACATACTTTCCAAATCAAGCCGTTGTCTCTAAGTTTAGGAATTCGAACTCTCGCTATGCAATGCATTCTAATTTGGTCTACTTCCTGTTCCTGATAGTATGACATGGTTGGGTTCAAAGCCGTGACGAACTTAAAGATATACCGCAGTATACCTATAACATCGTATTTCACCGGACCGCAGTCCGTACAACCCGTTCGTGTCCACTAGCATATACCTGGATCCCATTCAACAGTCATGACGAACTTAAAGATATACCGCAGTATACCTATAGCATCATATTTCACCGGATCGCAGTCCGTACGACCCGTTCATGTCCACTAGCACATACCTGGATCCCATTCAACAGCCGTGACGAACTTAAAGATATACCGCAGTATACCTATAGCATCGTATTTTATCGGACCGCAGTCCGTACGACCCGTTCGTGTCCACGATGAGTACTAAGTACAGAAACTTATCTAAGTCCCAAATAAAATGCTAAAACACCATTAAAATCCGATAGCGCATAATCACCACACTGTGATATGCAGAGGGCTCCTCATCAATTATCCGATGAAATAATTCAAGAAGTAGCAGTAGCTGTAACCCAGGCTACGCTCATCGGAATTTAACACAATCAGACTTCTAAAAGGGTGGGGAGATCCCCAGCAATCCCCTAGTGGGCGACTCTCAGCTATTTAAGAGCTCAAGTCCCCAAGCTAACTTAATCTTAAAGTCAATCTCAACAACAGGGTGCTAAACTTACAACAACCACAACTTCCAACATAGCACACAAATTCAGCCACTCCTTCAGCAAAGCGTTTACTACCCTTGACCAAACAGACTCTAGAATTTCTAATGCTTGAGAATCATCAAATAAACCTATACCAAAAGCTACTCTCAAGGTTCATAGAAAGATCATACCTACACAAATGGTTATGACCTTTTGGACTTCAGTCCAAAAGCGACTGGCTTCAGCTCTGCCCTTTCAGACCAGCTGAACTCTGCAAGTTCTGAGGTATCAACCGACCTCGATAATTTATGAAATTAAACTATAGTTGTGGACACATACAAGAGTGTCCACACAATTCCTTAACTCAAAACATCCACGCTACACTAAGGTACAAAAACAAAAATACACAGCAATTCATAGTTTAAAATTTTCACAACGCACCATGTGCATAAAATAAAAGATATCATACTCACAAATTGTCCCGCGAAGACTCGAAGCGCTACCACGCCTCCAAAGCCGCCAGTATATCCTATCATCAGAGTTCAAAGCAATCAAGGCTCAAGCATCCAAAAACAGTTACGGGAAAATAATAATACTAACTCCAATATCACACAGGCATTCTATTGAACGCCTAGGTTGCACACGCGCTTTGCACGTAATCACTCAAATCGTCCAAGCCAATTATAAAAGCTAATAACAACATCCCAAATATCACACAAGCATTTATTGAACGCTTGGAATATACACGTGCGATGCACGTAATAAACTAATGCCGACGAGATTCTTATTTCCAAACAATTACTAAATCACCCCCAAAATATTCTAATAGTCCTACTACAATTTCTACTACCATACGAGAATTAATTCATATCCATATAATTCTCTTTTACAAACCCAAAACCCCAATTTACTAATAACTTACAATCTCTCTAACAATCCACTAATTTCTCATATCTACAATTTCTAATATCTCCAAATCTCTCTACCCTAACATTCCAACTTAATAAAAATTAACCCAACTACATTTTATAAAATAAAATAGTTAGGGTTTTACCTTTCCGAAATCCAATCGAAAATCCGACGCTACTACGATGTAGAGAACCCCTCACTTAGTCTACCCCTCGGTTTAATTTGGAATTGACGAAGAAATCGAGGGGATTTGAGGTGGGGAGATCGTCGGCCGATGGGTTCGATGGGGTTCTTTTGGGGGTCGGAATGGAACGGGAAGGGAAGGAGAAGAAGAAGGAAGAAGAGAGGTGGAGGTTTCTTTCTGTTCGGCTGGGTGTGAACAGAAGAAGGAGAAGGGAGGAGGAGGGCCGGGGGGGGGGGGGGGGGGGGGGGGGGGGGGTTCCATCGGGTTTGGGAAGGAACAGATCGGGAGAAGGAGAAGGAAGGAGAAGAGAAAGGGGGGTGGTTTTAATAAGGGAATAAATAATAATAGATAAATAAATAATGTATTTAGCAAGGGATAATTGTCTATAACCCCTCCAATCTCAAATACATTATAAAAAATATAAAATAGATTAAAACTACTTCGTAATAATCCATATAAAATAAAGTAGACAATAACTGATATTTCTCAATTAAAAATAATTGTTATCAGAAAATACATACTCGCGTGCAATTTTCAATAGCGCGTAGATTACGATGCAAAAATAGTCATACGCTATTTTTGCGGGGTATTACATTATTGATTCCTATTGATCCATTGAATTAATTGTTATACCGTTATTCTATTGTTCCCTGCTTTCTCTACTTGTTGTCCATGACTTGCTTTAAGGATAATTGTTTTCCTCTTTTTAGATGACATGTTTACAGGTGTTGATGGAGAATTGCCTACTGAAATGAGAGAACAAAGATTCTGAAGATTTAATGCTTTTTAGTTGCTCATTATTTGATTGAAATATTGTATTGAGAATTATTACTATTGTGTTTGGAATTTATTATTGTATTGGGCTTATGTCCCGGATTTTTATTATTGTTTCCAGATATTGGATTATTGTATTTGGATATTTTATATTCTTTATTCCAAGTATTATTGTTCATGAGATTATTATTATTGCCTGCACAATTTTTATGCATTGATTATATTGTTGCGTTGATCGGATAAACAACTTATGAGTGATGTTAGTCATTCGCTGAGCTAATGCCATGTACTCGTATTCCGTATTTTTGGGATGCGGGACGTGACAGTTTTTTAATTAAAAAAATTTAAAATTTGCATTAGATGGAATAAGATGATCCGTTCTATTAATTCATTTTAGATTTTTATCAAAACAATAGCGGCTCTTCTATATCGTTGCTAAATCCTAATCGTTAAAAATAGAAAACTTAGAACAAGCTGTCATATTGGAGTAAAACATGCACATGCAATAACTGCATCAAGTGCACAAGCCATATCAATAAGACAATAAAGGCATAACTTACCTAGAAGTTTTTAAGCGCAAAGCCCCGAACCAGCATTAACGGAGAAGGAACCAAGAAAGATAAAGGCGGAATTTTAATAAAGAAAGCAAGAAAAATAAACAAAGGAAATCTGATTGGGCATGTACGAAGATGAGCACTGTGGTATATTATCATAAAGTACATGCATTTAATTCTTGGCTTTGCTGTGGAAAAAAACTCCATAAATAAAATGATGACCAAAAACAACTCCACAATAGGTTTGGTTTACACTAAAAGCCAAATCAGGCTGTCCCCTGAGCAGCAGGGCCGGGCCCCGAGTTTTCAGGGCCCGAAACGAACTTTCGAAATAGCCCTCCGTACACACACACAAAAAGAAAAAAAAATTGCACATTATTAAAAACAAAATATGTATGCAAAATTTATAAATTTGTTTTGAATCACTCAAATTTAAAGTCTCATATTCAATTCAAATCTTCAAGATTAGACCCAAATAATTTTTAAAAAAATTTTAAAGGCTCAAATAATTATTTTTGAGGCCCCTGATAACAGTATTTTTTTATACGTGCAAAGTACGTGCCTATATTTATAAGGGAATTACAAATTTGGGGCCCCTAAAATCGCAAAAATGCCAAGGGCCTGAGGCGGCCGCCTCACCCGCCTCAAGGGTGGGGCCGGCCCTGCTGAGTAGCACTATCACATTTACCCGATACCTGGACCCGATTCGGACCGGAACCGACCCGATCTATACAGGTCCGAGTCCGGGTCTTAAAATAAGACCCGTGCACTTTCGGGTCCGGGTCTGCTCAAAATAGAACCGACCGGACCTGGACCCGTTAAAAAATACCCCCAAACATATAGAATTTGAATAATAGGATTATAGGAATATACATATAAAAGTAATTATTGAAGATAGATATGTAAATATAATATTAATTCATGTACTTAAGTGCAAAAATTGTTAGAATCGTAGGGTATCGGGTGCAAAAATACTTAAGTGCAAATATTTATTCTCTACTACCAGACTCGAAGGGTAATTTTTTTTAACTAGGACCCGGACCCGGTTTTTGCAAGTCCGGTTCGAGTCCAATTTTTGGACCCGTAAGGTACCGGGTCCTGGTCCGAGTTGTGGAGGACCCGATCCAATAGGACCCGATACCAGCTTTACCCCTGAGTATCCTATATTGGGCAAAACAGATGCTACCAACTGCCCAACCTGAAGTATTGGACCCAAAAATGAATCCTGACTTTATAGGCTCTAGAGATGATAATGGGCCAAGGTAGGTCGGGCTGGACCAGGTTTACCTGAAACCCTAGCCCTTTCCCAAAAATCTTTAGGGAGAATTTTTTTTACTTAGCCCTTGGTTTTTTTTTTATCAAATCCCTAACCCTGCGCACCGGGTCATATGGCCGGGTCCTGGGCTTTCGGGCCAACCCTATATTTTAACTTTTAAATTAATAACACTTCATAGTAGGTCCTTACACTACAAAAGATACAGAAATATTCGGCAAAACTACCCCGGCATTTGGGGTGTTTTACCGGGGAATTTTCCGACATTTTTTAAAAAACATCAGCGGGGTTCAAGGATACCCCGACGTTTTATAAAAACTCCAGGGTATCGAACATACCCCGACATTTTAAAACGCTGGAGATATTTTCCCTTATTAATAAATCCCACTCCCCCATGAATTCCCCACTTCCCTATCTTTCTTTCACTCTTCCCGCCGAAGCCGATATCCTATTTTCCTCTCGCCGAAACCCTATATCTCCAAAACCCAATCTCTAATTTCATTTTCTCTTTTCCTCTTCGATTTTGCACCCGTTTGATCTCGCACAAGCCGCCGGTCGATCATTCACCAACCCAACTTTCCCAAAAACTACCGCCATTTGATCTCGCACCCGTCGCCGCAGTTCGCTCTCGCGCTCGCCGCTCCATTTCCTTCACTTTCCCGTTGTCGCACAGCCGTCATCCTCCTCAATCTCTCTTTTTCATATACCCTAGGTATTGTGCAAATAACTATTTGTGATTTTCTAATTTACTGATAAATGACGAAATGGGGTTAGGGGTAGGCTGTTGTATTTCTTTAAGGTACAAGTTTGAGTATTTGATATGTGTTTTTTTGATGTTTTTAAGGTTGTAAATTTAGCTTTAGGTTATTGATATGGCTAAAAATAGGATTAAATCGGGACTGCTCAAATCGGGCGCGAATCTTAAAGCTCACAGGGGTAAAACAGTGATTTCACCTATAAATGGGTCTGAAATGGGAACCGAGTCATTCTTCAAAGCCCAATAACCCATAAACGGATCTATCCTACTGGGTATAGGTAGCGACCCGTTACAAACCAATCCAGATGGATAAAGAGTAATTCAAATTCATAGTTATCTCCATGAAACGATTTAAACTCTAGATCTTATCCAAAAATACCGGGAAGTAGAGATAAATTCTTATCTCGAAACAGGTCCGTAAGGTGATTATAAATACCCCTCCCCCTCCACCATAACGAGGTAATTAACTTTTTTCTACCAAAAGCTCTTTCTTAATCTTTCTGATTACTGACAGGAGCGTTGGAGGGTTCGTCGCCGGGATCCATCCTGGTGTATCGAATTTTATGCAGGTTCGCGGCGGCAGTGAGAAACAAGTCAACACGTTGGTGAAGGACAACAAGTTTGCTTTTATTGTGTCCAAAAGAATCCACAAATTCATATGTTTGCTCCCACACTAAAATTAACAGCAATAGATTAGCGCCGTCTGTGGGAACCGAAAAGCAATCCAACCTTACTTCATCAGCGGAAGTAATTTCAAACTATGCATCCGAAAGAGAAAGGGAAGACAGTGGTCTCTAGCCGAAGAGCCACTCTTCTGCGTCCTCCTCCTCCTCCTCCAGTTCAATATGTTTTTTCTCAACAGCCTCCTCCTCAACAGGCCCCTCCAGGGTCTCGGGGGGCTGCCCAGGGGGGGCTCTCGTCGGAGTCGTTCAAAAAAACATCCTCTTCATGACCATGTCTCGGTCCACAATCCTTCAGTTGACTCTATGGCTTCTCAAAGCCCTCCCGAGCAGGATCTCCGTCAAGTAATTGTTAACCGCCAGCAGGGGTTGACCTCCTAACTCGCTTGAATAGATGGCGAGCCAGTACATCAACTTGAGCACCCAGGGGTCTCGAGAGTCCGGACCCCCCGTAGACCGAGGACCAGAAGATCCCCTCCTACGAGGAGGTGAAGAAAGTCCCCTCCACATCATCGGCGGAGAAGTCATACTCCAGTAAGTCGAGCCACACCTAGGGACTGCCAAGCTGGAGGGGCACCAGTCACAAGGGCGGAGTTCCAGGATTTTCAAGAAGCCATTCTGCGGGCCTTTAATGTCGCTCCCAACCACGAGCAATGGGCGCCTAGTCCTTAACCTATACCAAGCCATCACCACCGCACTCCCAGTCCCCTTCTGCATGAGAAAGATTCTCGGGGCTCGGCAAGATTTGACCGAAGGGAAGACTCGGTCTACCGCCGTCTCCACGAGATGAAGAGGCACCTTGGTCGACTTGACAGAGAAGAAGAACAACAGGCAAGGAATTTTTGCCCGAGCAGGCCTCCGTTCTCCCGGGCCATCATGGAAGCCCCGGTCCCGAAAAACTTCAATCCCCCTAACTTTGAGTCATACAATAGGGAGTTGGACCCTGCCAACCACATCGAGAGTTTTAAAACTCTCATGATGATCCACCAGGCATCGGATGCGCTCCTTTGCAAAACCTTCCCTGCCACGCTAAATGGCCTGCATGAGAATGGTACTCTCGACTCGCCCCGGCCTCCATCTTCTCCTTCGATTAGCTCGAATGGCTCTTCTTTACTCATTTCGTGAGTAGCCGTCGGGCCGAGAAAACAAGTGCATATTTGGTAACCCTCAGCCAAAGAGAGGGTGAACGCCTAAGAGATTACATTCGGCGCTTCACTGCCGAAGCCAAGTTTATTGCCTCCCTCAACCATTAGTAGTCTCGACGGCATTCGGGCACAACGTCACTAACGCTGACCTCAAGCCGTCCCTTGCCAAGAAGCCTCCTCAGAACTTCACAAAACTCCTGCTTAGGAGTAAGAAGTACATCCGAGTGGAAGAGGCTCTCAACCCCCCCACTCTCGAGGAATCGTCTTTCGGGAACAAACGGAAGAATATGAGTGAAGAAGGGTCCCAGAAATTCCAGAGGGACGATAATGGCCAATGCTGCCCAGCTCATTGTTTTGAGAAGTCCACCCCTCTCAATGCTAATATATCAGTAGTTCTTATGGAGGTGGACAAGGAAGGGCTACTCCGTGCTCCTCCTAGAATGAATACCCCCGGCAAGAAAAGGAATAGGGATAAGTGGTGCCGCTTTCATAGGGACCACGACCACGACATGGATGACTGTCAGGCTCTCAAAGAGGAGAACAAATAACTCATACAGCGAGGACACCTGGCCAAGTTTGTCCGAAAAGACGGGGCCGATCTTCCACCCCGAGGAGCCAACACTCGAACCGAGAGGCCCGACGAGCTCCAAGATTCTGAACTTGGGGCCGTCCTCCACCTTATCCATGGAGGTCCAATGGGGGGGAACCAAACTCCTCCTATGAGGCCTTCACCCTACTGTAGAAGTAAGTTTTCAGTTTTCAATAAAGCCGATGCTTGTAACACAGCCAAAAAGCATGTAATAATGGCTTGCCCCATTGAAGCGGCCACTTAGTTTATTTCAATAAAACTTAGATTTTTTTTCTATTGAAAATTATTACATTTGCCTCATTTCTATCTCTCTGGGTCACATCTACGATGCGTTAAGTAGTGAGTTCAGAGTCTAGCTTGTCCTACAGAGCTGCTCCCACAACTTACTAAGCTCAAAAAATGAGTTCGGAGTCCAACACTTGGTTCGACGCTGCTTTAGCCGCTCGCGAACGAGCAAGTTTGAAGTAGCTCACTATTCGGAATTGCTCCTACAACTCGTTAACCCCCTCAAACAATAAGTTCGGAGTCCAACACTTGGTTCGATGCCGCTTTAGCTACTTGCGAACGAGCGAGTACGAAGTAGCTCACCATTCAAAATTACTCCCACAACTGTTGAAACTCTCTTAAACGAAAAGCTTGGAGAACAAATCTCCCCTAGAGTTGCTCCTCAAACTTGTCTCCCAAACGGCTCTCTCCTAGAGCCTAGTGGTGCTCTTTGCTCTGCTCGCCTCCCGAACGGCCTTCTTCTCAACGAGTTCGGAGCTCAACTCTTCCCTAGAGTTGCTCCCCAAACTTGTCTCCCAAACGGCTCTCTCCTAGAGCCTGGTGATACTCTTCGCTCCGCTCGCCTCCAGAGCGGACCTCTTCTTAACGAGTTCGGAGCACAACTCTCCCATACAGTTAGTCCCCAAACTTGTCTCCCAAATGGCTCTCTCCTAGAGCCTGGTGAAGCTCTTCGCTCCACTCGCCTCCAGAGCGGACCTCTTCTTAACGAGTTCGGAACACAACTCTCCCCTAGAGTTACTCCCCAAACTTGTCTCCCAAATGGCTCTCTCCTAGAGCGTGGTGAAGCTTTTCGCTCCGCTCGTCTCCCGAGCGGCCTTCTTCTCAAAGAGTTCGGAGCTCAACTCTCCCCTAGAGTTGCTCCTCAAACTTGTCTTCCAAATGGCTCTCTCCTAGAGACTGACTATGCTCCTCCTCCCGCTCACCTCCTGAGCAGCCTTCTTCCAAGAGAGTTCTGTAGATTCTTCATTTTGATGGCTACAACACAATACACAATTATTCTATCCCACATATCTTCAGTGTGTAAAGCATTCAAGGCCAAATATAAGGATGAAGCATGTAAGGCTAAGCCACAAAGACAAGATCAAGCCACTTTCAAGTTTACAAGGCCAAATACAATGACTCAAGATCAAGACTAAGTGCCTTCAAGAGCTTTCAAGTTTCAAGACAAAGACATTTAAGTGCTTCAAGTGATTAGCTACTTTGAACAAATGTCTTATACTTGTGTTTGTAATATTTGTGAGTCTTAGAATATTGTAAAAGCCTTGTCACACACACACTCACACATTCCCTAAATAAAGAAAATGTTTTACAAAATCAAAATGTCAAAACAAAGCTTGTATAAGTTCGGCTGATTGAGTACCAGTCGACTTACTCTTGGAAGCAGTCGACTGTTAAAGTATGAAACTGACTAAACTCACTCAAGTTCTGACCAGTAGACTCTTATGGCAACACAGTCGACTGTTCAAGCAGTTTTTGACAGTTTTTTGAATTTAAAACTTGTTTTTCAAATTCAAACTCTTATAGCCGTTTTATGGTAGTTTGTGGAACGGATTCTAAACGTCCAGTGATTCTAACTCTATAAATAGAGTATAGAATTCCTTAAAATTTTCATTCGTCTTTTTGCTTTTGAAAAAAAAAGGGGAAAAAGTTTACAAAGCACATACTTTCTTTAAGACTTGGTTCTCTGATTTCAGTCTTGTATAATATTGAATTCGTTCTAGACTGAAGTCAGAAGTCGACCTATAGCCACTATACAAAAAGTACTATCAAATACAAGGCTTTAGGTTGTTGTAATCTCATTTTTATTTTTGTTTCACTCTCGGGTTGTGAGAGTGGTCTTTTCGGTTGGAGAGTAGGACTCTTAGTTTAGAGTCGGTTTCACTCTAGGTTGTAGAGTGGGTTTTTGCTCTCTCTAGTGGTGAGAGAGGTCTACGGATTTGACATAGTTGTTGTCAAAGGCCGTAGAGTATTCTTGTATTTTTTTCAAGAATAGTGGAAAATGTCAAGTGGGTTGTTTGGGGACTGGATGTAGGTCGGGAGGACCGAACCAAGATACATCGTGGTGTTTACAGTGTTGATTCTCTGTGGTTGTATTATCTAAACTTGCATTGTTTTACTTTACCTAATATATTTTAGATCAAATATTACAAGGAAAATAATAGGATCTAAAATGAGTAGTACCTAATATATTTTAGATTAAAATTTTAGATCTATTAATAGTAATCTATGTCAAGAGTTTGTTAATACCATGAAAAATGAGTTTGAGATGAGTCACATGGGTGAACTCAATTATTTTCTTGGACTACAAATAAAATAGTTTCAAAATGACATATCTATTAATCAAAACAAATATGCTAAGGAATTACTCAAATGATTTGGCATGGATAGCAATAGTAGTAAGAACACACCTATGGCTACTACTACTACACTTGACAAAGATGAATTAGGTAAAAGTGTCGATCAAAAGCTCTATCGAGGTATTATTGGCTCACTCTTATATATAACTGTTAGTAGACCAGATATTATGTTTAGCGTATGTTTGTGTGGTAGATATCATTCTAATCCAAAAGAATCTCACTTAAAAGCAGTGAAACATATTTTAAGATATATTAAATGCACATCTGAATATGATTTATTTTATCCACGAACCAATAACTTTCAACTCTTGTCGTATAGTGACGCTGATTTTGCTGGTAGTAAAACTGATCGTAAAAGTACTAGTGGAACTTGTCACTTTTTGGGACATTCACTAGTATCTTGGTGCAGTAAAAAGCAAAATGTGGTATCCCTGTCTACTATAGAAACTGAATATATTGCTGCAAGTTTGGCTTGTGCACAAATTTTATGATTGAAACAAACTTTATTAGATTATGGTATTTCTTTTTCAAGACCCGATATAATGCGTGATAATACCAGTGCTATTAATTTATCTAAAAATCCGGTTCAACATTCACGTACGAACATATTGATATTCGACATTATTTTCTATATGATCATGTTTTAAAGGGAGATATACTATTGGATTTTATTTCAACTGATAAACAAGTAGCAGATATATTTACCAAACCACTTAAAGAAGATACCTTTATCAACTTTAGAAGAGAACTAGGCATTTGCTCATTTCATGACATTTCTTAATTTTTTTTATGTCTAAGTAGACTTATAGTTAGTTTTCAATCGACTTATACAGTACTCTTTTTGTCTGCATTTCTAACTTAATTGTGTCTTCTGCCCAGTCGACTGTCTCCAATCTACAGTCGACTAACAGTAGCTTTACTTGATTTTTCATTTATTTTTATTTGTTTTCGACTTAGTCGACTTATCTAAATCCAGTCGACTGTCGCAACATCAATTCAATTTTCTGATTCTAAATCGTCACAGAATGAGGCATTTATCTCTCTCTCTCTTTTACCCTCTATTTGATCTCGACCCTCCATTCAAACCCACATTCAATCAGAGCCATTCCCTTCAAGTAAAAACCCTAAACTCTTTTTTCCTTTTCACTTTTTACCCTTTCTCCCCAAGATAAATCGGCTGCTCTTTCACTGTTCTCCTGAAGCTTTCTTGATCTCTGCAGTGTCGCCATTGGAGTTGGTTTCTGCAGCCAAGACTGTTCATTGCCTATCCAGTTCGAGTCTCTTGAGTTCTTGTGTTTCTTGGTCTCTAGTTGTGGGTAATCATCTCTAAATCTTCTCTCTTTGTTTTTCAAAGGTTTTTCTAGATTCTCAATATGCCTAAACTCAAAAGATCTAGGGGTTCAAATGTTGAAGAAGAACAATCTTCTCATAATTATCTTCAGTACTTAAGGCACCCTTCTCTTGTTGAGAAGTATTTTATCATTTGTCAAATCCTGATCTTTCCAGGTCGTTTTGTTAATTTTCCTGATTTAGATAGATTTCCGATTGCCTCATTATTTGAACAATGTGGTTTATTTGAACTTCTATCCTCAGTAAATCAACCCTATTACTATCCCCAACTCATATATTTGTTTTATTCAATTATAAAAGTTGCAACATCTAAGGATGGTAATGAAATATTTTTTACTACAACAGTGAAAAATGTTCGAATGAAATTAACTACTAAAAAATTAGGGAGTATTTTGAATATCTCTAATGAAGGGTTAGATTTAGGGGAAATTGAGTTGGATTATCAATCTATCTTTTCTAAAATCTTTTTGCCAAATCGTGGTCTTCCAGTGACCAACAAATTGATTACTCCGCTTGCTAAGCTCGTTGCACGAATATTGTCGTACAACATTATCCCAAAAACGGGTAGCTACCACCAATTTTCGTTTGAATTGCAACAAGCAGTGTATGCAATCTTTGGCAACATCCAATTCAATTGGAGTCGGGTCATTTTTAATCATCTCCATAAGGCTCATTCCTCTTTTCTTCCTTTTGGTGCACTACTTACCCATGTCTTTAACTACTATCAAATTGATCATGATTCCGAGTCGAGTGTTGTTACTTGTTATGAATCTTTTGATCGTGCAAGTCTAGCACGTATGAAAATTCTTCACTCACCTCATCAGTCTCCTCAAAGGAATGCACCTCCTATTCCGCTAGCTACTTCTGTTCCTTGTCGGTCGTCTGCTTCTAATTCGTCTTCTCGTCCTAAAGCTAGTTTTTCTGATCCTAAGTCTTTACTCTTCTGTCAATTATCTCATGGATCGTACAGATCTCATCTTAGGTTGGCAGGAATCTCTTGAGGCTAGCATTGCTAACCTCACTCAAATATTTGTTAGGCAGTTTCCACATCCTAACCCTGCCTCCAACAGTGATGAAGAAGAAGACGAAGACGATTGATGTATTTTTCAGTTTTTTTTGACATTTTGAGTTATGTTTTATGCTTTCATTGATATTTTCCCCTTTTGTCATATCAACAATCTCTGTATCTGATTATGTATAAATTTTCTTATGTTAATGGTCTGTTGGTTTTTCATCTATGGTTTGTCTTTTCTCCTTATTTTTTGTTGATGACAAAAAGGGAGAAATTATGATTCTGTAAATGATATGATGGTTTTGTACATGAAATGTTGTTTCAAAATTTTGTTTGTACATGATATGTTGTTTCATAATTTTTGTGCATGTTGTGTTGTGCATGTTGTGCATATTGTATTTTATTCAGGGGGAGCTTGTAAGCTTGTAACAATTGTACATTTTTCCATTTTTGTGTATCCTGATATGTAAATTTTATGTCTATATTATTTTAAGTTATTGTGTTGTCATCATCAAAAAGGGGGAAAATATAGATTCTTGATTTTGATGGCTACAACACAATACACAATTGTTCTATCCTACATATCTTTTGCAGTGTGTAAAGCATTCAAGGCCAAATACAATGATGAAGCATGCAAGGCCAAGCCACAAAGACAAGATCAAGCCACTTTCAAGTTTACACGGCCAAATACAATGATTCAAGATCAAGACTAAGTGCCTTCAAGAGCTTTCAAGTTTCAAGACAAAGACTTCCAAGTGCTTCAAGTGATTAGCTACTTTGAACAAATATCTTGTAATTGTGTTCATAATATTTGTGAGTCTTAGAATCTTGTAAAAGTCTTGTCACACACACACACTCACACATTCCCTAAATAAAGAAAATGTTTTACAAAATCAAAATGTCAAAACAAAGCTTGTATAAGTTCAGCTGATTGAGTACCAGTCGACTTACTCTTAGAAGCAGTCGACTGTTAAAGTACGAAACTGACTGAACTCACTCAAGCTCTGACCAGTAGACTCTTATGGCAACCCAGTTGACTGTTTAAGCAGTTTTTGACAGTTTTCTAAATTTAAAACTTGTTTTTCAAATTCAAACTCTTATAGCCGTTTTATGGCAGTTTGTGGAACGGATTCTCAACGTCCAGTGATTCTAACTCTATAAATAGAGTATAGAATTCATATGGAAAAGGTTCCTCAACTTTTTCATTCAAGTCTTTTTGCTTTTGAAAAAAAAAGGAGAACAAGTTTACAAAGCACATACTTTCTTTAAGACTTGGTTCTCTGATTTCAGTCTTGTATAAAATTGAATTCGTTCTAGACTGAAGTCAGAAGTCGACCTATAGCCACTACACAAAAAGTACTATCAAATACAAGGCTTCAGGTTGTTGTAATCTCATTTTTGTTATTGTTTCACTCTTGGGTTGTGAGAGTGGTCCTCTCGGTTGGAGAGTAGGACTCTTGGTTTAGAATCGGTTTCACTCTAGGTTGTAGAGTGGGTTTTTGCTCTCTCTAGTGGTGAGAGAGGTCTACGGATTTGACATAGTTGTTGTCAAATGCTATAGAGTATTCTTATATTTATTCAAGAATTGTGGAAAATCTCAAGTGGGTTGCTTGGGGACTGGATGTAGGTCGGGATGACCGAACCAGGATACATCGTGGTGTTTACAGTGTTGATTCTCTGTGGTTGTATTCTCTAAACTTGCATTTTTTTACTTTCTCTGAGTTTATTGTAAATCGAGTCTGGTCAGGCGACTGCATTTCTCCCTAAGTCGACTTAACAGACTTGTTAATCTTCAATTAAATTACTCTTCTTATCTGATGCTTCAGTCGACTGTCTTCTTTATCTAGTCGACTTAACAGTGCAAAATTGTCAATTTACTGTTTAAATTTTATACAACACTGTTCACCCCCCCCTCTAGTGTTATTTTCCTTGCATACAGGATCCAACAAGTTCGGAGCCTATCTCATCTAGAGATGCTCCCTAAAACTCGCTTCCAAGAGCGGATCCTCCTTAGGTCATACAAAGCTCTTCTCAACTTTATGAAGGTGAAGATGTTGTGGGACTATTTTGACCGACTTCTGAAGAAAACTTGTAGATCTTCGAGTTAGCTTCGAAACAAGGGGTCACACGCCCCAATCTGATCTCTGTAGCACCGGGAACGTCGGTTACAATATAGCTATGCCGAAGCCTTCCTGGCCCTTGGTAGCTCTCGCCGAGCGTTCTTGCCACCGACGTTCAAATGCGAGAAAATGCATTGACCGGTTAACGGTTAACGCGCCATGTGCCGTTCTCCTGGACTTCGGCAACATGTGCCGAGCACTCTTGCCACTGACGTCTAAATGCGAGAAAACACATTGACTGGTCAACGGTCAACGGTCAACATGCCACATGTCGCCCTCTGAGACCTCAGCAATGAGTGCCAAGCGCTCTTGCCACTGACCCTGAAATGAGAGAAAATTTTATCAAAAAAGTCAATGGTCAACCGTTGACTGCCACGTGTCAAGCCGCTGAAGCCTCTCTAGTGTTCGGAGCTCGATCCGAGCGTTCTTGCCACCGACCCTCAAATAGGAGAAAAAATTGCCTCAAAATTCATGCTCAAACACGATCTGCAGCTCAGATTCGCCGAACAAAAAAAACAAAAAAAAGAACAAGAAGACAAAAGGGTCAACAGGTCGGGTTCGGATCCGTTAAAGACCCAAACCTGAAACCCCATTCTACTTTTTCTTCCCTATGCTTTGGCGCCAAAAAAACCCAATGCCAGGCTCCGCCTTCAACCTTCGAGCTCAGTCTTTGAGCTTCCTTGTCGAAGCCTCGTCAAGCTGCAATCGAGCTTTCCCACAGTCGAGCTCCACCACGACCTCGATGAGCTCCGAGCTCCACCACCTCGACGAGCTCCGAGCTCCACCACCTCCTCGATCAAAACCCCAACATCTCCACCTTCGTCAAGCTCCTTCAACCTCCAAGCTCTTCCAACGCCGTCGAGCTCCCCGCGTCATCAAGCTCCCTTCATCGCCGAGCTCAGGGGCTTTGTCGTTGAGCTCCAAATGCCCAGCTCCTGGCCCCGACGAGCCCCGAATCCCTCGCCGACCTTCTCCATCTCATCCATTTCGAAATTCCTCGACGAAGCTCCGTCAAACTCCGAGCCCCAACTCCGTCGTCGAACTCCCCATCACAAGCTCTGATGTCGAGCTTAGACTCGCTCCTTGCCGCCTCGTCGACTACCAATATCGAGCTCACCCCTTCGCAAGCTCCCCTCGCCAAACCCATAGCCGAGCTCTGACCTCGACTCCAAGCCTCGACGTCGAGCTCTAACTTCACGCTACCGAGTTCACTCCTTCATCGAGCTCCTTCAACACCAAGCTTCGTCGAGCTCGAGTTCTCCAATGCCGAACTCTCTACCTGTAACACCCCGAATTCCAAATAAGACTGAATTCGAAGTTCCACAAGATCTTTACGCTTCACTTCGTACAATTTTACAAGGAATTAAAAACTTTTATACAATCATGTTTACATTTTACACAGCGGAAGCAAATTACAACATTATACATGAATTAAATAACAACTTGAACAATTCTTTAAGCAGCATTCATTCTTTAGTCTTGTCAATCACTTTATCTTGTATAGAAACTGTGGGCACGTCACTTGCATACAACTGACGCTAGGATATAGTACATCAATTTCTCTTACTTAGAAAGCGCACACTTGTCACAAACAAAGCTAAGGGGGACTATCCTATTGATGTCGTGTGTGAATGTGCACTTAGTCCTTAATGCAGGTATTTATATTACATGTCACTAATGCGCACTTGTTCGGATTCTATGCATCCCATACTACATAGGTCCGAGGGAAAGCCCTTAATCGTTCTTCATCTTGTAGGGTTGGATCCCTCGCTATGACTTAAACTACTACGGTAACTACGGTAAGTATCCTAGGTGTTCTATGAGTTACGAGCCCATGTCCAGACAGCCTGGAGGGGAATCCCACGTCGTGACATGACGTATCATGCAGAGCCTATGGACAATTCAGCCTCCTTCATCGAACGATGGCACCATCCGTAGTCATCAAACACCCCACAAGCATCGCCACGGTTCCGATAATTTTAGAGATGTATCCACGCCATGACATGACTCATCAAGCAGGCAACCTATGAATACTCTCACACCGTAGATCCGAGACCCTCATACTCGTGTTTTTCTCTTACTTTCATCACATCTCCACTATGTGTCTAATCTTAGTTAATAGAATCATAAAATCAACACCCTAGAGTTAGCACTTCCTCTATACCGGTCTTAACCATCAATCAACAATAACGATTCAAACTTGGTCTTTCATTTTAATATTTTATCTCAAAGAATTTATTCAATGCCGGTATAAGGACTTAGCTACACTCTAGTCTTTAATCTCATTTCATGTTCATAACAATTGAGTATTCATACTCACAAATTTTTCTCATAATTCATCATGATCTTTCATTCCATTTTCATGTACAAATTTCATGTATAATACGACAATTTCATTTTCCAAACTTACCACATTCATAATTTAATTTCACATAATTCCTTTACTTTCATAATATCAATCTTTCACTTATTAAGCCAAAAATCACATTTATCTTACTTAAATTTTCCAAGACACAATCTCATTTAAAATCTTTACTCAAAATTTCTTTAAAAAGAAAAAATATTTATTTTCTTTAATTAATCAATATTTCATTCTAATAATTTGTATCGAGTTCTTTTCTGAAAATAGCCTTTAATTCTTATTATAATTAGTCAAAAAGCTATAGAAATAATTTTCATGGAGTCTAGGCATTTTTATGATAATTCTAATATTTTTTTTAAAACACTTAAAAACTGTTTAAAATAATAAAAATAGGGGGAAAAAATCAATTTTTCCAAAAAAAAATGACCAAGGGCGGATTCGAACCCACGCACAGAGCCCCCGTTGTGCTATAGTAACAGTTTTAAACTGCACCCGAAGACCAATAAGTCCAAGGGTGACTACTATCTAATGGTGAACTCAGATTATACTTAATCTTTGAGTTTCGGTGTTGAGTTAAAAATCGAATTTCATAAAATAAAGTCTCTGGAGAGACTCGAACCTGAGACTAAGAGCTCCACTATGCTACAGTGACGTTTTTAAAATGCACCCGAAGACCAGTAAGGCCAAGGTGACTAATCGATGAGAAATGAGTTGAGTTATTTATGACTCAACTCTCTGTTTGTTACTAATTCTTCATAATACAAAGTCTCTTAAATTCTTTTCTCCTCTATTTTGTATCTAAAATTTCCAGATTATTAATCTTAGAAATTTGCAGCATAACAGTATTTTAAAAATCATTATTTTGACATAAAAACATGAATTTTTCTTTCTACTTTATATCCTATGTCTACGTTTTCTTCATTCAAAAGCATCAATGATTTCTACATAATTTAGCACCACAAATTTCACAAAAGACTATTTTCTTACTTTCTTTTATTCTACAAATATTTCTAGAACATAATTCCCTTTTTCACACTAGTGTTACATTAATTAAGATAATACATATCAATGGTTCAATTAATCGACTAGTCATTTCATAAGCAAATTTCCTTAATCTAGCATGGTTCAAAAACACATATTTCATAGCAACATGATAATTTCCAATGTAATAATCAAATTTTTTTATATCAATTATCAATCAATTCATCAAGCATTCACTTCATTTCTAATTAGTCTCTTTTTAAACAAACACATGGCCAATTTAACTAGTTTCTCTTAGCAGTTTCATCAATTCGATTCCTAGCATGATATCTACATTAGAAGTAGAGAAATCACCCACCTTAGTTGAAGAAAACAAAGAAAACTCTTAGGGAACTTCTTGAACACACGATCCTCTCCTAGTTGTGAGCCTTCTCCTCCTTGCTTGTGCACCCAAAGCTCTCCTCCTCCTTGATGTAGATGAACCCGAGCTCCCTCCTTGTTGGAATGCTAGGTCGGCCTCCTCTAGTGAAAGGAACACACAAGAATGCACGCTCATTCTTTTTCCTCACACAATCTTTTCTACAACTCTATGTTTTGTTCTCACTCTTTACAAATTCTAATGGTGCAAGAGAAATGAATGGCTAGGGGGGGCTATTTATACACTTCTTAGGGCCAAATGAAGGGTGTAGATTAGTTTTGATGAAATAGATTAGGGGCTAGAATGTAGTAAGGAATTAGAACAACCACCCATGACCAAATAACCACTCACCACTCACTCCACTCCTCCATCTCCCCTCAAGTGTGGCCGGCCTCCCCTCATGCACACTTGCACGTGCCACACAATGCACACCTAGTTACTAATTGTTCATGTATTTTTAATTAATTTGTTACAAAATATGTCTTCCCTACAAGTTGTCTTATTTAAAAAGAGAATAAACTAGTGGGCTTGTTTTGGTGGGCTAAAAATCCATGGGCTTATTAATTAAAATAATTAAATTAATTAGTGGGCTAGAATTAAACAATTAGGCCTAGGAATTTAAAATAGGCTTTAAATAATAAAAAGAGAAAAATATAAAATACTTGTTCATAATATAAAAATAAATAATTTTTAAGGGAAATGTGCATAAATTTGCACGTGCAAAATACGTGAAATCAAACAAACTCATATTTAATTATAGATAAAAATTCAGGATGTTACACTACCACCATGGCCTAGCTCGTCGCCGACCCCCATCACCGCCATTGTCGAGCTCCACGTCGCCGAACCCCTCCGTCGTCGAGCTCCCCTTCACGAGCTCCTCGTCGAGCTACCCCCATTGCCGAACTCTGCTGTCGCCGAAAATCTGAAGCGCTCCACTGTCGAGCTTTATCTACTTTGCCGTCCTCCTTCCTCGCCGAATTCCTCTCCCCTCGCCGAGAAACCATGAGCTCCTCCTCTACTCCGGAGCTCACCTCGTCGATGCCGAGCTACACAGCGCTCGGAGAAGGTGTAACGACCCGAAAAATAGCATATGGCTATTTTGCATCGAAATGTGTGCGCGATTGAGAATTTCGCGCGAATATGTATTTTCCGATAATAATTATTTTTATCGAGAAATGTAAGATATATTGTCTACTTTATTTTATCATTATTATTCTCAAAAATGAAATTATTTTATACGGATTATTACAAAGTCGTTTTAATGTATTTTGTATTGTTGGTGCTATTAAAGAATAGAGTTGGGGTTTGTTTGAAATACTTTGGAGGTTTGAGGGTGTTACCGCTGATTTCGGTGTGGGGGTAAACAGATAGAATTTGTGGATCCGAGGGAGGATTTGAACAGCTGACCCGGCCTGCTTGCTCCTGCCGCGACCTGCAAGGAAGTGCGAGACACCGGGGTTGATTCCGGCGACGCACCCTCCGACGCCCTTGTCAGTAATCAGGAAAAGATTAAGAAAGAGCTTAAGTGGTGAAAAAGTGATTAACCTGGTCTTGGTGGTAGAGGGGCTGTATTTATAGTCGCCTTTGGAATGATTTGGGGCCTGATTTCCTGCCTAACAGTTAGGAGGAAAATCCTCTTATTCTGTTTTTGGGAAGTTAGCCCCTGATTCCCTGGTGAGAGCCAATCAGGTTTATTGATTTGATTTGATCAAATCAGTGACCTGATTCTCCTCTCTTGGTGGATCGGGCTTGTATCGGGTCGGGACCCATGCCCGGTTGAAGCGGATCTGTTTGCGGGTGGTTGGTCCTGTGAGAAGGAGGCCCAATACCCGTTTTGGATCCATCTGCATGTGGAATTACTTTTCTACCCCCATGCTTCAGGATTCGTGCTCGATCTGGACGGTCCCGATTTAACCTCATTTTAGCCATATCAGAGGGCTTATTTGTAATTAACCCTTTATAATTATTTATTTTATAAATTTTTTTTATTATAAAAAAACCCCTAAACTCCTTTCCCCTGTACTCCTCTTTTCTTTTCTTCTTCCCGATCGAAACTGAAGCCGGCCGAACCCATTCGGCGATTTCCTTCCCCACCCAAATCTCCACCATTTCTCCACGATTTTTAAATTAAACTGAGGGGTATGTTAATTGAAGGGTGCTCTAGCTTGTGGCGGAGTCCGTTTTTCGAAAGGATTTCGAAAAGGTAAACCCTAGATTTTATTTTTGTATAAAATTTAGTGTGGTTAATTTATTTTGAGTAGACTAGTTATGGTAGGGAGATTAGGAGGTGTTGGGCATTGTAAAGGCAAGAGATTAGCAAATTATTGGAGAGTTTACAAGTCGCTAATAAATTAGGGTTTTGGGTTTGTAAAAAAAAATTTTATGTGTGAGAATTATCTTCTTCACAGTAGTAGAATTTTAGTAGAGCTATTAGAATAAGTTGGGGGTGATTTTAGTAATTGTTTGGGGATAAACATCCCGTAGGAATTTAGATTATTACGTGCATCGCACGTGTATCTCGGACGTTTAATAAAACGTCTGTGTGATGTTAAGATAATTAGTATTATTGTTTTCCCGTGGCTGGTTTGAATGATTTGAGCCTTAATTGCATTGAAATTTGATAATAGGATATGTTGGCGACTTTGGATGCGGGGTGGCGCTTCGAGTCTTCGCGGGACAAATTGTGAGTATGAATTTATTTATGTATTTTGTGTTTTAAGAAAAAAAAAATTATAATAACCTGGATGGTTGGTATGAATTACGGATAAGGCGTGTTTGGATCAAGGGTATCAGAACAACGTATATGTGTATATGGGGATGAATTACATTTATATGATGGTATCAAATATGGTGAGTATGATATCTCTTATTTTTACGCACATGGTGCGTTATGAAGATTTTAAATTACGATTCGCTACGTACTTCCGATTTCGTATCTTAGTGTAGCATGGATGTTTTGAGCTAAGAATTCGTTTGGACACTCTTGTATGTGTCCACCGCTATAGTTTACATTTCACAAATTTTCGAGGTCGTTGATGCCTCAAAAATTGTGGAGTGCAGCTGGTCTGAAAAGGGCAGAGCTGAAGCCAGTTGCTTTTGGACTGAAGTCCAAAAGGTCATAACCAATTGTATATGTATGATATTGCTATGAACTTTGAGAGTAGCTCTGGGTATGAGTTTATTTGATGATTCTCAAGTTCTAGAAATTCTAGAGTTCATTAGTAAAGGGTAGTGAACGCTCTGCTGGAAGAGTGGCCGAATTCGTGTGCTATGATGGAAGAGTCGTAGCTCTGTGTGTGAGATGAATTTAAACGAAATGGTATATGTGTAGATTGAGAATCTCAAATTTCATGAGCACGGGACTCAAGGTCGACTTATTGTTGAACTTCGAGGTGGGCTATGTTCAGCCTAGTATAAGTTGACTAGTCGGTGAAGATGAGAGACTGTGAACTATTGTTAAGAATTTTGGGAGTTTGACTAACTAGAGAGTCATAGTAGGGAGTCATAGCTTTCTAACCCATCTGGAGTTTTGTAATTCCAGTTTATAGGTTGAGAGTTATGATTTTCCAAAGATGGAACAGACCCAATCTTAGTTAAAGTATTATTGGCTAAGAAAACCAGTTTCTCTCTGTTTGTACACCTGATGGAACTTGTGTTTTCGAGAACTCAAATGATAGAGTCTGAAAGAGTCAAATTAAGAAGTCGAAATAGACACTCCCACCTTCCCATAGGACCCGGAATCGAGAATTTCCGATGAGTGAGCAAACTCTTATGATATTGAAAAGGTGCAGCTAGTGCAAGAAGAATGTACTATTGAGAGTACATGAGGTTTTATAGTATCAAGTAATTTTGTATTGTGTGTTGGAAGTTATGGACGTGCAAGCTAGCGACCTATTGATTAGACCAAACTGCAAGTTTAAGTTGACTGCAGAACGGTGGGACCGTTGTCTGCCATACGGTGGGACCGTATATCTTTATCGTCACGGCTGTTGACTGCAGAACGGTGGGACCGTTGACTGCCATACGGTGGGACCGTATATATTTATCGTCACGGTTGTTGACTGCAGAACGGTGGGACCGTTGACTGCCATACGGTGGGACCGTATATATTTATCTTCGCGGTTGTTGACTGCAGAACGGTGGGACCGTTGTCTGCCATACGGTGGGACCGTATATCTTTATCGTCACGGCTGTTGACTGCAGAACGGTGGGACCGTTGACTGCCATACAGTGGGACCGTATATATTTATCGTCACGGTTGTTGACTGCAGAACGGTGGGACCGTTGACTGCCATACGGTGGGATCGTATATATATTTATCGTCACGGCTGTTGACTGCAGAACGGTGGGACCGTTGACTGCCATGCGGTGGGACCGTATATATTTATCGTCACGACTGTTGATTGCAGAACGGTGGGACCGTTGACTGCCATGCGGTGGGACCGTATATATTTATCGTCACGGCTGTTGACTGCAGAACGGTGGGACCGTTGTCTGCCATGCGATGGGACCGTATACATTTATCGTCACGGCTGTTGACTGTAGAACGGTGGGACCGTTGTCTGCCATACGGTGGGACCGTATATCTTTAAGTTCGTCACAGCTGTTGACTGCAGAACGGTGGGACCGTTAACTGCAACCTCATTGCCACGATCTATCGGGAACAGGAAGTAGACCAAATTAGAATGCATTGCATAGCGAGGGTTTGAATTCCTAAACTTAGAGACAATGGCTTGATTTGGAAAGTATGTAGTATGGGATGCATACATTTCCAAAGTCTCGCTTGCATTAGACTAAGTATGTTGGCTTGACCTGGGTCACATGTAGTATGGGATGCATGTGTATCCAGAATCTTGCTGACATTAGATTAAGTACATCTGTTCTATATTCTGTATTGTTGCATTAGACTCAGGTCATGACATACACAAACACTAGAAAATTAGGATACACGTTTATTTTCCATTTAAGATGAAGTATGAGTGTGGAAGTGATGTATTGCGAGACGTGATGATATATGTTGTAAGAAATGAATGAATGCGGTGTTGTGTGATATGAGATTGGGAAAGAAAATAAGTCGTGAGTCTGTAATTGCAATGAATGGTAAATATGATGCAGTTATGTGATAGCAGAGTATTTGCGAATGTAAAGCTTTATGGAAAAATAAAGCTATAGGAATGGTTGCTTAAGGCGTAAAGTGATGGGCCTTAAGTGACAAATTGGAATGATTTCCAACCTTATGATAAGTATGCTGTGAGCAGGTATGGATATGCATGCAGGAAGTGATGCAGTGAGTATTTGATGTGAAATTCCATTTATGATATTTACCTGTTCAGGTTTATCTTGGTATTCGTAAGTTCATTCTGTTTTACTTATAAGTTAATTTATTTGCTTATTAATATATTGTACTCACACCAGAAATGGCTAACCCCTTAGTGTTTGGGGGGTTAGGGGGTCCCTGGACTACCCTAGGCCCCTACTGTTACAGGTCCTCAGCGGTGCAGAGGTGAGGTATAGGTTCAGGTTCCGGTGGAGTGGAGCTTCACTTTACTATTTGTTGTTATGATTTAATTGTAAATAGTAAAGGTTTTATGCTCTAAATTGTATTTCTGATGTATAAGTATGTGGATGATGATGGGAAGTAGAGTGTGGAGTGGCATGATATGGTTTGGACCCGTACCCATCTCGTTGTGGAGTACCGGACGCTGTGGTAAGCTTTTACAAGTTATTTTCTAAAAAACTTACTACGTTTTCAAAAGGATTTATGGTTTTTAATTGATAATTGATAAACCGTTATGAGTTTGGCCCCCACAGCATATATATATATATTGCCTGTGTGATGATGCTCTTTTTGGCCTGGGGAGCCCGTGATATTACTGCCTGTGATGTGAGTTACGGAATTTAGAGCAGAATTCCGTAAGCTTTTTGTGTTTCGGGGTAGAAATTACAGGGGAGACTCTGCCAAAATTTTTCCTGAAACACAACTATCTTAGTTTATGGTTAAAGTGATATAGAAATTGGAAGAATTGAGTTTGGAGTCAAAAAGGAAAAAGGGCAGGCGCTACCGTTGGTATTACAAACTGATATTTGTAATTACTGCGGGGTAACTGTATTGAATAAAAAGTTTTAATTTCCAGCATTTTGTGTGTCGTGACTAATTGAAGGAAAGATCTTGGCATGTGCCACGGTTTTCCAGTTATATGGGAATCGGGGCGCTACAAAAGGAGTCGGAGAAGGAGACGAGGGAAGGAGACGAGAGAGAGCGGAGGTAGGAAGAAGAAGCAGAGGTTGGGAGAAGAAGAAAAAAGAGAAAAAAAATAATAAAAAAAAGTTGGGGTTAGTTGGCTTCCGAGCACTCGTGCCACTGACCCTCAAATGAGAGAAAAATTGGCTCCTCCCGAAGCACGCTCGCCTGATCATGATCAATGTCCCTGATGGCGCCACGTGTACAGGTAATTATCTATTTATTTATTTGTTTATTTAATTGAATTAATATTTAAACAAATCCGAAAAAATAATTAAAAATAAAAAAAATTAATTAAAAAATTATTAATTCAGAAAATACTTTTAAAATTCTAAAAATATAATTATTAAATTAGAATAATTAATTAATATTTTTGAAAATTAATTATTTAAATCGGAAATTGAATAAAAAATTCGAAAAGATTCAGAAAAATCTAGAAAAATCACAAAAATCTAAGAATAATTTTAGGCATTTTACAAGCTCAGATTGACACCGTTACACCTCGAGCAGGATCCAATTCCCTTAAAAACTCCGATAAAATCTTATACGCCATTGAAACAATAAAACTACTCCTCAAAGGATGTTAAACTCAGTCTTCGGGAGTGGGGGTCGTGATATGGCTAAAAATAGGATTAAATCGGGACCGTTCAAATCGGGCACGAATCTTAAAGCTCTCAGAGGTAAAACGGTAAT
Organism: Hemerocallis citrina; assembly: GCA_017893485.1. NCBI lineage: Eukaryota > Viridiplantae > Streptophyta > Magnoliopsida > Asparagales > Asphodelaceae > Hemerocallis > Hemerocallis citrina. The sequence continues at coordinate 136,558,445 of CM030365.1, forward strand.
TTCATCTACAAACGAGTCTGAAATGGGAACTGAGTCTTTCTTCAAAGCCCAATAACCCATAAACGGATCTGTCCTACTGGGTATGGGTAGCGACCCATTACAAACCAACCCAGATGGATAAAGGGTAATTCAAATTCATATTTATCTCTATGAAACGATTTAAACTCCAGATCTTATCCAAAAAACCCGAAAAGTAGAGATAAATCCTTATCTCAAACGGGTCCCTAAGGCGACTATAAATACCCCTCTCCCCCCACCATAACAAGGTAATCAATCTTTTTCTACCAAAAAAACTTTTTCTTAATCTTTCTGGTTACTGACAAGAGCGTCGGAGGATTCATTACTGGGATCCATCCCGGTATATCGAACTTTGTGCAGGTTCACGGCAGCAGCAAGAAACACGTCAACACATTGGTGAAGGTCAACAGGTTTGCTTTTATTGTTTCCAAAAGAATCCACAAATTCATCTATTTGCTCCCACACCAAAATTAGCAGCAACAGTTATTTTCATTTACCTATTAATTAGGCTTTAAATAATAAAAAGAGAAAAATATAAAATACTTGTTCATAATATAAAAATAAATAATTTTTAAGGGAAATGTACATAAATTTGCACGTGCAAAATACGTGAAATCAAACAAACTCATATTTAATTATAGATAAAAATTCAGGATGTTACACTACCACCATGGCCTAGCTCGTCGCCGACCCCCAGTGACGAAGTTAAATGATGTTCAGAAGTTACCTGTGGGTCAGAATCCACGTGGAGATGAACGGGGATAATCAGCCCGTGGGGAAAAATATCGTAACGTTCGCATCGTTCATAGGGATAATTGCTAGGAATTCGGAGTACCTTCCACTTTCTTACGATAGATGTGGAGTTCAGCCACCATCTTTCATTAATAAGGAGTTAATAAAACAAACTGAGCATAGTACATAGTCCTACAGAATATAGCACACATAGATCCTCCCATAACCATACGTGGGGTGGGACAAAGAAAGACAGGTACAAACATGCATCCAAACAAAAGTACAACAAAACGGGCTAGAGCTGTTGAAGTTCTCAAGGTATTATTTAATTAGCTTGTTTTAAATATGTGTTATAAATAGTCAAATCCATGCTTACATGTGAAATAGCGGATATGAACCAATTAGCAAAGCCATGTCTCAAAATTTCTGAGAGGTCAGAGAGAACCTAGAGTTCTATAATCTAGACTAAGAAAAATTTACCGTGGAGAGGTCCATCAGATTTCCTTCGGTAAATTGGCTTTTTCGTGGAGTGCAGTTTAACCAAAAGAACATATTAGTCCATAGTCCTCTGTAATTTCAACTGTCATACATCGTTTATTACTGGTGATTCTGCTCTGTAATTTGATCCACGTTTGCATTTGGTGATTCTGCTCTGTAATGTGGCCTTGGGCAAATAGAGGGACCAGCACAAAGTGAGGCTGTTGAGTATCAGTGGAGCCATTCATGATGGCTTAGTTAGTCATTTTTAGTTCTACAGTAAGGTGAGCAATGAAGGAGGAGTTTTATAGGCAAGTGTTTGAGGTTGTAAAGTATAAAAGAGAATAGAGAAGATAAGAAGAGATATAAAGCCCAGAATGGGTGGAATTTTTGTGGATAACTAATTAATGCTCGAGCAAGAATTTGATGTTCGGGAAGGATAGGTGTGTTACAGAAGTACGAGAACTTATTTATATATCTTATTTTCGGTATTCTATTGTTTATTTTTTTTCCCATTTTGTTTAATATCAGAGTCTGAGGTGAGTGGATGGTATAACGAGGTCTAATTAATGACGAGACCTTACATCTTTCTTGAAATGATAGTAAAACATGCTAGGAGCGAGCAAAGATGTCTAGCAGTTGATCGTTTTAATTTCTTGCATCATGTTATTAATTATTTTCGAAAACCAAATTACATATATGATTCCGTTGATTGAATACTCTCATATCTAGATAAGCATTTCAAAGCTTCAAATCAAAGCAACTTTAGATCCAGGCTGATAGCAACAACAACACACATACACAAAAAAAAAGAGGGTTTGTACTCTTCATCCCTCTACCTCCGAGCTAGTGACTATACCAATCCCAGCAGAATTTCCTGTCAATATCCACCATGTTATCCCTTCTCATAGAAGTTAATACAATGATTAGCCAACCTGCAAACATGTTCTGAAATCACTGCAGAATCCAAACTTGCTGAAATTTCACCAGAATGGGAGATTGATTGAACAACAAACGGACAAAACTACTTTGTTCTATCGATTGATCACCCATTCTCAGTTAATCTATTGTTGTAGGTAAATACTTTGTGTGATGTTTTTATAAAAATCATGATAACCGACATACTCCGTAACTGATAACTACTTTCTTCCAGATATCAACATGCACAAATAATTAAATCTCAACATCTATAATTATATGAAACTGTATGAAAAATATAATTAATAAAATTATGACAAATATAATTAATAAAATTGCATTGCAATGCAATCATCTCATAAAAAGTCTTTTCGATCAAATAAAAATATGATATACCACTCTTATTCCCCTCCTCTATTGAAACTTGGCTCAAGGCTCATGAGGCACGTGAGTAACAGAAAATGTTGTATTAATCGTTGTGTTAACCTTGTCTTTTGTTCATATACAACAAAATTTTGATTACCCGGCAGTTCTTGATGCCGATTGGGTAATTAAATCTATGTCCAAGAAGTTGAGAGACCATAAGGTTGAGCTAAAAGCAGAATATTATGACGAGGACCAAACAGTGGTTGAGAACATGAGTTTGTCCCGAGAGATGTCGCGCGTTCTGATTGAGAATTCCTTTGTCATTTTTGGAGTACACCTAAGGGAAAGGTAATAAAAAATGTTTAGGAAAGACGATAGTTATTACAATTGATATATCATGCATAATAACCTGACATAGATCCTGCATATATTTTGGCATGTTATTTTGGCTTATTAATTCTTATTGTGTTTGTAATAATTTAGAACTGTGCAGAAGATGGCTGAAAGAGGTCGTGCCAATAGGGATGTACAAGACGTGCTGCACACTTCCGGATGTACAAGCTTCGCAACGCGTCGTGCGATAATGGTATTACTGAATTTTTTTACGTCATTTGTAATAAAATACGTTATTGATTTTATAATTCCCTACGTAATCTAATATATAGGATGTGGAGCGAGGAGGTGCAGATCAGTACGACAATTTAGATTTCTACGACACCACCCATATGAACTCATAAGGCGTGTTTGGGTCCACACAGGCAGCGACGTTATCAGTAATTGTGTCCTATCTTAAATGTGCTTATTTGATATGTAATATGTCTTAAAAAATGAATAACATTCACATATTTTTGCAATTTGTTTATTACAGAGTACTGCTAGAACGAGGTATGCCGAACTCTCATCTGCTTCCGCTGTCGACTCCCTCACAACACCCATTGATATAGTGCGGCTTCAACACCAAGTGATGGTCGAAAACATGGACCCAGATCGCCATGGTCGTGTGCGTGGGAAGGGGTTAGGACTAACACCCTCTCGATCTCGTGCTTCTTCATCAACACAGCCCGATCCTAGACATGAGAAGATACATTTTCTACAGATGCAATTCGCAAAACTTCAGGACAGTTGCACATATAATGAAGGAAACAAATATACATAACCCCGATGACATACCGAGATATGTTAGAATTTATATAGAGTTGCCACTTGAATATAGAGTTGCATTCATATAAAATAATAAGTGGTAGAATTGTGGTTTGTGGAATATCTCTTCATGTAAGCCTGCATGCTTTCTTTGGTTATTATTTTTTTTTCCCTCTCTAGTGTATGTCTTCATACCATGGAGTTTTAACTCAAAGTTTCTGAATGTTCTTTGATGTTTACATTGCTTAGAAAAATGATGTCTTTTTTTTCGACTTAGAAACCAAACGTATATTTTTTTGCCTTATACAGCAAGGGGATAGAGTCCCTACAGGATCCAGTCAGATGAATGAAGAGGGAGCCGGCGAATGTGATCCCATCAACAACATTCCTAGACGTACATCGTAGATGGGAATGTTGGTTTTATCGCTATTGACTTGTAACTCTTTTGTTGAACTCTTTTAAATTTTGTAAATTAAACTTTTGTTTAATTACATGAGACTAAAGAACAAATTTTGTATATATGTTAGTGAATTATGTTAATTTGAATTTTGATATATTATGACTTTAGTGAAATGCTTATGAAATATATCGTATTGAACATTATTATGAATTGTGTACAAGTTTTATTTGTTATTTTAAATATTCGTATTTTCAAATGGCAGAAAAAAATTAAAAAAAATAAAAAACATTTCCCAACATTTTAGAACGCCGGGATAGATGTGAACGTAAAAATTAAAAAAAAAAAAAAAAAAAAACAACCCCGACATTTCCTAATGCTGGGATAGATAAAAAATTTTAAATTAAAAAAATTTAAAAATATACCCCAACGCTTGCAAAAACCGGGGTATAGAAAATGACAAAAATTTTAAAAAATAAAAAAGATACCCAACGTGATAAAAGCACTGGGGAAGATGAAAAAAATGTCGGGGTTCCTTTAAACAAACCCCGGCGCTTGCAAACGTCGGGGTAGAGTGAAATGTACCTCGGTGGCGGCAAGGCCAATGTTTGCGACGACACTTTTTGAAACACCAAGGGGTTAAACCCCGGAGTTTATAAATGCCGGGTAAGACAAAAAATTTAAATTTTACTTGGATTCCCAATTAAATTCATCTTATAAATTTAAATCTCAATTTCGATCCATTCTAAGTGTGTGACCCTGTAGGTTCCCATTACGTTGACAGTGATACTAAAATTATATTCTAGTATTACAAACGGTGAGCGGTATCAAGCAATACATCACTGCTACTCAAGTAGTGAGAAGGTCAGTGACTTGACATAACCTATCCATGACCAATGTAACCATGTACTCTAGTCCCTTTGTCCAAATATCTTAATTGACCACAAGGCACAGAGCGTATCACCCTTGTATAGTTAAATTTTTGTATTTTGATCTCCGAGTAGACTTACTAAAATAAATGAGCTCAATATCTCATATTGACTCATTTGAGCATGGTCATACATTTTGTAGTCTCACTTAATCAAGGGGCCCATAGATATTGCTCCTGTTATGTAAAAGAGACAAATTCTATCTAAGTCACTCACATCCCTCCGCATGATTTGTAGTATATCCAATAGTCGACTTTATAATCACCTTATTACAGGCAACATTTGACGACATTAAAACATCTAACTCCTCATGTAAGGAACCGTAGTGACTTCAAGTCAAGGACTACTTACACCTGGTCACTGTGAGAACCGCTTATGACACTCACGTAACGATCCGTGCAGTGTTCTCATGGTGGGTCGTTCCAGTACATTATTACTCTAATATGTACTCATGTGAAGACTTGATATCTCATATCCATGACCCGTGAGATATAATCATCAGTTTATGCACATACTAGTCTTTATGCATTATTATTGTCCTAATTCACAATAATACTTGACTAGGGACATTTAAGAATAGTGTTCTAATTACAACCAATAGGATCTCACAATAAAGTCATGCACTTGATATCCCATGGTATTGAAGCTACTATTCTAAGGACTTTATTATGCTCATTTAATCACAATAAACAACACAATAAATGAAATGCTTCATATATGAAATAAATGTTATAATGCAATGTAAACTAGTAATATCAATACATAACTAGCCTCTAGGGCATACACCAACATATTCAACCCCTAGACAGTCCCATTTCGGATACCCTCATCGACATCACCCCGCATATCGTTACCAGTGCTCTCTACCACACAAGAGCGACTTGAAGCTTCGTCTGTCATATCACAAAGTACCCTCACCGCAGCAACGTTTTGCCCTCTAGGATCACTTCCATGGTCAGCAGCTCCCACTAAATTAGTAACCTCCCCTCCACAACTGAAAGAACTCGGTTGCACCCCACATAATCTGCTACTCGATTTTCGCTGAGAATCAACTACAAAGAAATGCACCTCACATCTCTAACAAATACAGTGTTCCCTCACGCTTTTTTTTACAATCACCCTTGAACCTGCAACTATACACCACTCCCCACTACCAACTATAGTAGACATACCTTCTTTGTCTAGCCTTCCTATTGAGATAATATATTTTTTTTCAAGTTTGGAACATGCCTTGTCTCCCACAAGACAACACTCTGATCATCATTGGCTTTTATGCAAATAGTACCAACCACTCGTATAGGACACCGGTGACCGTTCCCCACGTTCACATCTCCAAAAGAACCCTCCTTGTCATCAAACACCTCTCTCATCGGAGTGCAATGAAAAGAAGCTCCCGAATCAATACACCAATCTTGAGTGCCCAACTCCTCCCAAGCTGATAAGCATAACTCTCAACAAGCCCCACTTGAGCTTCCTTTGGGATATCTCTCTTCGATTTCTCCTACTTCCTCTTCATATAAGCCTTGCAACTGTGCATCATGTGACTTCTCTTGTGACAATACCAGCACTCAGGCTCATGTCCCTCGTCGCTGTCATCAGACTCACTCTCAGATGAACTATTCTAATCTTTTCTTCTTCGACTACTCTTAGATCTCTCACGTCTCCTCTCAAAAGACATTACGGAATCTCTAGAAGATGATGACGAATATCCTTTGTTTCTCACCATTCCCACCTCCTCGTTCAGAATGCTACTCACCACATTCTGTAGGGTCGTCGAATATGTCATAGTGTCTGTAATAGTCAGTTCCACTGTACCATAACTATCGAGTAAAGTAGATAGATAACGGTCTTTTTAGAAGAAAAAAACTCTGAGAGTTTCTCTCTCTAGAAAAGTCTAGAGAAAGAAACTAACCCCCAAAAAAAGAAACCCTAGATCTCACACAGGTTGGGGGCGGCAGCTTGACCTCGTCATCACCGCCCCGATGCAATGGCCCCTCGCGTCGTTCCCCGTCGCTCTCCTCCCATCGTGCTCCCCTCCCGTACCTTCCTCACGTCGCTTCGAAGACGGGGGCCACCGCAGATTGCGAGCTCCTACGATGGGGAGCTCGCGCCAACGCCATGCCCTCCAGAGCCAGGGGATGAAGATCCACATCATCGGATCTGGGCGACGGCGAGAGGTGCGCCCCCACCCTCCCTCTCACCTCACGTCGCTTCCTATATGGGGACACCGAAGGTGGAGAGCTCCCACGGTGGGGAGCTCGCGCCGACACCATGTCCACCTACGAGCCCCGGGGAAGAAGACCCAGATCTGATTTTGGATCTGGGCGACGGCGACTAGTGCCCCCCCCCCCCCAAGCCGACGGCGACTGGTTCGTCCGTATCGTCGACTTAGACGATGGCTGACATCATGCATCCCTTTTTTGACGATGGTTGACTTCGGGTGTCTACAGCCCCGATAGCTCAGCAAAAAGGTATATGTTGTGTTTGTATTGGTGTGGGAGGTGTGGAGTGTGAAGTACGTTGTATGACACGATTGTGGGACTTGGGCCCGAAGATGGGGTGTCCAACGATGTCGTCAGTGTAGTCTTGACAACGCCTACTATCATGCTATTGAGATTCCTCCAGCTTAGGCCACTGTCTCTTAACAGCGTCACCTCTTCCCTCGTCAGTAGCTCTCACAATGGCAACGCCACCGCCCGTCGTGGCGCGAGGTCTTGTGTTGTGGTTGTTTGGGTGTCTGTTTGAGAGTAAGAGTCGAGATGAGTCTGTGTGGTGAGAAATCACCTGAGTGAGCAAGAGCGTGAGAGAGGTGAAGGTATCCTCTCCATGGCTCTCTCCTGGAGCGTGGTTTTTGGTGGGGAGAGCGAGATAGTTGTTTGGTGAGAAATTGTCTGAGAAAGCACAATCGTGAGAGAGGTGAAGGTATCCTCTGCACAGCACTCTCTTTGATAGCGGCTGTGGGAGCTGTTGGCACGTTTGTAGGATGAATGGTGGAGATTGTGGGAGGGTGCGGTTGTTGTGCAAGTGTCGTGGTGTCATAATTCGGCCTGCGGGGCTTGGGCCCAAAGATGGGGTCCCCCCAGCGAGGATAAGGCAGGGATCGGCGGGTGATAAAATCCTGCTAAACTAGTTTCAGGTGGGTGTGCATGTGCCATGGAGGCAGTGTACGAAGCTAAACTGACGTACACACAATTTTGCTGGACCGAGCTTGTTCGTCGGCCCACCCTCCAAGGCTGTTGGAGGAATTTGTTGTTTGTACGGATCATGTTACTTCATGTATGTTATATTTTCTGTCTGTAGTTTGTAATCTGGCCCAGTACTCTGGATTTGTTTCGTTAATTTCTTATTAATGAAACAGGGTGGCCATATTCCATCTTTTCCTTCAAAAAAAATAAAAATAAAAATATAATTACTGCCCCCTCTCTGAAAACTTCAAACCTGCAGCTTCCATCTGGTTATAAACCATACGGTAATTGTTCACATGCTCTACTATTGAACCCCCTTCCCTCAACTTCATATTAACCAATTTCTTCAGATGAAAATTTTGATTAGAAGCTGACGGTTTCTCATACATATCCGTGAGAATCTCCATAGTCTTCTTTGTGGTCTTTGCCTTCGAGATATGAAATAATGCCTTACTACTCAGCCTCAACTGAATCTGCCCTAGTGCCTTCGGGTCCAAACGATTCCACTCTGCCAAGAAGACAACAACAAGTAGAAGATGTGCAGACTGAATAGTTACGGTCGACCTAGATATGTCTTTGTCTCCTCCTCTTCTTCTCCAACTTCAAGTACTCTGTGCCTACTTGTAATTTAAGGCCACAATCCTAACGGCATATGCCTTTGACTTAAACACATCCAACATATACTTTTGCATGATTTCTATATAGAGAGTTACTCCTATAGAATATCTATTTGAAGGTCTGGAAATACATTACTTGTAATTGCGAAAATACAAAGAAAACATAGAACAGAGGTGGAAAATTGACAACGCTTCACATGGACGATACAAGTGTTAGTACAAAAGGAACTTTCATTATTGGTGATCAAGTTCGCTAGGGGAAGAAATCAATTGAAATCATTCAACATCAAGACAATCGCAATTTTTTTAGCTGTAGATTTCTATTCTCAGCTTGTCATCGAGAAAAATGACAATGTTATTAAATATTTTGGCGATCTCAAGTAAATGACACCCTTCTCATATATGCCCATGAAATTGCCACTAAAACATCATAGCTATGTAGCAAAATGAAATAACAAGTAAAAGTATATGATACAAAGCTTGCAGAATACTTACCTTGCATTTGAGCCAGAATTTTCATTACCATTACATTGAATGTTGGTTGTGCATTCAGCATTCCGTTGGACCATCATCTCTTCCTGAGAACCCAACTTTTGAACAAAGTACATGGTGCTCATCATCTACCTAAAACCCAAATAAAACATACATATAATTGAAATCAAACTAAACAACATGAGTAAAAAATATAATATAATACAAAAGAAAATTACTATTTCCGTACTGACCTTTCCCATTCTTCCAGCTAGTAGACCCAACTTAGTATATCTAAATACATGATATGGTAGGGTTTGGGAGATGGGGATCAGAGCTAGGGTTTGAGAGATGGGAGCGTGACGGCCAAAACCCTCGCCATATCTTCAATGCAGAAACCCTGCCATCTCCTTCATACATGTGCCCAAACCCCAGCCATCCCTATCGCCGCCAAAACTCCAGCCATCCATATCGCCGCCACCAAAACCCTAGCCATCCGTATTACTATCAAAACTCTAGCCCATATCTGTTATTCTTTTAATCCCGCACCTACCTAGATAAACCCAATCCTACTCCGGCGTTATACTAAAACGCTGGGGTATGAGGCATTTTTTTTATTAAAAAAATTTCCAGTATTTTACCTCGGCGTTTTGACCAAACGTCGGGGTAAAAATGCCGGGGAAGATTTTTTTTGTTGTTGTAGTGACAGATGGGCTCTGAGTATATTAACCTAATCTTCTATCTTCTATTTTCCATTCTTATTATTCCTCAATTATTTCTTGCATTTTTACCGTGTTTTCTGTAATTTGTAATATTGTAAAATGCCATAGTTGGCAATCAAGGAAGATGTTCACAATATAAGTCACAAATCCCTAGGTATTTGCCCAAATCCAGAGCTGAATACCACTTCATATCTATACTATCATTAAACAAAGCCCCATTTTAGCGGCTTTTTACTATCATGTCCCCATATACATAAAAAGCTAAAAAAAATCTATATGGTTAATTCTGTAATTTTCACTTCACATTTAAAGTCTCCATAAAATTTTGTTCCCTCAAAAATCGAAAACGTCTCTTCCTCTCCCTCCATCAAATCCGTGCATTGCACGTGCATATCCCCAGTCCATATTGCACGTGTTAACCCATAAAACGTGTATTGCACGTGCAAATTACTAGTATATATTAGACAAAGCAACCATAATCTTATCAATAAGCAAGTCCCTTACGAATTATCTTAAAACAAATAAATGATGATGTTTTTTTTGTTTTTTTTTTAAAGGAAAAAGTGGAGTACGGCGACCCTATTTCATTAATAAGGGATTAATAAAATAAACTCAAAAAATTAAGCAAAATACCAAGTCCTACAGTACATAATTAAAACATGGATCTTCCACCGAACATGTGAGGGTGGGACAACAGAAAGAAACATACATGCATCCATCAAAAGTACAACAAAGCATCTAAATCCCCCCAACAGACCTTGGGGGATGGGGATCAATCAAAAGTACAAGAGAACAGAACAGACTCGTCCCTCAATCAAGCGTCAGCCCGATCTCGACTTCATCGTCATCGTACTCCTCCACCTAGAAGACACTGGCAATCCTTCCACGAGGACTTGTCGCAGCAGTTATAGCTCAAAAGAAAATTAGATGCATAATGTGAGTTAAATTACCATAAATACTGTTACTAGTCCCACGATAGTAATAGTTTTTCCTATCTAGCCAAATGACTCAGGTCGTAGTAGCGATAACGATAAACTAAGTTTCTCTCATAGAACGTCTCTCTGCACCAAACTTCGGGCCGATCCACAAATTCTCATACTTTATAGGGTACTCGTTAGTACCTAGGGCACCGAGGACATCTATGAGGACCACTTTGTTCCTATGACAATCAAGAAATATATGGTCTCTAGTTTCGGAAACAGCATTGCAGAACCCACAGGGAGAATGAATATTTGGTTGGCGTTTGACCACATACTCTCCATTTAAAATCGCATCATTTAGGACTAGCCATAAGAAGACTTTCATTTTCAGCGGGATTTTTGGTTTCCAGATAATACCTGACTATTTCGGACGACATCCCTGAAATGAATACGGTTATAAATATAACGTACTGTGAAAGTGTCATTCTTTTCTAGTCCCCCAGGCTTTTCCATCTAACCCCTGTGAACATTTAACTCCCGAGTTGGTGATACGAGCCTGAAGCTCAATAAACTTGAGCTGAGAACCCGAGCCGAGTGACTGTTTAAAGACTTCAGTAATTTTCTCCAATATCTCAAGAAACTCATTATCTCAAATTTGGTAATAGAATCGTTTTTAGCAACATCTTAAAAATGATATAAATAATTATGTGCCAGCGTATACTCTTAGACACGCGTAGTTGTCAATGAATCAACATCATTTTTGTTTCATAGGCATGCAAAATACATGATGTATATGAATCAGAATTTTTGCAATGTGGATGCAGGAACCTACATCAAATTTATACTAGTAGTTTACACGTGCGATGCACGTCTTAATAAATATAGTTTCTTTAAAAGTAAAAATTCAGACGTAGTCTGGATTTGATCTAAAATCTCATTTACAATAATTATGCACGTGCGTTGCATGGGTGGTTGGTAGATGGATAAATTACACTAAGGCCTTCTCCCGTAGTAGAGATAACTTTTTTACAAATACCATAGGCATATTCTACGAAATATAACTCCATTTGCAAAAGTGCAACAAATTTACAATTTCGAACACCCTCTACTGAGAAATATATTTATGAGCCCCATATTTACATGGATGCAGTACAAGTTGGGTTCCTCTGGTGTTGATACTGTTGGGTTTAGATTTTGTTCAAGTTCATATATGGATTTGGATTTGGATTTTGATTTGGGTTTAACTTAAAAAGAGAGAATGATCAAAGTGGAATCTTAGTAAATCCTGTTAATGTCAATGGAATGTTTTCTATATTTGACGGGTTTACTAAACCAAGATACCCTAGTACAAAAAGGTTAATATATTAAGGGGCCAAATTGAAATTCTCAACATTTTGATTTATTATAAAATTGACATTAATTAGGAGCAGGTACTTAACAATACAAATTAAAACCGTTTACAATTTTTTTTAAAGAACCGGAAAAAAAAAGAGTAATGCTTTAGCCACTACCAATTTCACTACCATTTTCTTCACTACCTTAGGTGGCATACTCCTATTGGAGAGTTCCCCCACCTACTCTATCTTCCTCTACCTATTGGAATGTGCCACGTAAGGTAGTAAAGTGAAATGTAGTGAAATTGGTAGCTAATGTAGTATTACTCAAAAAAAAAATTATCATCATCAATCTCTTTCTTCCAATAAACCCTATACTTTTTTCTTGTTTCCTTTTTTTTTTCTTTCTTTGACAGGTTTTTATATTTAAACTCTTTATGACTTGTATAGTTATTGGTCCATATTGCACAAATAGCATCAAATGGTTCTCTCATTCATTATCGTTTTTTATAGAGATGCCACACATTCACTTCAACATTTTCATTGTATCAAAACTAACTAGTAATCTGCACGTGCAATGCACGTTTTATAGGTTAGCACGTGCAATTTGCACTGGGAATATACACGTGCAATGCACAGATTCGATGGAGGGAGAGGAAGAGACGGTTGCGATTTTTGAGGAAACAGAATTTTATAGAGACTTTAAATATGAAGTGAAAATTACAGAATTAACCTTATATATATTTTTAAGCTTTTTTATGTATATGGGGGCATGATAGTAAAAAGCCGTCAAAATGAGGCTTTGCTTAATAATAGTATAGATTTTCTAATCCGTATTTATTATTTGCATGTCTCAAACCGTGAGGTATATATATTTTTTTTCCTTTCTTGATAAAAATAAAGTATATTTATTTATTTCTTATAATCAAAATGAAGAGTAATTAGTTATGCTCGTCTTCTCAGCTTTCCATTTAATTTCATGGCATTTTGAGATCATATACCTCCGGATAAGCTCATCTCTGCTTCACCATTTTATTCTTTGTTTTTTTCTTGAAGAAATGTTCTATGATTTTTATGCACAACATCCTCCTCCAATTCCCATCATGACTAACGATTGATTTCAACGTAGCAAGCATGATAACAGTACCTTCCGGCCATGATAGTACACAAGCAACAACAAGAAGATGCGTGTGAGTGCATTTCAGTGAACATACTTCCAACACTTGAAATGATACAACAATTTCTTGGTCCCTCGTAAGTGCAAGTATTATTTCATTATATAAAGTGATTTTGAGAACTACATAATAAACGATGTAAGCATCTAAGAGAATTACTTTCAAATATCCATTCCAAACAAAAAAGAACTGGTACCCTGTCAACATCAACAACGACAAAGGGTTATGATATGGGTCAGAAATAGCGTGGCCCATCCTGGACCACTGGATCCCCTCATAGATGCGCGTCCCATCTGATCTTTCTGATCTGCCACGTCATCATCGGAAAACCGCCCGGAACACGGCCACGTCAGACCGGAAACCACTCCGGCGTCTGCCACGTCAGCCCTATACCGCCCGGCTTTCCACCGCTTCAGCCACTCAGGCAACCGGGTCCAGACCCGGCCCCAAACGGGTCTGGACCCGATTGGCTTCCCCTATAAATACCAGACCTTCCCCCTGCCTACAGGTAATGAACTTTTCTTCCACAAAACCCTAGTTACTGTTGCTCTATCTTAAGTGACTGACTAGATCGTCGGAGGGTCTGCCACCGGGACCAACCCCGGTGTTCCTAGACCTTCTGCAGGTACACAAGACCTCGGATCCGAGCGCAGCATTCACCTCACTCCAAGCCTGCCGCAGGTACCACTCGGCCAGGCGAGGCTCGTCTGACTAGTAGCTTTCTCCTTCAACTGCAAATCGAGTAAGAACTCACACCTGGTGCATCCACACGTCTCCCAGAAACAAACCGCATCAGGTTGGCGCCGTCTGTGGGAACGCTACTTCAGAATCCAACCCGAGTCCGACCGCCAAGGTACCTCGACAGCCGAACTCCCATGGCCTCAAAAGGCAAGGGGGCTGCGTCCTCCGTCAACCGACGGGACACACCCCAACCAAATGCCAATGCCGGGCCACGCGCATCAAAGCACAGGGCTTCCCATCAGGGATCCCAGCGGAGCGCCACCCGTACAGTCCAGCCCGACCTACGAAGGGTAATCACCAACCGGCAGGTTAGTCGCAGTGGGGGAAGGGCCGCTTCCAACTCGGCCCCGAACCATCCTAGACCACTGCCGGAAGAACGGAGGCCAGCACTCAGCCGAGTCGGAAGGCAACCTCCGGTCCAACCGGTCCGAGCCGAGGGAGCTCCAGTCACTCAACAGGAGTTCCAGGACTTCCGAAGAGAAATTCTTGGGGCTCTCCGACGGGCCCCCAGAGAAGAAGCCCGCCATTCCTGAACCAGGTCGGACGCCGAGGCAAGCATGTCCCGCCCCTTAACGAACCCGCCGGAGGACGACGGCGAACTCCTAAGGCGCCTCCAAGAAATGGAAAATCACCTCGATCACATAGGCGACGGCGGCCAAGGAGCGGCTCAGGGGTACATACCTGTCCGACCCCCTTTCTCCGCGCTCATTCTCCAAGCGGAAATACCTCGGAATTTCCGACCACCTCAGTTCGAGACCTACGACGGCGAGGGAGATCCTGCTGATCACATGGAGGGTTTCAAAACCCTCATGATGATTCACAGCACTTCGGATCCCCTGCTATGTCGAGCCTTCCCTGCCACCCTCCGGGGTCTGGCTCGCGAATGGTTTTCCAAACTGACGCCCGGTTCCATCTACTCATTTGACCAGCTGGAAGGCAATTTCCTCGCCCACTTTGTCACCAGCCGGAAGGCCGAGAAGACAAGTGCTTCCCTACTTGGACTCAGACAGAAGGAGGGAGAATCACTCAGGGCATTCGTCCGGAGGTTCACAGCAGAGGCAAGGTCAGTCTCCTCTCTCGATCCGGGCGTCGCCTCCGCGGCATTTCGGCACAACGTCCGTCATAGGCAGCTGAAAGCCTCTCTGGCGAAGAAGCCTCCCATCGATTTTCCCGACCTCCTCAACAGGGTTGAGAAATACATCAGGGCGGAGGAAGCCCTAAACCCAGATGAGTCCAGGAAAGTACCCGGGAAGGGAAAACGGAAGGCCAAAGAAGTCGAGCCATCAAAGAAGGCTCCGAGGGACGCGGGTGCCATGAAAAAAATCCCGCCGGTCCCTCGCTTCGAGAGGTATACCCCACTAACCCAAAATGTGTCCTCCATACTCCTGGCAATCGAGGACAGAGACCTCGTTCAGTATCTCCCTCGTCCGTCAAACAACACTAGCAAGAAAAGGGATCAGCGGTTCTACTGTCGCTTCCACCGAGACAACGGGCACGACACGGATCACTGCCGTGCCCTGAAAGACAAGATCGAGGCCCTAATTCAGCGAGGGTACCTTCGGGAGTACAAGCGGGATGATGCTCGAGGGCAGAGGGACACGAGGAACAGGAGAACCCCACCTCCTCCTCGAGCTCCCCTGCAGCTCCTCGAGCAAGAGCATGAGCTCGAAGAGCCGGATGGCCAAGCCATATTACATTGCGTCCACGGGGGGCCCATGGGAGGGGAGTCCAACACTTCCCGCAAGGCGTTCATCTGGGATGTTAACGCTGTCCAAGGACCTCTCCCCCCTCAAATTCAACAACTCCCCGTCTCCTTCTCGGGAGATGACCTGGAGGGGGTGCGGCTCCCGCATTGCGACGCCCTCGTGATCAATCTCAGCATGGCGAATTTCGATGCTCGGCGAATCCTTGTAGATAACGGAAGTTCGGTTAACATTCTATTCCTCGAGGCTTTCGAGAACCTAAAGCTGCCCCGTAGCAAGCTTAAGCCGGCGGGGTACACTCTGCACGGATTCTCTGAAGTTCCAGTGACGATCGGGGGGATCGTCACACTGGACGTCACGGCAGGTACGGCCCCAAACCGGAGAACTGAGTCCATGGACTTCATGGTTGTCAACGTCAAGGCAGCCTACAATGCCATACTCGGTCGTCCGAGCCTCTGCTCTCTCCAGGCTGTCCCCTCGGCCTATCACCAGAAGATGAAGTTCCCTACCAGTACCGAGGTAGGGGTGGTCCGGGGGAACCAGGAAGCCGCTCGCTCATGTTATATGACAGCAATAGGAAGCGGAGTGTTTCCCCTCGACGGCGTGGAGATGCAGCCCCAAAGGACCCAGCCAGAGCCAAAGTCGGAAGACGAGCTGGAGGATGTCTCCTTCGAGACAGGGGATCCGTCGAAACAATTTCGAGTAAGTCGCTCCCTCGCACCCCGCCTTAAATCCGACCTCATCACCTGCATTCGGCGCAACGTCGATCTGTTCGCCTGGAAGCCGTCTGACATGCCCGGTATTTCCGAGGATCTCATCATGCACAAACTCAGCGTGATCCCCGGGTCGAAACCAGTGGTCCAAAAACGACGTAAATTCGCTCCGGAGCGACAACAGGCGGTTAATACAGAAGTTGACAAGCTCCTGGCCGCACGCTTCATCCAAGAGGTCAGCTACCCCGAGTGGCTGGCGAACGTCGTCATGGTCAAGAAGGCGAGCGGGAGTTGGAGGATCTGTATAGACTTCACGGACCTCAACAAAGTGTGCCCGAAGAATCCATTCCCCCTCCCCAGAATCGATGCTCTTAGCGATGCAACATCAGGTCACGAGCTCCTGTCCTTTATGGATGCATTTTCAGGCTACAACCAGATCCGCATGTTCCCTCCCGACATCGCCAAGACGTCCTTCGTTACAGACCAGGGGCTCTACTTCTACAAGGTCATGCCCTTCGGGCTGAAGAACGCCGGCGCCATTTATCAGAGGCTCGTCAACCGGGTCTTCAAGGAGCAAATCGGGCGCAATATGGAGGTATATGTGGACGACATGCTCGTCAAGAGCCAGCGGGGGGAGGACCACGTAGCCGATCTGGAGGAGGCCTTTGGGGTACTTCGGACCCATAATATGAGATTCAATCCGAGCAAATGCGCCTTCGGCGTCTCCGCGGAAAAGTTTCTTGGCTTTATTGTCAGCCAACGGGGAATCGAAGCGAACCCCGAGAAGATCCAAGCAATCCTAGACATGGCTCCTCCCAGGAACATCAAAGAGGTCCAGCGACTGACGGGGAGACTGGCAGCCATCGGCCGTTTCCTCTCCAAGTCTGGAGAGAAGTCTCTTCCATTCTTCAAAGCCCTGCGCGGCACCGGTGGGTTCGAATGGGGAGTCCAACAGCAAGAGGCCTTCGCCCAATTGAAGGAGTACCTCGCAAACCCTCCACTCCTCAGCAAGCCCGAACCAGGAGAGCCACTCTGGCTTTACCTATCAGCCTCGGAGAAGGTGCTCAGCGTCGTTCTCGTTCAGGAGGAGGAGGGATCACAGAAGCCTCTGTACTACGTCAGCAAGGTCCTGCTCGATGCCGAGACCAGGTACTCTCGGATGGAGAAGGTAGCGTACGCCCTGGTCATGGCCTCGCGAAAACTTCGCCCCTATTTTCAATCCCATTCTGTCCAGGTGCTGACGGACCAACCCCTGAAGGCCGTACTCTAAAAACCGGAGAGCTCAGGCCGACTCGTGAAGTGGTCGATTGAGCTTAGCCAGTATGACATTGGCTATCAACCCAGAATAGCCATCAAGGGACAGGCGCTCGCAGAGTTCATCACGGAGTGCACCATCTCCGAGCACCCTGCAAGCAAGGAAAGCGACCAGACATGGGAAGTTTACGTCGATGGTTCCTCCTGCGAGGCAGGTAGCGGAGCGGGCATCATCCTGCGAGGCCCGGACGGTTTTCTTCTGCAATACTGCCTCCGTCTTAACTTCCCGGCCTCCAACAACGAGGCCGAATACGAGGCAATGATCGCCGGTCTCACTCTAGCTCATCAGGCCGGTGCCAAGCAGAACAGGGCTTTTAGCGACTCCCAGCTCGTGGTCAACCAGATCACTGGGGAGTACGAGGCCCGCGACGATCGCATGGTCCGGTACCGAGCTGTAGTTCAACGCCTACTCGCGTCCTTCGACGAATCGGCAGTTTTGCGAATCCCGAGGGAACAGAATGTCCAGGCTGACGCCTTATCAAAACTGGCTTCCTCTTCCTTCGAAGGTCTCGACCGCACGGTCCTGATCGAAGTCATGCTAAAACCAAGCATCGACATCCCAGAGGTCCTGTGCATTGAAGACGGAGCTCCCCCCCGAAGACTGGACCACTCTGATTAGGCGATTTCTCGTCAAGGGAGAGCTCCCCGAAGACCGAGCCGAAGCAAGAAGGGTCAGGGCCCGAGCGGAAAGGTTCACAATGATCGACTCAACACTCTTCAAGAGGTCTTACACTACCTCGGATGGTCGACCCTATCTCCGCTGCCTCACTCCCGATGAAGCCAAGTATGCTATCAAGGAATTACATGAAGGGATTGGCGGATGTCACATGGGAAGTCGCTCGCTCGCACGAAAGGCTTTGAACCACGGGTACTACTGGCCCACCATGTTGCAGGATGCTCTGACCCTTGTCAAAAAATGTGGCCCCTGTCAAAGATTCTCGCCCATCAAAAGGGCTCCGCAAGCAAACCTCCGGTCCATGGCCAGTCCGACCCCCTTTGCAATGTGGGGGATGGATCTGGTAGGCCCCTTTCCAAAGGCGACAGGGCAGCGAAAGTTTCTTATAGTTGCAATCGACTACTTCACAAAATGGATCGAGGCGGAGCCATTAGTTACGATCACCGAGCAACAGACTCAACAGTTCTTCTGGAAGCACATTGTCTGTCGATTCGGGATCCCACAAGTACTCGTCACGGATAACGGGACCCAGTTTGCAGGCAAGCATTTTCGCAAGTTCTGCGAAGACCTCGGTATCCAGCAGCGCTTCTCTTCCGTATGCCATCCCCAGTCCAACGGGCAGACAGAGAACGCGAATCGTCAGATCCTCGACGGACTCAAGAAGCGACTCGATAATTCCTCCAAGGGGTTATGGGTCGACGAACTGCCAAGCGTTCTCTGGGCCCACCGAACGACGAAAAGAATCCCGACGGGGGAGTCACCTTTCAATTTAACTTACGGCGCTGAGGCCGTTATTCCCCTGGAAATAGGCATCCCCTCTCCCCGAGTCATGGCTTTCGACGAAGCAAGAAACTCCATGCAACTACGAGCAGACCTGGACCTCATTGACGAGGTCAGGGAGAAGTCGGCCATTAGGAGGAACATCTACCAGCAAAGGATCGAGAGGTTCTACAACAAGAAGGTGCGCCTAACAAACATTGCACTCGGAGATCTTGTCCTCCGGAAACTGGCGGTATCCAACCCCGGCCAGGAAAGAAAGTTGGCACCAAACTGGGAGGGCCCTTATAAGGTTTCAGAGGTCGTACGACCGGGTACCTATCGCCTGACCGACACCGACGGCAAGCCCGTCAAGAGGCCCTGGAATGCGGAGCACTTGATTAAGTTCTTAGGAGAGTAACCTTCATGTAAAAATATAGCGATCGTAATCGGCACGTTGTGCCTAGTGTTTTGTAAAGTCCTGTAAACGGCACATCGTACCTAGACTGTTTGTAAAGCTCCTATATTGTAAACATGCCAGCTTTCTTAAAACGAGCTCATAACTCCCAATCTTGTAGACAAATAAGGAACACCCCACGGACTCGGCGCTCGGATGAAAGCGCGAGCCCAAACAGGCTTCTCTTGCAAGCATAGGACTCGGCGCTCGGATGAAAACGCGAGCCCAAACAGGCTTCTCTTACAAACCTGGGACTCGGCGCTCGGATAAAAGCGCGAGCCCAAACAGGCTTCTCTTGCAAGCATAGGACTCGGCGCTCGGATAAAAGTGCGAGCCCAAACAGGCTTCTCTTACAAGCCTAGGACTCGGCGCTCGGATAAAAATGCGAGCCCAAACAGGCTTCTCTTGCAAGCATAGGACTCGGCGCTCGGATGAAAACGCGAGCCCAAACAGGCTTCTCTTGCAAGCATAGGACTCGGCGCTCGGATGAAAACGCGAACCCAAACAGGCTTCTCTTACAAGCCTGGGACTCGGCGCTCAGATAAAAGCGCGAGCCCAAACAGGCTTCTCTTGCAAGCATAGGACTCGGTGCTCGGATAAAAGCGCGAGCCCAAACAGGCTTCTCTTGCAAGCATAGGACTCGGCACTCGGATGAAAACGCGAGCCCAAACAGGCTTCTCTTACAAACCTGGGACTCGGCGCTCGGATAAAAGCGCGAGCCCAAACAGGCTTCTCTTGCAAGCATAGGACTCGGCGCTCGGATAAAAGCGCGAGTCCAAACAGGCTTCTCTTACAAGCCTAGGACTCGGCGCTCGGATAAAAATGCGAGCCCAAACAGGCTTCTCTTGCAAGCATAGGACTTGGTGCTCGGATGAAAACGCGAGCCCAAATAGGCTTCTTTTGCAAGCATAGGACTTGGCGCTCGGATGAAAGCGCGAGCCCAAACAGGCTTCTCTTGCAAGCATAGGACTCGGCGCTCGGATAAAAGCGCGAGCCCAAACAGGCTTCTCTTACAAGCCTAGGACTCGGCGCTCGGATAAAAACGCGAGCCCCAAACAGACTTTCAATCCGTCTCTCCCGAGAACATGTGCAGGAGCTCGGCGTCGACCCCGAGCAAGGCGGGTACCCTCTCTGAGGTTACTGCGACCTTGACACTCGGCGGCGACTCTCCGCTACGCCTGCAATTGCCTTTCTCACCGGTATGGGGGCTCGGCATCCGTCCCTCGCTCGGTTTGGCCCCCTCGGAGGCCGTCAACCGATGCGCGAGGCGACATCTGCCAGCCACGCCCGCACCGTCTCTCCCGAGAACATGTGCAGGAGCTCGGCGTCGACCCCGAGCAAGGCGGGTACCCTCTCCGAGGTTACCGCGACCTTGACACTCGGCGGCGACGCTCCGCTACGCCTGCAATTGCCTTTCTCACCGGTATCCGTCCCTCGCTCGGTTTGGCCTCCTCGGAGGCCGTCAACCGATGCGCGAGGCGACATCTGCCAGCCACGCCTGCACCGTCTCTCCCGAGAACATGTGCAGGAGCTCTGCGTCGACCCCGAGCAAGGCGGGTACCCTCTCCGAGGTTACCGCGACTTTGACACTCGGCGGCGATGCTCCGCTATGCCTGCAATTGCCCTTCTCACCGGTATGGGGGCTCGGCATCTGTCCCTCGCTCGGTTTGGCTTCCTCGGAGGCCATCAACCGATGCGCGAGGTGACATCCGCCAGCCACGCCCGCACCGTCTCTCCCGAGAACATGTGCAGGAGCTCGGCGTCGACCCCGAGCAAGGCGGGTGCCCTCTCCGAGGGCACCGCGACCTTGACACTCGGTGGCGACCCCAACGCTCTCACAACTGGTTCCCTCACCAGGTGTTGAAAAAATTTCTCATTAAGGTTTAGGGCGTCCGCCTTCGGCAGACGCCCCGAGCCTCGAGTCGGATTATTGACCACCCTCTCACCCGCGAACAACTCGGGGTTTACGGCTTTTCCAAACCAAAACCCCGAACTGTTCGAGGGTGGCAGGGGAGCCACCGACCCGCTGCTCTCCCCGTTCCGGAACATGCGCCCCCGGCGTTCGAGCTTGTCAGCTGACCCTCCTCTCGCCCAAGAACAACTCGGGGTTTGCGGTTTTTACAGACCCGAAACCCCGAATTGTTCCC
Organism: Hemerocallis citrina; assembly: GCA_017893485.1. NCBI lineage: Eukaryota > Viridiplantae > Streptophyta > Magnoliopsida > Asparagales > Asphodelaceae > Hemerocallis > Hemerocallis citrina. The sequence goes on from CM030365.1 coordinate 136,580,353, forward strand.
GGACGACATAAGCGCCATCAAGCTTCGGCTCTCCCGACCCTCTAAACGATCGGTGGGCCCACCGCTCACCAACGAACAACCCGGGGTCTCACGGCCATGACGGCCTTAACCCCGAATAGTTCGAGGGTGATCGGTGTGCCTCCGATCCGAGGTACTCGGGAATATTATTTTCTATGGGTGCCCGCCTTTGGCAGACACTCGAGTCAGAGGACTCGCTGCATGACAACTGATAAGGGGAGTGGTGATTATATAGCCCATTGAGACCCTCATTTATTGCGCCTGGGAATACAAAATGGCGGAAGGCGAAACGTCGCCATAAATGTTCATCGGAATGCGAAACGTTGCAATTAATGGCGCAGCCGCGTCAGTTGCGACCCTTCGTAGATTTCACAACCGGGCACCCTCGGCACCCGAGGCAAACAAGGATCCGAGAAACAAATGTTCTTATTGATTACTCATTGATTGCTCACTGCTTACAACTCGACGAACGTCAATTCAAATACAATGAAAAAACTCAACTCACTCGCACTCGGCGGGGAACTCAAATTCAGGGCTCTTATTACGTTCGGTTGGGCCGATCATTGAAGACGCCCCCATCACCGAGCTCCCAGCGTCATCCGGCTGGGCCTCAACCAGCGAGAACTTCAACGACCGCCCCGGGGTGGAGTTGCTCGCCTCTTCAACTAGGCCCGCACCCAAAATGAGCTTCAGCCGATGAACCTCCAATTCTTTCTCCACGACAGCCTCGCGAAGAAAAGACTCTGAAGCCGAGCGCCCACTAGAGGTGTTCGGAGCCGACCAGTCCGTCTCGATGACCCACCAGTCCTGGTCGGCAACAATTTTTCTCAAACGAGCCACCTCTAGGCCGAGCTCTCTTGACTTGTTCAGAAAATAATTCTTGGCGGCCTCTCGGTCCCGAGCCAACTTATGTTGACGAGCCAAAGTCTATCAAAAGAAAAACAGACATCACAAAAACGCAAGTGTCGAAGGGTCGGAACAAAAAGTCTATTTCATTTCATCTCAAAATTTTGGTACAAAAAGTTGCGGGGGCCAGTCCGCCGAAGGCATTTACATCAAAAAAGTATAAAAACAAAAACATCTAGTCTTGGGGGTCGAGTTGCACCTCTTCATCGCCGTGGCCTTCTTCGCCACCATCACCACCAGGGGTCGGAGGCAGGTCCGGTTTCCATCCAAAGCTGAGGTGGTCGACGCTGCACTCGGGGTAGATATACTTGACGTGGGACTTGGCCTGCTCATACGCCTCGTCCTGCACCGCCACCAAAGTCTCCCCCAAGACACCCTCCAAATCCTCCACGGCCTTCTTCGCCTTGTCCTTCTCAGCCACCTTGGCCGCGACCTTCTTCAGCAGGTCCGCCCGGTCCTGCTTGTGAATCTTTACAAGAGACTCTAACTGAGCCTCGTGAACGATCACTTGATCTCGAGCCTCCTTCAGGTCGTCCGTCGCCTTATTTATCTCCCGAAGGAACTTCTCCGACTGCTTCCGCTCGTAGAGAATTTTCTTCTCCAGGCACTTATGGACGTGCTGGCCGTGGAGCATCGCCTGTTTCAAAGAGACCAATGTTAGTGACAATTATAAACCAAGTCAACAAATAGACTTCGACCGACTTACCGAGAGATTGGCTTGGGCCCATTGCATGTACGCCTGGTCGGCCGTCTGAGCTGCCAGGGCCATCCCATCACGATCGGTGATGGCCTTCGAGACGAACTCCATCGAAACGGGTCCGTCGAGGATAGTGTCCCCCTTCAAGATCGACCAGTCGGGGACGAAAGGCATCGTCGCCATCCTCCCCACCAGCTCCGCGGTGCTCGGTCGAACCGGAGGAAGCTATTGCGACGGCGCTTCCACTGTCTTCCCCGAGCCACCTGCCGCGTCCCGAGCCGATCTCGTCGAGCGGGAGTGGTGCTGGTGCTGCTTCTTCTGCTTCTTGGCAGGCGATTGCCCCTCGGGCTCTGGAGGGGGCGCCTGCGAGGTCCCTCCGGCTTGCGGAGCCTGGGCAGCCAACTTCTTCTTCTCGGCAGCAAGACGATCCTGTTCTTCTTTCTTTTTCTTCTGCTGCCTCGTCTTCTCGGTCGCGGCGAGCAGAATCTTCTTGGCTTGTGCCTGTTGCGCCGACATCCCTACAACAAGATAAGAAAAGAAAGGCTAAACGTTAACACGAAGGCAGAAAGATGAAAAAATAAGGAAAGAAACATACTAGGGTCGGCGGGACTCAGTCCGGCCCTCGCTAGGTGAACTTCGGTCACCCGGGACCATGAGATGCTGTGACCCCCGACTATCTCATCGACCTTCCCCCACTCCCGGGCAGATAACTCGCTCCTCTTCGGAGGCTTGCGCTTCGGCTTCACGAAGTTCCACTGAGTCGGAATATCCCACAACCCTTCGGTCTTCACAACAAAGTACTTATCCCTCCAAAGCTTAATCGAATCCGGGTGGCCGTGCACCACTTTCTTGTTCGGCCTCGGCGTGAAGTAGAATACGCCCTCAATATCTCCGAGCGAACCAATACCGAAGATAGCCCGGAAGTAGGAAAGCCTCGGCTTCACCCCCTTCTTTTGGCACTTCAAGATGAAACAGATAAGGTGCTTCCACGAGTTGGGGCCGTACTGCATGGCGAACAGCTCCGCCCAGTTCAAGACCCTCTTTACGAAAGGGTGCAGAGGCAGCCTCAGTCCCGAGATGAAGGCGTCCTCTAGAAATATGCAATAGCCCGGAGCCAACACTGTGGTGGGGCGAATACCCGGGCTCGGTAGTAGGTGCTCGTACTCCCTCGGAATGTAGTAAGCGGCCCTGATGATATTGAGATACTCCGATCTCAAGACGCTCGGGGTGTTGTCCGTACGAATCTTCGTCCGTGTGTTCTCCCCAGGCACGGGAGGGATCGGTTGAATGTCTTTGATATCATCAGGATACATTCGTATCGACACGGGATTCCGAAAGGTAACCGGTGGAACATCAAGGCCCATCCGCGGCGCATCCTCGTCAGGCAGAGAGGGACTTTGAGGGATTGTCAGGACTCTCTTCTTCCGACGTGGTCGAGACTTACGCTCGGGGGAGGGCGTCGACAGTGGGGGCAACGGAGGAAGATCTTCTCCGACCCCGGCTGTCCCCTCCGGCATACCCTGACCGGCCACCTGCGCACCAAAACCCTCTCCTCCCTCGCCTTCCGCGTTGACCTGCCCTCCTTCGTCACCCTCTTCATCATCATCCCCATCCTCCTCATCATCGTCCCCCTCCTCTTCACCATCACCGGCGTCCTGATCCGACTCCTCGTCCTCATCATCACTATCCTCGTCCGCACCACCTCTTCCATCGGCTCCTTCCCTAGCCTCCTAGTCCTCAGCGGTTGCACCACGAAGACTATGTCATCGTCGCCTTCGGAGCCAGGTCTGGAGAAAACCTCCTCTTTGACCTGGTACTTACCCAGGGACGAGGACGTTTCCAATTCCGACTCCTGCCCCGAGCGACCAGACGAACTAGCCTCGAATCCAGACTGAGTACGCGACATTTCTAAAAAGAAAAATTACTAACCTGATGCGTGGAAGGTTACGTTTTCTGCGAAAATCCGCCGACAGCGATGGAAATGCCTGCCCTAGTTAAAAATTGAAAAATGTTGAGTGAGAATGTAAATAAAGAAATGGGAGGAGGATGTGGGTTTTTATAGAGGAGAACGACTCCTCGATTTTCGCAAATAAAGATCTAGCCGTTGGATCTTATCTGGCAAGATCCAACGGCCGCCAAGATCTAAACCAACTTAGATCTTTACGCCATGACGTCAGCAAAAAGGCGTGAGATTACCACACTACCCCTCCCAGTTTTCTCGACAGGAAAAATATCACCAAGATAGAGGGCTCGGAGCTCGGATGATAATTCGAGCTATACAGCTTTTTCACCTCTAATGTGGGGCTCGACGCTCGGATCGAATCTCGAGCCATACAAGCCTTATAATTCGAGCTATACAGCTTTTTCACCTCTAAAGTGGGGCTCGATGCTCGGATCGAATCTCGAGCCATACAAGCCTTTCATTTCTCAGATTAGGGCTCGACGCTCGGATCCAAAGTCGAGCCAGTCGCCTTTCCTGTCTCAGGTTGGGGCTCAGAGCTCGGATGGAAATTCGAGCCATGCGGTCTTTTCCTCTCTCCGTTGCCGCTCGACGCTCGGATCGAACCTCGAGCCAGTCCGCCTTCCCTTTCTCAGATTGGAGCTCGGAGCTCGGATAAGAACTCGAGCCATGCGGTCTTCCCTCTCTGGGCTACCGCTCGACGCTCGGATCTAATGTCGAGCCAGTCACCTTTCCTTTCTTCAATGGGGGCTCGGAGCTCGGATGATAATCCGAGCCATGCGGTCTTTTCCTCTCTCCGTTGCCGCTCGACGCTCGGATCGAATCTCGAGCCATACAAGCCTTTCCTGTCTCAGGTTGGGGCTCGGAGCTCGGATGGAAATTCGAGCCATGCAGTATTTTCCTCTCTCCATTGCCGCTCGACGCTCGAATCGAACCTCGAGCCAGTCCGCCTTCCCTTTCTCAGATTGGAGCTCGGAGCTCGGATAAGAACTCAAGCCATGCGGTCTTCCCTCTCTGGCCAGCCGCTCGACGCTCGGATCTAATGTCGAGCCAGTCACCTTTCCTTTCTTTAATGGGGGCTCGGAGCTCGGGTGATAATCCGAGCCATGCGGTCTTTTCCTCTCTCCGTTGCCGCTCGACGCTCGGATCGAAGCTCGAGCCATACAAGCCTTTCCTGTCTCAGATTGGGGCTCGGAGCTCGGATGGGAACTCGAGCCGTACGAGCCTTCGCCTTCTCAAGAGGACATCTCCCCTCTCAAGTGGGGCTCGGAGCTCTGATCGAACCTCGAGCCAGACCACCTTCCCTTTCTTAGATTGGGGCTCGGAGCTCGGATAAGAACTCGAGCCATGCGGTCTTCCTCTCTCCCAGTTGCCGCTCAACGCCCGGATAGGAACTCGAGCCGTGTGGTCTTTCCTCTCTCAGTTTCCGCTCGACGCTCGGATCGAATGTCGAGCCAGTCACCTTTCCTTTCTTCGATAGGGACTCGGAGCTCGGATGGAAATTTGAGCCATGCGGTCTTTTCCTCTCTCAGTTGCCGCTCGGAGCTCGGATCGAATCTCGAGCCAAGTCAGCCTATTCCTTCTCAAGTGGTAGCTCGGAGCTCAGATCGAATCTCGAGCCTGGCCGCCTTTCCCTTCTCGAGTGGGACTCGGAGCTCGGATCGAAGCTCGAGTCACGGTGCCTCCCCCTTCCTCATTCAGGGCTCGGATCTCGGATCGGACTAACCTCTCTTAGGTCACAGCCACCGGCCTCTCACACTCGACGAACGAACCCCAAGGGAGGGCCTCGACGACCCCTCGCTCTTCCAACTAGCGAGGCGGCCGTCTGCTGACCCCTGGAGTTCGTCCACCGACCCCTCACGCTCGACAGTCGGTCCCTGAGGGCCTGACGACCCCTCGCTCGTCCAACTACCGAGACGGTCGTCTGCTGACCCCTGGGGTTCGTCCACCGACCCCTCACGCTCGACAATCGGTCCCTAAGGGCCTCGACGACCCCTCGCTCTTCCAACTAGCGAGACGGTCGTCTGCCAACTCCTCACACTCGCCCAACGAACCCTGCGGAAGGGCCTCGACCTCCCGCCTTTTTGAACCGGCGCGACGATCGTCCACCGACCCTAGGGGCTCGCCGCCGAGCCTCTGACCTCATCACCGACCCCCAAGCCGCGAAAACACTAATGACTCTCTTACTCCGCCACACAGCCTCCCGCGCAAACTCCCAAGAGGGATCCATTACTCCTGACCCCTGGCCTCTTTAAGGAAAAGCACAGACCCTACCTTCTCACCCCGACGTCTGCTCTTCCCCCAGAGGCAAAGAGTCGCTCCTACACGGCTGGATCACCCAGCCCTACAGGAGCGTGGGGCTTGTGATATGGGTCAGAAATAGCGTGGCCCATCCTGGACCACTGGATCCCCTCAGAGATGCACGCCCCATCTGATCCTTCTGATCCGCCACGTCATCATCGGAAAACCGCCCGGAACACGGCCACGTCAGACCGGAAACCACTCCGGCGTCTGCCACGTCAGCCCTATACCGCCCGGCTTTCCACCGCTTCAGCCACTCAGGCAACCGGGTCCAGACCCGGCCCCAAACGGGTCTGGACCCGATTGGCTTCCCCTATAAATACCAGACCTTTCCCCCTGCCTACAGGTAATGAACTTTTCTTCCACAAAACCCTAGTTACTGTTGCTCTATCTTAAGTGACTGACTAGATCGTCGGAGGGTCTGCCACCGGGACCAACCCCGGTGTTCCTAGACCGTCTGCAGGTACACAAGACCTCGGATCTGAGCCCCCTGATCTGAGTGCAGCATTCACCTCACTCCAAGCCTGCCGCAGGTACCGCTCGGCCAGGCGAGGCTCGTCTGACTAGTAGCTTTCTCCTTCAACTACAAATCGAGTAAGAACTCACACCTGGTGCATCCACACGTCTCCTAGAACCAACCGCATCAGGTTACATCATGAATCATTTAACTCAATTTTCAAAACACTAAATTTTAGGGTTCTCTCAAAATCTTCAGGTTTGTGGGTTAATCTGCAACCATGAAAGGATCCACATCTCCCATATCAGCAACTAGTGGTTCCAGCTCCAGTGTCTCCTCGTCTTCTGGAATGAAGTGAGTTGGGAATGGAAGTTGCAATGATTTATCTTTGATAGGGTTCTTGTATACAGCATCCTTGATGAAAACAAAGTTGTCTTCAGCACCAGGGACCTGCAGAACAAATTGCTTATATTACTATCTTGTGCCGAACCCAACTAGTTGGGAAAAAGACTTTGTTGTTGTTGTTACTATCGTCTTTTTAGCACTTAATTAAGGACAATGTTCTAAAAGTCGTTAGCGGTTAGTCGGGTGGCCAATGGAGGCCTAGCGAGTAGCGCCCAGTCCTTATAAGCGGGGCCTAGGTAGCTAGGGGATAGGCATTTTTTTATTTTTTATTTTATTTTATTTTTGCCCCCAATTTATCTTTTGATTTTGTTTTGTTGTTCCACCATTCATTATCTTGCTCTTTATTGCTCTATATTCTTACTCTTGATTTTTCTTCTTACTATTGCAAAATGAGTTTTAGATAGTCTAAAAGACATAATTACATCAAGGTATTGGTTTTGGTAACAGACTTGGGTAGAGCGATGATTTGTCAGGATAATGATAAAAAAAATTAATGTCTTAATTAGATGTATCGAGAAAATAAACTATTATACTAATTTTATTCTCTCTTTTTTGAAATCTGGATTGATTTATCTTCTCATAACCAAAAACATCAGTAGATTTGATATCTTGGAGACAAACAATGTTGTACTAGTGGTTTTCACTGAACTCCAACTGACAATTTATAATGTTGGGCCGTGTGTTCTCCTTCTATGAAAACAATTTCGGGAAAAAAAAGTTCTCTTCCTAATCTGATGATTATCTAAATATGTAGTAGCTATATAAGTATATATAGACATCCCATTTTATTGATAAGTTGATATCGGAACAATTACACTAAATTCTCAAGATGAAAACAAACAACCAGACCACACCTACTACTACAAGCAAAAGACGCCACCTAAGAACTATTGCTGCTACTACTAATATGAACAATGTCTCTAACTTCTTCTAGATCCGAAAATTATTTTTTAAACGGGTCGGGTCAGGTCAGATCGGGTTAAGCTCTATTTTATGATCCGGGTCGGCCTAGGCCACCCATCAGGGCCGGTCCTGAGGTATTTGAGGCCCTGGGCGAAAAAAAAATTAGGCCCTTTATAGACACGCATGTATTTTTATATATTAATAAATTATCGGCGGGGATATAAAAACAATACCCAGAAAAATAAAGATTACCTTTATTTTGCTTTATGACACCAAATACTTCATATTTTTCATTAAGCATAGTGACAGCGACTTTTGCACCGGCAAAAAAAAAAAAAAAAGAAATCACATCTCATCTAAAACATAAGGCCAGGGCCCCAGGAATCAAGTTTTTCATATAAATAAGCTTCAAATTTCAGTTGGTCTCTAAGCTTGCCTAACAATAGAATCAATCAACAATACTATTGTAGGAGTGATTTCTACCTCAGTACCTCCTAAACCCACAAAAGAAATTCTCAATTCTATTAATTAAAAAAAAATGACATGAGAGGGCTGAACTACCAGAGTAGTGCTAAGAAGACCAACAACTCCTGCAGACCTGCTAAGAAGACCGACAACTCCTACTACGCCTTTGATACCCGAGACACCATGACTACAACTCCAACTACAACTCCTGTTAAGAAAAAAACTCTATAAAAGAAACAAACGAAAATTCTCAACCGACAATTTGAAGAAGATCTGAAGATGCCGGAAAGGGACAGAGAGAGAGAGTGAGAGAGAGGGTGAGAGAATTTGAAGAAGATGAAGAGGCTGGACAAAAAAAATAAAGCAGTTGAAGTGACACTGAAAGAGAGAGATTACTAAATTGGGCCCTCCACTAAAAATTAATTACAAACTCATTAATTCATTATATTAATTATAAGACCATTAATTTATTATATTGAAAAAAATTTGGGCCCTTCCTCTGAAGTGGGCCCTGGGCGGTCGCCCTGTTGGCCTTGGGCCAAGGCCGGCCCTGCCACCCATATCCGTCCAAATCCACCTAGACCGTCCAGACCCGCCTAGGCCTCCCAGATCCGCCCAAACCTCGCCTAGGCCAGACCAATAGGCCAAATCAATTTTTTCAAATGCCTAGGGCCTAGGCTAGTCGCCTGGGGACCGCCTAGCGACTAGGTGGCACCTAGGTAGTAGCCTAGACCGATTTTTAGAACAGTGATTAAGGATGACAATTATATCTAGTAAACCACAGCCTAAATGCATACAAGTTTATTATTCATATACATTCTAAAATATATAATTGTTAGCTTATTGGATCAGATGGTCCCCTCTTAAGGATTTAAACACAATAAAAACAAACATACTACTTAATTTATACAATTTTTAAGCCCCTAATCTCTAATACCCAATAGCCGGATCTTTTCAAACTGAAAAGAAAAGAGTGTTAAATGTAAAATTACATTTTACCTGGCCTTTGACCCACATCAAATTTCTTGCAGGATCGATTTTGTACACCCATACATTCTTTACTGTTCGTTGCACATTACCCATGTGGCCAGGCATTTTCCTCCCTTTAAATACCTGTTTTAAGTATCACCTTATATCAGTTTTTCAACTTAAAGAGATAAAAAGGACACATTAAATACAGAGAGACTATGAAAGATCGCAAAGGGCAATATATGAACTATCCAGTTGTCTTAGTTTATTACTAGATTTGCCTGACTCTGACAACCTCTTTACAGATATAATTTTAATCAATTGAAGTTGTTATAGATAATAGGTTGAGACAGTGGTTCACAATAATTTGTTCAAAAAAAAGTAGTTCACGATATTGGTTGTAAAATTTTCAAATTAGATTTACAACTTCTCTAGATTAGATATAGAATAGATTGTGTTGCAATATACTGTTTGGTGTAATGCAATGCACTTGGAAAAAGGAAAGCCACGGCAAAACTAAAGGTTGCATAGATGTTAGATCTACTTTCCTAAATTTAATGGAACAACACAAATTCCAGTGTGAAACAACCGTAGAACATTCAATGTGATTTTCTTGTCTGATTAATGTCAAGTAAGACAAAGCCAGGTGAGGAAGATTGGTTCACGGGATAATTTGGTTATTTCTTAAAATTTATAATATAAAAAAAAGACTAATTAATATGGACCGAATAGCAACTGACAAAAGAATTTAAATGAAAAAGTAATAGCCAAATACATGGTTTCGGAAACACATACAGTTCGTGAACATCGAGCACAAGACAGTACTAAACATACAAATCCTAACTGGATTAACAAAGCCATACCTTTCCAGCAGCATCTCTTTGCCCCGTAGAACCAATATGTCGATGTGTCACTGACACACCGTGACTAGCAGGCATTCCTTTAAAGCCATGTCTTTTCATTCCACCCTATTCATGATACAAGTAGGACAAAGTTAGAAGAGACACTAAGGCATCCAAGCCATATTAGCAGTAAAAAGATAATAAGAGTACGTGTCAAAGTAGAATAAAAAAAAAGCCTCGTGCAACAATGCAAGAGGCCAAGGGCTGAAATCCTGCTCATGCAAAATAAGTCTATCCTCTCAAACAGAGGAAGGTAGAAAGGGTTTATCCTCTGTAAGATGAATAATATCTAAGCGATTGTTAACATTTAAGGTATACATTACATGGAACAAACATATGGGTATACGATTTGACAGTTTCATGTTCTCTTTATCATTGAAGGGCTGGACCATGTAGAGACAAGTAAGAAGTAATGTAGTTGAAGAATAATGGATAAGATTACTTTTTTCAAATATGTTTGTACGTCAATAAATCTAAGGTTTAAAGGTTCAATAAAAGATGTCAAATTTTTATGGCCTATATGAAAACTTTAATCATTCGACATTCTTTTGTACATTTGTATTTTATTACTGTAATCAGAGGTTATTCTTTACGGGTAAAGAGTGTCTCTAGTTCTCTGCGCTTCCTAACATGACACGAACATAGCAAAAGGTTATTGGCCCCCACTCCATATTAAATGCTGATCATTTTTTTAAGAAACTCTCGTCCTCTCCTATCGGTTTTTCTATCCTAGCTTTCCCAACCGTGACACAGACTGAGGTGGCAAAATGTTATTGGCCACCAACTTCTCCTATTCCATTGCTGACCATTTTTTAAAGAAACCTCACTGACTAGATAATTCTCCTCAGTTTATATATCTATAACTATTATAATGGGAAAGATGGGGTTGGAAACAAATAAACAATTTTTTATTCTTTTTTGTATGTGTGTCAACACGTGCAGCGCACGTGATGGTAGTTTTTTTTTGTCCTTTTCATTTCCCTCCACGTGCATGATACTAGTATATATATAGAGAGAGAGGGAGGGGGGGGAATTAAAATCTAATCTGATATCTCTCTCTTCTTGGCTTCTTGCACATTCACATCCTCTCAATCTTTAATGGTAGACTATTTAGTGCCAAATGATTGAGAAAGACATTTTGCAAACCATTATTTTTTCTGTGTTTTACAATTGTAGGTGATGACGACATCAATTTTATTTAGTTTAGAATTTTATTTCAGTACCATATTTATTTTTGGCAATTATAGTCATATGTAATCTTTTTTTTATGTATTTGAGATTCTGAGAATATTTTGAGATTTGTATCAAGATGTATTTTGAGCTTATTTATAGGCCTTGAGATTAATGAGAAAATATGTCATTCTTGATTAAAAATTATTGTGTTGAGTTTTGCTCTTCCTCTTTCTCTTTGTGTGATACAAGTGAGATCCAAATTATTAGGATTTGTGATAAATCCTAATACAATTTTAGGGTTAGTGATTAACTCTAAAATCTACCCCCAAATAAAAAAAATTCCCCAAATAAAATAACCCAAACCCTAATCTCCAAAATCCAAATTCAATTAACCCTAATCCTATCTCTTTCTGTCATCTCCTACCTACAAACCCCGATCGAATCCATTTTCTCCCCCGTCCCCAAAAGTCATCTTCAACCCAGCTCCTTCCTCCTCCCGAACCCAACAAACCCGACCCCCATCCTCGTCGACGCCTCTGTTAACGGCCTTCACCCCATCGACATCCCCCATCCTCCTTCCCTCGCCCCGCCATCGATCTCACCCCGAAAACCTCATCAACCCAAATTGATTACCTCACCGACGCCCTCCACCTCAACCTCCAGTCCCCCTTCCTCCCTCGTCGATTTCCGATTTCGACCCCCCACTTCCACCCCCCGAGTCCACCACCGATCGAAATCCTACTGCACTCATCGCTCTTGCTGTTGCCATTGCTGGTTTGGATTGCGGCTGCCTCCATCTTCTGTGGTTGCTGATTTGCCGTGTTCTGCCATTGTTGTGCTCTTTCAAGATCTATGCTGATTTCTTCGCACTCGGTATACTCTTTCCACTTTTAAATATTTGTGTTCTACTGCTCTATTATCTATTATATTATCCGATTTGCCTGTCATCCACAAAATAATTGGGATTGAGTGTTCCACATGCTTGATTAGAGTACGAATCAATATTGAATCTTTTACTTACTGAGAACACTTAGGGATTTAATTATTGATTGTAGAGTTGAATTATTAATTGGATTGTTAAACGTGATTCGGTTCTTGAAAATCCATCAAACCAATTAATTGTTTAAACTTCTAACTTTGATCCACATTACATGTTGGTAAATTAACCCGTTAAGATTCTTAAAAATTCTCTATTTAGGGTTCGTTTTACATCATTTTGGTATCAGAGCCAGGTTCTTAAAATCCCAGTTCTTGCATCATTTAGGCATCATTTTGCATTCATTTAGAGTCTTTTATTTTATTTTCTTTTGTTCTTTAGATCATTTCATATTCATTTTTAAAAAAAAAAAGCAAACACACGACCCCTAGTTTTCTTCTTTTGGTGAATGCGTCTTCGCAGCACCATCACAGATCCTGACAAACCTTTCTTATCCCTCCTAAATCACCCAATTAGAAATCCTAGACCTTCCCGACTTGAAATGGACAACTCTGATATTTCCGCTACCCTAGCTGTCATTCAAGCAACTCTTGCTAATATCAATCAGAGGCTTAAGAAAGTGGAATTAAATCAAACCGTTGTCCCTGAGCTTCATGCCAATCGTCAGATCCCTCAAGTGAATGTTCGTGATGATCGACGTCAAGAATGTGATCCAGACGAACAATATAAGAAGAACGTTAAGGCTGACGTTCCCCATTTTGAAGGCCACATAAAACCCCAAGCTTATCTCGATTGGATCCGTACCATGGACCACTACTTTGTGTGGTTTGACATGAGCGAAGCTGTAACGCCCCTGCCCCGAGCTCGGACAATTTTATACAATTTATAAGACAAATTAGATACTATGTAGTACAACTGCCCACCACAGGCTGCCTCTCAAAAGTTGGTTAACCGATTAGGTGACTCTTGATCCTTGGCTAATATTATTTATATAATATTATATTCCTTTTTACTTTCGATATGGGATATTTCTACCTTACCTATCCCGTATTCATGCTCGGCCACGTCACCTCCATTATTTCATTCAAATGCATTATTTATTTCCTTTTCAATCCATGCATCCATGCATTATATCCATGCATTTAAACTGTACCAAACAGCCACTAAACCATTTTCAACATATTCATATATAATATACTTTCAACATATATATACATATTATATATACACATATACTATTTTTGAAAATTTACGGGGTGTTACATACACCCCCCCCTTCAGAAATCAGCGTCCTCGCTGAGCACAGGGCATGCACAATCTAGTGCAGGATCTACTTTCTAGCCGATGTGGAGTGGAGTACCCTAGCCCACCCCCGTGGATTTACCGGGCGTACCCTGATTCTGCGTGTTGTCCAGACCCCTAGCCCACCCCCGTGGATTTACCGGGCGTCCTGGTCACAACCCTGCTCCTTCTCAGGCATACATCTCACCCACTCTTACCCACACTCGGTGTCGAAAGTCGGCTCTGATACCATTTGTAACGCCCCTGCCCCGAGCTCGGACAATTTTATACAATTTATAAGACAAATTAGATACTATGTAGTACAACTGCCCACCACAGGCTGCCTCTCAAAAGTTGGTTAACCGATTAGGTGACTCTTGATCCTTGGCTAATATTATTTATATAATATTATATTCCTTTTTACTTTCGATATGGGATATTTCTACCTTACCTATCCCGTATTCATGCTCGGCCACGTCACCTCCATTATTTCATTCAAATGCATTATTTATTTCCTTTTCAATCCATGCATCCATGCATTATATCCATGCATTTAAACTGTACCAAACAGCCACTAAACCATTTTCAACATATTCATATATAATATACTTTCAACATATATATACATATTATATATACACATATACTATTTTTGAAAATTTACGGGGTGTTACAGAAGCCCTGAAGGTTAAATTTGCCATTATGAAATTGACGGATAAAGCTCAACACTGGACCAATCTTGAACATGCCCGCAGAGGCCGAGGCCTGGCACCCATAGCCACTTGGGAAGCCATGAAAGAGAAGCTCACTGAGAGATATGTACCGTTATCGTTCCACACCCGATTGCTAGATTCGTGGAACCAACTTTATCAAGGAAGTAAATCCACATAAGAATATGTTGATAAATTTGATGACTTTCTTATTTGGTACAATGTTTTAGGTAAAGAGAGTGAAGAACAAACTCTCTCTAGGTTTAGGGCTGGATTACGAGCCGGTCTGAGGAACGAGCTAATTCATAGAATTGTGGACTCATTAGTGGCAGCTTATGCTTTTGTTCCCGATATGGATTCCCTTAAAGCTAGTTCTCATTACAAGTCCAGCGATTCGATGGATCATTCCTCCAGAATGAATCCTCCAGATCCCTCTAGACCTGAACACTCATCTCCTCAGTACCCTAACAAGTCTTACCCAAACAAACATACTTTAAACTCCTATCCACTTAGAAATGACAACACGGGTAAGAATAATGAAATAGACTATTCTAAGATTGATCATCTCACTAAGTGCTATAAATGTAAGGGATACGGACATGTTGCTGGCAACTGTCCCAGCCCAAGTAGGATTAATATAGTAGAGAGTACCGCAGTCATTGCTGATGAGCCCGACAATGAGTTTACCTATAAACTTAATATAAGTGATGACTTTGATGAAAAAGAGGATGACCAGTCTCTTAATTGTATTCAGCATGTCCAGTCACCTCCATTGAGTATACCTGAGTCACCATTCCTTCCCAAGTCATTTGGCAACCTATAGATTTTACCTGTGTGTTAGAACATCACAAAGTCACAGAGTCTGCACCCACATTTGTATATCACATTCATGACTTGTATAGAGAAATTTTTAAGGAACTTAAGGAGAATAATTTTAACTACAAGTTAATAGCAGATACTAGAAGGAAATTTATAACTTTTGATATTGGTGACGAGGTGATGGTTCGGATTCATCCAGAACGGTTTCCTGTTGGACCCGTTAAGAACTTGAACATACGTGATGCAAGCCCATTTAAGATTCTACATGCAATCAATGATAATACCTATGTCGTTGACCTTCCTGAAGGTTTTGGCATAAGTAAGACTTTCAATATTGAGGATCTAGTACTTTATGAAGGCTCAAAATTCAACCATAGAAATTTTCTTATAGATGAGCCTACCCTGCAGCCTAATGGTGAGATTCTCATATTTACCCCTGCACCTGATACTATTCACCCACCAACAGAAGAATTGAATAATGTTTTAGATGATCAGATAATCTCCACAAGAGATGGTGATATGCACAAGTATTTGGTGAGGTGGAAAAATAAGCCGAAGTCAGATGACACTTGCAGTGATCGTGAGGGCCTCCCGCAACTGGATCCAGATTTTTTGGAGCACCATGATAGGATAACTTGTTTTGACTCGACTTCCTCATCATTCTCTCCCACCCGGAGAGAATGATGAGGACATCAATTTTATTTAGTTTAGGATTTTATTTTAGTACCATATTTATTTTTGGCAATTATAGCCATATGTAATCTTTTTTATATGTATTTGAAATTTTGAGAAAATTTTGAGATTTGTATCAAGATATATTTTGAGCCTATTTATAGGCCTTAAGATTAATGAGAATATATGTCATTCTTGATTAAAAATTATTGTGTTGAGTTTTGCTCTTCCTCTCTCTCTGTGTGATACAAGTGAGATTCAAATTATTAGGATTTGTGATAAATCCTAATACAATTTTAGGATCAGTGATTCACTCTAAAATCTATCCCCAAATAAAATAACCCAAACCCTAATCTCCAAAATCCAAATTCAATTAACCCTAATCCTATCTCTTTCCGTCGTCTCCTACCTACAAACCCCGATCGAACCCATTTTCTCCCCCATCCCCAAAAGTCATCTTCAACCCAGCGCCTTCCTCCTCCCGAACCCAACAAACCCGACTCCCATCCTCGTCGACGCCTCTGTTAACGGCCTTCACCCCATCGACATCCCCCATCCTCCTTCCCTCACCCCGCCATCGATCTCACCCCGAAAACCCCATCAACCCAAATTGATTACCTCATCGACGCCCTCCACCTTAACCTCCAGTCCCCCTTCCTCCCTCGTCGATTTCCAATTTTGACCCCCCACTTCCACCCCCCGAGTCCACCACCGATCGAAATCCTACTGCACTCATCGCTCTTGATGTTGCCATTGCTGGTTTGGATTGCGGCTGCCTCCATCTTCCGTGGTTGCTGATTTGCCGTGTTCTGCCATTGTTGTGCTCTTCCAAGATTTACACTGATTTCTTCGCACTCGGTATACTTTTTCCACTTTTAAATATTTGTGTTCTACTGCTCTATTATCTATTATATTATCCGATTTGTCTGTCGTCCACAAAATAATTGGGATTGAGTGTTCCACATGCTTGATTAGAGTACGAATCAATATTGAATCTTTTACTTGCTGAGAACACTTAGGGATTTAATTTTTGATTGTAGAGTTGAATTATTAATTGGATTGTTAAACGTAATTCATTTCTTGAAAATCCATCAAACTAATTAATTGTTTAAACTTCTAACTTTGATCCGCATAACATGTTGGTAAAATTAACCCGCTAAGATTCTTGAAAATTCTCTATTTAGGGTTCGTATTAGTAGGATAAAGCCAAGATGTACAGTTACGCTTTGCATAAAATTTTATAGTTGCAGTAATTTGGTTTTCCTTTTTCTGGGTAAAGGATATGTCGCAAATCAAATTGAAATGTTATTTGTAAAGTAAAAAATTTGCATTTCGTTCCTTCTCTTTCTTCTGCAAAAGGCTTTCCCTCTCTTTCTTCTGCAGAAGGCTTCCTAACGTGATACAGACATAGCAAAAGGTTATTGGCCATCACTATATTAATGCTGGTCATTTTTTGAGGAAACCCTCCTCTCCTCTCGGTTTTTCTCTCCTAGCTTCCTCAACCATTGACAAACTAGTGGCAAAAAGTTATTGGCCGCCAACTTCCCCTATTCCTTTGCTGACCATTTTTTAAAGAAACCTCACCTCACTGACTAGATAATTCTACTCAGTTTATATATATGAGTCCCCTTC
Organism: Hemerocallis citrina; assembly: GCA_017893485.1. Lineage (NCBI taxonomy): Eukaryota > Viridiplantae > Streptophyta > Magnoliopsida > Asparagales > Asphodelaceae > Hemerocallis > Hemerocallis citrina. The sequence continues at coordinate 136,597,560 of CM030365.1, forward strand.
CGTTGTGCACTAGCTGGCGTGTGCACTAGTGTGCACTCGGCCTTCCCACCTTTGTATTGACGATCCGAACCGTTCACATTGATTCACACATCTAAATTAGTCTAAATATGTAAAATCAAATTATTTGAAATTCATTTGCTCATCCATTGAAGTGTTACAAAATTGTATAGCTGAAAATCGTTGTTTTTTATACTTCCATGATGGATAGGCAAATGAATTTCAAATGATTTGATTTTGAATATTTAGACTAATTTAGATGTGTCGATCAATGTCACCAATTCAGATCATCAATACAAAAGCGGGAAAGCCGAGTGCACACGGCGACCTAGTGCATAACGGAAGGGGAATATATATATATATATATATAGAGAGAGAGAGAGAGAGAGAGAGAGTGAAAATTAAAATCTAATCTGATATATCTCTCTCCTTGCACATTCACATCCTCTCAATCTTTATGGTAGACTATTTAGTGTCAAATGATAGAGAGAGACATTTTGCAAACCATTATTTTTTCTGTGTATTCCAGTTGTAAGATAAAGCCAAGATGTACGGTTACGCTTTGCATAAAATTTTATAGTTGCAGTAATTTTGTTTTCCTTTTTCTGGATAAAGGATATGTCGCAAATCAAATTGAAATGTTGCTTGTGAAGTAAAAAAATTGCATTCGCCTCCCTCACTTTCTTTTGCAGACAAGTATTAAGTATATGAAGCATTAGATCTCAGCTAATAACTCATAACTCTAATATGGTCCTAAATTCAATCATTGTTTTAAGAACAATCGAAGAAGAACAAGAATGGTTTTTGATGATGCCAGTAGACAAATCTCAACCGCCATCTAATCCGGTAAGTCCTACACGAACTCTGGAGACTGGAGGTCATTATAAAATGATTTTTCAATCAACAATAAATTAAGAATTCCAGCAATGTGATAATAATCTAACCTAAAAAGAAAGTTTATAGGACAGGACCTTTTACAGGAGGACGAAAAATAGGCTTGTGCATATTGTTACCAAACTCTATTCTCTCTGTATTAGTCCCCACTACCACTCCCTCCTCACAAATATATTCTTCTTGGGTAAACTGATGTCAATACAACTTCACACGATGGAAAATCAGTAGGTGACAATGAAAATTAAATAGAGGACAGCTACAATATTATGGGTAAATATGGTTGTTGAGAAGAACTTGACATTCAGCCTAAACTTTGATGTTATAGTACAGGCCATCTAGAACTTTATTAGGAGGAAAGGCAATAAACTATTGCAGAAGTGGAGTCATTAAACTTTGCAACTTCCATTCACTGTAATAACCATATATAGAGGTGTGGGTCAACTTGGGAAAAAGCTAAGAAATATTTTGAATTCCAGTTCTGGAGCCTAAAAGAAGAGATTATACAGAATCGCTAATCCATGGTTTCAAGATCGAGAATGATTTACATGAGTATGCTTCAAATTATTTGACGATTTCTCATTAACAATAAATTGAGATTTCCACAGCATGTGATAAGAATCTAACCTAAGAGGCAAGTTGAACGGACAGGTGCTACACTCCAGAATAATGAAAAGTAGGCTTTTGGAATTTGTAATTAAGCACTCTTCCCTTTCTCTCTCTGCATTAGTCACTACTCATAAATATACTACTGTGGATATGTCAGCAACAAAATCATGGGCTAAACATCGTTGTTGAGAAGAAAATGATGGAAAATTGAGCTCAAAACTTTCACGTTCTATTATAGGCTGTGACTATAACTTTATTAGAAGCTGGAAGGCTGTTCACAATTGTAGAAGTGGTATGAATAATCTTTTCAACTTCCAATCACAAATACGACCCTTCTCAACTTATAGGAAAAAGGTCAGATGTTCTGCCGGCGGAGCCTATGCAAGACTAGTTATGAGTGTTTAAAAAACCGAAAACAAAATCGGGATTAAACAGAACAGGTTACAATCCCATTTCAGAAAATATGATTAAACGGAAACACAGCCCTATTGTCTCTTTTTTCAGTTTCCCCCATTTTGCAACCTTGCAAATGATAAATTAATGTTTTGTTTACATGTCTAAAGTCAACTAGGGATATTAACTGGCTGGATATAAAACCACCCAAGGTAAGTATGCTTTTATTAATTTCTATTAGTGGATACAAACAACTGTAGGAAGATTGTCGAACTTAAATCCATATACACCATAAAAATAAGCATACAATTGGGTGGAATATGGATGATAACTGGGTATTGCTGAATTTGATTAATGAAGGAAAGAAAAATGAGATCAAACCAAAGATACTAATCCTTTCTTACAATAAAATTTAAAAGCGCATTAACAATAAATTTTATATTGCACAATAATAATTAATTAGGCTATTCTTTACACAATATGACATGTGACATACATTCGGGCACTGCCTCAATAAGTAGATAATTTTTATATATTTTCAAGTCCAACGAGATGTAGCATATTATACATGGTTCCAAAAAATCTTTCGAGAAAAAAGTGGTCGACCTCCGGTTTTGCTCAAACCAGAAGAGAAAAAAAATTAAAAAAAAGTGTTGTGTTATTATTTAAATTATAAAATGTTTAACAAATACAAATAAATATAAAGGGAAAATAAGAGAAAATTGCAAAAAAAACATAGAAGGGTCTCTAAAGTACCATATATATATATATATAGAGAGAGAGAGAGAGAGGTTTTCTTCCATTGCAAACGGGTCTATTTGCACAGACCCATTGCGAACGGCGATCTGAGCCGTTGGATCTAGATCTAATGGCTCAGATCGGGTTTTTTTTGTATGAATTTTTTGCCTTAGACCGTTGTTGGCAACGACGGGCTAAGTTATAATTTTTGTAAAAAAAATTATAAGCAAAGTGAATTTTTTTTTAAACTGTATCTTCTCTCTCTCACTCTCTCTTTACTCTATCTTCCTCTCCGATCCAAACCCAATCCCCACCGAAATCACTCCCCTCTCACTCCGGCAACTCCTCCTCTCTCACTTCACTCTCTATTACTCAGCATCGTTCCCTCGTTGGCACTCTCTCTCTCTTCCGAAGCACCTCCCCTAACCCTAACCCACACCCAAACTCCTCCGTCCACTCCTGCTGCTGCTCCTCCATTCCCACACTCTCTTACTCTCAATCTCTCCTCCTATCTTTGAAACCACTCCTCCAATCTTCGAACGCAAATCGTGAGGTCGAATCCCAAGTTCGGCGACAACACCTACATTGGGAAAATTCGTAGTAGTGCAAGGTAATGACTAAATCATCGGCTTTGTAGTTTTATTTGTGTTGTTTTTTAAGTTTTTGTATGTTTCTTTCTAATTATTTGAATTAATTAAAGTTGTCCAATAATTTTGTAGATGTAGTAAGTTTGTAGATGTAGTAATTATTTGAATTAATTAAAGTTGCTTTAGTATTTTGATTACTTTAGACGGTGGAATTTTAGTCATAGTTGTTGGTGTTTGCCCAAATTGTAGATTTAGTCGTATTTTTAATTGTTCGATATTAGTAAAACTGCATAAATGGTCCCAAAAAATCTAAAATTTTGAGAGTAGGTCAAACTCATCCCACACAAGCAAACGCAACTTGTAGAAGTGATTTTCGACTGACGATTTGCGAGATACAGTTCTGTATCACTTTTGGTCAATAAAAACCAAAATAAAACGGTACACGGCCTTATCTCGCAAACTGTGAGTCGAAACTCACTTATATAAGTTGCGCTGGCTTGTGTTACGTGAGTCCGACCTACTTGCAAAGTTTTATATTTTTTGGATGTCGTTGTAGGGTTTTCTAGCATAATCGTACTAAAAAATGTCGTTGTTTAGTTGTTGTTCGAAAGACTTGAGAAAACTGCACTAATGGCATCAAAAAATTCCGAAACTTTGCGAGTTTGTCGGAGTCACCCCACAGAAGCCAACGCAACTTGTAGTAATGACTTTTGACTCACGGTTTGCAAGATACAGTCGTGTACCGCTTCATTTTGGTTTTTCTTGACCAAAAGCGATATACAGCCGTATGTCGCAAACTGTGAGTCTAAACTCAATCCTAAAAGTTGTGTGGCAAAAATTCAGAATTTTTGGATGCCGTTTGTGCATTTTTATATTAGTCATCGTAACACAACAACTTAAACAACTAATTTTTGAAATTATAAGTACGAGAACGTAGAAAACCTCACAAACGTCAACCAAAAATTCCAAAACTTTGCGAGTATGTTGGACTCATCCCACACAAGCCAACGCAAATTGTAGAAGTGAGTTTCGACTCACAGATTGCAAGATATGGATTTATACCGCTTTATTTTGGTTATTCTTGACCCAAAGTGATACACGGTCGTATCTTCTAAACCATTTGTCAAATATCACTTCTACAAGTTGTGTTAGCTTGTGTGGGTTTAGTCCGTTCCACTTGGAAAGTTTCGAAATTTTTGGATGTCGTTTGTACATTTTTATATCATTCATCGTAACTACAACAACTTAAACAAGTAATGTTTAGAATTTTGAGTACGAGAACGTAGAAAACCTCACAAACGGCAATCAAAAATTCGGAAACTTTGCGAGTAGGTTGGACTCACCCTACACAAGCCAACGCAAATTGTAGAAGTGAGTTTCAGCTCACGGATTGCGAGATACGGATTTGTACTGCTTTATTTTGGTTTTTCTTGACCCAAAGCGCTACACGGCGGCCGTATCTTGCAAACCGTTTGTCGAAAATTACTTCTACAAGTTGTGTTAGTTTGTGTGGGGTTAGTCCGACCCACTCGCAAAGTTTCAGAAGTTTTGGATGCCGTTTGTGCATTTTTATATCATTCATCATAACCACAACTTAAACAAGTAATTTTTGAAATTTTGAGTACAAGAACGTAGAAAACCTCACAAACGGCAACCAAAAATTCCGAAACTTTGCGAGTAGGTTGGACTCACCCCACACAAACTAACGCAAATTGTAGAAGTGGGTTTCGACTCACAGTTTGCAAGATACGGCTGTGTACCGCTTTATTTTGGTTTTTCTTGATCTAAGCAATACACGGCCGTATCTTGCAAACCGTTTATCGAAAATCACTTCTACAAGTTGTGTTGGCTTGTGTGGGGTAAACCTGACCCACTCGAATAAGTTTTGAAATTTTTCCTGGTCGTTTGTGCATTTTGTCCATATTTTTGCTTTGTTTATTGTTGATAGAGTAATGACTTATCAATAAAACTTATGTTTATTGTTGGTTAAAAATTTGGTGAGACGAGGCGAGCGAGAATCCCTTCTAGTAGCGCTAGTGGCGTACCATTTACAGAGTTAAGATTGATTCTTATTATTAGCTTAAATACGAATATGTAACATTGTCATTTTAATACCAAGATTTGTATTTGTTTGTAGGTTGGTGACCGTCATTCTTCATTTGCTGAGGCCGGTCCGTCCTCTTCTATCGGACTTACACCTCTAGGACCGTTGGACTCAAGCGTACTCGCATTGCAAGCCATACATAGATCCGAAGCCGTGTGAGATGAGTCCACAAAGAAGTGCAACTTTCGGAAGCACACGGTTCTTCCCATAGACTCCTGTATTGCTCCGTAATTGGTCGAAGCCGGTTTTTACGGAGCTCGATTTATGGGGGGGTATGAATCTTAATCGTCCTTTACTTACAGCTCTTGTGGAGCGATGGAGGCCGGAGACCCATACATTCCACCTACCGGTAGGAGAAGTGACTGTCACTCTCCAAGATGTAGCAATGATTACTGGGCTTCCTATAGATAGGGTGGCCGTAACGGAGAACATACACTTTGACCAAGTAGAAGTTGTACGTGGTTTGCTCGGTATCGACTTGGAGGTGACGTTGGATAAAAGGAAAGATGACGTTGAAGATGAAATCGTAAAAGATATTCTGTCAGATCAATGATCCAGATGAAGTGGAGCGATCCATAGACAAGGCTAAAAGTGAAGCCGAAAATGCTTTTTGGAATAAAGTATTCGAGGGCAAATCACTCTGACTTGCTTGGATGAAATACCAATTCGAATATTATTTGAAGGATAATTCGGATGAAAAAGTCGTACGATACTATGCGCGTGTGTACATATTCAGTTTGATGGGGGTGTGATCTTCCCAAACTCATCCGGTGCGAGTGTCACTCATATATTTACGGTTGTTAGAACAGTTCAGTAGGCCGGCCGTTACAGTTAAGGGAGTGCGGCATTAGTGTCATTGTATAGGAACTTGTGTGCATGTGCATTGGGTTCCGTACAAATGAGTGGCACGGTGTTTTGTTTCAAATTTAGAGTTGGGACGCACATCCACATCGGTCGTCCGCGTATTATTGAGGCAACACCGGATTAGTTGGCAAAGCACTGAATGCAGAGATGTTGCCTCCTTTAGGAGTGTATTAGGCAGGGCATCACATGTGGGTCGATAACCCACGCACATCTCTCGCGTACTATAGAGATGAGTTTGATGCTTTGCGCGACGAGTTTATCAATTGGGTTCCATACACCACCGACAAGTTGGAACGAGTTCCACCAGTATGTTTGGCTAGCGAGCTTTGGTTGACGGCTGCCCCACTTGTCAACTTTTATGTTGTGGAGTTCAAATATCTGGATAGAGTGATGCGGCAATTCGGATATCAGCAGAAGATTCCTAAAGCACTCACGTACGTCAAAAGATTGCACGAGGTGAAAGGAACGGGTCACGTGCCCAACTTCGAATGGGCAGATTTTCACCGGGTACATGTGGCAAACTGGAATACCTTACAGATCAGATGAGACCCAATATGTTGTATATTGTTATACCTTATGATGGCTCCTTCCAAGAGGTGTATATGACGTGGTACAAGCGCATTACCAGATTGTATGTATCTCCGCAATCCGTTGTATCAGCCGGAGTTCAGATACCGATTTCCCCAACCGAGAAGGAACCACCACTTCCTCTTCGCAACCAATGTATCAACCAAAAGCGTCGACGTATCGGAACATGGTTAGTCTAACTTTACATATTTTCATATATTTTGTATGCATATATTGTTATTTGAAGACGTGATAATTATATAGATAAATAGATAATGTTGTTTAATTTGTAAATTTCAACCTAATGTAGATTGAAAACACATGGCACACAGTCCAGATAGTTGCTCGTATGTTGATAAGTACGGTACCCAAGAACGTGAAGGATATAAGGTGGGAGATTCTTTAACCGTGTCGCCGCACTCTTGAAGATGTAGGTGAAGGTGTCAAACTTGATTCATATTTAAAAGCTAACGTGAGTAGTTCTCGGCGAAAGAGCATGACAATGAGAAGAATTCACATTGCCGAGTCACAACAACTGCAACAATAAGAACCAACAGATATAGGTAAGGAGCAAGGGTTAGATGACCTCCCATCCCTCGAGACAAGTTAAATGATGAAATCCCCAACGAAAGAGGAACAAGTCTGATCAGTCCACACCAAGTGGACCCAAACCGCGTGGTCGGAAGAGGTAGTGGCTTGTACACCTTCTTTATTATTAGTTTTGTATTTGTCTTACGATTTCATTCCTTAAATGACTAATACATCTTTTCTTTACCTTTGTCAATTATGTGGATGAATTGAAGCGCTTGTGTGAGGAAAGTCGGCCACGTATGTAATTGTTTTGTTATTCGTGAATTCAATGTATTAATCCAGATTTATGTACATATTCGTTAAATTTGTAACTTAGGTTTATATATTTATATTCGATTTTGTTCATTATAGTTTGTGTATGAAAGTTTTATTGTGGGTTGTTGTTGTTGTTACCAGATGAGATTGATATATGCTGTGATAATTGTTGTTATAGTTTTGAATTATCATATTGGTGTATATAACCCGCTTGGTTAAAACTTGTGTAATATTGAGAAAGATGTACGTTGTGTTAATTGATGTATGTTGTGTTAATTGTTTGTGTAATTTTTTTTAAAATATAACTTATCCCATCATCGCCAATAACGGGTTAGGTTATTTGGTTAAAATTTGTAGTTGATAATTTGGTTAAGATTTTGACAGAACTTAATCTTAAGAAGTTGAATTTTGTACACATTTTCATCCACAAAGAGAAAATACACTTAAAAGTCGTTCAACCTAACCCGTTATTGGGGATAACGGGTTAAGTGAGCTTAACCCGTCATCGCAAACAACAACTTAAATAGGAAGATTTTGACAGAACTTAAATCTTAAGAAGTAGAATTTTTTACACATTTTCATCCACAAAGAGCAAATACACTGGAAAAATCATTCAACCTAACCCGTTATTGGTGATAACGAGTTAGGTGAGCTTAACCCGTCATCCACAACAACGAGTTAAATAGGAAGATTTTGACAGAAATTAATCTTAAGAAGTTAATTTTTTTAACTATGTTAAATTTTTTAATATTGTTTGCTTTCATATCATGTTTGAGTGAAGAGATTGTTATATATATTTAGATTAAAAAATTTAAAATAAATTTTAAAAATAAAAAAAATAATTCATTTAAAAAAAATTGTTGTTAAGAGTAAAAAGTTTTAAAAAAATACCTTCAAATAGAATATTAATAAAAGGCTAAATTTATTTTTAAAAAAACCCACTAAACTTTGGGCCATTTCAAAAAACCCGCACTAAGTTTTTTTCATTATAAAAAAACCGCACAAAACTATAGTTCAAAAAAACTCACTTTAATGGAGTTAGGTTTCCGTTAGGCTAAATTTAAAAAAACCACTTTCATCTTTCATTTGTGTTTAGAAAAACCCCACTGAACTAACCCTAACCCTAACCATAACCCTTACCCTAACTCTATCAGTGTGTATTTTTTTAAACTATAGTTTTGTGCGGTTTTTTTATATAAAAAAAACTTAGTGCGATTTTTTTTAAAATGGCCCAAAGTTCAGTGGGTTTTTTTTAAAATTTACCCTTAATAAAAATTGGGTACCAAAAAGTTTTTAAAATCTAACCCTACAACTCTAGCACTTTCTCTCACCCTACTCTAACCCTCCAACCCTAGCCCAAACCCTGTAACAGTAACCCTCTAAAGGCTACAACTAATGTAAAATAAAAAAAACAAAAAATGATAAATAAAAATAGAAAATTAACAAAATAAATTTTAAAACAAAATACTACTTTTATTTTTAAAAATGTTTATGAAAATCTAAGGCTACAACTCTAGCCCTTTCTCTAACCCCTGCCCTAATTCTCTAACCCTCTAACTCTTAAACCAAAATAAATGTATACGTAAAATGATAATAAATTCATAATTTTTATTTAAACATATTATCTGGAATTCTCAATTTGTATGGATATTTTAAAAATATTATAAAATCATTTATAAACAAAATATAAACGAATATTAGGATTTGGGAAAAATAATGTAAAATAAAAGAATAACAAAAAAATAAAAAAGGAAAAAGGAAAATTAACAAAATAAATTTTAAAACAAAATACTCAATTTTATACCCAAAAAAAAAACAAGTTTATGAAAATCTAAGGCTACAACTCTAGCCCTTTCTCTAACCCTACTATAACCCTTGCCCTCACCCTCTAACCCTCTAACTCTTAAACAAAATCAATGTGTATGTAGAATGATAATAAATTCATAATTTTTATTTAAGAATATTATATGGAATTCTCAATTTGTATGGATATTTTAAAAATATTATAAAATCATGTTTAAACAAAATAAAAACATTTATTAGAATTTAGGAAAAATAATGTAAAAAAATAATAAGTAAAAAAAGGAAAAAAGGAAAATTAACAAAATAAATTTTAAAACACAATACTCATTTTTATTAAAAAAAAATAAAGATTAGGAAAATCTAAGGCTACAACTCTAGCCATTTATCTAATCCTACTCTAACCCTTGCCTTAACTCTTTAACTCTAGCCCAAACCATCTTACCATAACGCTCCAACCCTCCAACTCTTAAACCGAAACCAATGTATATGGAGAAAGATAATTTTTATATGAAGATTTTAGATTTTATATGGAGAATTCAATTTGTATGGATATTTTACTATATATAATTTATTATGAAGATTCTGTTTTAAGTTTTTTGTACATTTCTCTTCTACTTAAGCCGTTGCTTCGAATGATGGGTTAGGTGAGCTTAACCCGTCATCGACAGCAACAGGTTAAGTTGCAAGATTTTGGCAGAACTTACACCCTTCATCCGTTGAATTTTGTAAATGCACAAATAGCAAATACAGTGAAAAAGTCAACCAACCTAACCCGTTATTGATGATAACGGGTTACGTGAGTCTAACCCGTCATCGCCAACAACAGGTTACTTTTGATGATTTTGGCAGAACTTAATCTTCAGAAGTTCAATTTTGTACAAACTTTCATCCACAAAGAACAAATACACTGAAAAAGTCATTCAACCTATCCCGTCATTGTCGATAACGGGTTAAGCACACGTAACCCATCATTAACAATAACGAGTTAAATTGGAAGAATTTAGCAGAACTTAATCTTCAGAAGTTGAATTTTATACAAATTTTCATTCAACCTAACCCATTATTGGCGATTACGAGTTAAGTTGACAAAAAGAAATAAAATAAAAAACACATACAACATCTGTTAACTGCACACATACACAAAGTTCACAAAGTTCACAAATTTCAGTATATATATACATTGTCAAAGCAATTACAGCCACAACATACTCATCTCAATCACATTACCAAACTCATCCATCCCTTAATTACAACAACAATATACTCATCTCATTCATATTTTCAACAATTTGGTACACAAATTTGCAATTTCATACAAAAAAATATACTTTTAACTTCAAATACAATTCTCAAACCATAACTGTCCAAAAATTCATTTACATAAGCATATATATATTCAGAAATTTAAAATTTTTGGAAGAGAAACGCCTTCCTTCAGCACGATCATGTTCGAATCAAAACCTACAACAAAAAACTTGTAGAAATTCATAATTTTTTTATCATCAAATGAAATTAGTAATAAAGGTATTCAAGTTAAATTTCACATACATAATAAGAAATTTACCTTAGCACGGATCTTCACCTTCATCGTCATGACTCTCTTCACTGCTTGGATCTTCTTCATATGCTTCCGACCTGCTACATAAATAAGAATGAGTTAGTCAACAAGAACAAGTCAAGTTTGAGTGAGTCAAATTAATATAAACTAAAAACAGATATATTACCTAGCCAAATTGTTTGGACAATTTCTTGAATCGTGATATACGACACGAAGGTATGTCCTGCACAGTCTAGGTTTTTTGAATTTTTGCGATTCTCTTATGGACTTCAATCTCTTCCCTCTATGCCTTTCCTTCGTAGTGCATTGTTGAGGGTCCCCCACCGGTGCATGTGCATGTTCAACACTCTCGGGCTGTGCACTACCTTCGCAATGTGTGCTAATTCCAGGTTGAATATGAGAAACGCCTTCAATGCTCTTAAGCATGTGATTGAGCATTAACTTGTAAGTTTCTTCAGAAGAACAACCAAGATCGACCAACTGTCTTGAGTGCTGACTCAATTCACAATATCGAGAGACAAAATTGTCGTCAATACTATTGAAAACAGATGTATAGCTTCTTCTCAACTGATCTCGGGTCCATCGTCTACAAATATATTGCTCCGGTAGTACGGTGTGATTGGTGAACCGAAAAACCGCCAAAATATGTTTGCATGGAATGCCTACGAATTCATAGAGGCAACAAGGACATATAGTCATTTCATGGTGTTTGCAAAAAGAAATCACCCTTCAGTTGGGATTGGGGCGTCAACAAACGCCCTCTAGTCGTAGCGGAACTAATTAGAGCAATGAGGAAGTCGAAGTAGACGAGGCGAATAAATTGAGCAAGCAAGTATGTCCACCAAACTAATACAAACACAACAACGATGACTTATCCCGGTTAGCTTTTGCTTAATCCGGGGGAAAATATAGGGAGATCTGATATTCAACTAGAAGAGATTACAAGGAGTTACTGATTCACTAGACACAAGGAATTAAACTCACCCACCAAGAACTATCTCTCTCTCGAGCCTCTCTTTGCAATGGAGAAAAGAATCTATGAAGTACTACCTCTTATATTGGAAGAGTTTACAATATATATAGAAGAATAGAGAGAAAACCTATGTCTAATCTTGATTCTCAGTCGTCCGATATAACCTGGAAAAGAAGTATCTGAATAGGAGCCGCACGATCTAACTTGGAGTTGAAGATTGGGCTGAACCGACCTAACAAATAGAAACCCAAAAACGAACAAAGCGCCGAGGACGGCCGACCGTCCAACAAGACCGGTCGACCGTACCACTCTCTGACATTCCCTGTACTACGAGTGGTCGATGGTGCGGTCGGGGGTGCGATCGACTGTCATCAAGACCAGTCGGCCGTAACTAGCCTGCACCCTTGCTGCTGCTGTTTCTCCTTCTACTCTCTTCGACGCTTCGACCTCCGTGCTTCATATTACCTTCTTTTAATCTAAACAACGAGTATACAAGACACAATCCCAACAAACTCCACCTTGGATTGCATACAAGTGATATCACATGATGTGTTATCTCCAAACTTTAACAAATTCCACTTGCAAAGAAAACTTAGAACAATAGCTTCTTCTTCTAATTGAAATGATCTCTGCCCAATCTCACCAAATCCAGTATGCCCCTTCAAAGGCACACCTCCGTAGATGTACTCACGAAGTTGCCAAACTCCGCACGAACTCCACCTACCCGTAGGCTTTCTCCACCTCTCGACGATATTCGAACGTCGTGGTCTCGTCTCGATGATTCTAGTTGCGGCAAACTAGATGAGCTTGCGGGAATAATGGGAAAAGAACTATCAACCCTGTGCAGGATTTTCGAATTCCCCAAACCTTGTAGAGATTATGTTGGCTTGGCCCAACCACTCTCATACCTCTAATCACTTCACAACGACCTTAAAAAACAGACAGAACTCCACCTCGAGCTGTGTACCTGCAGCCCCATGCATCAAGAGTTCGCAAGGAAATCAGATTCTGTTTCAACAGAGGAATATGCAAAACATCCCTTAAAGTGAACATGTGTAGACCTGGCATCTTCAACTCAACTGTCCCCTCACCCACTACTTCACAAATCTCTCCAGTTCCCGTTGTCACACAACGCCCCGTAGTAAACTTATAAGTAGAAAACAACTCCTTCTTGGAGCAAATATGAGAAGAACTCCCTAAGTCAAGAAACCAACTAGAATCCACTTCTAAAGAATTTGAAACAAGAAGACACGAACCACCTAAATTAAAGGCACTAACCACATTAGCGGCTGAACTCTCGTTCTTTGCGCTCTCTTGATTCTACAATTTCCAACAGTCTTTCTTGATATGCCCTGCCCTCTTACAATATCGGTAACGGATCGAATCCTTTTGAAACGCACTTTGTCTTTCCCCCGAAGGACCATCCACTGCTAGACAACTTGTAGGAATAGACGATGAAGATTTATGGATCTCCTTCCTAAGTTAATTTTCCTTCAATGCTTTGATTACACCATCTACCGAAATACTCTCCTTGGTAGATCTACCGTGTAGCATGGTCGTGATCAAAGGCTCGTACGAATCCGGCAGTGAATATATCAGGTTGAAAGCTTTATCTTCCTCACACACATCTGCGTTGATCGCCTTTAAGTTCAGATAATACCTTATTGAACTCTGTAATGTGGTATTGGAGATCGGTACCTTCATAGATAAACGGAATATCTTCTTCCAATGCATCCGATCTAATAACAACGAACCGGAGTAGTCAGCTATGAGTCTTTCCCACAAACTCGCCACGTCAATTTCTTCAAGAAATCTGCACTTGACCTCGTATGCCAAGACTAGTCAGATTAGACTTATGGCTCTTTCACGAATATCTTTCCAAACGTCATCCTTCATATCAGTTGGCTTTCCTTCTTCTTAACTGCTGACTGCAACCGTTCTTGAACAAGAACATCATACATGTCAGTCTTCCAAAGATTGAAATTGATCTTACCATCGAACTGCTTGATCTTCAAAATACTGTGGCCTGTCATCTTAACCAAGGGACTCGGCAACCTGAAGCTCTGATACCAGTTATTGGGATTGGGGCATCAACAAACGCCCTCTGATCGCAGCGGAACTAATTAGAGCAATGAGGAAGTCGAAGTAGACGAGGCGAATAAATTGAGCAAGCAAATAGATCCACCAAACTAACACAAACACAACAACGATGACTTATCCCGGTTAGCTTTTGCTTAATCCGGAAAAAAATATAGGAAGATCTGATATTTAACTAGAAGAGATTACAAGGAGTTACTGATTCACTTGACATAAGGAATTAAACTCACCCACCAAGAACTATCTCTCTCTCGAGCCTCTCTTTGCAATGGAGAAAAGAATCTATGAAGTATTACCTCTCATATTGGAGAAGTTTACAATATATATAGAAGAATAAAGAGAAAACCTAGGTCTAATCTTGATTCTCAGTCGTCCGATATAACCTGGAAAAGAAGTAACCGAATAAAAGCCGCACGATCTAACTTGGAGTTGAAGATTGGGCTGAACCGACCTAACAAATCGAAGCCCAAAAATGAACACAGTGCCACGGGCAGTCGACCGTCCAACAAGACCGGTCGACCGTACCACTCTCTGACATTTCCTGTACTACGAGCGGTCGGGAGTGCGGTCGACTGTCACCAAGACCGGTCGACCGCAACTAGCCTGCACCCTTGCTGCTGCTGTTTCTCCTTCTACTCTCTTCGACGCTTCGACCTCCGTGCTTCATATTACCTTCTTTTAATCTGAATAACGAGTATACAAGATACAATCCTAACACCTCCCCGGTTTTGAATATCCACAAACAGTTATAAAGAAAGCTGAACTATCTGGTGTATCCATATCGGCAATGCAGCTCACATTAATTAATAAGCTTTTTTTGCACTTATTGTTGGAATTTGTAGAAAATCTACAATGCGTACGTTCGCGCCATTTGTTCCTCCATCGCCCATTCGGTCTTTAATTTTGGTCTCTCCTCACGATTACGATGAGTTTCTTTAAGTTTCTCGTTCTTTGTTTTGCTAACGCTCGATCGAAGATGATGGCAAATTAAAGTAAGGAGTACTTCTTATGGGCGTATTGCTTCAAGGATGAATGTAGAGACTCGCTCCGTTGGGTACTCAACATACCAGCACAAAATGACTCGCTTGCATAGACAAGGGCCCATTTCTTACGAATTTCAAATTTATCGTTCAACCATTTGTTATTCTCAACATTGTATTGCAAAATCAATAACTTCCACTTCTCTTCAAAATTAATTTTATATTCTTCCGTATAGATGATACTCCTCAAAGCATCCCTAAACTCATCGATATTATTCGTCATATGCACCTCCTGCTGTATCTTATCCAAAATATGTCAAATGCAATATCTATGCTCAGTCACAGGAAAAACTTTCTTCAGTGCATCACCGATTCCACGATCCTCATCCGTTACGATGTCGATCGGCTCATGTACCATTACTCTTCGCCACTTTTCAAAGAACCACTCAAATGAGAATGCCTTCTCATTTAGAATGAAACCACAGCCTATGAACGTTGATTGTCAATGATGGCTGACTCCAACAAATGGTACGAATAACATTCTGTATTGGTTCGTGTTATATGTAGCATCAAAGCAAACTACATCCTTAAATACTTCTAAATTCTTCCTAGCGATACCATCCACCCATATACAATGGACAATCACCCTTCGGGATCTAATTGGTAAACATAAAAAAATAAAGGATCGGTCTGCTTTTTCGATTTGAAGAACTCAATGAACATTTGCCTGTTATGTCCTTTCATACCTTCCATCGAGTCTTTCCTTAGATTTCTAACATCGGTTTCAGTGAATCCAATTTTATCATGACCTCCACTTGCACCTTCGAAGAAAAGCATTTGTTTACATATATAGGCATTAGCTTCGATAAGTTGACCAATCACTCTTTTATTGGATTTTGACACTACGGTTTTGAGGCAGCAAATGACATCTACCGGGTGAAATAAATTCGTGATTGTGTGGTTCATTAAATGAATAAATAATCTATGTATTACTTTGTTCGTTTAGTTTTACACGAACGAAAGTTTTGCAACCCATTCTAGAAGTAGTTCCTCGTCTAGCATCATTAGGCTAACTCGATGACTCCCTGACTTTATTACATATATATGATTTATCGACTACATCGGTTTTCTTGTATTTATTCTGCAATACCCCACAAAATAGCATATGGCTATTTTGCACTGTAACCCGTGCATTGACTAAATATTGCACACGATTACATTTTTCTTAGAAATTATCAGTTAAATTGAGAGATTTCAGACATACGAGCTGTTCTGAACCCGATGAGATAAACTCGGGATATCTTCTCAATTAAACTATAGTTTCGTCCCGATTATTTCGACCAGACAATTATCGGAAGGAAGCTATAATTTCTACAAAATCCATATTTTATAGATTTTAATATATGGGTTACTTTCAATTAAAGCTAGTGCTTGGATTAAATATAAATTGTATTTGTGCACTGGGTTAGAATAGGAATATGGTGACCTAGGGTTCCTTGACCTAACCTAGGGTTAGGAACCCTAGCATCACAGCATGGCTAAGATCTTGATGAGATCCAATGGTGGGATTAATTCACCATGTGCAAGTTGACTTGTAAGAAGGAAACTTCCATGAACCTTCTAAGAAAGCTTCCAAGAAGTTTCTCCCTTGAAAGTGATGGCTTCATCCCATCCACCCATCTTCCACTCACACCACCTCCCCCCATCCCCACCCTACATCCCATCCGGCCCAAACCCAACCCTAGCTCCCATTCTTTATAAAACCCCCCACTTCCACTCCCATTCTTTCACTTGTTCACCATTATTCTTGTTTCAAAAAAAAAGGAGGAGAAAGAGAAGGAGAAGAAGGAAGGTGGAACCTTTTAGTAGGAAATTGTCGTAAGGTGGAGAAGTGGGAAAATTGAGGAGGCCAAGTTATACAAGTGCAAGGCAAACAAGCAAGCAAGCTAGGAGAAAAGCTACAAGGAGATTCTTTGCAAAACTTCAAGTGGGTGATCTCTTAAACTTCTTTGTATTTATTTTTTTGTGGTATGAATGGATGTGTAGTAGTGATAGGTATGATTTGTTACCATGTTTGAGTATGAGAAGTGCTAGGAAAAGATAAATTGTATGGTAGAGAACAACTCTTTTGAGTTTTGGTTAAGAAGCATGATTGTAAGGGTATATTGGGGAATTTTTTACACCCAAACGGTTTGGAATCTTGGGCTAAAATTCTGGGGTATTGTTCCTCTATGTATTTAGAGTATCCATGATTTTTTTCATAATTTTTGGATGCATTTTAATAGCCCGAACAGTGGGTTCAAGTCTGGACAGTAAGCAGCCAGAATGGCTGCTGGCTGTGATGATTTTGGGTGTCCTTCCGATTTTGTATCTCGGAAATGACAAAGCATTTTGAGCTGGAAATTTTTGTGGACGCTGTTGTATGTGTCTACAACCATATTCTTAAATTTCGTAATTTTCCGAGGTCGTTTGATGCCCCAAAAAAATAGTAGAATGCGACTGGTCCGTAGGTGTCGGCTGAAGCTGACTGCATTTTGTGCTGAAGTTCAAAAAGCCATAACTTCGTGTACGTTTATCATTTTGCTACGAAATTTTGGGAGTAGCTTGGTGTATGAGTCTATTTGATGAATCTCAAATTTTAGAATTTTTAGAAGTCGTTTGATGAGGTTTCAAAGGTAATTAGTAAGGGGCAGTAAATACCCTGCAGAAAAAGAACAGCTGAAAATCGGGTTATGTTTGAGGAGTCGTAGATCGTTGTGTGAAATGAATTTGAATGTGAATTTTGGACACGATAAAATGGTATATGTGTAGATAGAGAATCTCAAATTTCATGATCGTTGGACTTAGGTTTACTAGTGAATTTTAAAGTAGGGTACGTTCATCCTAGTACGAGTTGTCTAGTTCGTGGAGATAGATATTCCTAGACTTATCTGTTAAGAATTTGGGCGACTGGCCAACTAGAGATTGGCAGTAGGGAATCATAGCCTTCTAACCCAACTAGGATTTTGAAATTCCAGGTTGTAGGTTGGAAGTTATGATTTTCCAAAGTGGGACAAATTTGGCCTTGTCGAGAAAATGTTTACTAGAGAAATAAAACTTTTCCCTTGTCGTGCACTCAATGGAAATTGGTATCTTTTAGAACATTAAGAATTGAATCTGAGGACGTGTCCAAATAGGAAGTTAAAGTAGACAATCCTACCTTCCCATAGGACACGGAATCGAGTAATTTCGATAACTAAGCGAACTCTTATGATATTGGACGAGTGCAGCAAGTGTGAAAAGGAACATACTACTAAGAGTATATAAGGGTTATTGGATGACAAGACGATTGAATTTGAGGAAATAGTCAACTGAAGAGTTATAGACTAGGGTCTTACCCTTCCAGAATGGGAGGTACCAAGCAATTCTGACTTGTGTGCTGGAAATTATGGACATGATGAGTTTAGCAACCTATTGTCTAGACTGACTTCAAGCTTTGAGTTAACCCGGGGACTTGAGTCCCTTAAAAGGAATTGAGGGAATCATCGACTAGGGGATGGCAACGGATCTCCTCACCCTTCTAGGAAATTCTTAGCGTATTGGTTTCCGATGAGTGTAGCTGAGATCACAGCTACTGGTATTTCTTGATTGTTCCATCGGACAATTGATGAGCAACCCTCTGCCTACCGCAATATGGTGATCGTGAGCTATCAGATTTAAAAGATGGGTTTTAGCGTTTCATTCGGAACTTAGGCAAGTTCCTGTGCATGTACTCATGGTGGACATGAGTGAGTTGGGATATAGCTCTGTTGGATTGTATTGGGTGTCTCGATGCCTGAGTCTGTCAATAGTCAAGAATGAATAATTATGTGCGTGCTTACCTTCACTAAATTGTATTACACCATCAGGGCGCCGTTAGACCACTCGCTGAGGGTCACGGGCCGGAATTATTTTGGGTCGCTGACCTATGAAGGTATTGGGAATCAGTGGATGTGATTCCGGGATGGTTATTACCTTGACAGACCAGTCAGGCTCGACTTTATTAATTGACACCGAGTATGATTGAGTAACAACTTGTTTCAGTGAACTGCATTGATTAGTTTTTCTTTTATTGTTTCGCTTGAAGACCGAATTAGTGTTAGGGGTGGTTCCCTATAATCCAACTTGTTCTGAGAGTTATCACTAAGTGGTGATACTGGTTGTCTCTTCCTGTCATTAGGGATACGCACTGCGGTGCGTATCTTGCATTGTTAATTCCTGAAGTACCATGGTAAGAACGGGATGCTGATATCCTGGTGGGTCGGGGGTATTTTAGGACCTCCGAGGTCGTCATGTTCTATGTTGGTGGACACGAACGGATCATAAAGGATCTTGCGCAATGGATATACCGCGGTATATCTGTAAGTTCGTCACAGCTTTCGAGGATGGTTCGACGCAGTAATTATTGGTGACTTCGGGGTAGCGCCCTGCATTATATTCTTTTATTTTATTTTTACCTCCTCAACCATGTCATACTATCAGGAACAGGAAGTAGACCAAATTAGAATGCATTGCATAGCGAGGGTTCTAATCCCTAAACATGGAGACAACGGCTTGATTTGAAAAGTATGTAGTATGGGATGCATACATTTCCAAAGTCTCGCTTGCATTAGACTAAGTACGTTGGCTTGACCTGGGTCACATGTAGTATCGGATGCATGTGCATCCAGAATCTTGCTGACATTAGATTAAGTGCATCTGTTCTATACTCTGTGTTGTTGCATTAGACTCAGGTCATGACATACACGAACACTAGGAAATCAGGATGCACGTTGAATCTTCCACTCAAGATGAAATTGTGAGTATGATAGTTTGAGGATCGCTGTTTCCTTATCAGCATTGCATCAGTAGAATTACTGACGTACCCCACCTTTTAGGTACATGAATATCAGGTCACGAGTATAGGAGAGCCCAAGATCAGCAGGGCATCCAAGTAGTGGCAGTATGCACGTCCACCCTTCAAGCGGGTACAGAATTATCAGGGTCGCGTAGCAGAAGGCTCAAGCCGAGGGGCAAGTCCCAGAGGGGCAGATAGACCACTCAACGGAGTTTCGGCAGTTACCAAGGGATTGCCGATCTGAAAGACAGCCAATGGCTTCACAAGAAATGTTTAAGTATTCTTGTAGTCAGTTGTAATAAAGTATGTAATTTGTATTCCTTGTTCAAGGACAAATTGATATTGTAATTATTATTGTAACAACTCTGATGGCAATAAAAATGTTTAAATTTCCACGTTATTTACTGTGTTGAGATGCATTTGAAGGCAATGATCTTGGTGATGTCACGGATGTCCGATAACGGGAATCCGGGGCGTTACATATTCACCCTTATGCATAGCAAAACACTCACATCTACAATATGATGCATAAAATTTCTCCGCTTCATCTGAAATATGAAACGTCATACCCATCTTCGGTTTTGGGTGCTCGTCAACTTACGGCCGAAATTCACCCCTTTTTTGTGCACGAACAAATTTTTCTCCGGCAACAAAACTTTCTTCAACACTGTCCATATCTAACATTAAAAATAATAGAACAATTATCAACACAGGTAATCATATAGACCTAATTACACTATTTGCATATATAAATACACAAGACAATATACACAAATACAAACTTGGAATTCCGAAACTTTGCAAGTGGATCGAGCTCACCTAAGACAAGCCAATGCAACTTGTAGAAGTTAGTTTCGACTCACGATTTGTGAGATTAGGCCATGTATGGCTTTATTCTAGTTTATGTTGACCAAAAGCGGTACACGGTTCACTCTCGCAAACCGTGAGTCGAAACTCACTTCTACAAGTTGCGTTGTCTTGTGTTACGTGAGTCCAACCTACTCGCAAAGTTTCATAATTTTCAGAAGTAGTTTGTAGGATTTTCTAATCTAACCGTACTAAAAAAATTCTTAGTTTAGTTGTTTTTGTTCGAGAAACGTGAGAAAACTACACAAACGGCATCAAAAGGTTCAAAAACTTTGCAAGTTGGTCGAATTCACGTAACACAAGGCAACGCAACATGTACAAATGCGTTTCGACTCACGGTTTGCGAGTACCGCATTATTTTAGTTTTTGTCCACCAAAAACAATACACGACCGTATTTCTCAAACCACGAGTCGAAAATTACTTCTACAAGTTGCGGTGACTTGTATAGTGGGAGTCCGACCTACCTGCAAAGTTTGGAATTTTTTGGATAGTTTATGTGGTTTTACTAATATCGAACAATTGAAAATACGAATAAATATACATTTTGAGCAAACAACTACAACTACAACTACGACTAAAATTTCAACATCTAAAATCATCAAAATACTACATACAAACTACTACATCTACAAAATTATTTGGCAAATTTTATCAATTCAAGTAATTAGAAAGAGACAAAAAAACTAGAAAAACATTACAAATACAACTGCAAAGCCACTTGTAGAAGTCATTACCTTACACTATTGCGAATTTCCCCAAAGTAGGTGTTGTCGCCGAACTAGGATTCCGATTTGCGTTCGAAGATTGGAGGAGTTGTTTCGAAGATAAGAGAGATTGGGAGTGAGAGAGAGTGTGGGAATGGAGGAGCAGCAGGAATGGACGGAAGAGGGGGAGGAGTTTGGGTGTGGGTTAGGGTTAGGATATTTTGGGTTGGGGGAGGTGCTTCAGAAGAGAGAGAGTGCCAACGGGGGAACGATGTTGAGTGATAGAGAGTAAAGTGAGAGGGGAGCGGTTTCGGTGGGGATTGGATTTTGATCGGGAAGCAAGATAGAGTAAGGAGAGAGTGAGAGAGAAAGAAGATAAACTTTTAAAAAAATATATCCACTTTGCCTTAGACCGTCGTTGGCAACGACGGTCCAAGGCAAAAAATTCACAAAAAAAAACCATAATCGATCTGAGCCATTGGATCTAGATCCAACGGCACATATCGCCGTTCGCAACGGGTCAGTGCAAATAGATCCATTTGCAATGGATGAATATATATATATATATATATATATATATATATATATATATAAGGAATGCTCCATTGCAAACACTATTGTATTGTGCAAATGGCGTGCAAACCACCTAAGTCACTGTTTGAAACAACGGGTTAGGTACGGCGTGTAAACCACCTAAGCCGTTGTTTGAAACAACGGCCATTGTTTCCAACAATGGACTAGGTGGTTTGCATGCCCGTTTGCACGGAGCACGTTTGCAATGGAGCATTTATATATATATATATATATATATATATATATATATATATATATATATATATATATATATATATATATAGCTGTGTGGTGCGAACGCCGACTGTTTGCACACGCGTGCAAACAGCCATCCTAGCCATCGTATCGACAATCCAAACCATTTGCATAGTTTAGAACGACCAAATTAGTCCAAAATTTATAGAATCAAGTCATTTGAAATTCATATGTCCATCCATCATATCATTACAAAAAACAATGATACTCAGCCTCACAATTTTGTAACATCTCAATGCGTGGACAAACAAATCTCAAAATAACTTGATTTTTCACAATTTGAGTATTATGACATGTAGATCAATGTGAATGGTTCGGATCGTCGATATGATGGCCAGGATGGCCGTTTGCACGCATTTGCAAACGGTGGCATTTACAATGGAACATCTCCCATAAATATATATCTATATAATAAAACACAAAGAAAGCTATCAAGTGGCTCCCCTTCAATTAAAACTAAATCAATGTCTCAGATTCAACCCCCCCTCCCCCAAAAAAACATATTTTTCCTCCAAAAGTTTTCCCCCAAAATTAAAAAAGCTCATTACTTTATTACTCTCTCTCATCTTTTCACTTTTTCATATTTCTCTCTCTCTCTCTCTCACATTCTCTCTCAATTTTACTTAGAAATTTAGATTTTCAGATTTCAGGTTTGTAAGTTTTCATTTTTTTTATAATTTTTTTATTGCTCATGTTACTTTGAAAATATCAAATATCTCCTCAACAGTTAAATTTCTTTATTTTCCACCCTCAAAATTCTAAGTAGTTGGATTTTACACCCTCATTTATAATTATTTTTCAACATATACTAATGGAAATATGGACTTTTATTTACAACTAATTATTGTCATACTATTCAAACTTGAGCTATATAATTGTTGTTTTACTGTTTATAAGACTTTTCGTATGCTGTATCAATTCGAAGACGTGCCGTAGGCACGTACCCACGGGCAAATCTAGTATATATATATATATATATATATATATATATATAGAGAGAGAGAGAGAGAGAGTAGCGATCGGGTGAGAACGGTTTTCACGATAAGCTTCGTGAGAACTCCATGTCCATCCATCCTGTGGATGATCAAGCCGTTCACATTGTTTAACATGACCAAGTTAGTCTAGAAATATAAAACCAAGTCATTTGAGATTCATTTGTCCATGCATCATGTCATTATAAAAAACAACGATTTTTCAGCCATACAAATTGTAACACTTCAATGCATGGAAAAATGAATCTCAAACTACTTGATTTCTTATCCACAAACTAATTTAGTCATGTAGATCAAAATAAACGGTTCAGATCTTTCAACTAATGTCCCAAACAAAAATTCTCACGTGGTTCTCACCAAAAGAGTTCTCACTCAATGATGGCTCTCTCTCTCTCTCTATCTATCTATATATATATATATATATATATATATATATATATAAGCAAACTACAAATCACACATTGCTCAATAAGTTCCAAACTTTACAATAGTATACAATGGCTAATAAGGAAGGTGAAGTCACCTTTTAGATCTCAGATTTGGAGACATGGTCATCCCAAGAGGAAAGGAAAATACTTCAATAACAGGTCTAAACAGGTCGGTTCCAAAACGTGTAAAACAAATCACCCATTTCCACTTTTAAACGTGTCAAAAAGCCAAGCTTAAGCATTTTGTAACGGTTTTGCACAAATCTTGATGCTTTAGTGCGCTTTTCAACATTTTCCAACACGCTTTTCGAGACAACCGCTTTGCTTACATGTTTGGGTAGAATTGAGCGTTGCTCCAATGCTTAACACTTATGCGATGCTTTTTAGCGCTTTAGAAAACCATGATTTTATATATGTACACTGTGCATAACAATCTTTAAACTCCAGCATTTATTATTCAAATTAAATATTAAATATATATGGTAACTTGTATTTAAGGTGATATCTTAACTTATCCAAGTGGTTGCCTGGTTGGCCTAAATTCACATGTTATGTGATTACAGAATGAACTCCAGTGATCATGATGATCCTCATGTCCCAAGATGCTTGTGTAAAAAAAACAAAATCTTTTTATTTTGCTTAAAAACGGTGTTACTTCAACTAAAATAAATCAGCACTGCAAGAAACATACACCTCCTTAGTAAATTGTATACTATGTTTGGTTGAAAATTATTAGTTGGACAAGTTGGTCCAAATACTAGAATAAAACACATAGACTATGCACAGCAAACAAAAGGAAGGTGTGCATATATAAATACCTGAAAACCTTTACCCCGAGTAATACCAATGACATCCACATACTGGCCAGGAACAAAATGGCGTACTGTGATGGGAGTTCCAACAGGAAGAAGAGCATCTTCTGTTACCGGGAACTCTTTCAGCTTCCTCTTTAGAGGTACCCCTTGAGCTCTAAAGTGTCCCACCTCGGGTTTCCTCAGATGCTTCTCCTTCTTTTGCCCAGCCCCAATCTGACTAGCACCAAATGACATACATCAAAACCTAACTCAGATCCAAACCCCAGAGTTTCGATTCAATTAAAATCACATAGAAAAAAAATAACTAGGAAGGATATTTAATAGCATCAATAAAACTTAAAAAGAACTCAATCTCACAGACAAATTATAAAATTAAAAATTTTCAAAAAAAACTTGGAACTTCAAGACATCATTATCATCATCTAAGAGCCTTTTTCTCAACAATGTGTTCAGCTAATGAAACATTTGAAATAACAATTTACACATCATATCGACTTAACATCAGCTCACTCTTAATTTGTATCAAATTCCTGTCAGAAGAGATTATGGACAAAAGAAGTGCTTTTATAATCCTAAAGACCGAACGAGCCCCTCAAATTCTTCGAGAACAGAATGTTGTTTAAAACCTTTTTTTAATATTAAAAAAAAAACTTAAACCAAAAAATAATTAGTTCATCTCTATAAGCACATCGGAATCCTCAATTCTATTACCACCAAGTGATGTGGAGCAGTGATTTGCTTCTGCCTAGGAGCACCCCATGAATCCCCTTAATAAATTTAATATTTTTTTGCCATACTAACATAAAGTTAAAAGTCCATAGTATTTTTAATTGAAAAAATAAATAATTGAATCAAATTAGACATTTCGACAGTAAATTTAATCAGTTTGCTATTATCTATGCTTCAATTTAAAAACTACAATTTCGAAACTTTTTTAAAACAAATATACCTGGAGAGCAACGATCCCTTCTTTTTCTGGGGTTTTGACTTGAGTGACGACATTATCATCCATCCAAAGTATCGTTATCGGACCCTAGCTCCCCACTTGTCCCACAACGCCGTCATCCCACACTTAATGGCGATGGCGCCGGTCCTCACCGATCCATCCGTGATCGGACGGGAGTTTGCTTCGATAACCCTAATACCGTGACCGTCAAGATCGAAATCAGCGGCAGCGGCGGCGGCGGAGAAGGTTCTAGAAGGGTGGAGGAAGAGGGAGAGGGGTTTGGATGGGAGGCGGAGGCGGGAGAAGATGCCTCTGGATGCGGCCGACATGGAGATGGACGGTCGGGATTTGGAGGCAGGGTTTGGCGGCGGAACGGACGGTGGAGAGTGAGGGAGAGGAGAGAGAGGGGGGGGAAGAGAGAGAGAGGGTTTAGGGTTTTAGGGGGAGGATGGTGGATAGAAATGACTACGGTTGGAATATTACATGAATTGCCACTAATGAGTGCTGACGTGGAGGATTTTTATTTTTATTTTTAGGAGAGGTTTATTTATGATGTACTAGGAAGAGCATCCGTTTGCTATGTCCATTGCTAAATATAGCATTTATAAATAGTAATAAAAGGATCACGCTGCAGTCGTCCAAGTCTAAAATAGAAGCGACGGAAGTTCCGTCTTTGTATTTTTTTTATTTTTTATTTTGGTATTTGGAAAAAAAATCAAAAAAATCAAAAAAAATTAAAAACATACCAAACAGATGATGTTCATCCGTTTTGTGTGTTTTTAACTTTTTTTCTTTTTTTTTCTTTTTTTGTTTAAAATTATAAAAAAAAATCAAAAAAAACACACCAAACGGAACACCTTCATCCGTCTAGCGAGTTTTCAGTGATTTTTTTATTTTAAAAAATTTGTTTTCGACCAAGAGACGGAAAATCTTCAACCGTCTCTCAATTTTTTTTTTTTTAAATTCAACCAGATGGCGTATCTTCATCTATCCCTTTCGTCAAACGGATGAACATCGTCTGTCTCCTATATTTAGCAATTGTCTAAAGGCGCTGCTAAGTTTAGCAACCTACTGTTCATTTCTATCCTAAATTTTGAGTTTTTAGCAAAGGACTGTGAGGCATTTTCCTAAACCTATTTCTAAATTTTGAGTTTTTTGCCAACGAGAGTGGATGCTCTAATTACATCGTGCGAGACACGTCTTAATAAATATATTTTTATATAAGTAAAAATTCTGACATAGTCTGACCCTAAATCTGAGACCTCCTTCGTAGTTAGAGCATCCACAATCGTTTGCTCAAAATATGGCAAAATGGCAAATGAAAATAGCAAATTGAGAATTTGCCTGCAACGGTGCTTTGCTATAATTTTGCCAAATTTTTTTTTAAGCGGACGAGACAACATGTCCCATCTCACTTTAATTTTTTAATATTTTTAATCTTAATACTACATCAGTATAAGTAAGTTAGTAATTAGTAGTAATATTAGATTATTAAATTAATATATAGGTAATTAATTAGGATAAAAAGGGACTAATTAGTAAATTAACCCTAAGTATATGTCCCATGGATTCTAGGACGTGACATGTTGTCCCGTCCAAGCCATTTTGGCATGGGACGAGACAACATGTCTCATTTGAGGCATTTTCGGTTTTTTTTTCTTCAGACGGTACAACATGTACCGTCTGATCATTTTTTTTTAAAAAAAAAGGGGTCCGACGAAACAAGTATTCGTCTGATCACATTAAAAAAAAGAAAAAAAAACGAGACGGAACAACATGTTTTGTCCCCTATATTTTGAGAATCACTAGTTCGTTTCTCAAATATGAGAAGCGACTGTAGCGATTTATCCAAAATATGGTAAAATAGCAAACGACTGCAGGAGTTCGTTTATCAAAAAATGAGAAATTGGCAAATATAGCAAACGACTGTGGATGCTCTTATGCATGCCCGATAAACATAAGTTGGTATGTTTACAAGCGACAAGTCCAAGTCTTTCATTACTAGTAATTTACACGTGCGATGCACGTCTTAATAAATATATTTTTTAAAAATAAAAATTCAGACGTAGTCTCGGTTTGAAGTTTGAACCTACGACCTTATTTATAATAGATATGCACGTGCATTGCACGCGTTGATAAATTTACAAATGACACTAAGGCCTTCTCCCATTATAATATTACTAGTTTAATGCACGTGCGATGCACGAATACAAAAAGTATAGTCATTAAATTAAATAAAATGCTCATAAGAAAAGATATAGTAAATCATCCTTCTTGATGTTCTAATGGGCACATAGCTTCCAGGCTCCTACTGTTACCCACACTCTTAAACTAATTCTATGGCCATTTGTGCATATCAATTCCATCCACACTTGAACCATGAAAAAATAACTATTAAGTTGCTAACTATATGGACTAATTCTATTATATAGAATTACCAATTAATGGGAAAAAAAAAATGGCAATTCAATATTTTTCTCAAACCTGTGTGAAATAACCAAAACAATAAAAAATAATATTCATATAACAGTCCAACATTGTACTTTTGCCGCTCCTCATCCTCTCCATTATGAAAAAACCAAAAGAAGAGAAAAAAGAACCCCAAGCATTTTGCAATTTTTGATGATGAATTCAAAATAAAAATAAAAACCAGTTTTAAAACTTATTTGGATTGCTGAACTCCATTGGGTCACTGCTGATTCGAGGAGGAGTTGAAAAATCTCATCTCCCCTTTTTTTTAAGTCCTCGAAAACATAATTAAACATAAAATATACAATTAACTCAGTTACCCATCAAAGCTCAAATTTTTACTCAACTATATCCAAACCTAAAAAAGATTGCAACTTTACAATAACTATCTCAAAAATAGTAAAAAACTCAACAAACAAATACATGTCGTTGGCATTAACATATCACTCTAATTATTATTTTTTGAAACTGTAATTTTGAAATTATTTATATCAACAAACATAGTTATCCAACCAAGCTCAAATGTTTACTCAATCAACCATATTCAAACCTAGAAAAGATTCCAAGTTTCCAACAACCACCTCCAAAACCCTTAAATCACAATAAGGGAATTAAGAACATAATCTACAGTTAACTCAATTACCAAACCAAGTTCAAAACTTTACTGAATCAACAGATTCCAACTTTAGAACCACCACCCTGAAAGTCCTAATATTGAACATGAAAGTTACCTTGAGTGACGGCGTGGCGTAGTGACGGTGGGTGGCGTAGCGACGTCGCAGTGTTGAGTGGTGCATGGGTCCTGTAACTTCTTATGCTTGGTTTATAATGGTTTTTTATGAGGTTTCAGTGTGCTATTAGATTGGGGTGTGCATTGACATGCTGCTCAGGTGCTCGGTTGATTTGGGTAATATTCTCCTCAGTATGAAGTTTTTGATCATATTTTTGTTGTGAAGGAAGATACAAAGTGGGAGATGATGGCAGCTGATCCCGTATTTTATTTTGTAGTCTATGCCTCCAAGTCAATACAAAGTGGGAACACATGCCCAGAAAAAATTAACAAAGTTTCCAATACAATACTTTTGTAATGTTTGTTTTCAGTTTCTTTACAAAGTTTCCATTGTTATCTGCTTAAGCTGGTATCCAGCTTCTTATTAGCATTGTTAACATTGTTATCTTACACTTTATATAATCTTCTTAGCATGGTTCAGAATGATTCAGGTTTCAGGTTTCCTTATTGTTCAGCATGGGCCTCAGTCTGCAAATGTTTGGTTAAGCAAATTTCAACTTTGGTTATCTTTTTCCTTTTCCTCCTATGGTTAATGTAGCAAGTTTCTGCTGTACAATTTATTCTTCCTTAAATATTTTTGAATTTTAATGCAGCAAGTTTCTCATATTGTTTCTTTGTTTATAGATCTGCCTGCTCTATAGTTTTTAAATCAAGGAGTTAAGAAGCAACAGCAGCAGCTCCAGGCAGCATGCAGTGACTGTAGGCAACAAATAGGAGATTTAACAGCATGCTTGTTTGTAATGATTGCTGACAACAAATTGTAGAACTTATTTTCATAATATATGTATCGATCCCATGCCATTAATGATAGTTTATATGGGATTGTTGAACAATGTAAACAAAAGTAATGAAGTAAGCTTGCTTTGTTGAATAAATTGGTTGAGTATAGTTGAATGGGATTGTTTTTATTTTGAATATGTAGTGCTTATTTTTCTGAATAAATTGTTTGGCTCAGTCTTTAGAAATTTTCTTTGATATAATCTTTTCAAAAACTGCAGCCTACAGGTTGAGCAGAATCAGTTTATCCAAATAGTTATAGTTATTCAAACACTGCACGCAATCCAAGAAATCCAAATACTGCTCACATCCAAAAAAAAACAGCAAAACAAACTAAAAAATACTCTTCAGTTATTACCGAAGTACTGCAATTACCAAAAGAGGCAGTGATAACATCAAAACACTTATCCAAATTGCATAACTTATACATGAACTGGGATTAGTTGCTTCACAAAAACCTCACTTATTATACTATGTTCATACAAGATTTTCTTTTAATTTTGTACTCTAACGTGACGAATCAATCTTGGAGATGATGGCGTCTGATTTGTGCTCCATTCACATGCTGCTCAAGTTTCTTGTTCCAATACTTGTACAACATTGCAATCTAACTGCAACAATTAAAAAAATGTCAGCAAATGATGAATGCAAATTGATTTTAAAAAATGTCACAAATATATTTGAACAGCTTTTAAGCTCTCCTTTTCAGAAAAACAGCTTTCAGAATATAGTTTTCAGCTAGAAATATAACCGAACAGCTTTTAAGCTCTCCTTTTCAGAAAAACAGCTTTCAGAATACAGTTTTCAGCTAGAAATATAACCGAACAGCTTTTAAGCTCTCTTTTTCAGAAAAACAGCTTTCAGAATACAGTTTTCAGCTAGAAATATAACCGAACAGCATTTAAGCTCTCTTTTTCAGAAAAACAGCTTTCAGAATACAGTTTTCAGCTATAAATATAACCGAACAGCTTTTAAGCTCTCTTTTTCAGAAAAACAGCTTTCAGAATACAGTTTTCAGCTAGAAATATAAACGAACAGCTTTTAAGCTCTCTTTTTAAGAAAAACAGCTTTCAGAATACAGATTTCAGCTAGAAATATAACAGAACAGCTTTTAAGCTCTTCTTTTCAGAAAAACAGCTTTCAGAATACAGTTTTCAGCTAGAAATATAACCGAACAGCTTTTAAGCTCTCTTTTTCAGAAAAACGGCTTTCAGAATACAGTTTTCAGCTAGAATTATAACCGAATTATAACCGAACAACTTTTAAGCTCTCTTTTTCAGAAAAACAGCTTTCAGAATACAGTTTTCAGCTAGAAATATAACCGAACAGCTTTTAAGCTCTCTTTTTCAGAAAAACAGCTTTTAGAATACAGTTTTCAGCTAGAAATATAACAGAACAGCTTTTAAGCTCTCTTTTTCAGAAAAACAACTTTCAGATAACAGTTTTCAGCTAGAAATATAACGGAACAGCTTTTAAGTTCTCTTTTTCAGAAAAACAGCTTTCAGAATACAGTTTTCAGCTAGAAATATAACCGAACAGCTTTTAAGCTCTCTTTTTCAGAAAAACAGCTTTCAGAATACAGTTTTCAGCTAGAAATATAACCGAACAGCTTTTAAGCTCTCTTTTTCAGAAAAACAGCTTTCAGAATACAGTTTTTAGCTAGAAATATAACAGAACAGCTTTTAAGCTCTCTTTTTCAGAAAAACAGCTTTCAGATAACAGTTTTCAGCTAGAAATATAACAGAACAGCTTTTAAGCTCTCTTTTTCAGAAAAACAACTTTCAGATAATAGTTTTCAGCTAGAAATATAACGGAACAGCTTTTAAGCTCTCTTTTTCAGAAAAACAGCTTTCAGATAAAAGTTTTCAGCTAGAAATATAACAGAACAGCTTTTAAGCTATCTTTTTCAGAAAAAACAGCTTTCAGAATACAGTTTTCAGAAATAAATATAACCAAACAGCTTTTAAACTCATTTTCAGAAAAACAATTTTCAGAATACAGTTTTCAGAAAACTCTATTCAGAAAACTCTTTTCAAAACAACAAAACAAACGCAGCCTAAATCTTCCTCCTTTTATTATCTCACAAAACTCAACATCTCTCTTGATTGATCCAGTTCTCCTCTCTAACTCCACCTCTCTTCATGCTATCTATGGACTCAAATCTATGCGATGAGGGAGTTTGAATGAGAAGGGATGTCACTATTATACGTGTTCAGGAAAAAAAGATGTAAGTGATTGAAAGGAAGTACGATGCACGTGAAAGGTATTACTTTAAATTTTCTTTTCACAATCTTTCATTGGTATTTTTATTATAAAAAATTGAGATTGATTTCTTAGCTAAACATTGTTATTTTTACGCTAAATTCTAATTGAGCTCTAAATTAATTTTTAATAAGGAACTTGACAATCCTAAGAACTAACTGAATCTAATAAACGAATTGATGTGTGTTTCTTCTTATAATGTTTTCATTTGTGGATAAAGTATGAACATGTATTCTCCACGATGGTATTTAAGGTTGAAATAGTTGTGAAGAATGTGTAACGCCCCGAATTCCAAAATACGGTAATTCGTAGCACAACAGGATCTTTACTTCATTTCGTACAATTTTACAAGGAATTTAAAAACTTTTCTTTGTACAACACGGTTCATTTTACATCACCGCAGTGGAAAAATAAAGATTACAATATAACACATATACAATTTAAACATCAACATTAAAACAGTCTATAGCTTCAAATTCATCTTTAAGTCTTTACCAATCCAAACCCTGCATTGAACACTGTGGCACGTTAGTTACATACAACTGACGCAATACTATACACGACGATCCTTTCTATGCCATAATATAGCGACTCACTTACTTTATCAACCACACACTTGAATGAAACATAAAGTATAAAAGAGTGACTATCCTAAACAAGTCGGTGTATGATATAACTTATGCCTATGTAGATGTTTACACTAAGATGACACTAATGCACACTTGTTTGGATTCTATGCATCCCATACTACATAGGCCCGAGGGCAAGCACCTATTTAATCCACATTAAAGGGTTGAATCTCTCGCCATGAGTTACTACTACAGTGACTAAGGTAAGGTTTATATATTTTGTGAGTATTAAGCCCACGCCCTGATAATTCCGGAGACGAATCCCACACTGCCGATGAGCTAGGGACTAGTCCCAATCACACCTCGATAATTTCGGAGAAACCATCTCACACAGCAAGCTATGGCACATCAATAGTCCCAAAACACCTTATGATCGTCGCCTCAATCCCGATAATTCCGAAGATGAATTCCACACCGCCGATGAGCCGGGGACAGCTCCCAATTACACCTCGATAATTCTGGAAAAATCATCTTACACAGCAGACCAACTGAGGCCCCCATACCCATGTTTGCCCATACTTCATCAAGTCTCCCCCTTAAACCTGTCCTTAAGTTTTAGTTTTAGAAGAATCATCACAACCTAGAGCTAGCTTACCCTACCGGACATAAACCAACACGAGAGACACTAAGCCCAAACTGGCTACTTCTCAAGAGATACTCAACCCACACTGGTTAGTTCTCATATTTCATTAATCATAAATGTCGGTTTCTAAGGGTCTCGCCTAGCCTCTATATTCCAACAACCATATCATTCGAGAGATCAATTAGGTTATATCTAACCTCAACATATACATCTTTATCATCATTTATTCTTTATCACTTTTGAATTCTTATTCATTAACCTTCTTTTAATCAATCTCTTGCCAAGACATTTCATCTCTTATATTCACATTTTATATCAATTTCAAAATCAAACTTCTTATAAAGAATACTCTTTAATTGATCAATCAACTAATCACTTTCAAGATACTAGATTTACACAATCTTTTCTCACACTAGACTTCAATCTTATTAAATTTCTTCGATTAAAATCATCACTTCTTAATACACAATTTACTTAACAATTCATTACTAATTTTCCTCATTCTCAACTCCAACTTTGATTTTTATAATCAATTCATGAAAATCTTTAATTCTATATATTTCATTTATTTTTAAATTGAATTCAACTCAATAAATAGATAGAAAATGACTTTAAAACTCCCAAATATGAAAAAAAACCAGTGAAAAATATTTTCAGACGTTCCCATAATATTTTAAAATATTTATATAATTTAATCTTAATTTTTTAAACCCAAAAAAACAATATTTTGTGTGCACAAGAGGTACTCTCAAGAGATACTCAACCCACACTGATTAATTCTCATATTTCATTAATCTTAAATGTTGGTTTCTAAGGGACTCGCCTAGCCTCTAGATTCCAACAACCATCTCATTCTAGAGATCAATTAGGTCATATCTACCTTCAACATATACATCTTTATCATCATTTATTCTTTATCAATTTTGAATTCTTATTCATTAACCTTCTTTTATTCAATCTCTTGCCAAGATATTTCATCTCTTATATTCACATTCTATATCAATTTTCAAATCAAATTTCTCATAAAGAATACTCTTTAATTGATCAA
Source organism: Hemerocallis citrina (assembly GCA_017893485.1). NCBI lineage: Eukaryota > Viridiplantae > Streptophyta > Magnoliopsida > Asparagales > Asphodelaceae > Hemerocallis > Hemerocallis citrina. The sequence continues at coordinate 136,631,561 of CM030365.1, forward strand.
TCAACTAATCACTTTCAAGATACTAGATTTACACAATCTTTTCTCACACTAGACTTCAATCTTATTAAATTTCTTCAATTAAAATCATAACTTTTTAATACACATTTTAATTAACAATTCATTACTAATTTTCCTCATTCTCAACTCCAACTTTGATTTTTATAATCAATTCATGAACATCTTTAATTCTATATATTTCATTTGTTTTCAAATTGAATTCAACTCAATATATAGATAAAAATGACTTTAAAACTCCCAAATATGAACAAAAACAGAGAGAAATATTTTTAGATATTCTCATAATATTTTCAAATGTTCCCAACTGAGGCCCCCATGCCAATGTTTGCCCATACTTCATCACGTCTCCCCTTAGTGTCTATCCTTAAGATTTAGTTTTAGAAGAATCATCACAACCTAGAACTAGCTTACTCTACCGGACTTAAACCAACACGAGAGACACTCAGCCCAAACTGGCTACTTCTCAAGAGATACTCAACCCATACTGGTTAGTTATCATATTTCATTAATCACAAATGCTGGTTTCTAAGGGTCTCGCCTAGCCTCTAGATTCCAACAACCATCTCATTCTAGAGATCAATTAGATTATATCTAACCTCAACATATACATCTTTATCATCATTTATTCTTTATCACTTTTGAATTCTTATTCATTAACCTTCTTTTATTCAATCTCTTGCCAAGACATTTAATCTCTTATATTCACTTTCTATATCAATTTCCAAATCAAATTTCTCATAAAGAATACTCTTTAATTGATCAATCAACTAATCACTTTCAAGATACTAGATTTACACAATTTTTTCTCACACTAGACTTCAATCTTATTAAATTTCTTCGATTAAAATCATCACTTTTTAATACACAATTCTTAACAATTCATTACTAATTATCCTCATTCTCAACTCCAATTTTGATTTTTATAATCAATTCATGAAAATCTTTAATTCTATATATTTCATTTATTTTCAAATTGAATTCAAATCAATATATAGATGAAAAATGACTTTAAAACTCCCAAATATGAACAAAAATAGTGAGAAATAATTTCAGATGTTCCCATAATAATTTAAAATATTTATATAATTTTTTCTGAATTTTTAACCTAAAACCCCCAAAAATTCAAAAACAACATTTTTGTGTGTGTGCACAAGAGGTATTCTCAAGAGATACTCAACCCACACTAGTTAGTTCTCATATTTCATTAATCATAAATGCCAGTTTATAAGGGTCTCGCCTAGCCTCTAAATTCCAACAACTATCTCATTCTACAGATCAATTAGGCTATATCTAACCTCAACATTTACATCATTTATTCTTTATCACTTTTGGATTCTTATTCATTAACCTTCTTTTATTCAATCTCTTGCCAAGACATTTCATGTCTTATATTCACATTCTATATCAATTTCCAAATCATATTTCTCATAAAGAATACTCTTTAATTGATCAATCAACTAATCACTTTCAAGATACTAGATTTACACAATCTTTTCTTTCACTAGACTTCAATCTAATTAAATTTCTTCAATTAAAATCATAACTTTTTAATACACATTTTAATTTACAATTCATTACTAATTTTTCTCATTCTCAACTCCAACTTTGATTTTTATAATCAATTCATGAACATCTTTAATTCTATATATTTCCTTTATTTTCAAATTTAATTCAACTCTATATGTAGATGAAAAATGACTTTAAAACTCCCAAATATGAACTAAAATAGTGATATATATTTTCAAATGTTCCCATAATATTTTAACATATTTAAATAATTTTTTCTTAAATTTTGAAACCCAAGAGACCCCAAAAATACAAAAAAAATATTTTTTTTTGTGCACAAGAAGTTTCGAACCCGAGATCCCCAACCAAACCCAAGTGCACCACGTGGCAATGCGTGGTGCTTCGGCGCCGACGCTAGCCACTAAGGCCAAGCGGGTCTTTCGTTTATAAAGTAGTTAATAACCTTAACTACCTGCTTTCGAGTAAATCACATTTTTCACTCTTTCAACAATCTTTAGTTTCTATTTCTTTCCCCCAAAATTAATACTATAAAAATAGAGTTATAAACTTCCAGAATCTCTCTTTTACCTATTTTATTCATAATTAAGATGAATTATCCCCACTTTATGTACATATTTATTTTTAGAAACACATAAACATATTATTTGATTCATTAACAAAACTACCTCTTTTCCTTCGAATTAATACCACTATTTTGTATCTATAACCTCCAAAATTAAAATCTTACTGACTTTATTCATATTATTGAAGAATTAACTTCAATTTCCCCAAATTAATCATTTCTTTCTCTTCAGGGAATTACAAACTCAAAAATACAACAAGATAATTGTTCTACCAACATTAATGCATCTTTTCTTTTGTTCTATTTTAACCATTTCCTTCTCCAAAATGTTATCCTTAATTTTTCTTTACTATTTATCCGCATTTCATACACATTTTCAAATTTGTAAGAGACACAAAATTTCATGCAATTTAATCTAATTGATTGTTTGTGCCTAACAATTCTACACATGTCTTTAATTAATTTTTCTCAATCATAATCTACCAATTAAATTATGTAACTTCTCATTAACATACAATGTATCCTACAATATTCTACCATTAGAAACCTTTATCACCACAACATGCATCAAATTAACTAGTAAAACTTCATTAAACTAGCAAAACATTTCACAAAACACATAAACATGATTTCTAGATTATTTAGAAAGTAAGAATAGACACCCACCTCTTATATCGCAAAATGTAGAAAATCTCCTACAAAGAATGCTCCTAGCTCCACACAAATTGGCTCCTCTTCTCCTCCTAGAAAAACCGCAAGCTCCAAGGGCTCAAGCACAAGCATCCGGCCTCCTCACTTCCTCTCTTTCTTTTTTCTCTCTTTTGATTTGATTTATTTTTTGCATTCAACATACAATAGGGGGGGTTTATATAGGGGTTTTGTGTGGTTAAGATTGACTCCCACTACTCTAGTAATCACCCCACTCTCCATCTCTCTTTACTAATGGTCGGCCACCCCTTGTAGCACAAGCACGTGCACATGTTGTACACATGCACACCTTCTCATTTTATTTATTAATTTTTTTTTGTTATACCTAGGTGCTTGTTACATGACAAGTATAGGAAAGTGTACAAAAATAAATATATAAATTTATTTGTGGGCTTTTTATTATTTATTCTTTCCCTAGCGGGCTTAAATTAATCTTTTAGGCTTATGAATTTTAATTAAGAATGAATAATAAAATGAGACAAGAATAAATAAGATGAAATTTGTGCATAACTTAGGAATTTTTTTTTTTAAAAATGAAATAAAATTGTACGTGCTTTGCACGTGCAAAAATGAAAGATGCATTTTATTTTTAAAATTTCTCTGAGATGTTACGACACTCCCTCCTTAGAATAGTTCCGTCCTCGGAAATACACTTAAAGAGTGAGAAAACAAAAGAAAGAAAAAACAAAAGAAAGAAAATTTACAGACTTAATTAAAAAGTTCAGGGTGATCTCTCAACACCCTCTCCTCAGATTTCCAGGTGGCCTCTTCAACTTGTTGATTTCTCCATACAATTTTGACCATTGTTATAGTCTTATTTCTCAAGACTTTCTCCCGTTGATTCACAATCTTAACTGGACGCTCAGTGTAGCTCAAATCCAACTGCAGACCCTCTGGCATTTCGGAAAAATGATGACTCGGATTCGGAATATAACCTCGTAACATAGACACATAGAAAACATTGTGTACTTGGGCTAACTCTTCCGGTAGTTCTAACCGATATGTCGTTTTCTCAATTCTCTTCAATATCTTATAAGGACCTATGTATCTCGGGGCTAATTTTCCTCTTTTTCCAAACCAAATCACTCCCTTGGTTGAAGACACTTTCGAGAAAACAAATTCACCTTCCTCGAACTCTATATCTCTCTTTTGGTTGTCACCATAACTTTTCTGCTTGCTTTGTGCGTCAATTAACCCCTTCCTGATCAACTCGATCTTTTCTGAAGTCTGTTGCACAATTTCTGGCCATACATCTGTCGCTCTCCCACTTCATACCAGCACACTGGTGTTCTGCACTTTCTTCCATATAGAGCTTCATACGGCGCCATACCGATACTAGCCTGAAAACTGTTGTTGTAGGCGAATTCTACTAGAGCTAAATGCCTCTCCCAACTGCCTCCAAAGTCCAACACACAACACCTTAACATATCTTCCAGTATCCGGTTGACCCTCTCAGGCTGCCCATCAGTTTGAGGATGGAAGGCAAACTGAAATCGGTCTTCGTCCCCAAAGTTGCCTGAAGACTTTTCCAGAAATGCTAGGTGAATCGTGCATCTCGATCAGATACAATAGATAAAAGAACTCCATGTAGCCTCACGATCTTCCCAACATACAACTCAGCCAACCTCTCTATAGACCAAGTGAGCTTCATTGCCAAAAAGTGAGCCGATTTGGTGAGTCCAGTAATAAAGTCCAAGCTGATGTTATCCCATTTTCACTCCGGAATGGGTAACGGCTGCAACAAACCCTCAAATTTCTGATTCTCGACCTTGATCTATTGACAAAATGCACATCTAGTGACAAACTTAGCCACATCCCGCTTCATTCCTGACCACCAGAAACACTGCTTGATGTCCTTGTACATCTTGGTACTCCGTGGATGTACAGATAACAGAGTGGCGTGTGCTTTCTGTAGAATACTTTCCTTGAGTTCTACTTGATTCGGTACACACAATCGCTCTCCAAACCACAGTACTTCATCTTTCACTTGGAATTCTACCAACTTGTCGGTGCCAACTTGCTCTTTCATCCCTTGGATCTCCGGATCGATCTTCTGACTTTCAATAATCCTTTCTCTCAATGTAGGCTGAAGTCTTAACTAAGCTAAGGACGCCCCCAATCCTTGCAACACCACCTCGATTTTAGGTCGATTGAGTTCCTCTGCCAACTCCTCTTGAGTCGTGATCAAACGGGACAAGCTGCACTTCCGGCTGAGCGCATCAGCCACCACATTAGCCTTGCCAGGATGGTACATTATTTCAGGACGGATATCCTCCAATACTTCCAACCATCTCCAATGCCTCAAGTTGAGATCCTTCTGCTCTAGATGTATTTCATACTTTTGTGATCCGTGTACATATTGACTTTTTCTCTGTACACGTAGTGCCTCCACTGCTTTAATGCAAAGATGATTGCTGCCAACTCTAGATTATGGGTTGGATAATTCTTCTCATGCGGTCTCAGTTGTCTAGACCCATAAGCTATTACCTTCCTTTCTTGCATCAGCACGCAGCCCAGTCCACGATGGGAAGCATTGCTGTAGACATCATAGTCAACTTCTTGGTAAAGCTAGTATGAGAGTGGTAGTCAACATCTCCTTCAACTCCTGAAAGCTAGCCTCGCACTGTTCTGTCCATTTAAAACTCATGTTCTTTCTTGTAAGCCCCGTGAGTGGCACAGCTATCTGGGCGTAGCCCTGAATGAATCTTCGATAGTAGCCAGTTAAACCTAAAAAGTTTCTGATTTCTTTCACTTTAGTTAGTCTTGCCTAATCCCTTACTGCATCAATCTTTTACAGATCAGTGGCCACTCCCTCCTTAGAGAGGATGTGACCCAGGTAGGCGACTTCGGTTTTCCACAAGTCACACTTAGACAACTTCGCATATAGCTTTTGTTCCTGTAGCGTCTTCAGTACCTCTGCTAGGTGCCCAATATGCTCTTCTTCTGTCTTGGAGTAGACCAAAATGTCATCGATGAACACTACGACGAAAGAATCGATAGACGGTCGCAGAACTCTGTTCATCATGTCCATAAAGATAGCAGGTATATTTGTCACTCCGAACGGCATGACTAAGAACTCATAGTAACCATGTCGAGTTCTAAACGTCGTCTTGTGCACATCCTCTTCCTTCAATCAGATCTGATGATAACCCGATCGTAGATCTATCTTAAGAAAACAACTGCTACTTGTAGATGATCGAATAGATCATCGATTTGAGGAATTAGATATTTATTCTGCACTGTCACCTTGTTCAATTCTCTGTAATCGATGCACACCCTCATCATCCCATCCTTCTTCTTCACCAATAGAACTAGCGCTCCCCAAGGTGATGCACTTGGTCTGATAAATCCTTTGCCCAACAGCCCTTCAATTTTCTTCTTGATCTCATCTTGTACCACTGGCACCATTCTGTTTGGTGCCTTAGAAATTGGTGCACTCCATGGCTGAAGGTAAATGCTGAACTCTACATCCTGATGGGTGGAAGCCTGGGTAGATCTTCCAAGAACACTATTGGATAGTTTCGGACCACGAGAATCTGCTGGACCTCTTCAGGAACCTTCTTCTTGATCAAAACTGATACCAACTGTTTGAAGTTCCTTTTCCCTTGAAATGTAACTGTTGTTCCTCCTGGAGCTTTCACCGTAACTTCCTTGCTTTGCACTCGATACTGGCACTGTAGAACGACATCCAGTCTATGCCAATGATTATATCGACCCCCAAGACTATCAACTCAATAAGGTCGATCCCAAAGATACTGCCTCTGATTTTGAGGTCACACCCTTCATAATATTGATCGGTAGTCAATGTTTCTCCTGACGGAGTAGCTACATCTAGAACTTTTCCAGGAAAAATTTTCAGTTCAACTCCCAATATCTTTGCAAATGAAGGTGACACAAATGTATGAGATGATCCAGTATCAAATAAAACAGTTGCTTTCATTCCATTTATGAGAAGTTCCCCTGTTACATATGAATATCTTCATTACATAACACTCCTCAATTACAAGCTAGAAATAAAAGTAATAGACTTCATTCATTTGCTTCCATACCGGTGATGACATTATCTGCATCATCTGCATCAGCTTCAGGAAGAGCGAATACTTGCCCCTGCCGGTATGGCTTCTGTCCCTGCTCTGCCCGCTTTTGTCCTCTCTGCTGAAGTTGTGGGCAGAAGAGTTTGGTATGTCTTTCCTTCCCACAGTTGAAGCAGGTTAGGGGGTTCTGAGGCTTGGGATTCTAAAGCTTTGTGCAAGCAGACCTGAAATGACCAGCTTCCCCACAGTGGTAACAGGTTACACCTGGAGCCCCGTTGCTTGGCCTCCCCATCACAGAAACGACATTTGTCCCAGTTGGTCTGAACCACTGCACTGGGGGCTGTCCCTGAAGCTGTTTGAAGGTGCGGGCCTCTTGCCAGCACTCCAGTTGCTCCTCTTATTCTGTACCGCCTGGTACTGATCCATGTTGGCATCCGTAGTGGCGGCCCTCCTGACCAGCTTATCAAATCTTCGGATACCGAGGGGCATCATTCGAGACCTCAGGATTGGCCTCAATCTCTGTTCAAACTTTCACTCCATTTTGGCCTCATCAAGAACCATCTCTGGTGCATACCTTAAGTGTTGATTGAACTTTATCTTATCCTCTCGCACTGACAGGCTTCCCTGTTGCAGATCCAAGAACTCCATAGCCTTCTTTTCCTGTACATCCATCGAGAAGTATTAGCTATGGAACTTTTCCAGAAATTCCTCCCAAGAGATCTGTACATTTCCCAGGGTCCTCTTCATCGACTGCCACCAGACCCCTGCATCTTTTTCCAGTTGGATAGTAGTCAGCTTCACTTTACTTGCCTCTGGAGTCTCCAGAACTTCAAATACTGTTTCAATTTGTCTGATCAAGTCATCTGCTGCATTTGGATTGTCCTGTCCCTCGAAAACGGGTGGCTTCATTCGTTTGAATGATTTCACCAATCTGATCGCTTCCGAGACTTGTACTGCTGGTCCCACTCTGGTGTTCCCGGTAACATTTGCGAAGGCATTTAGGGTTTTGTATACTCGAGCCAATTCTGTTTCTAGGTCGAGTCCGTACGTTGTTCTCACCACTGGGTCCTTCGCCATTGCTGGTCCTTCGTCCGGCCATTCTGAGTCATAAAACTTTCATTAATCACCATAAATAGCAACAACTTAAATTCTTCTTTCAATAAAACTTTATTCATTTCCAAAGACAGCTTTATACATTCAGAAAATAAACTTGCTCATACATCTAGTACATAACTTCAACATATAAATAGCTTAGATTCTACGGTTCTTCTTGGCTTCTCTGAGCTCTTCCTGTAGTTCATTGATCTCCTTCTTCATCACATCGTACTTCTGATGACATTCCTGCTTTCCCCAACGAGTTTTTTTATCTAGTTGGGTGAAGTATTGGGCATTCCTGTGTCGGAGCTTCTCAAGTTCCCATACTCGGTAACTCATTGCTATGATGCTCTCCATGTCCTTTGCACGCTGTGCTTCCAAGTGGTTTACTCTCCACTTATGGGTAGCCAATTCCATCTGAAGAGATGTAACTATGCAATCTTGGTCATCTCGAATCAGTTCTTCGTTTGAGGATTCATCTGGGGAATCAGGTGGTGGTGGAGTAATCTCCCGGAATTCAGGCAGTTCTTTCTCTATTTCTTTTGGATATTCTTCCTCTATGGGTTCTTCTTCTTCAAAATAGAACCATTCTACTTCATCATCTGGTTCATGAAGATTAGCCATCTTATAGGGAAAAGGAGGAGAAACATCAGTGTATAGAGCAACACAAATGTAAACTACTTACATTTAAATCTCTATAAACTAAACTCACACTCTAATGTTCACCCTAATGTGTCGTCCTTGTAAATTTGTACTACTCATTGAAGTTGGGCTCTGATACCGCTCTATAACACCCCGAATTTCAAAATACAGTAATTCGTAGCACAACAGAATCTTTACTTCATTTCATACAATTTTACAAGGAATTTAAAAACTTTTCTTTGTACAACACTGTCCATTTTACACCACTGCAGCGAAAAAATAAAGATTACAATATAACACATGTACAATTTAAACATCAACATTAAAATAGTATATAGCTTCAAATTCATCTTTAAGTCTTTGCCAATCCAAGCCTTGCATTTAACACTATGGGCACGTTAGTTACATAAAACTGAAGCAATACTATACACGACGATCTTCTCTATGTCATAATATAGCGACTCACTTACTTTTTCAAACACACACTTGAATGCAACATAAAGTGTAAAAGAGTGACTATCCTAAACATGTCGGTGTATGATATGACTTAATGCCTATGTAGATGTTTACACTAAGATGACACTAATGCATACTTGTTCCGATTCTATGCATTCCATACTACATAGGTCTGAGGACAAGCACCTACGTACTCCACATTAAAGGGTTGAATCCCTTGCCATGAGTTACTACTACGGTAACTAAGGTAAGGTTTAGATATTCTTTGAGTAATAAGCCCATGCCCTGATAATTTCGGAGACAAATCCCACACCACCGAAGAGCTGGGGACAACTCCCAACCACAGCTCAATAATTTTGGGGAAACCATCTCACACCGCAAGCTATGACGCTTCAATAGTCCCAAAACACCCCACCCATGAGCGTCGCCTCGATCCCAATAATTCCGAAGATGAATCGCACACCACCGATGAGCTGGGGACAATTCCCAATCACACCTCGATAATTTTGGGGAAATCATCATACACCGCAGACCAACTGAGGCCCCCATACCAATGTTTGCCTATACTTCCTCACGTCACCCCTTAGTGCCTTTCCTTAAGTTCTAGTTTTAGAAGAATCATCACAACCTAGAGCTAGCTTACCCTGCCAGACTTAAACTAACACGAGAGACATCAAGCCCAAACTGGCTACTTTTCAAGAGATACTCAACCCACACTGCTTAGTTCTCATATTTCATTAATCATAAATGCTAGTTTCTAAGGGTCTCGCCTAGCCTCTAGATTTCAACAACCATATCATTTTAGGGAACAATTAGGTTATATCTAACCTCAACAAATACATCTTTATCATCATTTATTCTTTATCACTTTTGAATTCTTATTCATTAACCTTTTATTCAATCTTGCCAAGATATTTCATCTCTTATATTCACATTCTATTTCAATTTCCGAATCAAATTTCTCATAAAGAACACTCTTTAATTGATCAATCAACTAATCACTTTCAATATACTAGATTTACACAGTCTTTTCTCACACTATACTTCAATCTTATTAAATTTCTTCGATTAAAATCATCATTTTTTAATACACAATTTACTTAACAATTCATTACTAATTTTCCTCATTCTCAACTCCAACTTTGATTTTTATAATCAATTCATGAAAATCTTTAATTCTATATATTTCCTTTATTTTCAAATTGAATTCAACTCAATATATAGATGGAAAATGAATTTAAAACTCCCAAATATGAACTAAAATAGTGAGAAATATTTTTAGATGTTCCCATAATATTTTAAAATATTTATATATTTTTTTCTGAATTTTTAAAACCCAAAAAACCCCCAAAAATACCAAAAAACATTTTTTTGTGTACAAGATGTTTTGAACCTGAGACCCAACCAAACCCCGATAGTGCCATGTGGCAGCGCGTGGTGCTTCAGTGCCCACGCTAGCCACTAAGGCCAAGCGAATCTTTCGTTTATAAAGGAGTTATTAACTTTAACTACCAAGCTTTCGGGTAAATCACATTTTTCACTCTTTCAACAAGCTTTAGTTTATATTTCTTTCCCCCAAAATTAATACTATAAAAATAAAGTTATAAACTTCCAGAATCTCTCTTTTACTGATTTTATTCATAATGAAGATGAATTATCCCCACTTTATGTACATATTCATTTTTAGAAACACATAACATATTATTTGATTCATTAACAAAACTACCTCTTTTCCTTCGAATTAATACCACTATTTTATATCTATAACCTCCAAAATTATAATCTTACTGACTTTATTCATATTATTGAAGAATTAACTTCAATTTCCCCAAATTAATCATTTCCTTCTCTTAAGGGAATTACAAACTCAAAAGTACAACTAGATAATTGTTCTATCAACATTAATGCATCTTTTGTTTTGTTCTACTTTAACCATTTCCTTCCCCAAAATATTTTCCTTAATTTTTCTTTACTATTTATCTACATTTCATACACATTTTCAACCAATTTGTAAGAGACAAAATTTCAAGCAATTTAATCAAATTGATTGTTTGTGCCTAACTATTCTACACATGCCTTTAATTAATTTTTCTCAATCATATTCTACCAATTAAATGATGTAACTTCTCATTAACATACAATGTATCCTACAATTTTCTACCAATAGAAACCTTTATCACCACAACATGCATCAAATTAACTAGTAGAACTTCATCAAACTAGCAAAACAATTCACAAAACAGCTAACATGATTTCTACATTATGTAGAAAGTAAGAATGGACACCCACCTTTTATGTTGCAAAATGTAGAAAAACTCCTAGAAAGAATGCACTTGGCTCCACACAAATTGGCTCCTCTTGTCCTCCTAGAAAAACTGCAAGCTCTAAGGGCTCAAGCACAAGAGTCCGGCCTCCTCACTTCCTCTCTTTCTTTTTCTCTCTTTTGATTTGATTTATTTTGTGAATTCAACATACAATAGGGAGGGTTTATATAGTGGTTTTGTATGGTTGAGATTGACTCCCACTACTCTAGTAACCACCCCATTCTCCTCTCTTTACTAATGGTCGGCCACCCCTTGTAGCACAAGCACGTGCACGTGTAGTACACATGCACACCTTCTCATTTTATTTATTAATTTTTTTTTAGTTATACCCTAAGTGCTTGTTACATGACAAGTGTAGGAAAGTGTACAAAAATAAATATAAAATTTTATTTGTGGGCTTTTTTATTATTTATTCTTTTCTTAGTGGGATTAAATTAATCTTTTAGGCCTATGAATTTTAATTAAGAATGAATAATAAAATGAGAAAAGAATAAATAAGATGAAATTTGTGCATAACTTAGGAAAAAAATTTAGAACAAAAATGAAATAAAATTGCACGTGCGTTGCACGTGCAAAAATGGAAAATGCATTTTATTTTGAAATTTCTCCGGGATGTTACAGAATGACCTAATCTTTATTTTGCAGGGTACAACAAACATTTGTGAAAATTCCCCATATGAACTTGCATTCACATTATATACTTTTTTTTTATAATTATAGTATGTTAATATAGAGATATATATGGATCTATACACCTTTTCAAATTTAGCGATGATTACCTTTCCAAATCCAAAATCGTCAAATATTCCATTCTATTACAATTTCTACAATTTCATGGATTCTCCTAAGAATTATTTTCAGTTTTCAATTGCTATTGGCAAATTTGCTTCAGGATAAAGTTGCTATCGGGATGTTCATTTTCTTCCCCAACTTTTTCGTCAAGCAAACTGCATATACCTACATGGATCATTGTGATAATCATCATTGTGCCAGTAAATGTGCATAGGAGAAGATATCGGTAACTATATTAGTATTAAATATTTAAATTGGTACATCATGCATTCTTATATGGTTTGATTAAGTAATTAGTAATTCATGTATGTAGTTGGATGAATGTTAACATTTAATTATATTTGCTTGATTATAAAGTTACCTACTTTATATTTTTAATCTTCAGTAAGCTGCAAGAAGTAAATGCAAGAACAAGTTGTTGAGAGCATTGTACGTTGGAGGTTTCATACAGATGAATACTGAATTATTATTATTATGGTTATTTCGTTTATTTTGATTAAGGAGGTTGAAAAATCTTATTTGTTGTCATCTAAAAAATATGAGAGTTATGTACATACATGAAAGTTTACACACCCTTCGATAGTAATAATCTTTGTAATATTCATTATTTTGGTTCTCTTGCAAACTTGTTGAATTCTATCTATGATATCTGTATATTTTTCTTTAAGTTTGAATCATAATTTTTGAGCGAAGAGTGTTTATAACTATCGAAAATGGTATTGTACTGTTTAATATTGTGAGAATGTAAGTGTATAAATCCATGCTTATTACACGTTGATTGTCATCTAATTGTTTAGCTACTAGAAGTAGATCAATATGATATTATAATTATAACTATATATTAAGCAAAAATGTCTATCCCCCTTCTATATTTTGAAATGAAGAAGAATAGGAAAAGTAGGGGTTCCCACTGAAATTATGATTTAGATTGAAAAAAATCAACTTAAAAGGAAATTATATGCTATATATTAAGCAAAAAGATCTACCCCCTCTCCCATTTCTCTATTTTGAAAAGAAGAGAAAAACAAAAGTAGGGGATTCCCACTCAAATTATGATTTTTAAATTTAAATTTAGATCGAGAAAATCAACATAAAATGAAATAACTAACTAAATTATCTCTAGCTACAAAAGAAAGTAGCTTTCCCGGCACTTTTTGACGTCTTTACCGGCGTTTTTTTACGCCGGTGAAACTTTCACCGGCGTTTACAATAGCGCCGGTCCAAATGCCGCCGAAGCGGGCGTCGCTGAAACGAAGGGGTCTACGCCGGCGGTTTTGATGGACGCCGGTAAATGTTAGAACTACACCGGCGGTCATAAAACGCCGGTGTATGTCGGTCTCTGAGTGCCGTTCTTGTGCACCTATATACATTCACCGGCGGTCTTAAACCGCCGGTATTTATTCATTCACCGGCGTGTATGAAAAGGCCGGTGTAGAACGAAAGTATACCGGCGGTCAAGGAGCGCCGGTGTATGTGCGTTTATGAGTGCCTGGTTTTCCCTATTTACGAACACCGGCGCGACCAAAAAACGCCGGTGTAGTTATATACGTCGGCGTTTATAAAACGCCGGTGTACGTCTGTGCCGTTTCAGCTGACAACATTCACCGGCGTGCGTTGGAACGCCGGTGTATCACACAATCCAACAATTAGATTCGATACTCCGCTTTTCCGTTCGATTTCAATTCACAGTTTCATTTACAAAATCTGTAAACTAATTCTCACAACTGATTCAATCAATTTCGTTGCATATTACTGTGCAAACCACAACCAAACACAAGAATAATTAAAGATAATCAAGTTTCACACGTGTCATATCAACGTCCAAATTCATTGATTAATTAACAGTGTTATAATTAACAAATTAATATAGAGACTAACATCCCAAATATCCAAACAAGCCAGTCTTACAAATATCCAAAATATCCCAAATTAAAAGTCTGACATAACTCTCATAAAAAAGACCAGTCTGACATAACAACAGCAAGGAGGAGGACATAAGAACAACAACCATACAGCAAGGAGGACATAAGAACAGCAAGGAGGACCACAGATTCATACCCCTCGAGTAGCTTCAGCTCTGATCATCAGAATTTCCTTCATCTTGACGACCGCTCTGTGAAAAAAAAAATAATAGTTTAATTGAACAGTAGACCACAATACAGAATATACATATTTTTTGAACTTGCAAAAAGAACTACCTGTATCTTAAATTATAAGATCAAAGTGCCAACTGCAAATGGAATTGTTAATGATATATACAGAGGTAAAATAATTACATTGCAATGCTAAAAATCTAGTACTTAATTTTGTTTTTAAATATATCTAAAATAACAAAACAAATGAAAATTCAGTATCTAACTTGAAACCTTTATATTCTCCTCTGATTGGGAATATCCACTATCTAAAACAGTAAAACAAATGAAAATTCAGTATCTAAGCATGTCATTCATGGATTGTTCAGACAATCCATGAAACTGTCATCGTGGATGGAAACCAAATATAAGAAAAATAAGAAAAATAAGATAGGGCTCATATCAAGTGTATTTTTAGGGAACTGTCATCGTGGAAGGAAACCAAATATATATAGAAGCCAGAAATGGAAACAGAAAGAAGAAAGGTAGAGACTTTGGATACACCAGGCTAACATAGCAGCATTTTCCTCATCTCTCTATCATCCCTTGTTTCCCTTCAGCACACGAACACAAAGAGACATCAGCAACAACAGCAAGAGCGACAAGAACAACAATAATAATAAATTATTATATACAAGATGTCTCTATATGGGTTTCCAGATCTCCACTCGAGCCCACTCTTTCTAATTACAGCCCAATTAAGAACATAGACAACATCCACTAAACAATCCAATCATAGCCCAGTCAAAATTTGCCATCCTGGATCTTAATGAAATAAGCTTCATTAACAGTGAAAGAAAATGAGGATGCTAGCAGCATACTTAGTTTGGAAGTGAACCCATCTTTTGTTAAAAAATCATGCCAAAGATGGCAATCAGCTTCATTAACAGTATCTGAAAATGAAAATTTCCATTATCTGAGCTTATATGTTGCTCTACTAATTCACTGTGCCCAACTAAATCTAAAACCCAATTGTTGTGTGTATCCGGAGGATTTTGGCATACGTACCTATAGCATCCTCAGTTCACAGTGAACCCATTTTGGGTAAAAAAACATGCCAAGATCACAATCAGATGCATGAAAATAAGCTTCACTAACAACAAAAGAAGAAACTGGGGATGCTATGCAGCATACTTAGTTTGGAAGTGAACCCATTTTGTGTTAAAAAAACCATGCCAAAGATTGCAATCAGGTTACATTAACAGTATCTGAAAATGAAAAATTTTTCATTATCTGAGCTTATATGTTGGTCTACTACTTTTTTAGCCCAACTATATCGCAAAACCCAATTGTTGTGCATATCCGGCCGGAGGATTTTGGCATACGTACCTATATACCATCCTCAGTTCACAGTGAACCCATTTTTGGTATAAAAACAAACATGCCAAGAAGACAATCAGGTGCATGAAATCAGCTTCACTAACAGTTAAGTGAAAATGGGACCAAACAATAGCTTAAGAAGACCATCAGGTTTGTGAAATAAGCTTCACTAACAGTGAAAGAAACTGGGGATGCTATGCAGCATACTTAGTTTGGAAGTGAACCCATTTTGTGTTAAAAAAACCATGCCAAAGATTGCAATCAGGTTACATTAACAGTATCTGAAAATGAAAAATTTTCCATTATCTGAGCTTATATGTTGGTCTACTACTTTTTTAGCCCAACTATATCGTAAACCCCAATTGTTGTGCATATCTGGCCGGAGGATTTTGGCATACGTACCTATATACCATCCTCAGTTCACAGTGAACCCATTTTTGGTATAAAAACAAACATGCCAAGAAGACAATCAGGTGCATGAAATCAGCTTCACTAACAGTTAAGTGAAAATGGGACCAAACAATAGCTTAAGAAGACCATCAGGTTTGTAAAATAAGCTTCACTAACAGTGAAAGAAATTGGGGATGCTATGCAGCATACTTAGTTTGGAAGTGAACCTATTTTGTGTTAAAAAAACCATGCCAAAGATTGCAATCAGGTTACATTAACAGTATCTGAAAATGAAAAATTTTCCATTATCTGAGCTTATATGTTGGTCTACTACTTTTTTAGCCCAACTATATCGCAAAACCCAATTGTTGTGCATATCCGGCCGGAGGATTTTGGCATACGTACCTATATACCATCCTCAGTTCACAGTGAACCCATTTTTGGTATAAAAACAAACATGCCAATAAGACAATCAGGTGCATGAAATCAGCTTCACTAACAGTTAAGTGAAAATGGGACCAAACAATAGCTTAAGAAGACCATCTGGTTTGTGAAATAAGCTTCACTAACAGTGAAAGAAACTGGGGATGCTATGCAGCATACTTAGTTTGGAAGTGAACCCATTTTGTGTTAAAAAAACCATGCCAAAGATTGCAATCAGGTTACATTAACAGTATCTGAAAATGAAAAATTTTCCATTATCTGAGCTTATATGTTGGTCTACTACTTTTTTAGCCCAACTATATCGCAAAACCCAATTATTGTGCATATCCGGCCGGAGGATTTTGGCATACGTACCTATATACCATCCTCAGTTCACAGTGAACCCATTTTTGGTATAAAAACAAACATGCCAAGAAGACAATCAGGTGCATGAAATCAGCTTCACTAACAGTTAAGTGAAAATGGGACCAAAAAATAGCTTAAGAAGACCATCAGGTTTGTGAAATAAGCTTCACTAACAGTGAAAGAAACTGGGGATGCTATGCAGCATACTTAGTTTGGAAGTGAACCCATTTTGTGTTAAAAAAACCATGCCAAAGATTGCAATCAGGTTACATTAACAGTATCTGAAAATGAAAAATTTTCCATTATCTGAGCTTATATGTTGCTCTACTACTTTTTTAGCCCAACTATATCGCAAAATCCAATTGTTGTGCATATCCGGCCGGAGGATTTTGGCATACGTACCTATATACCATCCTCAGTTCACAGTGAACCCATTTTTGGTCAAAAAAACATGCCAAGATGATAATCAGATGCATGAAAATAAGCTTCACTAACAATAAAACAAAATGGGTTCACTTCAACAACAGCAACAACAGCAAGAGGGAACCAAATATAGAACAATTGGGTTTTGAATGGAGATTGTAGTCATAGATCAATTCTTCATGGAAGAAAAATACGAATAGGGCTCATAGCAAGTGTAGTTTTAACTGGAATTGTCATCGTGGAAGGAAACCAAATATAGAAGCCAGAAAGAGGAATGGTAGAGAATGAGGATACACCAGGCTAACATAGCGGCATTTTCCTCATCTCTCTATCATCCCTTCTTTCCCTTCAGCACACGAACACATAGAGACATCAGCAACAACAGCAAGAGCGACAAGAACAACAATAATAATAAATTATTATGAACAAGATGTCTCTATATGGGTTTCCAGATCTCCACTCCAACTCGTCTCTTTCTAATCACAGCCCAATTAAGAACAATTGTTCACAGTCACTGTTAAAGAAACATATATGCTCAGATTATGGAAATTTTCATTTTCAGATACTGTTAAAGAAGCTGATTTCATGCATCTGATTGCTATCTTTGGCATGATTTTTTAGCCAAAATGGGTTCACTTCCAAACTACGTATGCTGCATAGCATCCCCAGTTTCTTTCACTGTTAGTGAAGCTCATTTCACAAACCTGATGGTCTTCTTAAGCTATTTTATGCTGCGTATGCTGCTAGCATACCAAAATCCTCCAAATCAGTACAACAACACGGCTGAACAATCCTTGTTTGCAGGTCATACAATGTCATCTATACCATGTTATGTGCCAAAGTGGGGTTGGGCATACGATGCAAGGCCGACAAGTATTAGTTGTTTGTGAGTATGCAATAGGGTGCAGCTATGAACATGGGCTCATATCAAGTGTAGTATTACGGACTGTCATCGTGGAAGGAAACCAATTTAATATAGAAGCCATATATGGAGCCAGAAAGAGGGATGGTAGAGAATGAGGATACACCAGGCTAACATAGCGGCATTTTCCTCATCTCTCTCTCATCCCTTCATTCTCTTCAACACACGCACACAAAGAGACATCAGCAACAACAGCAAGAGGGGGTTGGTCCAACAATAAGTGTAGATTATAATAAACGAGATGTCTCTATTTGGGTTTCCAGATCTCCACTCCAGCCCTTTCTTTCTAATCACAGCCCACTTAAGAAACATAGACGAAATGCTTATAGACGACAGCCACAATGCAGACTCACAAACACTAGTACGTGTCTTTCATGCATTCAAGACCATAATCTCTTTAAAAATACCAATTTTAAGACTTACCGATGTTTTTTGACAGTGGGCGGCGTGCTACCCTCACTCTCATATGTTTGACTGCCACTATTATTTAGTGGCTGCTCATTCCCATAGCTCTCGTTGCCATCATTTATATTTACCCTCTTTCCACGCCTCGGCATGTTGTACCTGTCAAGGATTCGATAACTTCCTTAGATATGCAAATTTAATTAATAACATGTTTATAATAACTATCATAAAATTTGTACTTTAGTAGGATTAACAAACCAACATAATTGCAAAAAAATTTAAAAAATGAGATTTGTAACAGATTAAATTACAACGATAGTTTGGTTCAAATGACACTAAGCATAGTTTAATGTAAATAATACCAAGCAGTAGAAAATAGAAAGATAATTAAACCAGTGTATTAAATTCACAATGAACATATTCGAAATTACAGACATAATATTACAACAAGATTTAAGACATAAAA
Organism: Hemerocallis citrina; assembly: GCA_017893485.1. Lineage (NCBI taxonomy): Eukaryota > Viridiplantae > Streptophyta > Magnoliopsida > Asparagales > Asphodelaceae > Hemerocallis > Hemerocallis citrina. The sequence continues at coordinate 136,650,566 of CM030365.1, forward strand.
TTACAGACATATAATAAACCCAATTGAAAAGCATGTAAACTACAATACGACATCTTCCAGTACATCGCCCTCTTCTCCATCCTTGCGGAGCCAAGTCCCGCAAATTTCAACATCGGTTGTGTTTACATCAAACACAGGAAACTCAGAAGCAATGTAACTGTTCATGTCTTCACCGTCTTCATCGTCTGAAGTATCGCCCAGTTGGAATACATCTCTTGGTTGCATAGGGATAGCCACATACGATTTTGGCAGGGTTGGATCTTCAATATAGAACACTTGTTGCACTTGGGATGGAAACACAAATGGCTCATGGCTAATGTGTGTACCGATGTGAATCAATTTTGAGAAGTTTACAACTGTGAAGCCAAGCTTGTCCTTGTTGTTAGCAAAATTCCTATCAAACTCAGCCCAATCCCCACGAAATAAGACAACACGGAAATGGCCAAAATAATTCAATTCAATGATATCCATGAGCACTCCATAGTAGTCGAGATCTCCATCTACAGGCCTGGTGTCCGATTTGGAAGCATAACTTCTAGTCTTAGACGTCACTGCCATTCCACTATTTTGAGACTTCAAATTACATTCACGATCCTTAGTACGAAATCTAAAACCATTGAATATATATCCTCTGTATCTTTTGACCATCTGATAGGGACCTTTGGCAAGTACTTGTATTTCAGATGACGCACCCTCAGGACCCAAAGAATGTACCTATTAATTTTGCGCAAATCGTATCAGCACCATAGAAAATGTAGATATAATAAAGATTAACTTGCATAACTGTAATTCACCTATATGAGATTCAAACCACTTATGAAATTTTTCATTCATCAGCTTGTTTTGTTCACGTGGTGGTAGTTTTCTTGGTCTAGCCCTTCGTTTGATGTCCCTGACAAATTCGCTAAAAAACAAGCAATTGAAATTAGGAATAACAAAAGTATCAAAAATATCGAACTCCGCGGTTTTCACTGTATTCGATTTAAATTCAAAAGCAACTTACTTTCGAAATGGTTCCACTGATGCATGATGGTCTAGCACATATCGATGTGCCTGTTCCCACGCTAAGCTATCGAGCTCAAATGCATCAACTTTACCAACAGTAGTGCCAGCGGTATCAAAAAGATATTGAGCACCATCAAGGTTGGAAATGTCTGGATTTTTACGTGGTCTACTGGAAGATGTCTCCACACCAGGCAAATACCTGGAAAAAAAATGTGAGCACTCCTCTGAAAGATATCCCTGGGCTATTGACCCTTCAGGATATGCTCTATTTTTCACATAACCCTTTAGCCGGTATAGGTACCTGAACATGTGCAATTAATAAACTAGAGCGGATTAGGGGATTAAAAGAAATGAGCTTTTGAAAATTCAATTTCGTAAGATGAATGAATTATTTTACCTCTCAATGGGGTACATCCACCGATAGTGAACAGGACCGCCGATTCTGGCTTCACCAGCAAGGTGGATTATCAAGTGAATCATAATAGTGAAGAACGATGGAGGAAATATCATCTCCATTTTACTAAGTGTCAATGCCGCCTGCTGCTCCAATTGGTCCAGATCTTCAACACGAAGCATTCTTGAGCAAATACCTTTATATATGCTACAAAGATCTTTCAGGACAGTAGTGACTTGCTCACACATTGAAGACCTTAGGGCCACAGGAAGGAGATCTTGCATTAGGATGTGGTAGTCGTGTGACTTTAGACCCTGAAGCCTCTTCTCTTTAAAGTTGACACATCTTGCCATGTTAGAAGAATAGCCATCGGGGACTTTAAGTTCAAGTAGTACTTTGCAAAACAACTCCAACTCCGATTTTGACATTGAATAGATTGCAGGAGGTAGGAGTACTTTCCCGTTCGGCAATTCTTCTGGGTGCAACTCATGTCGGATGCCCATTGACTTCAAATCAAGTCGGCTCTTGAGATTGTCCTTTGTCTTCCGATCATCTCCCATAACTGTTCCTATACAATTCTCACCAATATTTTTTCCGATATGCATCACATCTAAATTATATCGCAGTAAGTTGAATTCCCAATACGGCAACTTGAAGAAAATACTCTTCTTCTTCCATGCACCTAAACTCGTCAAGTTTTGATCCTCATCTTCGCCATATAGATCGGTCTCCTCACCTTGCTCCGGCCTTACCCTTTTCTTGCCCTTTGTCCTGACTTCTGGTTCTTTTCCATATTTGAATTGATGACCATCTACCCGCCTCAAAATATCTGAACCAGAAGAAGACCCAGGAGCATGTTCCCACTCGTCAGTGCCATCAAATGTCGCTGCCTCTGCCCGAAATATATGTGTGTCAGGCAACCATCTCCTATGACCCATATAGCAAAATTTTCTGCCATTGTACAACCACCTTGAACTAGTTTGGTCAGCACAACATGGACATGCATAACGTCCTTTAGTACTATATCCAGATAAATTTGCATATGCTGGAAAATCATTGATTGTCCAAGACAACACGGCACGAAGAGAAAATGTTTCTTTAGCCACAGCATCATAGGTTGGAACACCCACCCACAACTTCTGAAGTTCATCTATTAACGGTTGTAGGTACACATCTATATCATTTCCAGGACCTTTCGGTCCAGGAACTATCATGGACAAAATAAATGAGGACTGCTTCATGCATTTCCAAGGCGGCAAATTGTATGGTATCAACACAACCGGCCATATGCTGTATGTACTACTCGTTTGCCTGAAAGGGTTGAAACCATCACTAGCTAGTCCAAGTCTCACATTTCGAGGATCTTCCGCAAAATCAGGATATCTTTCATCAAATTTTTTCTAAGATTGAGAATCAGCAGGATGTCTAAGAATCCCATCATTAGTGCGACCTTCAGCATGCCATTTCATATCAGAAGAAGTTTTCGTAGACATAAACAACCTTTGTAGCCTAGGAATCAGAGGAAAGTAACGCAATGTTTTGGCAGGCTTCTTTTTCCTACTTCGCTTAGTAGATCCACTGGCTCCCTCGTCTTGATTTGGTCTTTCTTTCCATTTCGAAGAACCACACACTTCGCAATTCTCCAGACTTTCCTTACCACTCGTGAAAAGCATACAGTCATTTGGACATGCTGCTATCTTCTCATATCCTAGATCGAGAGAACTTAGGAATTTTTTGATTTTATAGGCTGAGTTTGGAATACAGATTTCAGGAAATGCTTCATTCAACAATTCAAGTAGCATAGTGAAGGACTTAGCAGACCACCCGTTTAAACATTTAATCTGAAATAGTCTGACAATGAATGAGAACTTAGAAAATTTGGTGCAGTCGCGGTACAACGGAGTACTAGCATCTTCAAGTAACTTAGCGAAGGATTCTTGCTGCTTATTATTTTCAGGGGTGGGGCCAGACATTTCCTCGTCCACCCCACCACCAATCTGGTTTGTTTCTGTTGACTCATTGTGAACTTCGGTTGTTGGGTTATTGGTGTGAAAAGGAACATTATGAATCCCCATGGCATCTTGTAACAAAGCATGCATCTCATCGGGAACGCTTAAGTCTTCGTTCACTAAGGGCTCAGCTTCATTTTCTAATACAACCGGACGAACAGGAGCTGCCGTATGATCCTCTCCATGACAAAACCACCTTATGTACCCTTGAAGAAAACTGTTGACAGCCAAGTGTGTATGTACTACGTCACATGTCCTCAACATACAATTTGTACAGCGGAGGCATGGACAAAGGATTAGGTTGGGATCACGGGAATGTCGTTTGGCAAAGATAATAAAATCTTTAATACCATCACGGTACTCCTTGGATAATCGTGGTTTACTAATCCAACTTCTATCCATTATATCAATAGCACACAGTCTGAAATTAAAATTTGATATATTAAATAGTAATAACAGTAAAAGGCATTTTGTATATTAAAAATGCACCTATTTGAAAACCATTCCTAGCTGCAAATAAATAAACGATATAATCTTTAACTGTAAAATAAAGAAATTGTGGCTCCAAAAAATGTACAAAAAAAACTACAACTTAACACAATCTACTCTATTCACCAAACCCTAAACGACCTTTTGTGGAAATGATCACAACCACCTTAGTGGTATTTTATCGCACACCCTGTGTTCGAGCATAAAAAAAATCGACTATAGTCTCCCTTATATTTGGCTTTCCGTTCAAGGAGATGATGATGGTAAAGGGTATTTTGCTGATGAAGAGGAATCGGCCGAATAATGAGCGCGTCGTGCTGTAACTACGGTAACAAGAAGATCTGATGACTCATGAACTATTCTGTTCATGACTACTAATAATCACTTATCTCATAATAATAATAATAATAATAATAATAATAATAATAATAATAATAATAATAATAATAATAATAATAATAATAATAATACTAAACAAAAGAAACAGTGAAAAGAAAAATGAAAATGTCCAGTATGTAAGCATATATTTTTCAGAGTGAACCAATTGTTGTACATAGCCGGAGGATTTTGGCATAGAGCTATAGCATCCTCAGTTCACAGTGAACCCATTTTGGTCAAAAAAACATGCCAAAATGACAATCAGATGCATGGGATAAGCTTCAATTCATTAACAGTGAAAGAAACTGGGGATGCTATGCAGCATACTTAGTTTGGAAGTGAATCCATTTTGTTAAAAAACCATGCCAAGGATTGCAATCAGGTTACTTTAACAGTATCTGAAAATGAAAAATTTCCCATTATCTGAGCTTATATGTTGCTCTACTACTTCTTCAGCCCAACTAAATCTAAAACCCAATTGTTGTGCATATCCGGCCGGAGGATTTTGGCATACATACCTATACCATCCTCAGTTCACAGTGAACCCATTTTGGTAAAAAAAACATGCCAAGATGACAATCAGATGCATGAAAATAAGCTTCACTAACAACAAAAAAAGAAAATGGGGATGCTAGCAGCATACTTAGATTGGAAGTTAACCCATTTTGGTATAAAAAACCATGCCAAAAATTGACAATCAGGTTACTTTAACAGTATTTGAAAATGATAAATTTTCCATTATCTGAGCTTATATGTTGCTCCACTACTTCTTCAGCCCAACTAAATCTAAAACCCAATTGTTGTGCGTATCCGGAGGATTTTGGCATACGTACCTATAGCATCCTCAGTTCACAGCGAACCCATTTTGGTAAAAAAAAAAGATGCCAAGATGACAATCAGATGCATGAAAATAAGCTTCACTAACAGTAAAAGAAAATGAGGATGCTAGTAGCATACTTAGTTTGGAAGTGAACCCATTTTGTTAAAAAATCATGCCTAAGATGGCAATCAGCTTCTCTAACAGTTTCTGAGAATGAAAATTTCCATTATCTGAGCTTATATGTTGCTCTACTACTTCTTTAGCCCAACTAAATCTAAAATCCAATTGTTTTGCATATCCGGCCGGAGGATTTTGGCATACGTACCTATAGCATACTCAGTTCACAGTGAACCCATTTTGGGTAAAAAAACATGCATGCCAAGAAGACAATCAGATGCATGAAATCAGCTTCATTAACAGTGAAAGAAAATGGGGATGCTATGCAGCATACTTAGTTTGGAAGTGAACCCATTTTGTGTTAAAAAACCATGCCAAAGATTGCAATCAGGTTACTTTATCAGTATCTGAAAATGAAAAATTTACCATTATCTGAGCTTATATGTTGCTCTACTACTTCTTTAGCCCAACTATATCTAAATTTCAATTGTTGTGCATATCCGGCCGGAGGATTTTGGCATACGTACCTATAGCATCCTCAGTTCACAGTAAACCCATTTTGGGTAAAAAAACATGCATGCCAAGAACACAATCAGATGCATGAAATCAGCTTCATTAACAGTGAAAGAAAATGGGTATGCTAGCAGCGTACTTAGTTTGGAAGTGAACCCATTTTGTGTTAAAAAACCATGCCAAAGATTGCAATCAGGTTACTTTAACAGTATCTGAAAATGAAAATTTCCCATTATGTGAGCTTATATGTTGCTCTACTAATTCACTGTGCCCAACTAAATCTAAAATCCAATTGTTGTGCATATCCGGCCGGAGGATATTGGCATACGTACCTAGAGCATCCTCAGTTCACAGTGAACCCATTTTGGGTAAAAAAACAAACATGCCATGAAGACAATCAGATGCATGAAATCAGCTTCATTAATAGTAAAAGAAGATGAAAATTTCCATTATCTAAGCATATATTTTTCTATTAATTCTTCATCTCAACTAAACCATTCATGTTAAGGAAATCAAGATGAATAAACTGAAAAAAGCTACTTTTTTTGAAAAATTAGGGAAATCAAGAGATCATACCGAAGAGAGAGAGGGAGCGGGGCGACGAGGGCGGGGGCGTAGGAGAGAGAGAGAGCGGGGCGACCGCCGATTCACCTCCAAATAGAGAGAGGGAAGAGGGAAATCGAAAAGGACGAAGGGAAGAAGGGACGATTTCGAAAGGTCGAAGGCCGTCGAAGAGGACGAAGCGGCGGAGGCAAACGCGCGGGAAGTAGAGCGAGGAAGGAGGGAAACGAAGCGCCCCTTCCTTTTTTTTTTTTTGGGTTTTGGGAAAATGGAGAGCGAAAGATTAGGGTTCGCGGGTTTTATCGCAGTTATTCACCGGCGTTTTAATTAGACACGCCGGTGAATGTGTCCGTATATTCGCCGGCGTTTATAATAAAAACGCCGATGAATAATAAACTTCACTGGCGTTTTTAAGTAAAACGCCGGTGAATACTAACATACGCCGGCGTTTTAAATGGACCGCCGGTGTATGACCATCCCATCTGGCGCCCAATTCCTACACGCTCCCTACCCCGGCGCTACTAGTAAAACGCCGGGGAATAATCGCCGGTAAAACCAGCATCTTTTGTAGATATCTCCTTAATTTCGGGGCCCTTTAACTCCCACTTTCTTTCCTTCTCATCCCTCTTTAAAACTACCTCTTCCACATTTCTCTCTCTAATCCATGACTCTCCACAACACAACTCTCTTTTAATGATTAATATTTTCCAACATCATGATTTGTTTCTTTTTTAATATCGAGGTTTTAGATGTTGTTTATTTGTTAACTTATTTTTATAATTTTAGTTTATTTGTAGTAGTATTTTGGGGACTATTGATTAAACCAGTGGGGAAAAATACTTATGAGGTGCACGCAATCATTAATTATTATGAATTTGGGAAGATGGAATAGGTAGATGAGGACGTGAAAATTCATTTTTCTTTGTATACATTATTTGAATGTTGTTCTTCTGATTTCACTTCATTTTTCTTTTTCTTGAAATATTTCAAATACATTGTTTTGGTTTTAGTATTCAACATCATTGAGAATACTATACATGGAGAATATTGAGAAAATGCCTGAGGAGCACCTTTCCTATTTGATGTCATCATCTTGTTCAACGTTCTGTGGTTGCCAGTTTTGCAAGAATTGACTAGGGCTCGTCTTGTCCTCCCTCGGTCCATTATCTAATCTCCCCTTCGTTCTAATATTCCACTATCCATTCCTCCAGTTCATTGCTACCAAGTCATTCTCATCCCTGGCTGTCTCAGAGAGATTTTGGAATATTGATATAAGTGTTTTGTGGTCGCACCATCTATCTTTCCAGAAACTAATAGAGTGACTGTTTCCATGCAGAATGAAGTGCATGCAATGAAAACCTCCTCATTACGACACACCCTTGCCAAAACCCTGACATATATGGTGTATTTTTCTCATCCCTATGTGTGTCTTCTTCATAGAATTTTCTCTAGCCAATTGAATCCATTTGATTTTCTTGTGTTTGTGCAGCTTCCAAAGCCATTCATTAAGGAGTGCTTGATTCATGTTCCATAAGTTTAGAATGCCTAAACCTCCAAATTCTTTTCGCTTGCAAACTATGTCCCATTTGATCAAGGTGTACCCATTCTTTTCATACTATTTCCACTATGCGAATCTTCTTCTGAGTTGGTCTATCTTCTTCTTCACCCAAACTGCCATTTCAAAGAAACACATGTAGTACAGTGGTATAGCCAAAATGATCGCATTAATGAGAGTGATTCTTCCCTCGAACGAAAGCAGCTTCTCTTTCCAGCCATCCAACCTCAGCTGAATTTTTTCAACCATGACATTCTAGTCCTGCTTACTAAGTTTTCCGGTCCTTACTGGGAGATCCAGATACGTCATAGGGAATTCCTCAATCCGGCAATTGAGAATTCTAGTAATATTGACCAAATTGGCATTAATGTTACCCAGGGCAATTATGGAGCTCTTATGATAGTTGACCTTCAGACCTGGCCACAGTTCATAGCAATAAAGACACCATTTGATCATGACTGCACGTGCTGGTATTACCTTACTAAATATGAGTGTATCATCCTCATATTTGTAGATTTACACATGTAGTGACACCTCTTCTCTCACCCAACCCTTTTATCAGACCATTTGCGAACATGTGTTGGAGTGAACTATTTAAGGCCATTTTCCACAAGGGTAAATAACAGTGGGGAGAGTGGACCACCCTGTATAAGTCCTCGCTTGCATTTAATCTCCCTCCATGTTTTGCAATTGAAAATGATATTCACCTTAGCATTTTATAGCCATACCTCAATCCAATTGATCCATCTCCCGCCAAATCCTTGCTTTCACAAAACCTCGATAAGGCATTCCTACTCAATCCTATCATATGCCTTTTCAAAATCTAGCTTAAGGAGATATCCATTGTTTTTTCTCCTTTTGCAATCTTGTATGATCTCTTTTATGGTTTCAATTCCATCAAGGAAATCTCTCCCAACAATGAAACCTGGTTGTTAATCATCAGTGAGATCCGAAATGACCACCCTAAGTCTTGTTGCTAACATCCTTGATATGATCTTTATGAACAATTAATAAGACTAATGGGATATGATCTTTATGAACAATTAATAAGACTAATGGGCTTTAGGTCATTGGCAGATTGAACACCCTTGTTCTTAGGGATAACAACGACAATAGCATGATTGAGTCTCCCAGTCTCAAGTTGACCCGAATGAACCTTGTCTAAGATCCCCATGAGATCCACCTTGACTATCTCCATAAATGTTTGTAGAACATTATCGGAAATCCGTCTGGCCCAGATGCCTTATCCTCACCTAACTCCCAAACTGCTGCTTTGACTTCTTCGGAGGAGAATGGCCTTTCTAATTGATCAATAGCATACCGCATAGTTGTCGAGTTTTGTTCCTAAAACTCCTCATAAACAAAACACCTCATCGCTTGAGCTTCCCTAAACAACCTTTTGTAGGTATCATCAATGTTTTCCCTTTGGAGAACATGATCATCTTCCAGCCTACCATCGATCTCCAAGGAGTGAATGAGATTAGCGCGTCTTCTCAAGCTTGCAATTTGATAAAAGAATGCAGTGTTAACATCTCCTTCTTTTAGCCACTTGAACCTTGATCTCTCTCACCATATAATTTCCTCCTGGTTATATATGTTGAGAATGTCCGCTTTAAGAGTCTATAACTCAACGAACTCCGAGTTGGAAATCAGCCTAATCTCTTCCGTTTTTTTCGGTTTGGCCAATTTTAACTAGTGTGTCTTTATTTCTCGGAAACACATTCTCAAATGTGTCTTTGTTCCACCTATTGAGTTTCCTTATAAATCTCTCGGGTTTACATGTGAGAATTCCGGCTGCTCCACTATAAGTAGTCTGAATTGCTTAGCAATCCTCAACAATTTCTTTGAAACTAGAGTGGGTGAACCAAATTTTCTCAAATCTGAACCATTTAGGTCTATAATCCCCTAATGACCCTTTATCTTCCATAATCCAATCTAATGGGCACATGATCAGAAGTATTACGTATGCAAGATCTAGTGAAAGAGAGGGGGAATTTTGTCCGCCAGTCGGTGCAGGCAAGGACTATATCTAGTTTTGCTAGGTTCGATCATCGCCTAAGGTTTGACCAGGTAAACCTCTGATCAGTAACTGGTATCTCAATCAATTGCAAGTATGCGATCAAATTGTTCAAAATGATTTGTTCATGTCCATTACTGTCTCCTCGGGCTCGCTCATTGATACTCCTAACCACATTGAAATCCCCACCAATGACCCATGGTAAGTTCCATCCAGGGCCGGCCCTGATATGTAGGCGGGCAAGGCGGCCGCCTCGGGCCCCCGCGGAATTCGCCATTTTTGGGGCCCCCGATTTCAAACTTCCCTTGTAAATATAGGCACGCGTTTCACGCGTAAATTTTTTTTTTATATGGGGCAGGGGGGCCCCATTTCGGAAGTTCGCCTAGGGCCCCCCGGAACTCAGGGCCGGCCCTGGTTCCATCTTTGACATATGTCCCTGATCTCATTCCTAAAGGCTGCACGTTTGGTCCATACACTACCAAGATCATTTCCTTCCACCCATTTGTTTTACGAGTTAGGGCCATGGTTAGGGAGAACTCACCAACCCATTCATCGTCAATCTCATAGATCCATATTGACAACCATAAGAATTCCTCCTTTTGGCCATAAGAGTTCCTCCTTTTGGCACCCACCGCATCCTTCACCTTCCACTCGGTCATGTGATTAAGCATGAAGGTATCAAGAATGCATTTACTTGGCTAGGCCAATTTTATTTCTTCCAAACAAACTATGTCCACCGAGCTATTCCTAATTACCTCGCCAACCATTGTATGTGGTCCCCCAAAGGCACAACCCTCTGCCTACACGAATCATCCAATCGTGTAGGCATTACAATCCTTTCCTTGTCCAAAGGACAAGACTCAATAACATTGTCAACATTTCCCAGTTCTTTATTTTTAAGAATACTGAGCACAGAAAGAGGTTCACTACCCTTATTCGTGTCAGTGTAAATGCACATGCCACCCATGAATGCAAGATCAATTAATATTTTATCAGGATTATGACCAAAACTGCTAAGACTGGATGAGGGCAAACCATTGCAAAAATCTCTTTCCTTTCTCTTGGATCAGTCCGAATCAGAAAAAATGTATCAAATACCGATCGAAGGAAATTGTCTTAGCTTTCAAATGCAAAAAAGAATCAGGGAATTTGGACATCTATAACTATAGATATCACCGAATCAATGAACGTCACTCATCCAGAATTTCAACATGAATCAGGAGAGCAATTCTGAACTTTTCTCATTCTTTTTCTTCCTTTTCTTTTCCCATTGATGACAATGTGATATTTTAAGTTTAGGGGAAGAGGTTAAAAAAATTATTTAAAAAAAAGGACTTAAATTAGGATTACCATTATATTTTTGGGTTCTTTATTGTACTAAAATATTGTAATTTTTTTGATTTAGGGTAGGCAATATCTTATAAAGCAAGATTAAGTATACTTGTTTTTTTAGGATTACTGAAGTTCAAATTCCTTACAAAATTGTGACAGTCATGTGTTAATGCATAAAATAGGAGTGTGACATTTTTCTTGTGATTATCCCCTTAGATCTAGTCCTAAACATGGTTTAAGTAGATATGGTGATACTGATTAAATAATTGAATAAATAAATTTTTATCTACTCTAATATTTTGAATTGCTTAGTAACTAGGGGTATTCATCATCAATGTTTAGTTTCACGTCAAACAACAACTTGAAATATGAGTATGTAAAAGCACTCTAAGTGTGACTTGTTGAGTAACCAGGTGAATCCATCACAAATGTTAGCATTTACGTCAAAAGGCAAGTGACTACTTAGAGAGAGAAAAAATTAATTTCAAAAAAAAAAAAAAAAAACTCTAGTGTGCTACCCTGTTTGTAGTAGTGAGAAGTGATGATCGCAGATTGAGTTGTTACATGATTCATTTGCATTAATTGCTTGACAAATTATGATAGAGTTTGGAATTATATATGAATAATTGCACTGGAGAAAGTGAGTGCTTAGTTTCTCTTTATTTGCAATTGTTTATGTATTAAGTTGAAGATTTGATGCTTGCACGATACGACATTTCAGTGTGATGAGTTGAAACTAACTATGATTACTAACCTTTTATTTATGGTTTTTTATTTTGCTCGGCGACAAGAAAAATCATAAATTTGGGGGTATTTGATGTCTGTAACTTTTACATGATTTTTATTACTCTTTTTACGTATTAAAGTTGCAAGTTCTCGTTTAGTTCTTTATATTTTATCTTCTTTCAACTTACTTTTTATTTATTTGTTTGTTTTTTAAGGAACGAGATTGATAAGTGCAAAATGTGGGCATTTTGGTAAAATCAAGGGAAAAAACAAGGATAAAGATTTCAGAATTCAAGTTGATTTTATGTGAAGATTTCTGAAAAATTCGAGTACTCAAATGCATATTTTTACAAATTGGCCATTTGAAAGACCAATATAAAATATTATGGTCAATTAGGGGGTGGAATAAAATTGTGTAATAAAAAATTTTAAAAATAAAGAAATGCCGGACAGACTTGGGAGTTGATAATGATTAGTGGTTAATTAGCTGTAAAATTTATAAGATTAATCTTAATCCTTTGAGTTTTAACTAATTAACCATTTAAAATTTATCATAATCATATTTAAATAACAACCCTCCTCCCTATAAATCAATCCCGAGACTTTGAGAAAAGGGAATGGAGTTGCACGGGACCTGAGATTGGAAGAGGCTGGGACTGATTTGTTGCTGAGATTTATTTTTTAGGGTCGAGACTTGATTTTTTGGAGGAGATCCCGACCTTAATTGCTGCTTCAAGCAACAACAGCAAAATGAGTTCTTCCTTCCCTCTTCTATTTTTCTATTTTTATTATGCAATCAAATAAGATGTTTATTGTAACACCTCGCAAAATTGGAAATGACAATTTTGTCCTTGTGTGTTACGCACGTGTATTTTGTACCGTGCTGGTAATACTTGTAGCGTGTTTTCATTACGTATTGTGATTTATGACTATTTATGCATTCTCCGTATATTTTATCCTATTTAAATCAACTAAGATATTAAATTTCAATCCATGCATTTTTACGTGCTTTTTACGTGTTTTGATGCACTTATCGATTATGTGTTTCCACCGCTACGTGTAATATTTTCTGTGTGTTTAAAATTATTTATTTTAGGTATTCAAATCTATTTTTATAAACGAAAATTCATTTTTCCTATTTTTGATTAAAATAATTTTATACGTGTAATGCACGTGTTTTCTATGTACGTAGCAATTACGTCGTGGAATATATAAAATTAATAAATATATTTTCTTATGCTGTTTTCGAATATATTTCAATATTTTTCCACTGATAAAGTCGATTTCGTATTTTTGACATTTTACGTTCGACGCACGTATTTGTTTCGGTGCGCGTATTTGAGAGTATCCTTTTTCAAAATAAAATTTGGAGAATGCGTATGTTTATTTTATTTTTTTGCATGAAACATTATTAAACAATTTTTTTACGTACATATTATGTATATATATAGTTTATGTTTTTAAATAATTAATTTGAGAGTGTGTGTGCACTAGTGCACAACACGTGCACATGTGTGCACTCCAAAAGACTCTAGACCAGTTATGGGAAGAGAGAGAGGCCGGGAGTTAGGAAAACCAAAAGGTGAGAGTTGGCTGGCTGTTTTGGAAGTGGAAGGGTTGATTGGTTAGTGGGGCGATCAATTAGGAATAGTGGATAAGTTAACATTTAATTAAACCTTTATAATACAACCCTCACCCTCATCTCCTAATCAGAAATGCCAAATGAAAAAAAAATGAAGGAGGGTTCTCGGTGCACTTCTGAAAGCCACCAAAACATCAATCCAGCACACCCCCCCCCCCCCTTTCATAAATACTATATATATATATATATATATATATATATATATATATATGCATATGTCTATATGAACATAAAGTGGGCTTGCTGTTTGGTCTTGCATTTGCCGAAATGATGTTGCTCACTGTGCTAGCCGGATGGAGGGTTGGAGCTTTTCTTGCGCGCGGATTTCGAGGAGGCAAAGCGAAGTTTCTAGGAGTTCTCACTCTAGGAGTGCAAATTGCAAGAAATCAACATTTCTTGGGTGGGTGATCCTTTATACTTTTTAAATTATTGAGTAGTTGCATGTGTAGATACTCCAAAATTTAAATTGTTAATGTAAAATTGTTAGTTTGCTCTCATGATATGTGATGTGTGTGATAGAGAAACTCTAAAATTTTGAGTGAATTGCATATTGATTTAAAATTAGATTTGAGAAATTAAAGTTTAGAATTTGCGTAAACTGGCATGTGAATTGTTCATTTGTAGAAAAATTTTGAGTAAATGTTTTTATAAAATACGAATTTATTTTTCCATGAGAAAAAATCTCTTATTGCTAATGGACATGAAAGAGTATATATATTGGAGTAAAATTGACATTTCACAAATTATAGCAAAAATTGGGTTACTCTTCACACGATAGAAAATTTCAATTGTGTGAACTTATTGTTGCCCTAGAATTCAGAATACTGTTCTCGAATTATTTTTACAGTGCGTGGGTCGACCGTATTTAATCGATGGAACGATAAAAATTGAATGCTTGTATTTTTTTAAAAGAGATGAAATAAGTCGAGGGCAAATAGTTGGGGATTTAAACTCCTTATAAGTTGTGATCTGAGCAATAGCTCAGTGGGTAGGCGCTCGGCTGCCTCTTAGACAGCGTGGGTTCGAATATTGGTGTTGTGAGTTAGCTTTCAGAAACAATTTTTTGAACATAGTGAAATAGGGAGAGGTTGGGTATTTAAAACCAAATGGGTACTTCAACCCGTGGGCGCACTTGGCCCTGTGGCTTGGGCGTTGGGCTGTCTCCTTACTGGCCCTGGGTTTGATCAGTGTGGGGGTCTCTGACTTAATTCTAAAACCATTTTTTAAGAGTATTTAATGTGTAAGTCTCTAACTTAATTCAAAACCATTTTTTGTGTGTATTTAATAGTGTTGAAGTCTCTGACTAAATTCTAAAACCATTTTTGTGTATTGAAGTCTTTGACTTAATTCTAAAGATCTTTTTTTTGGTATGCCTCATTGGATATTTTGAGAGTATTGGGAATGTGAGATGAGCATGATTGAAAGTGAAATCAATTAGTTGATGAATTTGAAATTTATTCAAGAGTATGGCCTTGAGTATAAGAAGATTAAATTTTGGCAGTGCAATTGATTTTTCTCCTAAATGGGATTCTACGATTATTTTGATTGAATATTTGATGTGGTTTAAGACACTATATGTGATTAAATTATGAGATTGGAAGTGATTACTTTATATTATAAGTTCATGAAAAGAAACGTTATTTTTGAAAGAATTGAATGTCATGAGATTGATTAAGTTGAAGATAAGAATAAATCGAGTTTAATACATGAATATTGAAAGATATGAGTACCCATGAATTCTTGTACATGAAAGGTTGTGATTTAGAGTTTAGTAAGACCCCGGGTACCGGCATTGTTGATTTGAGTTATATTTTTGAGATATGGCCATGGAGCTATCTCGGTATTTGTGATTAAGTCCGGTAGGGGGTAAGACTAACTCTAGGTATGATAATTTATTCATATCTTGAACTTAAGAACTAGGCACATAAGTGATGATGTAGTAAAACTTAGGCAAACGTAAATGGGGCACTGTATATAGTCGGGCGGTGTACTTCGGAACTATAGACCCAGTAGGGTGGTGTACTCCGGGACTGAGGTTACTTCGATGGAGACGAGGTTTTATTTTAAATCTGGGACTATCCGTAGTTGGGCGGATAGTTTGCTGTACTCCAGTGTATATACGTATACCAGGACTAGAGGGGCACTTGCGGGAGGTTCACACGACGAGGAGTCTATTATAACAGTCGGGTGGTATACTCCGGGATTGGAATCCGTACTCGTGGAATGTCTAAACCTTGCTTTTATTACTGGGTAGTTTTCATAGCGAGGGATCGAACCCTTTAATGTGGAGTACGTAAGTGCTTGCCCTCCGACTTATGTAGTATGTGATGCATAGAATCCGAACAAGTATGCATTAGTGTCATCTTAGTATAAAATATCTGCATTAGGCATTAAGGCATTGCATACACTTACATGTTTAGTGTAGTCACAATCAACTATTGTTTGATTTATTGAATCATGAGGGATACCGAGAGGTAACTTATGATTTAGAATTATAGAATTAAATACTATTGATTGAGCAAAATTAGATATAATTAATCACAATTAATGTGACTATTGAGAAATCTATAGAACTTAATGATCTTCAAATAATTAAATTTGCATAGAGATATGACAAATTATTAGTTGAGGATATGTTTGGTGTTATTCGAAAGAAGACATTGAATAATTAGAAAATTTTGGTCTAAAACTTGGAAAAGTATAATTTTTAGTTTCATAGAATTATGAATTGCATGAGATTTGCTAGGTGAAACCGAAAGCCCTATAGTTAGTTTTGCTATTAATAAACCCGAAAATTTTAGATTTCGTTTTTTAAATTAATTTAGTTTTCCTTTAGCTTAATTTAATTTAATTTAATTGTTGTTTTTATCAAATTTTCGATTATCCAAATAGTAGTTAATCTGGTAAATTTCGGTACTCAATAAAATAATTAGTTTTTATGAATTGACATTTGTTTCTTTTAAGCAATACTACTTTATGCGATTTCGTGGGCTTGCAAATTATTCCATCAGTGTTCAACAACTGGACGTTTTTTACGAAGGCAAATCAGATTCCAGGCTTATTGGATTGGCCAGTTCAGTGATAACTTGTTCTTCTTCCTTCTGCACTCTTTCTTCTCCAAGAACAAGCGCCGATGAACTGGTTTAGACCACTGCGACATCTTGTTCGTTTGCACTTCGGTCAACCTCTCTTCTCCTCCTTCAGTATTGACTTTGACAATGAATTCAAGGAGGGTATTCTTACATCACTTTATTTTCGGGATAGGCCGTGTGTGGTTTTCAGTGATGCACATAATGTGGTGATGTTGATCAAGAGAACCCAGCCCGCCGTGGAAGTTTCAACATATTATTTTCATTTGTACAGAGTTTTGGTCAAGCTCTGGATATATTAAGCTTGTACATTAGTGGATATACTATAACCATGTCGATCATAAGATAGCAAAGGTTTCTCCTACTCATGATTTGCTATTCGATTGGATTGCACCTATGTTTTGTTCTCCCATTAGGGAGACTTTGTTTGTAGGTGATAACAACAAATGTTGAATCTAATAACAATCTGGCTATGGCCATTTTTCATAAACTAGTAACTTAACGTGGGATGCACTGTCTAATTAATTTTTTTTTACATTTTAAATAATAAAACGTAATCTGGTATCGAACCTAAAACTTCTCTACACTTATCACATACTCTTTACAAATTATCCCTAATGGCACAAACTTTTACTTTATATAAGTGACACTTTTATAAATAATTATGTCATAAATAAATTTGAACCTTGGTGGTATTATGGTAACTAACAATAGTTGAGTAAATGAATGGTTAATATAACTCCCACTTAAAAATGAATGATTGAGATTAGATGGTTGAATATCTACAAATTACAGGTTGTCTACAAATAACAACCCCAACTCTCCCATAATAATAACTAGTAATATATACGTGCGATGCACGTTTTAATAATTTCCAAAAAAAGAAACTCTGATGTAAGGAGGATTTGAACCGGAAATCTCATTTATATTAGTTATGTACGTGTATTGCACATGTTGGTAGAATGATAAAACGACAAATGACACAAAGGTCTTCTCCCATTATAATATTAGATTAGAGATAATAATAATAATAATAATAATTATTATTATTATTATTATGAGTCAAATGAACCTAGAGGAAAGTTGAACGTGACATGCAGTTATTGGTTGGGATCACCAACTTTGTATAATACCCCTCCATTTAATAAGGATACTTTATAAAATATGAAGGGGTATTAACAAAGTTATTTAAATCAATATAATTTCCTGGAAGGTCTCTGAGCTAGAAAAAATAAGAGTAATGCTACATTCACTACCAATTTCACTACATTTCACTTCACTATCTTAGATGACACACTCCAATAGGTAGAGGAAGATAGAGTAGGTGGGGAAACTCTCCAATAGGAGTATGCCACCTAAGGTAGTGAAGAAAATAGTAGTGAAATTGGTAGTGGCTAAAGCATTACTCAAAAAATAATAATAATAGAGTAAAATTATATCCATGCCTAAAACTAGGACCTGACTTATTTATAAACCCAGCATCTTCTAAATAATAATAATAATAATAATAATAATAATATTATTATTATTATTATTATTATTATTATGAGTAAAATGATCCTAGAGGGAAGTTGATATGGCATGCATTTATTAATTGTGATCACCAACTTTGTACTATGCCTAAGGCTGGCAATTGGCCCGAGCCCGATCCGAGCCCGATCAAGTCAGACCCGTTTTTAGTATGACTTGGGCCTGATTTTTTTCATTTTTTTCGGACCCGGGCTCAACAAATAAGCCCGATTACGTTTTCGGGCCGGGTTCGGGTGTGTATGAGTCCGACCCGAAACCGACCCGATTTATATAAGTCTCAATGAGACTGTCTCATATATACTCCCCTTCCCTTTCCCCGTCCCTTCATCTCTCTCACCTTTTCCCGTCGCTCATCTCTCTCTCTTTTCCGTCCCTTCATCTCTTTGAGACTTCGAGCGCTTCGTCTTCCGCAAGTATTCAAAACGTCTCCTTCTCTCTCCCTATATCTCTAAGCCCTCACCTCTGACCATTCCCTATTCTAATGGTGGCCTGGCGTTTCTAAACCCCCTCCTCCTACCTCTTACCTCCAGTCGCTGATGAGGGGTAGAAAGTCATGAATTTTAAGAAGTCGTCACTTATCGGATACCTCGTCAAGAATCTCCAACCATTGTAAGCATCGTCGTAAAACCCTAATTTGTACGTCTTGTTAATTTCACAAACCCTAATAAAGCTCACTGTTGTTGCGATTGGATCCCTGAACCTCGATTCCATTCCGACTTCTTCGAAGTGTTTGAATTTAGTGAGTTCTTGGCTAGTAGGAAATTGTGATTGATTTATGTGGCTTAGTGTGGTTGAGGAATGGGTTCAATTAGGTGATCCGTTTTGTTTAAAGTTGCTATTGTGAATTTTATTTAGAGACGACTAAAGTCGTTCATGATTTCTATGCCTATATGCGGCTTAGTGTGGTCACGGAATAGATTCAATAGAATGATTCTTTGGTTGAATTGTATGTACGATCCTTTTTCACAGCTTCGTTTTCATTACTAGTTTTAAATATTATTAGATAGAAGAATAGCCCTGAAATAGCAACTTAGTAGTAGTAGGTAAATATTACAACCATTAGGAGCTTAAAAATTTCAAATGTCTGAAGTGTTAATGCAATCATATATAATTATGACAAGAGGATGGCTTAATCAGCCATTCCCAATAGGGTCTGCATCATCGTTGAGACTGATAAGCATGCTCTGACATTTGATTTATAATGCAATCGAACTTTGCTGTAGTATGTATCAGTATGTATCAGGCATAGGATATTTTAGCAATGCATTATTATAATGTAGTCTGTATGCTTCTACAATCTTCAACAACCATATATAATCTCGTAGTGTTAATCATTAAAGGTACACATCGTTATCCATCAGAGAAATTTGGATAAATGTTGCTTTTCTCTCTTCTCTCTTCTGTAATGTTATCTTTGTGGGAGAGATGAAGTTGGGGCCTCTGGCAGGTTTGAGAGAGGAAGGGGAAGTTTGTCCATGTTGGTGACAGAGATTGTATCTGTTTTATGACGAGACAGTGATAAAATTTTCATTAACAACTATGTTATTTACTTATTTACAAGTGAAAAGTATAAACGCACTTAATTTATTGGTATTTTGAGTAACACTCATATTAAGAATAAGAGAAAATGGACAAACATTGATGTCTTGCAGTTATTCATAATTCATCTCATCTTAGACATTTAAGAATGTCAGATACAACAAGCTCTTATAAAGTTACATAAGGAAAAATTAAGGATTTAAGGGATTGTAACCAGCCTGTAACTTTGTCTTGTTGGATTTTGGGTCTGGGGAGTATCATCTGTAACATAAATGGAGGATATGCTACATGCAACCTCATATTTTCCTTGAGTGCATCATTGGTAAGTGGTCACACATGGAGTTTCTTTTTTTCCCATGTGTTTCATTCTTCCAATGTGTTTAATAGTAGAGGATATGGCAATGAGATGAGACCCCAAGCAAAAGCATGATGATCAAATTGGTAATTTAGAGCAAAGGATGTCATTCAGGCATACTAGGGGGAAAAATATTCAACTTTATAGGATTCATGCCCTCCTCATAATACTTTCGAGATACTCCACTTTGACACTCTTGCTGTTTGTTGACTGCATGAGAATCCTCCTTAATCCTATAGGCTATAATCATGATGAATTGTTGATCCTATTTCCCTGGTGAAATAGTTAATTCTTATTTCGGCTTATCAGTTTGAACTATAACCTCACATGTCTCATAGTTTTCCTTGCAAGATATAGCTATTATTCAGGTATACTAAATGTTCATTTTACTATACTGAATGTTCACTTTACTGTAATCTTTACCTTCAACTTTGGGAATTTATCCTTTCTATGGTGTAATTAGTTTGTACAATATCATCAGCATATTTGCTGGTACATTTGGTTTTATGAATGTACTATTACAGTTGTCAGCATATCTTGGTTTCGTTGTTTTTTTGTTATTTTGGCTGTATAACAATTACCATGTCAGAATGCCTTCATATCAGTACTTATGTTTTTAGTGATTGCTTTTATGTAATAGATCAAGTTAATTGTTCTGCTTTTTTTTGTTCTTCGCAAATATATGTTTGGTGATAAAATTGTCTATTGGTTTATGACAAGCTCTTCAATCAGTTAGAATTGATAATTTTAGACTCTTTACTGTAGAAGAAACTAAGTGGAGTAGGATGATGCATGGTATAATATTTTATATCTTATTTATTAAACAATATTTTATATCTTATTTAAAGCACTTCTATAGATTTATGCTCTTTACATGTTTTGTTATTTTTTGACAGATGACTCTTATTGCGGGGAAATGAGATGCAGTTAGAGCTATTGGACAATCTCTTGCTACTACAAACAAGAGCTTAATTTTTTCATGTCTTCAATTTAAACTATCAATAGAATATCAACTACTTCGAACTAAATGTTGAATATAAGACTTTAGACAATTGTGTTTGTTTAATTTTAAAAACTGGGTTGTCAAGTTGTGATGTTGTATTATTTTTTATACTTGAAAATATTTTTGTATGAATGATTATTTTGATAAGCGTCATATGCTTTGATAAATTGATATTATTTTGTATTAGTTTAAATATATAAAAAAATTAATGTAATTGTTCTTTTGAAGAAATCGGGCCGGGCTTGGACTTTTTTGGTTAATTCGGGCTCGGACTTGGGCCTGTATTTTGGAGCCCGATGCAAAATCGGGCCGGACTTGGACCCAAAAAATACATTCGGACTCGGGCTCGGGCTTATATAAGTCCGGCCCAAGTCCGGCCCGTTGCCACCCCTAACTATGCCCCTCCATTTAATGAAGAAATTTTCTAAAATATGAAGGTGTATTATACAAAATTATTCCGATCAATAAATGCATGCCACATCAAGTAACTTCCCTGTGGAAAAAATTTCTAGAAGGTCCCTCTAGAAAAATAATAATAATAAGGAAAGATTATTTTCCTGCCCAAAACTAGGACTTGACTTATTTATAAACCCAACATCTTTTAATATACCCATAAGCCCAAACCCTACAATTACTATTTTTCTTAAACCCAATACGGTGTATATCAAACTTTTTATACCCCCTATTAACAACATAATAACCTTGTTATCCCTCATCTCTCACAAATAGATCTAACAAGATTTTCCAACATATCTCTTTCTCTCTCATCTCTTCTTTTTCTTCTTCTTCTTCTTTCGCTTCCGATCTAAAATGCTGAAAGAAGCTGTTATTTCTCTTTTTTGTCTTCTTTTTTTTTTTTCCATCGATTCAAAAATAGGGATGGCAAGTCGTTGCTATCGCTCTCTCATGTCTATTTACTTTCTTGGTTTGATTCAATGGTGAACGATCTAGATATTGCCGTAAATATCGTTACACTCTTAAAACTCTGTAATGATAAAGAATGGATCGCGGGGATTAAATTTGCCTACACCACACCAATTTTAAGCAGTAGGCATTGATTGGCTGAGATATCGATCGCGATAATTCCATTCAGTTGCTTCAGCCTTTGTCAAACTACAACTAAGATACGACTAGGATAACTCCTATGGGACTTGCTCTTCTTATTGTTGTTGAGTTAGTTACTAGAGGTAGTCAATTTGTTTTGTTCTTCAAAAATTGTTTCAACCCATATGCCACATGTATTTTTAAGAGAAGGGCAAAATGGAAAATAGCAAAAAATAATTTTCAAATAAGCATTTATCTATGATTAAAATGAGGAAATGGGTCCAAAAATAATCAATTATAAGGTGTTTGGGTTTCAAATATTTATGGAACCTACAGGGTTTAAAAGTAAATCAACTTATAATTTTGGTCCTAGAAATAATTTTCCCTAGTAATAACAACACAACCCCAAACTAAACATTATTTATATACTAAATAAGGTAATCTGTTTTCGCTATCTATATTGTCATTCTTGTACAAGAATATTGGTTTAATTTGACATGTTTAATATCAACTCTTAAAAGATAAAAACTGCAATAGTGAAATAATAAATTTTATAATATCTCTTTTATTTTCCAAGTCTTTCTTTTCATTTTCTTTTTTTGTTTCATTCACTCAATAGAAGTTAGTTATTTCTAAAAGGTACATAGTATTTGTAATCAGAAATCAAATAAAAAAAAAGCTCAAGTTTGGATCCCCAAGTAGCTCGGCTAGCTTAAGAAGTTTTATTCTCGAAGTTGTAACTCTCACCATCATCAAATTCTTTCCACATTAGGTGAGGTTGGTTATGAAACATAAGACTTCACAAAAGTTAATGTCATAGGATATGACCAGCATCCTACCTTTTACCACCATCTCTAACACGAGCAAGTTCTTTTATTTATTTATTTAAATAATTTGAAGGAAATGTGGAATATCACAACACCGTTTCAATAATAAGATTTTAATAAAACAATATCAGAATACTGACAAAAAATATAAGGAACTACAATGCTAAAAAATAAAACATAAACCTCCAACAATGTCCTGGAGGGTCGAACACATCCAAAAGTGAACCCGACATACAATAAGACAAGTACGATAGAAAATAAGTACAACCATAGCGGTCCTTCCAATACAACTCTGGAAGGTGAGCATTAGGGGATTATCTCTCTGCTCAGTCTAGAGTAGGTCCAACCTCTACATCCTCATCATCGTACTCGTCTACTTAGAAGGCTCTGGCGATTATTCCTCTCGGACTTGTAGCTGCAGCTGTAACCCAAAAGGAGATAAGATATATGTTATGAGTTAAAATACTAGAAGTACTATTACAATTACCACAGAGGTAAAAGTTATTTCTGTATAGCCATAAAACCTAGGTCGTAGCAGCGATGGCGATGTACCACGCCTCTTTCATCTTGTGTCGTCTATAGGTAAATTTGGGACCAATCCATCGGTCCTCATATGTGCTGGGATACTCACTTGCACCAAAGGCCCGCAGAACATCAATCAGTGATGCCTTGCTCCGTTAGCAGTCAATGAACAGGTGGTTCAGCGACTCAATAGGAGAGCTACATGTTGTCTTTTGGCTATGTTCTCTCTAGTCAGGATATCATTATTAAGGACCAACCATAGGAATACCTTGACTTTGAGCGGTGCTTTTGCCTTCAAGAGGATTGTAGCTGTAACGCCCCGAATCCCAAAATTACTGAGTTCGAGATGTTCTTCAGGATCTTTTCGCTTTTCTCGAGTACAATTTTACAAGGAAATTCAAACTTTTCTTTTTACATCAGAGTTACAACATCTCACTTTTTAAATTTACACAGCGGAAGCAAAATAGACAACATTTACATAAATGAACAACAACATAATGAGATCTTTATGCATCCATTCCTCTTTACATGTAATTTATCCTGCATACAAAACTGTGGGTACGTCAGTTTATTCAACCGACGATAATTATACATGGCCATCCTCTCTATGCCAGAAACAGTATAATGAATCTCATTTCTTAACAAATCACAATCTTGTTCATAATAAGCATGTAGAATCAAAAGGGAACTTTTAGAGATGTCGTGTCGTGATTGTGCACTTAATCCTTAATGCAATTATTTAATTAACACATGACACTAATGCACACTTGTTCGAATTCTATGCATCCCATACTACATAGGTTCGAGGGCAAGCCTCTTAATCGTTCTTCATTTTTTGTAGGGTTCAATCCCCCGCCATGACTTACTCTACTTCTGTAATTCCAGTGAGTATCCTAGATGATTCTATGAGTACAAGCATGTATCCTGGCCCCTGGAGTAGAATTTCGCGCCATGTCTTGACTCGTCAAGCATGCATTCTGCGACAATTCAGCCTCCTCCCTGAACACACTCCTCTTGCAGTCACCAAAACATCCCACAAGCGTGACTAGAGTCCGATCATTACTGAGTTGTGCCCGCGCCATGTCTTGACGCATCAAGCATGCATTCTGCGGCTCACACACCCGCACCGTACCCTAGCTCTCATACTCATGTTTTTCTCTCACCTTCATCACCTCCACACTATGTATTTAAGTTACATTAGAATCATGAATAAAAAATCAAGCTCTAGAGTTAGCCTCTCCATCAACCGGACTTATCATTTCATTTCACTCGACCAACCTGGTCTATTTCTCAATATCATTTCATTTCACTGCCGGGGAGACTTAGCTACTCCTTCGTTCAATTTCAATTTCACAATATCCAATTGAGCGCCATCAGCTCCTAATTCATTTTAGAGTCTCGCAGACTTTCTCATCATGATTTAGCCTTTCATAGTTATTCATTTAATTCTCAATTCTCATCTATAATTCCTTTCACATAATTCATGCAGCCATAACCAGAATCCATTGATTAAAAACATAAAGTTCATCATTACTCACAGTAAATAACATGAATCAAATTATCAAAAGTCCACTCTGTACAGTCGACTTGGAAGAGCACCAGTCGACTCATACAGTCGCATACAGTATCATCATAATTGCTCGGGATAGTCGACTGTTGCACTCAACCAGTCGCCTGTCCCGCAACCTTTCATATTCACAATATTGTCCACATGACAGTCGACTGTTCATTAATCAGTCGTCTGTCCTGGAGATCTCAAACAGCATAATTTCCAAGTCCAGATCAGTCGACTTGCTACACGCATTCGGTCGACTGGACAGATCCATTTCAATTAGGGAATTTATTTACAGTTCTTACGTGTACTTGCATCATGATATCAATTAACAGTATACATCAATTTATATTTCATAAACAGAGTTTCTTCTTGTTCAGTAGCATTTACAGCATAATTTCCCCAGTTATTAACATGCTCCTTTAGAGAAAACTACTCTAAACATGTATTCGCATTACTCATACTTTCTTACAATAATGAAGGTACAAATCTCAAGTCATCATAATGGGTCTACGTAAATAGAATATCTTTATTCAGGGGACTTTCAAACAGTCATATTCAGTAATGAAGCACCAGTCGACTTAACACCAAGTCAGTCGACTGCGCCGACAACTTCAGATATTTATCACTATTAGTTATTTTCATTTATTTACCTTCCCTCCATCATATGTGTCATAGGGAAAAATGTACATTTAATAATCACACCATTATGGCTATTGCACACATTTTATCAGCACATTACGAAAAGTAGTGTCTCGTACCAGTCGGCTGGCTCACATAGCAGTCGACTGTACCGACAGTCTCGTCTCAATATTACTAGCATGTTCAAGCAATTTTCTACCGTATTCAATTCACTTTTTATAACATAGTATCAATCATAACAATTGCAATATCATTCCTACATTAGAAGTCCTGAGAAACACCCACCTTATATGAAGAAATGATCGAAATCCCGAAAAGTCCTTCAACACCGTACCGCACTCCTTGCTCCTTTGTTCCACACCGGGCTCCTCAGCAATGTTGCTCGACTCCACAGAAAAGCTCCCACACAACTCACAGATACTCTCTTGAAATCTTAGGAAATTTTAGTGTAAAAGAGATAGGGAATAGGAGGGGGTATTTATACTAGAATATAGGTGAAATAGAGGGCTGAGATTTATTGGGGAGTTGGAGATCAAAGGCTGAGATCAAATCGGGAGTTGAGAAAACTACCCACACTCACAAAATAACTACCCATGATCCGAGCCACTCTCCACAATCCGGCCAAGAAAAAATGCTCAATGCACGTGTATGCGAAATGCACGTGCTTGCACACCCACACAATTAAAATTGTACAAAATATAATGTATAAAAGTGTTTACACAAAAATGGGCTGTAGAGAAAATAAAAGGTTAAATTTTATGGGCTTAAATCCATTGGGCCAAAAATAAATATTTTTTAAGAAGAGAAAAATAAACAAGTTAACATTTGGGCTTTAAGGAAAATATTACACATGCATACCATATGCAGAATTAAATAATCTTTATATATATATTAGGAAAATCGGGGTATTACATCACTCCCTCCTTAGAATAGTTCCGTCCTCGGAACTACAACCAAGAGCGAGAAACAGAAAACACAACAACAAGAGATACAAAGATATAAAGATACAAAAATACAAAATACAATCAACAAGACAATCAAGCAAAAAGCTCAGGATAGTCCTTCAACATCTTCTCCTCAGATTCCCAAGTAGCCTCTTCAACCAAGTGGTTTCTCCAGACTACCTTGACCATCGGTATCGTCTTATTCCTTAAGACCTTCTCCCTACGGTCAACGATCTCAATAGGAGTCTCGATGTAATTCAGGTCTAACTGCAAACCTTCCGGCACTTCAGGCAAATGATGACTCGGGTCTGGAATATAACCTCTCAACATAGACACATGAAAGACATTGTGCACCTGAGACAACTCTTCCGGTAATTCAAGCCGGTAAGCAGTTTTTCCGATCCTTTTCAATATCTTATACGGGCCTATAAATCTCGGGGCTGACTTCCCGCCTTTGCCAAATCGAACCACACCTTTACTGGGTGATACCTTCAGAAAGACGAAGTCACCAACCTCAAACTCAAGGTCCCTTCTCCGGTTGTCTGCATAGCTTTTCTGCCTGCTCTGAGCTTCCACCAACCTCTTCCTGATCAGATCAATCTTCTCAGAAGTCAGCTATACAAGCTCAGGACCAAACAACTGACGCTCCCCAACCCCATACCAACACACAGGAGTCCTGCACTTCCTGCCATACAAAGCTTCATACGGCGCCATCCCGATGCTAGCCTGAAAACTGTTGTTGTAGGCAAACTCCACCAAAGGTAAATGCCTTTCCCAACTGCCTCCGAAGTCTAGTATACAACACCGAAGCATATCCTCAAGAATACGGTTGACTCTCTCGGTCTGCCCATCGGTCTGCGGATGAAAAGCAGTGCTGAAATCTGTCTTGGTACCCAAAGCTGCCTGAAGACTCCTCCAGAAATGCGAAGTAAACCGCGCATCTCGATCAGACACAATAGTCGAAGGAACGCCATGAAGTCGGACAATCTCACCAACATACAACTCAGCCAACTTGTCCATCGAAGCCGTGAGTTTCATCGCCAAAAAGTGAGCGGACTTGGTAAGTCGATCGACTATAACCCAAATAGCATCATTGCCTTTAGAACTCTTAGGCAATCCCGTAATGAAATCCATGCTGATGTTATCCCACTTCCATTCCGGAATAGGTAACGGCTGTAATAGACCTCCGGGTCTCTGATTTTTGGCTTTGACTTGCTGACAAACCTCACACTTCGCGACAAATTCAGCCACATCCCGCTTCAAACCTGACCACCAGAAATGCTGCTTGATGTCTTTGTACATCTTAGTACTCCCAGGATGTACTGACAAAAGAGTAGCATGCGCCTCCTGAAGAATACTCTCTTTCAGGTCCGCCTGATCTGGAACACACAGCCTCTCTCCGAACCACAGCACTCCATCCTTGGTCAGAAATCCGGGCAACCTGCCAGCACTAACCTGCTCCTTCATCTCCAAGATATCAGCATCAACTTCCTGACTTGCAATAATCCTTGCATTCAAAGTAGGCTGAAGCTTCAACTGAGATAAAGATGCTCCCAATCCTTGCAAGACAACTTCAATACCTGCTCGATCCAACTCCTCAATCAGATGCCTCTGAGTTGTAATCAAACTGGCCAAACTGCTCTTGCGACTAAGTGCATCAGCAACAACATTAGCCTTTCCAGGATGATACTTGATCTCAGGTCGCATATCCTCGAGCACTTCCAACCATCTCCGCTGCCTCAGATTGAGATCCCCCTGCTGATATATGTACTTCAAGATCTTGTGATCCGTGTACATGTTCAACTTCTCACCATACACGTAGTGTCTCCATTGCTTCAAAGCAAAAATAATCGCAGCCAGCTCTAGATCATGAGTCGGATAATTCTTCTCATGCGGTCGTAGTTGCCTAGACCCATAAGCGATTACTTTACCTTCTTGCATTAAGACACAACCAAGCTCCCGATGTGAAGCATCGCTATAAACATCGTACTCAACTCCTGCTCTAGGCAAAGCCAAAATAGGTGCAGTAGTCAGTCTATCCTTCAACTCCTGAAAACTCGCCTCACATTGCTCGGTCCACTTGAAGCTCACATTCTTCTTGGTCAACTCAGTAAGCGGCACAGCTATCTGAGCATAACCTTGAATGAATCTCCTGTAATACCCAGTCATCCCAAGGAAACTTCTGACTTCCTTCACTGTAGTAGGCCTAACCCAATCTCTCACTGCCTCTATCTTCTGAGGGTCAGTTGCCACTCCCTCCTTAGAAAGGATGTGACCTAGGAATGCCACTTCAGATTTCCAGAAATCACACTTGGATAACTTGGCATACAACCTCTGCTCTTCCAACTTCTGCAAAACTGCTGCCAAATGCTCAGTGTGCTCCTCCTCAGACTTGGAGTACACAAGAATATCGTCGATAAACACCACGACGAAAGAATCAATAAACGGCCTCAGAACTCTGTTCATCAAGTCCATGAAGATTGCGGGTGCATTCGTCACTCCGAATGGCATAACTAAGAATTCGTAATGCCCATGCCGAGTTCTAAATGCAGTTTTGTGCACATCTTCAGCTTTCACTCGCACTTGGTGATATCCTGATCGAAGATCTATTTTGGAGAATATAGCTGCTCCTTGTAGACGATCGAACAAG
The DNA here is from genome assembly GCA_017893485.1 of Hemerocallis citrina. NCBI lineage: Eukaryota > Viridiplantae > Streptophyta > Magnoliopsida > Asparagales > Asphodelaceae > Hemerocallis > Hemerocallis citrina. The sequence continues at coordinate 136,679,821 of CM030365.1, forward strand.
TCATCAATTCGAGGAATCGGATACTTATTCTGAACAGTGACCTTATTCAGCTCTCGGTAATCGATACACATCCTCATCGATCCATCCTTCTTCTTTACCAAAAGCACTGGTGCTCCCCAAGGTGACGCACTAGGTTGAATAAAGCCTTTTCCCAATAGTTCCTCAATCTGCCGTTTCACTTCATCCTATTCCACTGGAGCCATCCTATAAGGTGCTTTAGAGATTAGTGCACTTCCCGGTTGAACAGTGATGCTGAACTCTACATCACGGTGCGGAGGTAACCCAGGAAAATCTTCCAAGAACACAGTCGGATAGTCCCGAACCACAGGAATCCCTTGCAATTCCACAGGAGTCTCTTCCTTGCGGATAGTTGTCACCAACTTAGAACACTTCAGCTTCCCTTGGAAAGTGACTTCAGGTCCTCCTGGAGCCTTCACTGTCACCGTCTTGGTCTTACACTCGATGCTTGCACTGTACACCGACATCCAATCAATGCCAATGATAACATCGACTCTCAAGATAGTCAGCTCGATCAGATCAATGCCAAAGATTCGATCCCCAATCACTATCTCGCAATCAGCATAATACCGATCAGTGGTCAAAGTTTCCCCTGATGGAGTAGCTACTGCTAAGATCTTGCCTGGAAAAATCTTCGGTTCAACTCCCAACACTTTAGCAAACTTTGGAGACACAAAAGTATGAGAGGATCCAGTATCAAACAACACCACAGCTTTCTTTCCATTAAGATAGAGTTCTCCTGTTACATAACATACATCATTACATAACAGTTCCACACTATGAACGGGAAGAAGAAATGACAAAAACCACACTAAACATCAGCCCTCGTACCAGAGATGACCTGATCCGCCTCCTCAGCATCAGCTTCTGTCAAAGCAAATACTTGCCCTGACTGGTACGGCCTCTTCCCAGTCTGCTGTATTGGCACATTGTGATTGCCAGCTCGTGGTTTGAGACATCGAGATTGGTAATGTCCCACTTCACCACAATTAAAGCAAGTGACTGCAGAAGGTCTCCCTACCTCGTTTCCAGGTCTTCCAGCTACACTGACAGCGTTCGCCCCTGTCTGTTTGAACCTCTGTGCAGATGGTTGCCCCTTGAAACTCCCCGATTGAGCGGGCCTCTTCCCGGACTGCCAGTTGCTCTTCTGGTGCTGAGCAACATGGAACTGCTCCATATCCGCCTCCGTTGCTGCCGCCCTCTTCACCAGCTTATCGAATCTCCTGATACCAAGAGGTATCATACGAGACCTCAAGCTCGGCCTCAGACCATGCTCGAACTTGCGAGCCTTCTTCGCCTCATCCATCACCAGTTCTGGAGCGTATCTGGAGAGCTGAGTAAACTTAGTCTCATACTCCCTCACTGACATGCTGCCTTACTGAAGTGACAGGAACTCCATGGCCTTTTTCTCCTGGACGTCGGAGGGGAAATAATGGCTGCGGAATTCTTCCAGAAATTCCTCCCAGCCAAGCAACAAGCCGCCCATAGTCCTCTTCATCGACTGCCACCAAACAGCCGCATCCTTCTCCAACTGCAAAGTCGCCAACTTGATCTTGCTGCCCTCCGGTGTCTCCAACACCTCGAAGATTGTCTCCACTTGCCGAATCCAGTTATCGGCCGCATCCAGGTCTGACTTTCCCTCGAACACTGGTGGTTTCATTCTCTTGAACGATTCCACTAGCTTAATTGCCTCGGGTACTGGATTCACCGGCCCCCTTCCTTGGTTTGCAGCCACTACATTCAGCGTCTGGTAAACCCTTGCAAACTCGGCCTCCAGGTCCAAACCTTCACCATTCCTGGCTCCCCTTCTCGCCATATTCTGATGCAAAAGATCCATTAAATTCGAAGTATAAGACAAGAAATTAAACCAACTTCCATTTCATTGAATTTCAAAGTTTATACATTCGAATTAAAACATTTCTTAACATCAGAATAGAAGAAAATAGAAACTAGGACAATCTAATCTCTACGGGTCCTCTTCGCTGCTCGAAGTTCATCCCGCAGTTCATCCACCTCATCTTTCAGCACATCAGTCAGGTTCTTTTTCTTCTCAAGTTCCCAAATCCGATGGCTAAGAACAGAATAGTCAGCATTCCGCTTCTCCATCTGAGCCTCCAAAACTCCAACTCTATACTTCAAGGTATCCACTTGCCTCTGCAGAGAAGCAACAACGCTACTCAGAGCTGGTCCCTTTTCTTCATCGGAAGAAGAAGAATCGTCAGGTGAGTTCGGCGGTGGGGTGATCTCTCGAGATTCAGGGTACTCCTCATCATCCGAATCTGCTTGCCCAGGGTGATACTCGTCCTCAGAATCAGCCTGTCCAGGATGGTACTCTTCCTCAATAATATGCCAGTCGTCGCCTCCAGCAGGGTCGAAGTGATCAGCCATCTTAGAATAGAGAGGAAGAAACATAAATCATAGAGCAACACAAATGTAAGTCACTTACATTTAAATCTCTAGACTCAACACACACTCTAATGTCCACATCTAGGGTGTCGTTCCTTATAAATTTGTACAAGTGTGAAAGCGTAGGAAAGCGTGGCTCTGATACCACTCTGTAACGCCCCGAATCCCAAAATTACTGAGTTCGAGATGTTCTTCAGGATCTTTTCGCTTTTCTCGAGTACAATTTTACAAGAAAATTCAAACTTTTCTTTTTACATCAGAGTTACAACATCTCACTTTTTAAATTTACACAGCGGAAGCAAAATAGACAACATTTACATAAATGAACAACAACATAATGAGATCTTTATGCATCCATTCCTCTTTACATGTAATTTATCCTGCATACAAAACTGTGGGTACGTCAGTTTATTCAACCGACGATAATTATGCATGGCCATCCTCTCTATGCCAGAAACAGTATAATGAATCTCATTTCTTAACAAATCACAATCTTGTTCATAATAAGCATGTAGAATCAAAAGGGAACTTTTAGAGATGTCGTGTCGTGATTGTGCACTTAATCCTTAATGCAATTATTTAATTAACACATGACACTAATGCACACTTGTTCGAATTCTATGCATCCCATACTACATAGGTTCGAGGGCAAGCCTCTTAATCGTTCTTCATTTTTTGTAGGGTTCAATCCCCCGCCATGACTTACTCTACTTCTGTAATTCCAGTGAGTATCCTAGATGATTCTATGAGTACAAGCATGTATCCTGGCCCCTGGAGTAGAATTTCGCGCCATGTCTTGACTCGTCAAGCATGCATTCTGCGACAATTCAGCCTCCTCCCTGAACACACTCCTCTTACAGTCACCAAAACATCCCACAAGCGTGACTAGAGTCCGATCATTACTGAGTTGTGCCCGCGCCATGTCTTGACGCATCAAGCATGCATTCTGCGGCTCACACACCCGCACCGTACCCTAGCTCTCATACTCATGTTTTTCTCTCACCTTCATCACCTCCACACTATGTATTTAAGTTACATTAGAATCATGAATAAAAAATCAAGCTCTAGAGTTAGCCTCTCCATCAACCGGACTTATCATTTCATTTCACTCGACCAACCTGGTCTATTTCTCAATATCATTTCATTTCACTGCCGGGGAGACTTAGCTACTCCTTCGTTCAATTTCAATTTCACAATATCCAATTGAGCGCCATCAGCTCCTAATTCATTTTAGAGTCTCGCAGACTTTCTCATCATGATTTAGCCTTTCATAGTTATTCATTTAATTCTCAATTCTCATCTATAATTCCTTTCACATAATTCATGCAGCCATAACCAGAATCCATTGATTAAAAACATAAAGTTCATCATTACTCACAGTAAATAACATGAATCAAATTATCAAAAGTCCACTCTGTACAGTCGACTTGGAAGAGCACCAGTCGACTCATACAGTCGCATACAGTATCATCATAATTGCTCGGGATAGTCGACTGTTGCACTCAACCAGTCGCCTGTCCCGCAACCTTTCATATTCACAATATTGTCCACATGACAGTCGACTGTTCATTAATCAGTCGTCTGTCCTGGAGATCTCAAACAGCATAATTTCCAAGTCCAGATCAGTCGACTTGCTACACGCATTCGGTCGACTGGACAGATCCATTTCAATTAGGGAATTTATTTACAGTTCTTACGTGTACTTGCATCATGATATCAATTAACAGTATACATCAATTTATATTTCATAAACAGAGTTTCTTCTTGTTCAGTAGCATTTACAGCATAATTTCCCCAGTTATTAACATGCTCCTTTAGAGAAAACTACTCTAAACAGGTATTCGCATTACTCATACTTTCTTACAATAATGAAGGTACAAATCTCAAGTCATCATAATGGGTCTACGTAAATAGAATATCTTTATTCAGGGGACTTTCAAACAGTCATATTCAGTAATGAAGCACCAGTCGACTTAACACCAAGTCAGTCGACTGCGCCGACAACTTCAGATATTTATCACTATTAGTTATTTTCATTTATTTACCTTCCCTCCATCATATGTGTCATAGGGAAAAATGTACATTTAATAATCACACCATTATGGCTATTGCACACATTTTATCAGCACATTACGAAAAGTAGTGTCTCGTACCAGTCGGCTGGCTCACATAGCAATCGACTGTACCGACAGTCTCGTCTCAATATTACTAGCATGTTCAAGCAATTTTCTACCGTATTCAATTCACTTTTTATAACATAGTATCAATCATAACAATTGCAATATCATTCCTACATTAGAAGTCCTGAGAAACACCCACCTTATATGAAGAAATGATCGAAATCCCGAAAAGTCCTTCAACACCGTATCGCACTCCTTGCTCCTTTGTTCCACACCGGGCTCCTCAGCAATGTTGCTCGACTCCACAGAAAAGCTCCCACACAACTCACAGATACTCTCTTGAAATCTTAGGAAATTTTAGTGTAAAAGAGATAGGGAATAGGAGGGGGTATTTATACTAGAATATAGGTGAAATAGAGGGCTGAGATTTATTGGGGAGTTGGAGATCAAAGGCTGAGATCAAATCGGGAGTTGAGAAAACTACTCACACTCATAAAATAACTACCCATGATCCGAGCCACTCTCCACAATCCGGCCAAGAAAAAATGCTCAATGCACGTGTATGCGAAATGCACGTGCTTGCACACCCACACAATTAAAATTGTACAAAATATAATGTATAAAAGTGTTTACACAAAAATGGGCTGTAGAGAAAATAAAAGGTTAAATTTTATGGGCTTAAATCCATTGGGCCAAAAATAAATATTTTTTAAGAAGAGAAAAATAAACAAGTTAACATTTGGGCTTTAAGGAAAATATTACACATGCATACCATATGCAGAATTAAATAATCTTTATATATATATTAGGAAAATCGGGGTATTACAGTAGCCCACCTAAGTCTACATCCCCAAAAATGGATACAGTTGTATAAGGAGCGGGCTGTAAATGAGCCATTGTTCTCCAGCCCCCAAGATATTCTGTCTGGGCTGTGCAAACACTTCACCACCGTCTGTGCGTTGTAATCTTGGAGGGTTTCAGATTTCGGACTCAACTGAGTTCTAAAGGATGGTTTCCAATTCTCCCTCCTCCACGTCTTGGCTGCTGAGGTGTGTGGTTGGGATGCAAGCTCGTATAGATCCAGAAATCTTTCTTTAAGCGTGTGGGCACCGTACCATTTGTCCCACCAAAATTTAGTCGACGTGTCATTGCCTTTAAAAGACGTAGTAGCCATACAGAACGATTAATTAGCATTGGCGATCTCTTTCTAGAACCAAGATACCTTAGGACCCACTCGGAACCCTACCCTAGACTTCTCGTGCCATTCCCTTGCAGATAAGACTAAGTGAAATACTGCCAACCTTCCCCATTAGGATGGAATACTTTCCACCACCATTTGCCCAACAAGACCAAGTTCATGTCTCTCAAGTCAATGATACCTAGACTGCCATATAATTTTTCCATGCATGATTTTTCCTATATGACGAAATGATAGTCCTCCTTATCCGTGTAGGCTCCTTTCCAATGGAAGCTCTTCCTGGTGTGGTCAATTCTATGGATCACCCATTTCCATGGTTTGAAGAAGGACATGTAATAAGTGGGAAGGTTAGACATGACCGAGTTGATAAGCACCACTATTCCACCAAGAGAGAGAGAGAGTCATGCCCTTCCAGTCGGCCAGTCGATCCTCCACTCTATCAATGATCATAAGCCATTCTGATTTCTTTAGTTAACCAGGTCTGAGCAGTAGGCTTAAGTATCTAATGGGGAAGGTTTCACTCTTGTAGTTGAGGATGGTAGCGTGAGACTCTGCCTCAGCATCTGCTAGGGCAATAGGGACAATAGCACTCTCATGATAGTTAAAATTGAAGCCATACCACGTCTCAAAGTAGTAGAGGGCCCTTTTAAAGTAGATCATTTTTTCCTTATCCCCGTCAACGAACAGAATTGTATCATCCGTATACTGTAGGATCAAACATCCCTGACATGACCTACTACTAGCCACTAGGGAGATCCAGCCATCCTAGTTGCAGTTGTCAATCATAGACTTAAGGATGTCCAAAACAAGGGTAAAAAGAAGGGGTGAGAGTTGATCCTCTGCTCTTAGACCTCTCCTTCAAGAGAAAGGGTGACCAAATCGGCCGTTAACTAAAATGGATGTTTTACTCGTGTTTAGATAGTGACGAATCCTTAATCCTTCTATCACCAAATCCTCTCCCTCTGAGAGCTTAAAACAAGTATACGCAGTATACAGAGTCATACGCTTTTTTGAAGTCTAACCTCAGAAGATAGCTCCTTTCATTAGCAACATGACACTGGTGAATCACCTCTTCAGCTGTAGCCACACAGTCCAAGGTGCATCTTCCCTTAATGAAACCAGATTGCCCGCGGATGATTAAACCATCCATAATATTTCTCAAATGATTGGCCAAGATCTTAGTGATAATCTTAACTAACTAGTTATGAAGGCTAATGGGTCTAAAATCACCCACCATACGGACATCCTCCTGTTTGGGGATGAGAATGACTTCAACAAAGTTGAACATGCCCAGTTTCAACCTATGGTCGAAGAAGTCATCCATGAGGTTCATAATGTCCCCTTTGATCTCGTCCCAAAATGTTTGTAAAAACATCATGGGGAAGTCGTCTAGCCCTGGCGCCCTATCAAACCCCATCTGGGTGATCGTCTCTTTCACTTCCTCCTTAGTGAATCGGGCCTCCAAAAAATTGCATGGACTAAGCAATATCCTGATGGTAGTTCAGCCCCTCAGTGGGATTCTGAACCCATTCTTTTGATCGAATAAGCTCTTATAATGAGATTGAAACGTTTCTGTGATTTCTATCTCGTTTTGAGAAATCCTAGATTCTGTATGGATAGATAGAATAAGGTTAGATCTATGCCGAGCACTAGCTGCTTGGTGGAAGAAGGTCGTGTTCGCGTCTCCCTCTTTGAGCCATGAAACTATGGATCTTTGTTGCCACTTGATCTCCTCAAGTTTGTATAAGTTAGCAATGTTACCCCTAAGATCAAGTAGTCTGTTCCACTCCTACTGGGACAAGTCTCGAGATTCCTCCAATCTCTCTTAATCTTCGATGCCCTTCAGAAACGATCCTTTTGCACACCAAATATTAGAAAATCAAGTGTGGTTCCATCTATGCAGTCTGTAGTGTAGCCACCGAATCTTTTTACACCAGCAGGTTGCTGCATCCAAATCTATGGTTAGCAAATCCCAGATTTCCATAACCATGTGGTGAATTTCCTGAATCTCCGTCCAGGTCTTCTTGAATCTGAATATTCTCTATTTTCGGGGAGCATAGCTCTCCCGTGGAAAGGATGCTGGAGACGTGATTCAAGGTTGGTCTAGGAAGTGATTTTGCAGAAGCTAGAGGGAAATTCGACTCCCAGTCCATGAAGAATAAAACTCGATCAAGTTTAGCCATAATGGGGACCGCTTGCATATTCGACCAAGTGAAGAGCCTCTCATGAATAAGGATGTCAATAAGATCTAGTTCGTTAATCACCCTATTGAAGTTTTCCCGATCCCTATCATTCGACCCTCTGCCCTGATGTTCAAAGGTAAATCTTGTGTTGTTAAAATCACTCCCAACAACCCATGCATTCTGCCAACGTGTTCGGACTAAAATGAGTTCGTTCTAGAACGCACCTCTGTCAGAAGACAGATTCGAGCCATAAACGACCGTAACCATTTGCAACCAGTTGTTAGCTCACCGAAGACCGACTGTGCGAAAACACCTTGGAATTCATCTAGACAATCGAAGGTATATGGGTTAAAGCCAATGAAAATACCATCTGAGGCTCCAATCAATGGATGAACTTTTCATTCTTTAATTCTAGTCCCACCCAGCCTCCTAAGCATAAACCCTTGTGACAGTTTAGTCTCTTGGATGTTAGATTGCGAGGGCAATCAAAAATTAAATACACAACGAAGAAAATCACAAAATATCGAAACCTAGCCATGGAACCATGCAAAAATCATAAATCGTGTTTAGGAGTTATACTTTAAATATAGATTTGGTGTCACCAAAATATGTCAATCACAACACTGCAAATGTTGTGACATCTCTATTATATCCACACGAACAGATCAAATCAAGCTTTCCCCCACATTGCAGTGCTAGCTACGGAAAGGGGATGCTCCTCATGATCTCTCTCTATCACAGTTTCTGTGACGGCTAAGGTTTCTCATGTATCTTTTCCACAGCAATATATTGTATATATAGGTGTACAAAATCAATACTAAGAGAGTGGTGATGCGGTTGGACTCACAATATGACCTTGTCAGATTCGTGTGAGTCTTCTAACTTTAGTTGGCTCATTTAATCTAATTAATTACCCAACTATATCAGGAGTCCAAGTCTTACTAGGATTCCCAATTAAATTAATCTCATGAATTTAAATTTTATTTTCGATCCATTCTAAGTGTGTGACCCTGTAGGTTCCCATTACGTTGACAGTAATACTAAAATTTTATTCTAGTGTTACAAATAGTGAGCGGTATCTAGCAATACATCACTGCTACTCATGTAACAGGAATGTCAGTAATTTGACATATCCTATCCGTGACAATGTTATCATGTAGTCTATTCCTTTTGTACAGATATCTTAATTGACCACAAGGCATAAAGCGTGTCACCCTTGTATAGTTCAGTCTTTGGTTTCTTATGTCAAGGTAGACTTACTAAAACAAATGAGCTCAATATCTCATATTGACTCAATTAAGCACGACCATGAATTTTGTAGTCTCACTTAATCAAGAGGTTTGTAGATATCACTCCTGTTATGTAGGAAGGAAAAATCCTATCTAAGTCACTTACATCCCTCAGCATGATTTATAGTATATCCAATAGTCGACATTATACTCACCTTATTACAGACAACGTTGGACGACATCAAAACATATAACTTCTCATGTAGGGAACCGTAGTGACTTTTAGTTAAAGGACTACGTACACCAAGGTCACCGTGAGAACCGCTTATGACACTCACGTAACGATCCATGCAGCGTTCTCATGGTGGGTCAGCCCATTATATTATTACTGTAATATGTACTCATGTGAAGACTTGATATTTCATATCCATGACCCATGAGAATGGTTATCAGTCTACGTACACACTAGTTTCTATGTATTATCGTAGTCTTAATTCACAATAATACTTGACTAGGAACATTCAAGAATAGTGTTCTAATTTCAGCCAATGAGATCTCACAATCAAGTCATGCACTTGATATCCCATGGCACTGAACTTACTATTTTAAGGACTTTATTATGTTCATTTAATTCACAGTAAATAAAATGCCTCAATAGGAAATAAATGTCATGATGCATTGTAAACTAGTAATGTCAATACACAACTGGCTTCTAGGGCATACACTAACATTGTAGCCTTACCACCTCTGCTTTGGAAGTACTGATAACATTCCTAACCATTTCTCTTTTACCTCGCCCGCCCAACCCCCTAACGTTCCAAAAGAAGACACTCATTAGGAAACATTCTGGTGTTGCATCTGTTGATAGGGGAGAGCCCCTCCGCATCGCCCTCCTCAGAGGGACGTGTCGAGAGGGGATTTATGGACGCATGTAATTGTGCTCGATCTCTTGTCCATCCTCTAATCTTGTTAAGCAAGAAAGCATTACGCTCAAGATCATTAACCGCTAGACCACAGGTTTCGGCTAAGTTAAAAAACATCTGTATTCGACATAAAATTGAAAATAGATGCTAGTAGACAATGCATACCTCCATCGTCTTTCTTAGCCGCCTTGGCCAATGCAGCAAACTCAAGGTAGTCGTCCAAGGCTTCCTCATGAGCCTTTCTAGCCACTTTTTGAACCCTGAAACCCACAGGCACTCTTGATGCCCCTGAACTGCTCTGGGAAGCGGTTGTAGGGAAAGTAGACACTACAATCTCTGGGGTAGGGGAGATCACCCCTCTTTTTGTATTGTAACAAACTCTGAGTCGTCTAAATCTTCATCAGTGAATGTGAATTCTTCATCTAAGTTTAGTCGTGCCTGCAGATCATCATCACTGGTTAGTGAGTCCACACAGGGAACTGCCTTGGGAATGGACCCCATCATAGGCCCAATCTCACTATTCCCCTTGACAACAACACCTTCCTTCAAATTAATATAGTTTTAACATTAATCATCTTGGATCCCTCAATGGGCCCAAGCTTAGACAGCCCACCAAGAACAGATGTCGACTTAAAGAAATTGGAGATGGGCTCAAGCCCATCAGGCCCATTAGGGAAATGAAGCCCGTTCTTCACATGTGATTTCACCTTAAATCCTGCCTTGATTACGCTGCCTCGAGCTTGGCGCCAAGCACGTGCTGTGTTAGATGGGGAGAGACTCGAGGAGTCAACAACTTCGATAAGGGGGCTAAATGGTAAAATCCCCACCCTCTCTTTCATCCCCTTCTTCATAAACGAAGCTTTATCCTTAGGTTTCGAAATCCCAGATCCAAAACTTTCCTTAAGCATCTGTAGTCGTTTAGAGTCAAAATTTTTGGTATTTGGCATATAGGAATAGAAAAAATGGGGTTCAGTTGTAGTCATTTGAACACAAATTTTGGCTTTTAATTTAAAAAAATGAACTAACGAGTAATGATTTCCCGCTCGCTATTTTTTTTTTTGATTTTTTTAAATTAAAAGAAAACGGACGGGGAATCATTTCATGTCTGTTGTATTTTAAAAAAATAAATTTAATCCTAATTAATTCCTAGATTACTGTTAAATTAATCCTAATTATATCATATCAAAGCTTAAATAAATCTCAATTCTTAATTAATTTCAATTAAAATCTACTTTATACCCATAGAAATTTCTATAGGGTGTATTTTATAGAAATTTATCCAAATGATTGAGAGGAAATGGCTGGGACGGGGCTTCATTTCCCGTCACTGCTCATTTTTTTTAATCGAACGGACGGGGAATCATTTCCCGTCCGTCGATTTTTTTTTATTTAAAAAATTCGTCGTTTTAAAAATAAAAAAACAATTCAAACAAACAAGAAATCATTTCCCGTCTAATATTAAAAAACAAAAAACACCCAGCGACGAAAGATGATCTTTCGTCCGTTTGAACGGACAAAAAATCATCTATCATCGGCTTTTTTTTTTCTTTTCCAAAAGCCTATATCGTCTCCCAAATATAGCCGACCAATGTTCACCCAAAACCCAAAATTTGTGTATATAGCCATTGACTGCAGCTCCTTTTTTTTCTATTTTTTTCCAAATAATGAGTAAATGGAAAACGACTACAAATGCTCTTATCCCTGAGATTCTACTTGTTTCATTTTGGAGGAATCTTCATTTGGTGCAACCATTTGCGCAAAATCCAAAAGCAACTTGCCCCCTTCCATTCCTATTTCAACTAAGCTGCCTCTATTTTTGAAAACTGGCTCCAATCGACCAGTTTGCAGGGGCTCTTTCTGTAGCTTTCCATTTCTAGCTGATTGCATATCCGCACATGGGTCTAGGAAAGTTTTGGCCAAAAGTTGCGCCTTTGATCTTCCTTCGTTGACCTTTCCCGACTGTTAGATGATGGGCTGATCGATGATGATGGTTGGGTCTTTGGGTGTTTCTGGTGGCAGTTGTTGGCGGCGCTACTCCTGGTCTTGAGCAGCTTTGAGCCACTCACAGTGGGCTATTTTCACTTCGTGAGCACCGTCGATGGTTTAGTCCCAAACAAGAGATGCCACCTGCAAGTAAGTACGACCATCTCTCCTAGCCGAAGGGGGTGGTGATGGTGCACTCCATACCGCCAAAGGCTCCACCTTCGAGTCCAATATGAACGAATATATGTTTCATCAAATGTGTAACATCTAGCAAATCTTGGCATGCAAGAGATATCGAGGCTTCTTACCAGATTTCTTGCTGAGACAACCTCTGATTTCCTAACTTTTTTAGAATCAATGTCAGCTATTGTACCGAATTCGGACACATTTCCTATAAAGTTTCCTTCTTCCAACAGTGTAGAGGCACATTACGAATCCAAATCCAGAATTGGTCCCCCTGAGGCTGTTTCGCTCTGAATTGGGGCGACCAAGTGTTGAAATTTCCGAAGTCGATCACTCCCATAGAGGTGACATCAGTTACTTTTTCTGTGGAGGGGAAGGAAACTAGGAACTGTAAGTGACAATTTTTCTTCACCACCCACTCACGGTGACCACTCATTGGCCACCGATCATTGAGCGCATCAAGGAGGTGGTTATCCGATGGTTTACTCGATCGGATCCTGGCAATTGCGCAGCATTGTCTTAACCAATGCTCCTCCTGTCTGATAATGGTTAGGCTTCTTTTGAGATAGATATTGATGGTGTTATCTGGTGAATGCCCCCGATGGACCTCCCTTTTCTCCTCAGCGGTGTTAATGGTAACTTAGTGCACATAAATAGGACATATGTCCCCATTTCAGACATTTGCAACAGCGAGTCTCTTTGGTACAATCAGCTTGGAGGTGCCCCATATCACCACTGTTGAAGCAAGATGTAGGTATTTTCGTTCCTTTTGCAGAATTTTTTGGGTCTGGGATGAGTGGTTTCAGTGATTGGTTGTCTCTTAGAATTTTTGCGCACAACATCGACCAGTGATCAGTGGCGCACAACATCGACCAGTGACACTTACTATAAAAAAATGATAATAAACACATTTGCAAGCCTCAAAATATCATATATTACTACCAAAAACACAAACTATTACAATCACTAAATAACATTTTTTTAGCAATAAAACCCTTCGAGATTTCATATTCTGAAAATATTGAATGATATCTTCATTGTCAATTGCATCCAATACATCTCTTTCAATATATGCAATCAAACAATCATTCATCATCTTATCTCCCAATCGGTTTCGTAATGACATCTTGATGATTTTCATTGCAGAAAATACTCTCTCAACTGTTGCGGTTGCAACGGGTAATTGCAATGCCAACTTCAACAGCAAATATACCAACGGATATACATGATTTTTTTAAACTGAACCAGCTTTCTAGCAAGCCCACTAATCCCTGCAACTTCAGAAAATCGGTCATCAGAGAGTACATCCAAAATGTAGGTATCAAGTTGCCGGTCAAGGTGCATTAACTCAATGTTAGAGAAATCAGATGGATAAAATTCAGCAAAGCGAAGCAATTTTCTCTTATCATAAGCAGAAAATGAATCGCTTGGATCAAGACAAGCCATACACAACAACAACTTCGTATTTGCCTCATTAAAACGGTTGTTCGACTCCTGAAGTTGCAAATCAATCACTTTATAAAACAATTCAATACGATAATAATGAAGATTTGTTTTTCCTTCAAAGTTGTGACGAGATCTTCCATGTTGTACAAATAATTCATCCATTGGTGGAATTACTATCTTATGCTTCACACAAAATGAAGAAACTTCTTCCAACAATGATTCCCATCCATCATCTCTCATATTTTGCAATTGTTGCTTGGTTATCCTCACAAGAGTCATGGCATTTATAATATCTTGGTCTTTTCTCTGTAAAGCTTGTGATAAATCATTTGTTATTCCCAAAATATTCTTCATCAAATGTAAATGAAATGCAAACTCAAATTGTGCAATGATTCCCAATAGATTTTCTGCTTGCCCCCTTATCTTCTTATCCTTTGTATCCTCTTCAACAATCACAATAACATCAATCACAGACAAGTACAAGCAAATCAAACTCATTAGTGTACCGTAATGAGAACCTCAACGGGTGCTTCCTGCTCGCTTCAATGTCATTTCTTGATTCTTACCTTGCCCAGTCAAAATATTACCATTATAAACTCCTTCAACAACTTTTTCAAATTGTTTTTCACGAAGAATGTCCCTTCGCTTGCATGAGGCTCCAACAATATTTGATACACTCGTAACAATGTCAAAGAATACAGAAATCTTCCCGTGACCTTCTGCAATAGCTACAAGTGTTAATTGAAGTTGGTGCGCAAAGCAGTGAACATAATAAGCCGACTCATTCTCCATCATAATCAAGCTTTTTAATCCATTGAACTCTCCCCACATGTTACTAGCACCATCATACCCTTGCCCCCGTATACTCGATATACTTAACCCATGTTGAGACAACAGAGACTCAATAGCTGCCTTAAGTGATAGGCAGTAGTATCACCAACATGAACAATGCCAAGAAAGCGCTCCATAATATGCCCTCTTTCATCCACAAAACGTAAAATAACAGCCATTTGTTCTTTCACGGATATGTCACGTGCCTCATCAACCAAAATAGTGAACAGTTCATCACCAAGATCGCTGATGATAGAATTTGTAGTTACCTTTGTAATGGAAGTAATAATCTCTTGTTGGATTTGAGGGGATGTCAATTTGTGATTTTCTGGAGCCTTCTTCAATGCAACTTTATCGATATTCTCATTGTGGTCATAAAGAAATTGTAAGAGTTCAAGAAAGTTTCCCTTATTCTGTGATTCCTAGATTCATCATGACCACGTAAAGCTAGTCCCTGGCGCAACAGCCATTTAATGCAATCAATTGAAGCTGTCAAACGAAGACGATAGTCGGCTTGAGTTTGAATACACTGAGTTGTCAAAGAATGCTCAGTGTGTTGCGATTGCTTCAAAAGATCATAGCCAGCTCTCACACATTTGTTATGCGTACTAGTGTGGTCTCCAACATGCCCAATCAACTTCATTTTTTTTCTCCATTTTTTAAATCCCTCTCCACCAACAAATGAATCACCACCACCTTGGCCACCATGATCAGCTTTAAAAAGATAACAATACAAACAATAAACGACATCTGTTGTAATGCTATATTCTAGCCAATTAGGGTACTCTTTGAACCACGAAGCCTGAAATCGACGCTTCTCATTTGCACAATAACGCCAAGGAAAGTTGTGATCCTTAGGTTGACAGGGTCCTTTTTGCAAGCAGTATCATCGAACATTCTCTCTTTCTTTAACATCGTACTCATAAATATTTTTTCTTAAAGCAGGATCAGACGGATACTCTTCTTCTACATTGCAAGTAGGTCGGGGCTGGACAACAGGCTGTCGTGGGGATGGGGGTGGCCTCGGTGGGGGCTCTTGGCTTCTTGAAGCAGCTTGTTCTTGAGAGTTTTTAAAAAAACTTGAATAGTGTAGGATTTTTCATTTGAAATTATATCCAATTCCAACAAATCAATATCCCTAAAAGGCTAGTAATGGGGACTCATTTCATTCAAATTTTATACTTGTCTAAGGTATGTAGTAGCCAACAACGTATTCATATAAAAGCATAAATAGATAAATGAAAGTACTCAATTATCTGAAATCAATGTCTTTGTCTCCTCTTCTTCTCCAACTTTAAGTACTCAGTGCCTACGTGTATTTGAGGCCACAATCCTAAAAGCATTGGTTAATAGTTTGAAGTGATCAAGATCTATATCAGATAAAAGATGGATTGGTTTTCATTAATAATAGCTAGTCCCTGAGATGAATGCATGTTACTAGCACCAGTTTTTGGCTTGTTGCATGATCCCCACAATCTGTTCAACAAGCTGAGAAATTTGCCAAGATCAATCCATACTCATCCAGAGGATGGAACACCTTGTCGGCGATTATATTTGGTGGAGGCTTCAGGTTCACCAAACCAGGGAACCTAAATAGTAGACTAGAGCATTACCAGTTCATACAATTAATATAGTTTCTGCATTTTTAGCTAGGCGTATATTGGTTTTGGAATCATTCTAGTTGCTCATGTAATATCAGAATGCTTATAGATCATGATGATCCTCATACCTCAGTTGATAATATTCTACCCATTTTCATGGTCTACTTGATTCTTCTTTCAGATTTGGGAAGTTTCTCCCCTAAATTTCAATTGGTGAGTTGGTTAAAGGACCTTAGGTTAATTCCACCAAAGTATCACTTTTGTGGCTAATAACTCCAAGACTATCCTTCAATTCTCTGAATTATAGCAGAGAAGTATTCTTACTCTATGGAGCAAGATGTCATCCTCAGTAAATGCGCATCCTAGCCAACTAAACTAGTTTACTATTCTGTTAGAATGAAATAATATAAATTTCTCAATACACTCTGGTAAGTTGCAACAAAAGTAAAGATCAGAACCAGAAAGGGAAGAGCAAAGGAAAAGGGGAAAGGAAATTGAACAGGAAAAATGCACATCTTGGACAGAAACAGAAAGTCCGAAAATACCTAAATTATTAGCAGACTGTTTACATGATAAAACCTGACAAATATATGTTCTGCCTTCCAGGATTATGAGGAGAGAAGCATATCTATCTCAAAATGTAAATCTTGAGATGGGAATCACCAGAAAGGGTAAGCATAAATAGAAAGAGCCTCAGTGCAATACACTACATGGTCTCAATGTTCTTGTTAAGATGGTATCTTCACTAATTCACCTAACAATCTAACATGTCATGTTCATGTGTTTTATGTGTCCTGTCAAAGTTCCCATTTTCTGAATTCTAACTCTCAGGTTGATGGTTTATCCAATGAATTTAGATCAAAACATGATCAGAGCTGAAGTGTCACAACCTCATGCACTCTTAGGAGTTAGGATAGGATAATTATCTTCATAAAAAGTATATAAGCAAGCTTTCTTTCCAGACCTTCGTTAAATGTAAGCATAGCATCAAACAAGTTTCGTGCGTAGCATAGCATCAAACAAGTGGCATGCATAGCATCAAATAAGCATATCATCAAACAAGTTAAAAGGATAATTGGCATGAATAAGGCATTTCATCAAACAAGCGGCGTGCATTTTCAACAACTTAAAACCATTAAAAATAAATCAGTAGTTAAACATTCTCTATTTTCAACTTCAATCATTAGTATTCAGTGCATAGAAAGAGTAAAAATTAATGGTTAAAACTTAGAATTAGTTACCCACTTTGTGTTTGTTGTTTGATCTCTTTCTTACTCCTCTCGAGCTCCTCTCAGGTTCTCCAAATCTCCTTTGAATTTGCAATGGGCTTTGTAAGTTGAATTCAAAAGAGGAAAAGAGAAAGAGAATGAAGGTCTGATCTTGTGATGTAATAGGAAAGGAAGAGGAAGACTGGAAGAGTCTGTCGTGAGAAGAAGAAAAGGAAAGGAAGAAAGACTGAGAGAGTAAACTAAATGGGTTTGAATTTTACACATAAATCCTTATTAAATTTTTTTTTACTACAAAATTTTTTTTTTTGAAATTTTTTTAAAAACCAAGGGGCACAGCTGCACCCCTGGGTCCATGGCAGCTATGCCACTGCCAGTAATTGGTTGTCGCTTAGAATTTTCAACATGTGCCTTCTTAATACGAGAGCTACCATTTTCAAATTGGATTCAATCATAACTACCTTTATTTTTAACTACTTGAGAAAACCTGATGCACAGAAGAAGGAAAAAGCTTGCATTTTTTGGAAGCAGTGAGTTCTTAAGAAAACTCATTATACAATGACCATGCTTAAAGATATACAACCAACATTAGGGGTGGACAACTATTATCCGAACCGACCAATCCGAACCAATTCAATCCGAACTGACCGGTTTTTAACCGAACCAATTGGGAGTTTGGATTGGATCGGTTCTTGATCTTCAATAACCAATTGGACCGGTTCGGTTATTGGATGAGGCTTTAAAATAACCGATGAAACCGAACCGACCATACCTCTATGTATAAGTCCATAAAAAATACAGTTCTCCTTTAATTTCTTGAATATACAAATAGTCATTTCTCATTTTCCTTGAGATACAAACAATCTTTTTTAATTTCTTTAATATAAACCGAGCAGTTGTTCTACCTATGTTTTGGTTCTCCATAATCCTATGTATTATGTTGTTGAGAAATGCTTGATTTACAGTGTGACCCAACTTAATAGAATCATAAAGTTGATGTAACATTTAGTAGTTACTTTAATCAAGTCAAGCAGAAATAATTTTCTAAATTTTTTTTTATTGCACCTGAAATTCAATTAGCTATGATTATTGATATTTCTTTTATGATAATAAACTAAGATTACAGAAGTATGCAGGTGAAAAAGCAGTTTATCTCACTCATTTAAACGACATCATCTCAAACAATCAGTGCAAAATTCATTAACAACTTATGGTTTTATAAATCTTCATTTTAAATTCATTTCTGAATAACAAATAGCAGGTTGTTTCTTAAGTTTGATTGAAGTTGATCTTTTAAATTTCAACAAAATTATGAATGATGTTGAAGGTGAAAAGTAGCATGCCAAACCGACCATCCAATCTAATCTAAACCGAGCTTAATTGGTTTGGATGGAAACCGATCCAATTAAGGTTCGGATTGGTTGCGGATGAGAAAATTAAAAAACCGATCTTCTTTGGATCGATGGTGGATGGTCCATATTAGATCGGATACCGACCGATGCCCACCCCTAACCAACATGGACTCCTTAAAGTTCAGATATCTTAATTCGAAACAAGATATGCTAATTGTCCGCAATTTCCATATACCCAAAAAGTATTTAAGAGAGAAACTTTGATGTTCCAATGCAATTAACAAAGTGTGTTTTTTTACCTCAACTCCCACATTCTCGTTTCTTCGAGTCCTTTTGAGCCTGAATAAGTCTAAAAACATAGTGCATTATGCTCCGAAATAGGGAGATATCAGTACCGGTAAATCACATTGAGTTGTGCACTCCCCTCTATCCAATGGTGCCCACTACAAGAATCTTCCCATCCCTTAAGTGGTCACTAAATTTCCACAATCCCTCATTGGAAAATCCTCAACCAATAAAAAATCCCCCTCTCACATATCACCACAGAATCCATTTTTTTTTGGTACTGACCCACATTTTAAAAAGAATTATCAGACAGACCCACTTTCAAAAGTATTTACCGAACTAACTCACTTTTGGACACGCCAACATAAAATGCTATTGGCAATAATGACATACGTTATTTGGATATCTTTGTTGCCAATAACGGTACCTATAATTTTTTTTAAGCTGCTAATATAGGAAGTAACGTCATAGATTCATTTCACTTACAATTAGGAGCTCTCTGACTTGGAAAAAAATGGTAAGTGTGAAAATATCTTATAACTGATCCCGCTATTTTCAATAATGGCAACCTTAAGCTGATGCCTCTATTGAAAATAACGGCACCAGTATAATAATATTTTTACATAATTAATAACTAGTAATTTACACGTGCAATGCACGTCTTCATAAATATAGTTTTTCAAAAGAAAAAATTCTGATGTATTCTGGGCTTGAACCAGAAACCTCCTTTAAAATAGCTATACACGGGCGATGCACGGGTTTGTATGTTTAGAAATGACAACTCCAACTCTCCCATTATAATACAAGAGATATTTTCACATAAATAGTGACCCTTCTTTTCACTTAATATCTCTTTCCTTCCCCTTTCACTTAATCTCGCTTTCTTTTCCTTCCCCTTTCACTTAATCTCTCTTTCCCTTTGCTTCCAAACCCAAAACTCTATAACCCTAGACCATAAACAAACTAAACGAACCTCCATGAATCAATGAGAATCAGCTATGGAAACTTCCAATAACCGCCGCCGCCACCACCGCCACCACCACCACCTCCAACCTCCAATCTCCAAACCCAAACTCCCCACTCTCCAAAATCCCATCTCCTACACCTTCATCATCCTCACCCCCACCAACACCAGATGCAGTTGTTAAAAATCCTCCCATGTCCCTCTAATGGTGGAGTAGAGAGGAGGGAAGATGGTAGTGGAGTTGGTCGGTGCTTTCAATGAGTTGACAGAGGAATGGGAGAGATCTCTACCACTTCATCTTCACAACTTCTGTTCAATTCTTTGAAGTTGTCATTCCTCTTTTGCAGTCTTTGCCTTTTGCTGCTGATGGCCGGACTCCGCTTTCACGAACTCTGTCTGTTGCTTGCCTTCTTGCTGTTTTACAAGGAGAACATTTATTTTTTTGGGGATTTTTTTCCTTGAAATATTTGGTTTAGTTGGATGTTTAGTGGAAACCCAGATGGGGATTTGAATGGAATTGGATTAAATTTGAGGGATGTTGAATGATTTTTCACTCCTTCGGCCTTTTTGCTGATGGTCACTCCTTCGGGCTTCCACTGGTAGTTTTATGAGTAAATTTATAGAAGTGTGGACTCAAATACACTGTCACAAGAAGTTGGAGAAGAAGAGAAGACACAAAGACAAGACAGCTAGAGAAGTGGCAGCACTGCAAGCAAAGAGCGCAGCAGCAAGGAGGACAGTGGATTGCCCCACTCTCTATTTCTGATTGAGACAAGTTGGTCGACTACCAACGAAGGCAATCGACTGTATCGGGCGCTATGTTGGGGTTATAAGTTTTGGATCCAATTGGTTATATTTGTAGTTATCTTTTATGATTTACTTGGGGCCTATATATATATATATATGTAAACTCTAGAGTTTAGGTGTGCCTAACTACAACTTCAAGAGTTCTTGTGCCGAGTGCTACCAAAGACGAGGAAGAGATTTGAGTGAGATCTCTTTGTATCTTTGTAATTATGGAGTAATAATAAGTATTGGTTATCTCACATATTGTTGTGTTTTTGTGTTTATGAGATCTTGCGTTTGTGATAAAATCTTATCATCGATGCATCTAGGTCTTGTGTTCGTCAGTTATGACAATTTAGCGAGCTAATTATCTCTTTGGCCTAGGGGTGCAAAATGAACAGGACGGTCTGTCGTTCGTCCGAGTCCGGCTCGAGAAATGGTCCGACCATGGACCGTCCGAACTGTTATACGAACCGAACTCGAACAAATTATTAGGTCCGATTCTTTACCGAGCTCGAGCCGGACATAAGTCCGTTCGAGTATTATTACGGTTCGATGCTTTATCGAACCGAGTCCGGACTATAAAAATTTTGTCCGACCTAGACCGAGCCGGACATAAGCCCGTCCGAATAGAATTTCGGTCCAAGGTTGAACATATGGTTTTCCGATCCCATCCGGTCCGATTTACAGTCCTACTTTGACCTTACTTTTGAAAATATTTATCGAAACGACACAGTTCTGAAAATAATTCCACTTATGATCTAGTCTGTATTTAAATTTCTATGATACATTTTCTATAATATTTTCTATAGGATGTGTGACCATTTATTAAATTCTAAAAGTTTTTGACTTATAGAATAATTTCTACTTTTTAGATTAAATATTACTTTTCTTGTTCTACAGTTTCTAAACTAGTGTTAAATTAATCAAAAATTGTAGAAGTTAACTACGAATAATTTACTCTGAACTGGCTCTGATACCAACTGGTTGCGAAGAGTGAAATATGTAAAATTGTAGTAATTACTTGTAAAGAGAGATAAACAGAGTAAGATATCCTTCTGTAAAATAATATTCTTGAAAATAATGTGCATTATCAATCTCAAAAATATTCAAGTAATCAAGCATAATTTCAAAATTTCTCATGGCTTCTAATTTTATTTCTGATACTTCACTATCATATGGGGGTTCTTCTGGTTCTTCCATATGTTCATTTTTCTTCTTCAGTGTTTTCATTTTCTTCTAGAAATTGTCTTCTTCTGTTGTAGGACTCTAGATATAGCTTGTAAATTCTCCATTTTCATAAAATAATAAAGACCTTTTATAAAAAGTTAAGCCATCAATTATTTGAACACTTATATTACTAGTTTCTCCATGGTTAATTTTATTTATTATAAAAATTATTACTTGTTGTACGCTAACGAAAAATAATTTAAACTCATAAAAATTATACATGCTTGTTAATCTTTGAGGATAATAAACATCTAATACCCACATTCTATCACTTTCTTGGTAGTTAATCATTAATTCATAAATTTTTGAGGCATGATTTAAACTATTAATTTTCATTTTTCTTTTTAGTGATTTTGTGATTTAAAATAAAAAAGTATGAAATGAGGAATAAGGAGAGATTCCTAAGGATGCCATAAAAATCAAAACAAAATGACCCATCATGTTCCAACTCAGTTAAGCTTCTTTGAGCTGCTCTGTACCAATTACAATAAGTGGATAAAATACATCTGGTATGCACCCCGATCTCAGTGCTCCTTTTACGTTCCTCCCATCTTAGGACTACTATACTCTTCAATAGAGGTTCATCCAAATATACGTCTAGAACAACTACTAGCACTTCCGTACAGACCACAACCTAGCTCGTTTTCTGCTACTAGGTGTACAACTTAACTTTAGAAGGTACAAATGGATCTTTTTGCAAGATCCTTCCGGCAGAGCCTTACAAAACCCTCCCTAAGTGAAAGAGATTTATTTATTCATACCTTATATTCTACTAGAACCGATAGATGCTAAAACTGATAGAAAGAAAATTTTTTATTTTTATTTTCTTAAAACTTCTTACAAACAGAACTCTCCTTACAAGATTATATGGTATTTTTCCCTTCAGGATTCTGCCATTTTCTTTAGTCAACCTCCCCTTTTATAGAGGAAGGGATGGCTTTACATTAGTTATAATTATTATTTTGATTACATAACTACTTACATCATAGGTAAATAATTGAGTCTAATACGTCACTGCTTACGTTGTAAGAGATTCTTTTCTGATCAGCATATCACGTGCTTTACATCAGAAATAACTCTTCGTCAGCCTTATCTTGTTCTTTACTGCATTGTCCGCATTTATACCATGGTTCTATCCTCATCAATTTACAGTAGTGAACAACTGTCTATTTTGTCATTGTCATGACTCCTTTATCTAGAATTTGATACCAGTTTTCAAAAATTTCTTTCTTTGACTGTGGTTGCTTAATCTTTACTATGTTGTAATTTTTTTTGCGGGTCAGGGCTATCATAGATCTATATGTTACTGTCTCTATTTTGTATGTCTTTTAGTTCACAATGCATTGTTCTGAATCCCATAGCTCTTCTTTCTGGGATTAGTTTTCAAATTCTTCATATTTATATGGTATGATATTAGTATCTCTAAACATGACTTGTGTAATTATCCCTATCTTTATAATATGCTCAGCTGGTAGTTCTTCGTCATCTTTAAGGAATTCTGGAATTGCTGAAAATACTCAAAACATATATGTTGGAGGCTTTTTGTAAGACAAGAATAACTTTTAGTAGATCTATATACTTCTCTTGGTAGCTGGCTAAGTTCTTCACATTCTCTAGATTGATATATGCAGTGGATGAGCCCTCTTTCGAATAATACTCTTACTGTCTTTGGATTTGCTTCGGTAGTATAATCGCTTTGTTCATATGTTGCTGTGAAATAGTTTTGATAAATTGATTGGCCTGGGTGGTGTGGCATAATTTCTCAATATATTATAAAAATAAATAATTCTTGGAATATTTTGGAGGATCTAAGAGTAAACTCTCTTTGTAGGTAGTTGGTTGTATGGATGTGGAGCTTTCCTCTTGAGTGACCAATTTTGTGATTTCACTTGTAGTTTACGGGTCAATCGGTTCACTCCATTCACTCATTTTCTCAATATGTTCTGCATTTATAGGGTGGTAGAATATACTCTGAAGACCACATATTTGCAAAATTGGTTAAATGCTCATTTTAATTGCTCTACAGTCTCCTTTCGGAAGACTATATCCTTTTCTATTTTCTAGACTCTATTTTTCATCCTGTAGAAGCAAGATTGTTAGTTTCTTGATAGAAATATGCTAGAAAATTATCTTTTCTTTTTATGTTTTCTATTGTAAAGTCATAATGTGCTAACTCTATTTGCCATCTTATCAATCTTTTATTTGCTATAGTTGGGTCTATTATTTTGTTAATTCAACTTTTTGCTTGCGTATTATCTATTCTTACTATGAATTTTGTATGTATGATGAACAATTCAAACTTTTTTTTGGCTTTTAAAATTAGTAATAGTTCTTTTTTATTTATGTGTTAATTTTGTTGAGTCTGTGTGAATGATCCACTAGTATATTTGGTTAGTCTTTCCTCTCTTTCAAAAATTCAATAAATTTCAATACTGCTCTCCAATTATCTTCAATGGCAATACGTTTCTATTATCCATGTACATTTTTAAGTTTGTTGTTTCAATATTTTAAGTTTTTCTTCATCCTCTGAGGTTCATTCCCATTTCTTGAACTATTTAAATTTTTATTGTAGCCAATTTGTTTTTGCTAGCAAGTTTGGTATATATCATCTTGTTTGATTTAGCAGTCTGATTATAGCTTGTACTTCTATTTTTTCTTTTAAAATATTTGGAAATGTCTTTATTTTTTCAGCTATATGTGGTTGTAGTTCTATTCCTTTATTTGATTATTTTGTTCCTAAGAATTCTATCTCTATTTTGAATTGTTCCATTTTCTTTTTTGATAGTAAAATTCCTGCATTTTTACTATTTCTATGAATTTTAGTAAATGTTCTTTATGTTACTCTTCGTTTTCGGATTCTATTAGAATATCATCAACATATACTAGTATAAAATCATTGTACTTTTCAAATATCTTGTCCATATGTTCTTGAAATATTCCAGGATTGTTTTTATATCCAAATGGTAATATGTTCCATTCATAAAATCCTTGTAGTGTACTGAATGATGTTAATTGTTTTGATTCTTCTGTTAGTTTTACGTGGTAAATTCCTGATTTACAATAGAATTTTGAATATATTTTTCTTGTCCTTATAGTGTTTAGTACTATCTTCATATCTAGTAGCGGATATCCGAACCTCTTATTATTTTTATTTAATTCCTTATAGTTTACTACCATTCTAGATTTACTTCTTTTTTTCTTCTGAGTATTTTCTTACTATGAATGCTGGTGATGAATGTGGACTTTGTTATTTCCTTATGTAATTATTTTCTGTTAGTTCTTTTAAATGTATTTTGAATTCTTCTAAATCTGTTGGATTGTGTTTAGGTTTAACTTTTATTACATTGTATTTTTTAATATTAACTCTATATGAGTTGTGCATTTACTTAAATGTCATGTTACTAAAGGGTTTTCTCCATACAGATCTTCTAATTGTTTTTTGTAAAATTTCTTGTGTAATTGTTTGTTGTACTTGTTATATCCTAGTTATTGGGTAAATACGGATATTCACCACGTTGGGCTGAGAAACTCCGATATGTGGTAAATCTATCCTAGAATAAGGTTGTGTTATTCTAATTGCTATCGCTTGGTGTTTGCATGGTATTGTAAATATAATCATTTTGTGTGACATAGTCATAGGATAGTATTGTTGTAAAAAGTAATTTCTTAAAAATACATCATTATTTATATCATCACATTGGTTTATTATTGGTATTTTTAGGATATAGCTTCCTATTTGTATTTTAACATTTTGGTGATATTTGTAAAGTATAATAATTTTTCCTGTTAATCCAGTTATTTCTTTTTTATTAGTTCCATCTTGTTTTCATTTTGGTTGTACATTTTCACGGCATAAGCTCGTGCCTGCTCTAGTGTCTATTAGGCTGTGATAATTTCTTGATTTGTATCCTTCATATACAAATTTTGTTAGTATATATAACGTCTTTTTTGTTGCTCTTAATGGGTTCATTTGGACAATTTTCTATTTATTACTATACTTTCATCATTTACCATTATTATTATTTTGTCTTCTTGTATTGAGTATGGTTGTACTGATATAAGGAAGTCAGTTTCTAATAATATTTCATTGACATTGTGCTCTGGGTCTACATGTAGATGTAGTAGTATTTCATTTCTACTGTTTAATCTTAATTAGTGGTAATACTATTTAATGGACAATTGGATGCATATTGTTATAGTAGTCTAGATAGTAATATGAGTTTTCTTATGGTATTAATTTTGTTATTTTTATATTTTTTTATTTAATATGTGAATTAGTAGCTCTAGTTGTGTAATACCCTGGTTCTTTATTTTTTAATTAAATGAAAGGTATGTGAATTTTACACGTATTGCACGTACTAATTCATGTGCATTTTTCTATAAAAATTATTTATTTTGTAGCACGAAAAAACATTTTCCTATCTCTCTTTTACTTTTTTTAAAAAGCCTAATTAGATTCTAAAGAGCCTAATTGTTTATTTTAAGCCCATCCTAATTATTTGATTATTTTAATTAGCCCATGAAGTTTGAGCCCACTAATTGAAAGCCTACTAGTTTATTTCCCTTTTAAATAACATGACATGTCGTGTAGATCATTTTGGTAGACAATTAATTAATTTATCATGTACAATTAGTAGTTAGGGGTGCTACATTTGGCACGTGCATGCACTAGAGTGTGCATTGCACACCTTTCTACCTAGGCCGGATGGAGTCAAAGGAGAGTGGATGAGTGGCTTAGTGGATAGGTGGTTACTTGCTCATGGGTGGTTGCTACAACTTCCCAATGTATCCTAGCCATTTATCTACAACCATCTAATACAATCCTAGCCCTCAATTTCACCCAAAAAATTAGTATAAATACCCCCCTTGTATGCATTCAATACACTAAGAAATTTTGTAAAGAAAAGAAAGGAAGAAATACATAAGAGAGTAAAAGATTGGGAGAGAGCTAGAAAAGATTGAGAGTGTTTAGTTTGTGTGTGTGTTCCATTCTTGGAGGCTGGCCACTTCATCAAGGAAAGAGAGAGGCTCGGGTTCACTAGTGCAAGGATGAGGAGGCAATTGTGGTGGCTCAACTTAGGAGGAGAAGGACCGCTCGTGTGTTCAAGGAGATTCTAGGAGCTTCTGTAGTGCTTTTCTTCAAATAGGTGGGTGTTTTTCTATACTTCTAATCTTAGACATCATGCTAGGGATTTGATATATAAGAATGCTAAAAGAACTAATAAGATAACCACTTGTTGGCTCTAAAGAGGACTTGGTAGATGATTGAGTAAATGCTTGATGAATTGCATGCTATTGGTTATAATTCATGTTTAATATAGTTAATTTGACTTATTGCAATAAAATTGTGAAATTAGAACCATGTTGATTGTAGGAAAATGCTTATGAATGGTTAGTAGATGAAATTATTAATTTTGTGCTTATTGAACCATTGTAACACTTGTTCAAGGAATGCAACTATGTTTATGAGTATTGTGGATAAAAGAGGGGAAAACATAAATTAATACTTCTTTAATAAAGTTATAATGCAAAATTTGGTAGAGGGTTTGCTAAAATGAAAAATTTTCAATTGTAGGCATAGAATGCAAATTAGAGTGAAAAATACATGTTTTAATGTCAAAAAATGTTTTTAAAACACTGATTTGTTAAATAAATATAAACTCAGTATTCTGGAAATTTTTAGGGCTTTATGTGAAGAAGAAACGGAGTTATGATCTTTTGAAAAATGAAATAATTTTAGGAAACAGAGACTCGAAATAAACCTATTTTAATCTAATCCTATATCAGTTAGACACTATGGTCATACTGGTTATAGGGGGGCGCCAGTCGCGTTACTATAGCTATGCGGTATCCCTTGTGTGTGGGTTCGAGTCTCGACAGAGGCTTTTTTTACTTTTGAAATTTGATTTTTTTCCAAATCCCGAGAATTAAACTCAAACCCCAATCAATCTCCCTTTATAACAGTTGGGCACTTGTCCCTTTTGGCTAGCGCGTAGGGTTGGTTTTCGGTGACTGTACACCTTGGCTGTGTGTGTGCGGGTTTGAAACTGGTTAAGGCCAAATTTTTTTGGGAAAGAAATCACTTTCCTTTTCTTTTTTTTTATGTACACTTGATTATATTTTTTTGAGTTTTAAAATATAATAAATAGTGGAAAAAAATATTAGAAAATTCCTGAAAATACATAGACTTAAAAAAATTATGTTTTTTTTACATGTGGACCTTTAAAATGAGAAATAAGAGTAAAAAGAATTAAGAGTGAAGAATTCATCTTCGTTTTGATCTTTTGAAATTCTAAAATAAAGTAATGAAATTTGTGATTATAGAAAGAATTTAAAAGAGATAAATTGAGATTTTTCACTCATAAGTGTTGAGTAGAATTAAATGAGAATTTGAGTATGCAAGTTGTGCATGGAAGTATGAGAAAAAGAGAACTTGTCGAAATGTGCAATTTGTGTGAACAAATATGTTTTCTTCTATAAATGTGTTACCGCTAAATCTGGTATGGGGGCATACAGATAGAATTTGTGGATTCTTTGGAATACCGAATAGCGAACCTGGAACCTCTCCGCCGAAGTTCGACCGTTGACTCACGCCGTTCACCTGCAAAAAGTGCGAGACACCGGGGTTGATCCCGGCGACGCACCCTCCGACGCTCAAGTCAGTAATCAGAATAGATTATGAAAGAGCGTTTAACTGGCAAAAGATTGATTACCTCTTAATGGTGGTGGATGGGGGTATTTATAGCCGCCTTTGGGATCAGTTTAGGAAGAAAATCCCTAATTCCCAGTGAGAGGATAGAGCGAATCAGGACCGTTGATTAAGCATAATCAGAAACCCTAATTCCATCCTGCTGGACCGGGTTTGCTGCGGGTTGGAACCCACACCCAGTTGAGGTGGATCCGCTCACAGGTCATTGGGCCTTAGGAGAGAAGACCTAGTACCCGCCTTAGACCCATTTGTAAATGAAATTACCATTTTACCCCCAAGCTTTGAGATTCGCACCTGATTTGGACGGTTCCGATTTAACCCCTTTTTTTAGCCATATCACGAGCCCCCCACTCCCGAAAACTGAGTTTGATCAGCCTTTGAGGAGTAGTTTTACTGTTTTAGTGGCTTGCGGAGTTGTATCGGAGTCCAAATAGGAGGTGTCGAATCCTTGTGTGGGGGATTATGGTAATTGTTGAGTTAGTTGCATGCTCAAGGTTATTCTTGAGCTCTCTTGGGCTTCTAGTGATTTTTCTCAATCTTGCGAAGTGGTGATTTGTTATTCGGGGGTCTTAATTAACCATTCTAAGCAATAATTATTTACCCAGGGGTCCAAAAATATTTTCCCGGATTTATAATTATTTTTCAAAATTTTAAATTAATTTTTCTGAATTTTAAATCATTTTTTCGCAATATTTAGGTAGACGACTCGCTATTATTCACGACGTGGTGGGATCTGATCCCTTCATCAGTATTGGGCGCGAATTCTCAGGAGATCTAGCACTTGTGCTAGCTTGGAGGAGTGATTTCCTCTATTTCACAGCTTGTATACTTCGACGCCGCTGCCGACCCCCCTCGTACGCTCGCCGAGGAGGAGGCCGAGGTCTGTGAGGGTTCGGTACTCCCTACCGAAGTGTGGAGATACCTCGGCTAGGCTGTCGGTGCGAGGTCCCTTTTTCCCACATAACAGGGTCGGTGGTGAGAGCGCTCGGCAGAGTGTGCTGAGGTCCATTTTTCCCATATAACAGGGTCGGTGGCGAGAGCACTCGGCAGCATGTGCCAAGGTCCATTTTTCCCATATAACAGGGTCGGTGCCAAGAGCGCTCGGCAAAGTGTGCCGAGGTCCAATTTTCCATGTAATTGGGTCGGTGCCAAGAGCGCTCGGCAAAGTGTACCGATGTCCGTTTTTTCCATGTAATTGGGTCGGTGGCAAGAGTGCTCGGCAGCGTGTGCCGAGGTCCGTTTTTTCCATGTAACATGGTCGGTGGCAAGAGCGTTCGGAAAAGTGTGCCGAAGTCCAGAGCAAGATTCTTGGCAGCTTAGGAAACGACAGGCTGGGCAGGTGACGGTTGAACTTCTGAAAACTCTGACAACTTTGACAGATGTGACAGCGATTAATGTGGTAGTACAACTGGGCACGGTAAATAATGCGATGGTTCAGCTCGTTTTGTCGCCTTGTGTAGATGGGTCTGGCTCTTTGGGCCCGTTATCCTCGTTTTGTGTGCCACTCTCTATAAAACTCCACCCCCCCTCATTTCTCACTTCTCCAAATTTTTACTCAGGCGGTAAATTTGTGCTAGTGAGAGCTCCCGGTGATCGTCGATCGTTTTTCGGCAAAAATTCCTACCGTTCCCATCGCTTCAAAGGTAACTTATACTTAGTCTTCTTCCAAGTATAAAAATGTCTCTTTCACCCGTCTCCGAGCCCTCCCCCTCTACTACTGAAGCTTCTTCTCCGAGTCCGAGGGTTCGCCAAGATAAGGGCAAGAGGGTATCTGGTCGAGACACCATAGTGGAGGACCCGAAGCGCATGGGGCCGTTCGGCAGGTTGCCAGGACCGCTGACCTGGCTTCAGAGGGTTCGAGAACTTCCGGAGGAGCATGCCGAATGCATTATCCATGGGAGGGGGAGGACCTTCAAGGAGAACGCGGCAAGGGAGACCTCCGAGGCGGATGACACGGTGTCTATCCTCAGCATGAAGGACTTGGCAGCGATCTGGGATTGCTTCCAAATCTCGGAGGAGTACGAACTACTGCTACCGGGTCCCGGGGTTAGGGCCAATTCGCCGCTGCCTGTAACTATGTGTTTCTGGCTGGTTGATGCCTTTATCGCCGGGGCTCGGCTACCTCTCCACCTGTTCGCGATCCAAGTGCTTAGGTGGTTTGGGGTCAGCCTCATTCAACTTATGCCGAACGCGTGGAGAGTTATTAATGGGTTCGTGCTCCACTGCCAGACAGCCGGGGTCGAGCCTAAGCTGAGGGTAGTTCGGACGCTCTATCGGCTTCACCAGCAGAACCGATCGGAGTTCCGGTATTACCTGGCTCCGAGGCATGGAGGTCGGCTCATTGTTTGCCCCGGATCCATAAAGCACTGGCATGATAAATATTTCATAGTGCGGAGCACGGAGGCGTGGCCCATACCCTCCGGTTGGGTGGAAGAGGTGACGAAGCGTGTGAAGGAGTCGCCGGTGTTGCACCCTCAAGAAGAAGAGGCGGTTCGGACCCTTCTAGATTGGCCGAAGTATGATTGGCGAGAACTGACCGAAGACATCCTCTTCAGGGGAGGGCTCAGCTGCGTAGATCCCAGTACGCGGCTCTTTCTACGTTTTCTTTTTTCTATTTTTTTACTTTGCTTATCGTGGCTTGTGTTTTTTAACCAACTTTTTGCTTGATGCAGAGGCCATGGACTATGAAGCAGTGCTGGCGCAAAGGGCCACCCTTGGAACAAGGCGCCGAAGAAGCGCAAGAGGGTCGCCACCAAATTGCCCTCCGCGAAGACCCAGAAGGTCGCAAGCGCGGCCGAGGAGGTGGAGGTGCCGACGGATGTGACCTCGACCCGCGCTCCGACAGTAACCTTCGCATCGGCCGGGGGAGGGGAGTTTCTGATCGCTGCCGCGCTCGGGATGGAGGCGCCCACGCTGATGGTGGCGGCCGAGGAGCTCCTGACGGAGGAGCACAAGAGGATCCATGTTCCAGACTGGCAGGTTCGGAAGCTAGATGGGTTCCTCGGTGACTCCTTGGCGAGTATGCAGGTGGTAAAGCACCTGGCGATGCCGAAGGACCGGGCTGCCATGGACGCCGGCCAGGCAGGCGACGATGCCATCGAGATCGCTCGCTCGGTGGTATCGGTAAGCGTCGTCTTTTTGCTTTTGAAGGTAGCTTTTATGTTTGATTTTCTAACTCCTCGTACTTCTCGTTGTTCTGTTGCAGATTACTGTCCACTTCGGTCATCTCATGGAGAAGATGACGGAGTTGGAAAAGGAGCTGAAGTAAGAGTCCGACCGAGCTCGGGCCGAAAAGGCTCGGATGGGCAATGAGCTCGACAAGCTGAAGGTCAAGTTAGAGGGGAGGATGATGAGGCTCGAGTACCTCGAGGACCTCGTCACCAAGCTCGAGGCCGACCTGCTCTGGCAGAAGGAGGAGACGACCAGGCAGCAGCCCGAGGCCATGGAGGCCAAGGCTGCTATGGTGAAGGAGGCCGAAGAGGCCACCATGGCGAAGGCGCAAGGCTTCCTCGCCGCGAACATGGCCAAGGCATATGCCCAGGCCATCTCTCAGGTGTCGGGGCGTTACCCTGAGGAAGACTGCTCCGGGTGGCGGCTCCTCCCGGACCACGTCGACGGCTTCGACCCCGAGTCGGAGGAGGAAGGCGGTGATGGCGAAGATGGCCCCGAGGTCGAGGTCATCGGCGAGGTGCAGGGGTCGGTGGTGACTCCACTGGCGATGATGCCTCCTTCGGGGGAGTCCGACCCCGTCCAGTCTCGACGCCCCGGGAAAGAGGTCGCCCCCTGACTGCTTTTTTTTTTTTTAGTTTTTTTTTTGTTTTTCGAGCTATTGTTTGTACTGCCTAATTGTGGACTGGCCACCGCATTTTTGTGATGAATGGAAATACAATTCTTGAGCTCGACCTCATCTTGTCTTGTTTTTTCTTTGTAGTCTTGAAATTTGACTAAGTGTTGAAACGAAATATCTTAGTCTTCATTAGACGCATGTAGCTTTTATCAAGGGTTGGGTGCGGAGTAAATTTGTGAATATTTACTGAGCGCTCGTTCTTTGCTTTGAATATTTCAGCTCGTCGAGGTGACCCAGTCTGCCGAACACACCCGCTCCGGGGAGGAATTACGCTCCGAGGCCGGCTTAGGGGCGACGGGGTTGTGTTTAACCAAGTACCGAGAGCACCTCTACAAAGTTGAGTTGGGACTGCGCAGGGTCGAGAGTGAGCGGAACCATCTGCAGCTGATCTTAAGCCGGAGAGAAATCGAGATTTGGTGGCTAGAGGGTAGGCTCGCCGAGATACCTCCCGTAGGCGAGGGCAGCGGCTCGTCGACTGCCTTCACCAATGGGCTGAGGCTTAAGTGTCTCCAACATTCCTTGTCGAAGATGACAGTGGAGAGAGACGATATGCTCACTAAGGTTCACCGCCTGCAGATTGTGGAGGTAGAGCTTCTGGCGGAAGAAGAGGAGTTGACGACGGCGGTGAGCAAGATGATGGCCGAACGCGATGAACTGACGGCGGAAGTCGACGCGTTGAAGAGGGCCACAGTGGACAGGGGCATCGATGTCACTCAGCTCCGTCAAATCATTGCCAGCCGTCCTAGCATCTCGAGTCTCACAGTGCCTCCTCGCTTCGAGGTAGGCGTAAAAGATGACTTACTGAAGTAATGGATAGCCGAGCTCGAGGTGGAAGTGGCTCGCCTCAAACCGCGTTCGGGACCGATCAATGTCCGGAGCACTTCGTGCACTCGTGAAGAAAGCGAATGAGGGATTTCGTTCTACGAGCTAGCGACCCGTTCGCATGTTGCTCGACAAAGTCCGGGTGATGCCCAAAGTGGTGTGGCGATATCATCGAGCGGAGCGTCCATCGGCGCAACTGTCAGGAGCAGTGCCGAAGATACTTCTTAGTTCGCCAGCTTAGGGACGGGCTCCGGGGTCAAGCGCCAACGTCCCCAGGTATCTTTGAAGCGAAACATCCCTGCGCCTAGGAGGCACTGAAGATCTCTTGTTCTCCAAGTTTTGTAATTTGTCTAAGTGTTACGAGGGGGCTTTGTAGTTTTGGCTTTTCAACTTGTATACTTCATTGTAAAGAAGGGCACCATCTTGTACAGTCTTCCCACACTTTAATTGAAATGAAGCTTTTTTCTTTCTTGGACTTGTGCATTTTTGTCAGGCTTGTGTCGTTGTATTACTCGTTACTATTTTCAGCGTGCCGAGGTCCCCAAGCAAGATATTTGCTCGTTTGGTCTTCGGTGCCAAGAGCATTTGGCGAGAATTGCCGAGGGCCCAGAGCAAGATTTTTGCTTGTTTGGACGTCGGTGCCAAGAGCGCTCGGCGAGTTTTACCGAGGTCCCAGGGCAAGACTTTTGCTCGTTCGGGCGTCGGTGCCAAGAGCGCTCGGCAAGGGGTGCCGAGGTCCAAGAGCAAGATTTTTTGCTCGTTTGGGCATCGGTGCCAAGAGCGCTCGGTAAGGGATGCCGAGGTCCCAGAGCAAGATTTTTTGCTCGTTTGGGCGTCAGTGCCAAGAGCGCTCGGCAAGGGATGCCGAGCACCGCTTCGAATCTCCTAACTCTTGAATTTGTAAGAGTGAGCTTCTTGCAGTGGAGAGCAGCCTCTTGGAGGATTATTTTAACTTTTAACGAACCATAAGAACCAAAGGTTAGCTCCTCCAAGTCTTTGCATCTGCCTATTGCTCTCGAAATCGTTTTGAGGTTTTCCGATTAATGAAGCCAATTTGCAGGACTCTCAAAGTTGGGCATTGGTCGACAATATACGAGATTCTAGAGGTGATTTCATAGTTCAGTATTTGATCAAGGACGAGGTATGTCGTAGATTTCCGACTCCGCTTCGTGATAAAACTAAGAATTGTCCAGGCTGGGAATTCACCGAAGCCTTTAACAAGTTCATGTTTGAAGCTGATATCTCTCTTGAGGAAACAAGAAGAATATAGCAAATTCATATCAATGACCTTCCAACCGTGCGGATCAAGAGACGCAGTGTATCAAGACTAGCATACAAATGGCAGACCTAGCATAAGCTTCTCCCATGTTTAGTATAGTTGAAGGAACTTCGCGCGCGACGGGGGAGCACGTTCCGACGGTTGTGGGAGCAATATCGAATGGCGAACCACTTCTAGCCTGCTTAAGAGCGAGCTTGCAAAGCGGAGTCGAGCCAAGTGTTGGACTCCGAACCCATCGTTTAAGTATGTTTCGACGGTTGTGGGAGCAATCCCGAATGGCGAACCACTTCTAACTCGCTTAAGAGCGAGCTTGCAAAGCGGAGTCGAGCCAAGTGTTGGACTCTGAACCCGTCATTTGAGTATGTTTCAACGGTTGTAGGAGCAATTCCGAATGGCGAACCACTTCTAGCTCGCTTAAGAGCGAGCCTGCAAAGTAGAATCGAGCCAAGTGTTGGACTCCGAACTCGTTGTTTGAGTATGTTTCAATGGTTGTGGGAGCAATTCTGAATGGCGAACCACTTCTAGCTTGCTTAAGAGCGAGCTTGCAAAGCAGAATCAAGCCAAGTGTTGGACTCCGAACTCGTCGTTTGTGTATGTTTCAACGGTTGTGGGAGCAATTCCGAATGGCGAACCACTTCTAGCTCGCTTAAGAGTGAGCCTGCGAAGCGGAATCGAGCCAAGTGTTGGACTCCGAACTCATTGTTTGAGGAGAAGAAATTAAAAACAGAGAGATGTACACAATCACGAAAAGTATGTAAAAAAGAAGTTTTTTATTGATAACTACTTAGTCGGCTGCTTCTAAGTTGCAAGCCGCTATTACAATGATAAAATAAAGAAGCAAAATACAAGTAAAAAGATTTAAATGGCTCGCCACTTGAAGTCACTTAGAAAGGCGTCAAGGTGCTCTCTTGGTACTTCAGTAAGTGGTCGACATTCCAAGTCCTGGGTATCTCTCTGCCCTCAAGGTCTTCAAGACGGTATGTTCCGGGCCGAACTTCTTTGGTGATCTTGTAGGGTCCCTCCCAATTTGGAGCTAGCTTACTCTTCTGGCTGGGGAAGGAGATAGCTAGTTTTCTAAGGACTAAGTCCCCTTCTTTGAGATTGGTTGGCCAGGCCCTTTTGTTGTAGGCTAACTCGATCCTCCTCCGATAGGTCTGTTAGCGAATTGAAGCTCTTTCCCGTAGCTCATCAATCAAGTCCAAGTTTGCCCAAAGCTCTCTAGCATTCTGTTCTTCTTCATAGGCCATGAGGCGAGGAGAGGGTAGTCCGACTTCCAAGGGGATCATAGCTTCGGACCCATAGGTGAGATTGAATGGCGATTCACCTGTGGGGGTCCGCTTTGTAGTGCGGTACTTCCATAGTATGTTGGGGAGCTGATCCGCCCATAAGCCTTTGGCTGCCTTATCTAGCATTTTCTTGATACCGGAGAGGATCTGGCGGTTGGCATTTTTCACTTGGCCGTTTGTCTGAGGATGGGAGACGGAAGAGAAGCATTGCTGAATGGTGAGGTCTTCACACAGAGATCGGAGTGCCGCCTCTGTGAATTGTGTTCCATTATCGGTTATTAGGACCCGGGGCATGCAGAACCTGCTGATGACGTTCTTCCAGAAGAACTGAAGTACTTTGTTCTCAGTGATTGTAGCCAAAGGCTCAGCCTCTATCCATTTTGAGAAGTAGTCGATTGCCACGACTAAGAATTTGAGTTGGCCGGGAGCTGGTGGAAACGACCCTAGTAAGTCTATCCCCCACATTGCGAAAGGGATCGGACTTGATAGGGAAGTGAGTTGTGCTTGGGGCAGGCGACGAACGTTGGCGTACTTTTGACAAGAGGTGCATTGCCGGACATGTCGTTCGACGTCTTATAGGAGGGTAGGCCAGAAGTACCCATAATTCAACACCTTCCTGGCGAGGGATCTTGACCCTGAATGTGCTCTGCCTATACCTTCGTGGAGCTCCTGTAAGGCATATGAAGCTTCGTCCTGGGAGAGGCACCTCAAGTAGGGTCTTCTGTCTACTTGGGTATAGGAGCATTTGTACAAGACCCCCTCAACAAGGGTGTACCGCTCCGCCCTGGTCCGGACTCTACGAGCTTCCTTTGGGTCTTCGGGGAGGAACCCATCCCTTAGAAATTCTATTAGAGGTTTCATCCAGTTGTCTTGAAGTTGGACGGGCAGTGACTCCACCGAGTCGGGAGTTTCTTCTTCTATGCTCGGTCTGAGGAGCACTTCAATCAGGAAGGTCTGCTCGAGACCCTGAAGGGAGGAAGAGGCAGCTTGGAGAGGGCATCTGCTTGGGAATTTTCTTCTCTGGGATTCGCTGAATTAGCACCTCTTCGAATGAAGCCATGAGATTTTGGACCATGGCTAGGTACTTAGCCATTTGGTCATCTCTTGCCTCGTACTCACCCAAGACTTGATTCACGACCAACTACGAGTCGCTAAATATCCGGAGGCGTTGTGCCCCTGCTTTGCGAGCCATACCGAGGCCGGCTATAAGGGCTTCATACTCTGCTTCATTATTGGAGGCTTTAAAGTTGATGCGGAGGGAGTATTGGAGAACAAAATCATCTGGGCCTGCCAGAATGACCCTGGATCTGCTCCCTTCGGTCCAAGAGGATCCGTCTACATATACCGTCCAGATTGGAGGCCCGTTTGCTGCTTGACTGACCTCTGGGATAGTGCTCTCAATAATGAATTCAGCTAAGGCTTGAACCTTGATTGCGGTCCGAGGCTGGTATGATATGTCATGCTGACTCAGCTCGATCGACCACTTTATCAGCCGGCCCAATGTCTCGGGTTTGTACAGAACTTTCTTAAGCGGTTGGTCGGTAAGAACGACCACCAAGTGGGACTAAAAATAGGGGCGAAGCTTCCTACCTGCCATTACCAAGGCGTATGCCATCTTCTCCAATCTCAGGTAGTGGAGTTCGGCATCCCGAAGTACCTTGCTCACGTAATAAATGGGCTTCTGAGCCTTGTCTTCTTCCCTTACCAAGATAGCTCTGAGGGTTTGCTCGGAGGCAGCTAAGTAGAGGTAGAGTGTTTCCCTGGGGATAGACTTGCTGAGAAGAGGGGGGTTGACTAGATAGGCTTTGAGATGATCGAATGATTCTTGCTATTGTTGACCCCATTCGAAGCCCTTAGCCCCCCTGAGTGCTTTGAAGAAGGGAAGACACTTTTTCCCTAACTTAGAAAGGAAGTGCCCTATGGCAGCGAGGCGTCCTGTCAGCTTCTGAACCTCTTTCATATTTTTGGGAGGAGCCATGTCCAGTATGGCTTTGATCTTCTCGGGATTGGCTTCGATTCCTCTTTGGCTGACCATGAAGCCTAGGAACTTCCCCGACGAGACTCCGAACGCACATTTGTTCGAATTGAGCCTCATATCATGTTTCCTCAGTACATCGAATGTCTCTTGCAGATCGGCCACATGATCGGCCCCATAGATGCTCTTGATCAGCATAGAATCAACATATACTTCCATGTTTTGGCCGATTTGGTTCTGAAAAACTTTGTTGACGAGGCGTTGGTATGTTGCGCCTGCATTCTTTAACCCGAAGGGCATTACCCTGTAGCAGTAGAGCCCCTGATCGGTGACAAAGGAGGTCTTCGGGATATCCGGGGGGAACATTCGAATTTGGTTATACCAGAGAAGGCGTCTATGAAGCTGAGGAGCTCATGCCCCGAAGTAGCATCAATCAGGGTGTCAATGCTTGGGAGAGAGAATGGATCTTTAGGGCATGCCTTGTTCAGGTCCGTGAAATCGATACAAATTCTCCAACTCCCGTTAGACTTCTTAATCATAACAACATTGGAGAGCCATTCGGGGTAGTTGACTTCTTGTATGAACCGGGCCTTAAGGAGCTTGTTGACTTCTTCTTTTATAGCTTGTTGGCACTTGGGAGCGAATTTGCATCTTTTCTGTTGGACCGGTTTGGACCCTGGGGCAACGCTCAGGTGGTGGACGATGAGCTCTTCGGATATTCCTGGCATGTCAGTAGCCGACCATGCGAAGAGGTCACGATTATTTCTAATGCATCAGACTATGTCGGAGCATAAGGCAGATGGGAGGGTCTTGCTGGTGAAGAACTTGCGGTTCGGATCCTTCTCGGAGAAGAGCACTTCCTCCAATTCATCCACCGGCTCAGATGTTGGTCGGACACTCTCTTGGGGAATCTCAAGAGTCTCGAGGGAGAAGACTTGTCCCCCGGTGGAGGTCATGTAACATTTGCGGGCCATCTCTTGACTACCCCTTACTTCTCCTACTCCCACCCTGGTGGGGAACTTCATCTTGAGGTGATAAGACGACGGGACGACCTCGAGAGCATCTTGGCTAGGTCGGCCTAGAATCACATTATAAGCAGTGGGGACATCGACGACCATGAAGTCCATCAGCTCCGTTCGGGTAGTAGGAGTTTTGCCAGTGGTTACGTCGATGGTGATTACCCCTTCGATAGTCACTAGCACTCCCGTGAACCCGTGGAGTGTGTAGCCGGCGGGCTTAAGCCTGTCCTGGGATAGTTTGAGCCCTTTGAAAGTAGCGAGAAAGTAGATGTTAACGGAGCTACCATTGTCCACCAGTATCCTTTCCACTTTAAAATTCGCCATGTGGAAGTTGATTACTAGGGCGTCACAATGGGGGGTTCGGACACCTTCGAGATCTTCATCTAAAAAAGTGACCGGTACTCCGAGGCCTTTGGGAGGAGGCATGCCATGTACTGAGTTAACCTCTCTGATGAAAGCCTTTCGAGAGGAGTTGGAGGAGCCTCCCATGGGACCTCCATGAATGAGATGCAGGATACGCTCTTCTTCGAATTTGGGAGTCTCATTGCGTCGTTCAGGATGCTTGTTAGCCCCCCAGGGGGAGGAGGAAGATCGGTTCGGTCTTTTCTCACAAATTTAGCCAGCTTCCCCCTCTGGATGAGGGCCTCAATTTCGTTCTTCAAGGACCAACAATCATTGGTGTGGTGGCCATGGTCCCGGTGATAACAACACCACTTCTTTTTGTCTCTCTTTTTGCCAGGGATGTTCATCTTCGGAGCAGGAGGTATAACCCCTTCCTTCTCAACCTCCATAAGAATAGTGGAAATGTTGGCGTTAAGGGGAGTGAATTTCTCGAACCTGGGAGGAGGGCGGCGCTGGCCACCGTTGTCTTTCTGGAGCTTCTTGGCTCCCTCTTCTTCAGTCGCCTTTCTCTTGGTCCCGGAGGAAGACCCCTCAAAGGTGGGGTGATGCTCAGCTTCCTCAGCCCGAATATACTTCTCGCTTCTGAGAAGGAGGTCGGAGAAGTTTTGCGAGGGCTTCTTGGCTAGGGAGAACCGAAGGCTGGAGTTAAGGACATTTTATTGGAAGGCTGCTGCAGTGACTGACTGGTCGAGGGAAGCATGGACCTAGCTTTCGCAGTGAATCTTTTCACATAGTCTCTGAGCTTCTCACCCTTCTTCTGGTTGAGGTAGAGTAGCGAGATGCTGGTCTTCTCTGTGTGGCGGCTACTTACGAAGTGGGTGACGAAGAGGGTCTCAAATTGTTCAAAGAAGAATATGGAGGACGGGGCGAGGTGAGAGTACCACTCCCGAGCGGGACCTTTGAGCGTGGCCGGGAAGGTTTTGCACAATAGAGCATCGGAAGCTTGGTGTATCAGCATGAGGGTCTTGAAGCTCTAGATGTGGTCTACGGGGTCTGACTCCCTAGAGTAAGTCTCGAACTGTGGGGGCTTGAAGCCTATTGGAACGGGCACCTCTATGATTGTTCGAGAGAAGGGAGGTCGGCTCGGACAGAGGGTCCTTCCTCTAAGATCCTCTTCCTTGTCTAGCTGACCCAAGCATCTCTCCATCTCGTGGAGACGACGGTAGACGGTGTCATCCCTTCGACGGTAGCCAAACGAGCCTCTGGACTCGCCTTCGTACGAAAGGGAGCGGGGGCTGCAACGACAGTAGCTCGGGGAGTGACGAGGACTAAGGTCATGATGGCGGTTGCTAGGAGCTGGGGGAGGAGTTAGGGACCGATGGCGAGGACTTCGAACCGGAGGAGGAGTGGGGACCCCCTGAGCATTATTGTTGTTGGGTCGGAGATGGAGGGCTTGCAAGATGGTTGCCTGGAATTGCTGGAATTCAGCACGGGTGATAGGAGCATTATCATACCTCGGGGATCGAGGCCTTCTTTTATAGTGCTCAGGGAACTCCCTTCATCTTTGATGAGGAGGAGACCTCCTATGTTCTCGGTGATGAGGAGATCGCTCATTTGGACGTTGTTGGCAGGAGGCTCCCTCTCGGGGCCGCCTTTCATCCAAACGGCGGCGAAGATCCTTTTCTTTATGCCAATTATTAAGGGTGTTACGGAGGACATCAGAGGCCCGGGGATTGTGAGATGCCATGGAGTCGGTAGAGGGGTTGTGCACGGAGGCGTGGTCATGTTGGAGACGTTGTTTCTGAGGATTGGGACGGGAGCCCCCTGCACCGGCATTCTGAGGCCCGATTTGACCGCGAAGGGGTTGAAGATTCTGATGAGGAGGTTGGTCCTGCTGCGGGGCCTGATCAGGTTGAGGAGGGGGTCCCGCCGGCTGGATGGTTTGGAGGGGGATCTCCTGTTGTGGTTGAGGAGGAGTGGGTCCACGGTTGGACCCTCTGGATCTTAGCTTTCGGGGAGGCACGGCTGGAGATGATCTTAACCAAGGGGAGAGGAAGGATCGCTATTCGTGGGTTCCCACAGACGGCGCCAATTTGTTACCACTAAATCTGGTGTGGGGGCAAACAGATAGAATTTGTGGATTCTTAGGAATACCGAATAGCGAACCTGGAACCTTTCCGCCGAAGTTCGATCGTTGACTCCCGCCGTTCACCTGCAAAAAGTGCGAGACACCGGGGTTGATCCCGGCGATGCACCCTCCGACGCTCAAGTCAGTAATCAGAAGAGATTATGAAATAGCATTTAACTGGCAAAAGATTGATTACCTCTTAATGGTGGTGGATGGAGGTATTTATAGCCGCATTTGGGATCAGTTTAGGAAGGAAATCCCTAATTTCCAGTGAGAAGATAGAGCGAATCAGGGCCGTTGATTAAGCATAATCAGAAACCCTAATTCCATCCTGCTAGACCGGGTTTGCTGCGGGTTGGAACCTGTACCCAGTTGAGGTGGATCTGCTCACAGGTCATTGGGCCTTAGGAGAGAAGACCCAGTACCCATCTTAGACCCATTTGTAAGTGAAATTACCATTTTACCCCCAAGCTTTGAGATTTGCACCTGATTTGGACGGTTCCGATTTAACCCCATTTTTAGCCATATCAAAATGTGAAAGGAGGTCTTAGACTAGAATTTTAGCTATAACTCTATGTCGGCAAGAATGAAAAATATGGAAAAGAGGATTTTGATATTTTGATCAAGTTTGGGTCGTTGATAATGATTGATGTTGAAAATACCGACGTAGGAGTAATGCTAGATTTTAGAATATTGACCTTCAATTATACATAAGGATTAGATACATAGTGAAGATGTGATGAACGTAAGAGACAAACATGAGTATGAGGACAATTGAATTGGCGGCGTGAGAGTATTCACAGGATGTCCCATAATGCGTCATGATTAGGGCAAGAATACTACTCCAGAGTACCGTCCCGGTGGCGACGCTTATGGGGTGATCTAATGACTAGGGGTGGTGCCATATCTATGGTAGGAGGGGAATTGACCACAGGATGCCTGCATGATGAGTCATGTGTCAGTGCATGGGGTTCACTCCAGGGCGCCTAGACGTGGGCTCGTAACTCATAGAACGCCTAGGATACTTACCGTAGTTATAGTAGTAGATTAAGTCATGGCGAAGGATCAAACCCTACAAGTTGAAGAACGGTTAAGGGCTTGCCCTCGGACCTATGTAGTATGGGCTACATAGACTCTGAACAAGTGCACATTAGTTTCATATAATGTAAACAATTGCATTAATTATTAAGTGCACAACATAACATGACATCAATAGGATAGTCCCTCTGTAGCTTTGTCTGTGATCAAGTTTGTTGTTTATTTAAGTATTTAAAATTGTTATACTGTTCGGCATAGTGAAGATGGCCGTGTATAATATTTCGTCGGTTGTAAGCAACTGACGCACCCACAGTTTTCTATGCAGGATAAAGGGTTTGGCAAGATTAAAGTATGCATGCTGCTTAAAGATTGATTCAAATGTTGTATATTTTATTCATGTAATTATTGTAAAATTGCTTTCGCTGTATAAATGTAAATGTAAATGTAACTCTGATGTAACAAAGTTTTTATTTCCTTGTAAAATTGTACGAAGAGAAGTGTAAAGATCCTGTGGAACTTCGAATTCAGTATGTTTTGGAATTCAAGGTGTTACAAGTTGTAACGCCCCGGATCCCCGTTACAGGACATCCGTGACATCATCAGAATATTTTCCTTCAAATGCATCTCAACACAATAAATAACATGGAAATTTAAAAACTTTTATTTCCAAATAGAATCATTACATTAATAATTACAACCCTATCTTGTTCTTGAACAAGGAATACAAATTACATAAACTTATTACAACTGGTTACAAAAATATTTCAACTCCTCTTGCGAAGTTTTCAGCTGTCTTCCAGAATGATGATAGGCTGGTCACTGCTAAAAATTTCGCTGAATGGTCTATCTGCCTTCCTGGGACTTGCCCCTCGGCTTGAGCCTTCTACTGCGTGACTCTGATATTTCTGCATCCGCTCGAATGGTAGGCATGTACACTGCCACCTCACTTGGATGCCCTACTGGGTTGGCTCTCCTGCCCTCTCGAATCGGTATCCATTACCTAATTAAGTGGGCACGTTAGTAATTCTACTGGCGCAATGCTGATAAGAAAACAACGATCTCCAACTAGCACACCCATAATCCTTCTTGAATGGAAAAGAAATGTGCATCTTGTCTTCCTAGTGTTCGTGTATGCCATGCCCTAAGGTCTAATGCATAAAACCGAGTATAGAACAGATGCACTTAATCTAATGTCAGCAAGACTCTGGACACACATGCATCCTATACTACATGTGCCCCAGATCAAACCATTTCTCCAGTTTGAGGGATTCGAACCCTTGCCATGCAATGCATTCTACTATTGTACACTTCCTGTTCCTGATAGTACAACATCATTGAGGAGGTATATAAAAAGAAATAATTTGGAGAGCTATCCCGCTGTCACCAATAACTGTTACATCGAACCATCCTCAAAAGCCATGACGCACTTACAGATATGCAACAACATATCCATTGCGCAAAAGATCCATTATGATCCGTTCGTGTCCACAAACATAGAACATGACGACCTCGAAGGTCTAAAACCCCCTATCCGTTAGGAAATCGACATCCCGTTCTTACCATGGTACTTCAGGAATTAACAGTGCAAGATACGCACAGCAGCACGTATCCCTAATGACAGGAAGAGACAACCCCATAGTTATCACCACCTAGTGCCAACTCTCAGAATGAGTCGGATTATAAGGAATCACCCCTAACACCAATTCGGTCTTCAAGTGAAACAATAAAGAAAAACTTATCAGTGCAGTCTACTGAAAACATGTTGTTACCCAAATCACACTCGGTGTCGATTAACAATGTCAAGCCTGACTGGTCTGTCAAAACAACAATCATTACGGAAATCACATCCACTGATTTCCAATACCTTCATGGGTCATTGAACAATAACCTCGGCCCGTGACCCTCAGCGAGCAGTCCAACGGCACCCAAAGGGATGCAATATAATTCAAAGAAGGTAAGCACACACATAACCATCAACTCTTGACCATTGACAGACTCAGACATTGAGACACCAAACACAAATCGACCAGAGCTATCTCCCAACTCACTCATGTCCACCATGATTACTAAGCACAAGAACTTGTCTAAGTTCCAGATGAAGTGCTAAAAACATCTTTTGAAACTCAATATCTCATGATCATCATACTGCGGTATGCAGAGGATTCCTCATTACTCGTCCAAATAATGGAATTCAAGAATATCAGTAGCTGTGC
The DNA here is from genome assembly GCA_017893485.1 of Hemerocallis citrina. Lineage (NCBI taxonomy): Eukaryota > Viridiplantae > Streptophyta > Magnoliopsida > Asparagales > Asphodelaceae > Hemerocallis > Hemerocallis citrina. The sequence continues at coordinate 136,724,443 of CM030365.1, forward strand.
CCCAAGCTAAACTCATCAGAATCCAACAAAAAACAAGTTTTCGAAAAGGTTAGGAGACTCTACTGTAATTCTCCAGTTGACACCTCTTTCAGATTCTTTAAAGAATTCACGTCCCCGAGTTAACTTAAGCTTGAAGTCAATCTAAACAATAGGTTGCTAACTTGCAACGACCATAACTTCCAATACACAGTTCAGATCTGCTTGATACCACCCATTCTAGAAAGCTAAAACCCTGATCTACAACTCTCCAGTTAACCATTTCCTCAAATTCAATCATCTTGACACTCTAAACACCTCATACACTCTCAGCAGTATGTTCCTTCCTGCACTTGCTGCACCTTTCCAACATCATAAAAATTTGTTCACTCATCAGAATTACTCGATTCTGGATTCTATGAAAAGGTGGGAGTGTCTAATACAACTTCCTAGTTGAACACATTCTCAGATTCAATCATTAAAGTCCTCGAAAACACCAAATTCCATCAGGTGCGTAAACAGGGAAAAAGTTGATTCTTCAATAAACAGGGCTTCGACTAGACTAGATCTGCCATAGTCTTTGGGAAATCATAACTTTTAACCTACAAACTGGAATTACAAAATTCAAGATGTGTTAGAAAGCTATGAATCCCTACTACAAATCTCTGGTTGGTCAATTTCTGAAATTTTAAACAAATAATTCCAGAATTCAACATCTTTACAGACTAGTCAATCTGAACTTAACTGAACCTGGTCCACTTTGGAATTCAATAACAAATCAACCTTAAGTCTAAATCTCATGAAATTTGATATTATTAAACCACACATATACCACTCCATTGTATCCAAAATTGGTATTCAGATTCACCTCACACAATGAGTTATGACCCTTCAAATATAGCATAAATTTCAGCTTCCTCTTTAACAGGGTCTTTATTACTTCATTACTATTTATTTTTGAAACCTCATTAAATGACCTCTAAAAAATCTAAAATTTGAGAATCTTCAAATAGACTCATACCAAAACCTAATCCAAAAAATTTCATAGCAATATCATATACACACAGGTAGTTATGGCCTTTGAACTTTAGTCCCAAACACAGACAGCTTCAGCTCTGTCTTCTCAGACTAGTCGCATTCTACAATTTCTTTGAGGTACCAAATGATCTCAGGAAAATATGAAATTTAAGACTATAGTTGTAGACACATACAAGAGTGTCCACAAAAATTTTCAGCTCAAAATACCCAGTCCACACTGAGTTACAAAATCAGAAAGACACTGTAATTTCCACATAGCCAACAACATTTTCAGCTGCTTACTGTCCGAGATTGGGTCTAATGTTTGGGCCATCAAATTGCTTTCAAATATTGTGAAAAAATTCATGAATGCTCTAAATACATAGAATAACAATACTCCAAAATTTGAGCCCAACATTCTGAACCGTTTGAGAGTAGGAAATTCTCAAACTCACATCACAAGTATACTTCTTTACAAAAAGCTCATAAAAAGAGTTGTTCTTATCATACAACTATCTTTTCCTAGCACTTCCCATACTCATACATGGTAAAAAAAATTCATAGCTACTACTACATATCCATTTCATACCCAAAAATAAACACTAAGTTTTATTCCACCTTTAACCTAAAAAAACACACACACTAAGTTTTAGAGTTTAAGAGATTACCCACTTATTGCAAGAATACTCTTGTAGCTTTAGCTAGCTCCTTCTCCTCCTTCTCTCAATCTCTTCTTCACCTCCAAAGCTCTAGGAACCCATAAAAATCAAAAACCCTCTTTCTTTTCATTCTTGAGAATTGGGAGAGGTGGAAGAAGATGAAGTAGAAGAGGGAGATGGGTTTAGAGAATGGGATGAGAGTGGAGATGGGGCGGAGGGTGGATTTCGGCAGTATAAGGGAGGGGAGGTGTAGGTCGGTGGAAATGGGGGAAAAGAGGGAGAGAAGATGAGGGTGATGGGTTTTTAATAAGCATTTAGGACAAATCCTAGATTTAGGACTTATTTGATCATCATGATCAAGGGAAAGAGAACTCTAGATTAATTCATTTGTACACAAATTAATTCTAAAATACATACACTTCCATATGTATAAGAATATATATATAAGTATACAAAATATATACATACAGATATACATACATGCTTACAAATAAAATATTTATTTGTAGAATATAATATGTATTTTATAAAGTACTATTTGTCCCAAAGATTGTCTCGTTAGAACAATTGGAACAATACACACCATTTAATTGAGTAGATACCCCGAATATACATTGTCGGGTTCAGAATAACTAATATATCTGAAATCTCTCAATTAAAATCAATTATTATTAGAAAAATACATAATCGCGTGCAATTCTCAACTGTGCACGGATTACAATGCAAAATAGCCATATATTATTTTGCAGGGTATTACACCAGTATCTACTGGGGCTATTTGTTCCATTTACCATTGTCATAATATTCTATTTCTATCTTAAATTGATTATTATTTTGATTCTCTAATGTATTTATTATTGGTATTAGTTCTAATGCCTGTTGTTTATTTCTTTTTTTTTGATAACGCGGATAGAATCTAGCGATTCCAGCCCAATCTATATATAACCTAGAGAACAATAAAGTACAATTTTACCCCAAGTAAAACTAAAAGCAAACTACAACACCAAATTAAACCCATAAAAGCAATTGAGAAAATTGCCTAAGGCCAAAAACAAAATACAAGGAGCCGAAGATCAAAAGCCGCAAAAGAGAAGGCTAGCCCAGCTTCGACCGCTCAGAACCACTGGCCGAGACAACACCAGCCCAACATGAAACACAGTGTTGGGGATGACCGAATGTAGCCACTCTGAAGGCATCTCCGCCAACGACAAAGCAGCAGACGAAACATCAAGAGGGACCAGGTAGAGATCACGCAGCGACCTTAACACAGAAAGTGAGTAAATGAGGCCAGACAGGGAGAAACGAAGCTAGTCAGCAGAATGGAAGGGAATGGGCATGACACTCTTGAGGAAATTCGAGATGTGCACATAGGGGGAGCATCACCACGGCATCCTCCGGAGGGAGGATCACCAAAAAAAGAACAATGCGGGCGTGAGCACCCAAATTAGTCAATATCGACTCAAATGAGACTCAAATCAGGTAATAGGTCGGAACAAAATCCGACAACAAATCGTAAAGAAACAAATGGGTTATCAACGAAAGACATCCAGGGACTAAGCCCCCCCCAACAAAATTTGCTAGCAAAACACAGACGTTGACTGAATGCAGTCCCCGAATCAATTCAAGAGAACTCAGCCAACAGGCCAAAAAACCAAAATAGAACCGAGTCTCAAAAAGGACAACTTGTTTATTTCTTATTGATAGTGATATTTTACCAAACATTGTTTGTGGTGCTTTTTCCTTTTTTCAATATTTTTTATTTTGTTAAAGTCAAATTCTATATAATTTGGTATAGTCATTTCATGATTTTCTCTAGCTGGTTTGTATCTAATAATTTCTTAGAATAGTGGTTCTATTTTGATTATCAATATTCCTGTTTTTTACTTCATGCTTACTAGTAAAAACATAAATATTTCTTATTTATACACTCATAACCTTACTTTTTTCTATCATTTCTATTTCTGATAATCTGTGATATATGATTAATCTTTTGTCCTTATTTTCTTCTGTCATACTTATAGAGAAGTTAGATTTTATTGTAAATTCTATTTTTTGATACATTAAGTTTTCTTGTATTATTCCAATTGAAGCATCTTATGTACTTGATATTATTCTATCATCCATTATGTATGTTTCTAAGGGTGTATTTATGCCTTCCTTAAAATAAGCTTTTAATATTATTTGTACCATGTAACACCGTAGAATTTTAAATAATATTTTGGAATTTATAAATGAATTAAAATGAATTTTTTGATTTAATAAATATTTTTCTGAAATTTATCTTTTGCACGTGCAAAACACGTGTAAATATTTTTTTTGGAAAACACAGCTAGAAAATCCATTTGGAAAATCTAACATTTATTAGTATATGTTATTTACAAATTTTCTGGATTTTTAGGAATGATTTATGACATATTTGCAAATACTCAAAAATGAAGGACTTTTCTACAAAATTGCCATTTGGAGTAAAAAACTCCAGATTTCAAAATTTCGGGCTGCATGTGTTGGTAGGAAAGATCTGGAGATATGAAGGGATTTTTTTTTTTTTTAATTTCATTTTAAATTGATTTGATTAAGTAATAATTAGAAGGGATCCATATATGTAAATAAATAATCTTCTTGAGGGGTAATTTTGTAAACTTTGTGAAACCCTAGAAGGCCAATCCCAGCCTATATTAGGGGCAGCAGCCGCCTATCCCTGTGTGAGCTCAAAACATATTTTTCACATTATTTTCTTGGAGTTTAAAGCTTGGATCTTGAACTTTTGCAAGGTGAAGACTTTTCTTGATTATTAATATTGTTCTTCAAGTTGATCTTCTTTGAGGTGGGTGATACTTCTCGTCTCTTGATGTGTTTTACTTATATTATTATGATGAATCTAGTAGAGATCATGCTAGGGCTTGTTCTGAATTTGTAGATCTATGTTCTGATAGTTTAATCATGATGGTTGTTATGCATGATGAATGAACTTCTAGATGTTTACATGAACTAAAGAAGCAATTTTATGAGAGATGATCATGTTTTATTAATCTTGAATGTTAAATATTGATTATGCATGAAAAATCTAATTTGGATCTATAGATTTAATTGTAGATGATAAAGATATGTAGAGATAATTAGAACTTGTTATATGCTCTTAAATTCATGTTTGATTGATTATAAAGTTGAGATCTTTCCATGTTATTCGTTGTTTTAATTATCAAAAATTGAAACTTAATATTAGGGTTTGAATAATTGTTGTATGGATCAAAAATAATATATTTTGAATAAAGTGGTTTATTCCTGAAAGATTAATATTTTGCTTTAAAAAATAAATCTAATGAGAATATATGTGATTGTAGTGGTTGGATCTTGGTGGTTAATTCAAGGGCACATTTAAAAATATTAAAAGATGAATTTTAATGTTTAATTTGTTGTTTTAATGCAAATAAAATTCTTGCTGATAAACCCTAATTATTAATGCATGCAAAGAGTATATGGTAAGAAATATATATGAAAATACTTTCAAATACATTGGGGGCTAGGGTTTGGAGGTCTGAAACCTAGGTTAGGGTTGTTGGAGTCTCGGGTGAACAGTACTGAGGGTTACTGTTCAAACCGCAGCTTGTTGGCTGCTTTTATTTCGATGTTGTTCAGTCGTTTTTTTGGTGTTTTCGTATGGTTTTCGAGCGTGGTTTTGTGTGCTATGTTTGGGGACTGTAGTATGAATATGGGAGCACCTATATATGGGTTTAAACGAATATATTTGAGTGAGTCGATCGAGTTTGGATGAGATTTCAAAGTCATTATATGGTCTGGACTGCTGTCTGTTACAGATTGGAACGAGAATTTGACATAGTTTCTGATGATATTACCTAAAACTTATTAAATAGTAATTGTATCTCACTGTGTCTAGTTTCCAGAACATCTGACGGATCCTCAATCCGAATCATAGATTGTAAAATATACAATTTCTACCACTGTACTGTCGTAGTTTCAGATTTTTTAAAATAACGGTTAGTTTTCAGAATTTATTGAATATGAACCCTTTAAATTAATTTATTTGAGTCCAGATTTTTATGGTGAATTCCTCGTTATGTGCTGAATTTAAATTGATTTTTTTCAGAATTTAATATCGACTATAGAATGTACTGTTTTGAGGAACGAAATCATGCAACTTTCAGATTTTTGGATGAAAGATAGTTTTCAGAATTTATTGAATATCAAACCTTTAAATTAATTTATTTGAGTCTAGATTATTATGGTGAATTCTTTGATATGTGCTGGATTTAAGTTAGTTTTTTCCAGAATTTAATATTTATTTTAGAGTGTACTGTTTTGAATGACAAAATCGTATAATTTTCAGATTTTGTAAAAAATCTATATTTTCGTGAATGAAATGTGCTTCCATACATATAAACGAGTTCTCATGGCAATATTGGTTGATTAAAAGGAATGTGATTAATGAAGAGTAGTTTTTATAATTAAACCAAGTTGAGTTTTGATTTGAGGATTGGGGTTATGATGTGGACCCTAGAAAGATTGTTGATGATATGTGGAGTTATAAGACTCTAGAGGTTGAGTGAGACCTTAGCATGCCGGCAAGTGAGATTTTGTGAAATTTTGGCCAGTGAGGCTTTTGTGGTTGATTTTGTAAAAGTTAAGTCCGGTAGGGTACACCAACTCCAGGGGGAATGTGACTTAACTAATAATAATAAACCTAAGGACAGGAACTAGTTAGAGTTGTGATGAAATGAGAGAAAACATGGGTAGGGGGGCCTCATATGATCTTCGGTGTAAGATAATCCTTGAAATTATCGAGGTGTAAGTGAAATAGTCTCCAGAATTACCTGCGGTGAGGGATTGATCTTCGAAATTAATGGGATCGAGGCGACGCTCATGGAATATTCGTATGATGAGACACCGTTGCTTGCGGTGTGGGGTATTCTCGAAGATTCCCAGGTGTGAGTGAAATAGTCTCTGGAATTATCGGGGCATGGGCTAGATACTCACAGAATAATCTAAATCTTAAAATAATCGCTGAAGTAGGTGTACACCCCATGTTAAGAATATATATATATATATATATATATATATATATATATATATATATATAGGGAGCCCTTCGGTTGAGAACTAATTTGGTGAGAACTCCGTGAGAACTCAAGGAGTAGACCCCCCATGAAAAATCCGAACCGGCCATCTCGTTCTACATGCCTTAGATAGCATAACATAAAGAAATAACGTAATTTGATGTTTGTTTTCCCATGATTTACATCATCGCAAATTTGTATGGCTGAAAATTCTACTCCATTTGATGGATGGGAAAATGAACTTCAAAGTATTTGAATTCTTTATGTTATGCTATCTAAGGCGTGTAGAACGAGATGGTCGGTTCGGATTTTTCATGGGGGGTCTACTCCTTGAGTTCCTACGGAGTTCTCACCAAAATTAGTTCTCAACCGAAGGGCTCCCTATATATATATATATATATATATATATATATATATATATATATATATATATATATATATATATATATATATATATTGGAGGTGTGTCCTATAGAATTTCTACAGGAGAGGCTTTATGGATTATTTGGAGTTAAACGGGGGGCCCACAAGAGAAATGCAGTGAAGCTGAGGCTGCTTTCACCTGCCAATATATATATATATATATATATATATATATATATATATATATATATATATATATATATATAATTAAATGGAGGTGTGTCTTATAGAATTTCTATAGGAGACATTGTATGGATTATTTGGAGTTGAACGGGGGGCCCACAGGAGAAATGCAGTGAAGCTGAGGCTGCTTTGACCTGCTGACGTCATGGATGACGTGGCGTGGGTGCCCATCCTGTAACACCCCTAGATTTTTAAATAATTTTTTTGAGATTAATAAATGAATTAAAGTGATTTTTGGTGATTTAATAAATATTTTTTCTGAAAATTGTCTATTTACACGTGCAAAACACGTGCAAATATTTTCTTGGGGAGTTCAAAGTCATAAATTATTTTGGAAAACCAAATATTTATTAATAGGTATTATTTATGAATTTTCTGGATTTTTCTTATATTTATTTGGCATATTCACAAATATTACAAAAAGAGGGGCTTTTGTGCAAAATTACCACTTAAAGTAAAAACTTCAGAATTTCGGTTTTCTGGGCTAAGCATGATGGCTATCCAACTCAGAGGTAAAGATTTTACTCTTTATTCTAATATATTTGGTTTATTTCGCAAATTTGTTAAAGAATGATCTTTTTGCAAAATTGTCACTTAGTGGCCAAAATTACAAATTTTGTTTTTCTGGGTAGTACCGGCCAGATCAGGGTAGTTAGTTTTGATTTTAAATCTAAATTGATTTGGTTAATCTAATTTCCTAGTATAAGGATTTATATATGTAAAGATATATTCTAAAGGGATAATTTGCAAAATCTTCTCAAAAACCCTAATACCCAAATTTTGGCTATTAAAAGGGAGTAGTAGCTGTCCCCCTCCTCTGCAAAACAAAAGCATATTTTATTATTGGTTTTCTTGAAGTTTCGAAGCGAGGATTTTAGATTTCTTGCGAAAGGAATGACTTTTCTTATTCTCTTTATTATTTTGGTTAACTCTTTAATAAGGTGAGTGACATATGTTTGGTTTTGTATTGTTCTATGCATGTTGTATGTCGTGATTTGTTTAGTAGAATGCATGCTAGAGGATAGTATGATGATATAATGAATATATTGATAGATAGATAATTAAAAGAGGAGTTTTTATGTATGTTATGAATAGAATCTCTATATAGATGATTTAGAATGTTAAAGAACCTAATAGAAATCATGTGTATGATGAGTTTCTTTGTTATTCTTGCTATTTGATTGTATATATATTGAGATTATATGATGGGGATGCACAAATTTGATTAAAGATGAATACTTACTGTTGATTATACATGTGTACACTGTTTGATGTTTGGATGAAGAATAACTTGATGGAGATGTATTGTAGATGCTAGTAATTAAGGGGTAAACTAATGTAATCTTTTGGGGTATGTGTATAAAAAGTTCAAGAGGGGTTTCTGAATCGAAAAGATCATGTTTTGAAGGGGAAAGGGGTTTTGAATTTCGGGTCTGATGATGTTCAACTGAAATTGGTTTTTTTGTGTTTTATGAAGTTTTCGAATTGGATCTTGAGTTGTTTTGATACTGAGATTGATTGGAACAATATAATACTTATATACGATGATTTTCTTGAAGAACTTTATGATGCTTAAACACACCCATATATATATATATATATATATATATATATATATATATATATATATATATATATGGGAAAAGGGGTATGAGCAACTTGCTCATTTAGTAAATGAGCAATTGATGATGTGGCAAACATGTGATTGGAAAATCCTTAAAAGGTTAGTTGTCCAATGTATCACATGCATGCCACATAATCAATTGCTCATTTACTAAATGAGCAAGTTGCTCATATCCCTTTTACCCATATATATATATATATATATATATATATTCATGTTCACTGACGATGAAGAATTTGTTAAAAATTGCTCTTTTTTGATCTTGATGAGATTTGATATGTTTTATAAACTCCAGTATGTTAGGCAAGTTGTATTTGATCATCTTAGGGTTTTTAAATTTGCAATTCATGTTTTAAAAGAGTATAATCTTGTATCAGTTGAAAAGTGCACAATTTTGAAACTAGTCGAGTAGTAGCTAACTGTAGACCGGTCCCATTTTGAACTAAGATGTGCAGTTGACCGTCATTTGAAAAATTGGATTTTTCTGGGCTTATGCAGTCGACCGTCGTTCTTTTGAACTGTTTTCGACAGTCGACTGTCACCTGCTATTTTTGATGATTTGTTGAGTTTTCTTGCTTATTTCTTGAATGAGTATTTCTTTACACTTATGGATCATTGATCTTCTGTTTGAGATGAAGTTTTTGCTACATATTACTATAAATTACAGAGAGTTATATCTTGATTATAATAGAGTTTAACTTGCATTTCTATGATTTTATAAAGTGAAATATATACAGTTTTCGAAGGAATTGATGTTTCGTGATATTCTATGACTTCAAAATACGAAACTCAGTTATTTTGTGGATTTGATACTTTATTTCAGTTCTGAAAATTTGTAAAGTATTTGGATAAATTTGGATTTGATTGGTTAAAGGAGTTTTCTTAACATAAATATTTTGATGATGGAATTAAGAGTTTTATTGAAAGATTTTATGTTGATATTCGAATTGTGAGTTTCTTGGAGTTGAGTGGGATTCCTGTAAACCAGCAGATAAGATTTTGTGAATTTTGACCAGTTGGGGTTTTGGGGTTGTTTCATGGAATTAAGTCCGGCAGAATACACTAACTCCAGAGAGGGGGAATTTGTGTTTTAAGTAATAATAATCAACCTAAGGACAGGCACTAGTGGAGATGTGATGGAACATTAGAAACGTAAGTATATGCTCTAGGGGTCTAGTTCAACGGATGCGTTCCAGAACTGTGTGTTATTTGTCCCGAGAGGACAGTTGGAATGTTCACGTGTTGAGGGTCGGCAGGCCTATTCACGGAACATACGGTGCATTCGCGTGTCGAGGGTCAGCGGGCCTATTCACAAGAAGTACTTGTGTATCTGCACGTCATGGGTTGGCAAGCCTATTCGTAGGGTACACGGCAGGGAGGTGATTCTCTGAGGGATCAGAGCTATGCTTACATGATACTTGCGCGTCGAGGGTTGTTAGGCCTATTTGCGGAGTACTCTAGATCTTGTTTCTATTACCGTAGTAGGATTAGTTGCATAACGAGGGATTAAACCCTATAAAGTGGAGTATGATAAGGGCTTGCATCGGACCTATGTAGCATGGAATGCATAGAATCCGGCAAGTATGAATTAGAGAGTCATCATATTGCATTTGTATTTTCTTGACTTGGTCTTATGCATGTTTGTTTTCTGTTTTCCTACACTCGACACTTAGTCTAGTTTCACTTGATGTTTTCATGCTTTATTTATTGTTATTTCATATTCAATTCTTTACTACTGTTGGTATGTATTGATTATGACTTTATTCTTTATGTTTCATTTATATTGTATTTCTTTTGATGTCACTCACACTGTTATGGATGACCCGTAGTTTTGGGGGTTAGGGTTATCTCTAACCTCATGTTTTACAGGTAGGTATCTATAGCTTGGGATTTGGATGCATGTGGTAGAATGATAATATGGCTTATGCAATTTATAAAAGAATGTGTTGTAAAAGAAAGAATTGTAATTCGAGATGTTTAATATTTCGCTGTGCTTTGTAAAGAATTGATGTAATAAAAGTTGAAAAATTTATTTGTGTTTGGCTATGTTTACTATTACATTGAGGTAGATGCTGAAAATTGTGCCACGTATTTTTGAGATATTATATTGGAAATTCGGGGCACTATACGCTCTATGTTGCTGACGTGGGCAGTGGGGCCCAGGGGCTCTTTGCTGTGTACTCTCGCAAGAGAGAGAAAGCAGCGGAAGTGGATTAGAATTGTCCCATATGAGGATATTTGTGATTATATATATATATATATATATATATATATATATATATATATATATATATATATATATATATATATATATATATATATATATATACTAGATTTGCCCGTGGGCACGTGCCTACGGCATGTCTTTGGAACGACACAACACACGAAAAGCCCTGTAAACAGTAAAACAATAATTATGTAGTTCAAGTTTGAATAGTATGACAATAATTAGTTGTAACTAAAAGTCCATGTTTCTATTAGTATATGTTGAAAAATAATTACAAATGAGGGTGTAAAATCCAACTTCTTAGAACTTTAAGGATGGAAAATGATGAAATTTAACTGTTGAAGAGACATAAAAATTCTGAAAATTTTACAAACCTGAAATCTTAAAATCTAAATTTCTAAGTAAATAAAGAAAGAATGGGAGAGAGAGAGGAAGAGAGAGAAAGAGAAAAATATAAAAAAGTGAAGAGAGAAGAGAGAGAGAGAGTAATAAAGTAATGAGTTTTTTAGTTTTGGGGAGAAAAATTTAATTTTGGAGTTTGAAATTTTGGGCGGGAAAATATGTTTTGTGAGAATCAATTTAGGCCATTGGTTTTGGGGAAGATTGAATAAGAGCCACTTGATAGCTTTCTTTGTAATTTATTATATATATATATATATATATATATATATATATATATATAATTGCCTGAGATTAGAGGTCACTAATCAGCTATAGCACATTTTATGAGGTAAGTCTGTGGTGGACAGTTGTTAGAAGAATCACTGTTTCGGGCCGGGGTGTTACAAATGGTATCAGAGTCGACTTTTGACACCGATGTGGGTAAGAGTGGGATGTGTCTTGTATGCCTGAGAGGGATTCTTGGTCAGTACATTGACGGTGTAGCTAGGGGCAGTACACTAAGATTTGACTAAATCAAGGGTACGCCACCACCCATCGGCTAGAAAGGAGATCCTGACGCTATGTTGCAAGCCCCGGCTTCAGCGAGGATGCTGAATTCTTAGTGTGTGTAACACTCAGTGTTAAGAATATATATATATATATATATATATAGATAATTATTAGGAGGTGTGTCCTATAGAATTTCTATAGGAAAGGTTGTATGGATTATTTGGAATTGAATGGGGTGCCCACGGGAGAAATGCAGCGAAGCTGAGGCTGCTTTGACCTACTGACGTCGTGGATGTCATGGTGTGGGGGCCTGCCCAGTTGCGAAAGAGGCAGGTGCAGCTGCGCTCTGTGTTGCTGAGGTGGGCATTTGGGCCCAGGGGCTCTTTGCTGTGCACTCTCGCAAGAGAGAGAAAGTAGTGGAAGTGGATTAGAATTTTCCCATATCGGAGATATTTGTGATTATATATATATATATATATATATATATATATATATATATATAATTGCCTGGGATTAGAGGTCACCAATCAGCTACAACACCTTTTATGAGGCAAGTTTGTGATGGGCAGTTGTTAGAAAAATCGCTGTTTCGGACCGGAGTGTTACAGTAGGTCAGTTGCATAACGTGGGATTGAACCCTATAAAGTGCACAACGATAAGGGCTTGCACCAGACCTATGTATATTAGGATGCATGGAATCCGACAAGTATGCATTAGAAATCATCATAAGCATTTGTGTTTCTTGACTTGTTTTATGCATGTTTGTTTTCTGTTTTCATCTCATACACTTGATACTTAGCATAGCTTCACTTGTTACTTTACATTTCATTCATCATTGTTTCATGTTCCATCTGTTATTACTGTGTTAATATGTTTCACATGTTGTTGTACTTATTAATGTTATGCATCATTCATTACTGTTATATTAATATGCATCAAGTTTGTGATTGTGAGATCTAGAAGTATCATTATCACGCCCCGCTTCTCAAAAGGAATATAGAATACGGTAAGCATCAAAGTCCAGCGAATAGTTTTCACCATCCATAAGCTGTAAAGATCTACGCGACTCAGCATAACAGTAAATATAGCAATATACTCAACCATGCATGCATGAACAATTATTAACCAACAGTATTTATTTGCAACAAATATAAATCTCCCAAACAAGTACGATATCTGGATCAAAACAAAACTTCGGGACTACAAGCCCATTACAAGTCTCAATGTAGCAACATGAATGAAATAATTCAAAAACAAATCACTAACCAGGAATTTCCAATGCGAGGCCTAAAACCTTTGCTCACCAACTCCCTCGGGTAGGTGATCACCAAAACCTACTCATATGGAAATTGCAAGAAAATAGGAAAATAGGAAGACAGTATGCCCGTTAGTTGCAAGTTCTGGGCCGCAAGTAGTACAAGCAGTGAAAGATGGAAATGGAAAATATGAAACAAAAACAGGAAGTACTAACAGGAAGGAAAACAACAGTAGATGATGGCTTACAAATAACAGGAAACAGTAATGGGTAAACAGTAAAGGATAACAGTAATAGTAATAGTAGGGGATAACGGCAACAATAACAGTAGAGGATAACGGTAACAGTAACAGTAAAGATGATAGTAACGGTAACAAGGTTTGTCAGTGAAACAGTTATTCTTAGTCTATTGTTCATTACTATCTAGGTAGCACTTCATGCGTCCCAAATTTTACCACATGGTTGCTATATACAAAAGTTTCGTTTTAGATTTCATAGTAGAATCTATAGGGCCGTGTACTCAGGCAAATAGTAACAGTAACAGTAAACAGTAACGGTGTCATGGATCATGTAGTCATGTATCCAGAGATAAACAGTCGAGACCTATGGATCCCCTTCCGAGTACACTTTCCTATAGGGAAGTATGTATTCAGGTAAACAGTAAACAGTGTCATGGATCATGTAATCATGCATCCAGAGAAAACAGTTGAGACCTATGAGTCTCCTTCCGGTACACATTTCTATATTGTCCACTACTAGATCTTTCCCTTAAACTCCAACATGATTACTTGTCATTATTATTAAACAGGTGTGAACGAACACAAACAGAGCAAAAAAACATGGAAAGAACAAGGGACAAGTCTAAGTCGAATAGGAAACACAGACGGGTGGCAAAACAACCTATAATAGTTAGAACAACGAAACTTCCAGTTCTGGACAGAAAGAGATCGCTGCACCAAAACTGAGATTCCCGTTGCTAAAAGAATACAAATCGAGATCCGCTAGAAATTCTAGAAACTAGACTCTTTGCCGAATCCAGCGCATATACACAAGTCATACATCAGTTGCAGTAACAGGGTCCATAACAGTGTTTTATACAGAGTTTATGTTCAGCCAGAATATGCAAAATATTGTTTATAAGCATGAAAAGGGTCTAAAAACATCATAATTAAATCTGAGAAAAATCTGGAAGGTTTCCTAGCATATTTAGTCTCATCACATAAAATTTATGAAATTCCATTATAGATAGTATAGTCAATTTAATTCGGAAAACAGAATGACGCAGCAAAATTGTAAATCTAAAAGTTCAGACACAGCAGTATCAAAACAGTGATAATTTGTAAAATACAATTCGGAATCCCAATCTGTCAAAAGGTTAGTAAAATAGAAAAATCAGGCTACAGTTCATATTCACAAAGTTTTCATTAAAAAAGACTAGAATTAGGTTGAAAACAGGATTCTTTACTGAACATCATGCAGTTTGATAATTATATGATTAGTTTTACAAGCATGAAATAAGTTATAAAAGTCATTAAATAATTCTACAAAAATTAGGGGTTGATCCCAGTCATGCCTAGACATACCCAGAAAAATATGAAGTCCAAATTTTGCTTTTAACATCAGTAATAAAATAATAATTCATACAGAAATCTTAAAATTCAGAATCTAAAATTTTCGATACAACTGCAGTAAAACAGAGATAACTCGCACATCAAAAATCGGAATTCAGATCCTTCGAAAATTCTGAAAACTAGAAAACATGACCTACAAATCATGTTCACAAATTAATTTATTTTACTGACACAAACAGGGTCTAAATTGCTATACTAAATTAGGCCAGCAGTAAAAAGAAACTTCTTTTATGCATTTCATCAACAACTCAAATACAATCGGTCCAATTTAGGATGTAATTCAAAGCATGCTATATTGGTCACTCAAATCAATATGGCATGTGTATTAAAAATTCTACAACGAGAAAGTACATCTAATAAAGCATTCATGTAACAATCATCTACAACATACAGTATGTCACAAACAACCATATATACATCAAGATGTCCATCTAATCCAACTTATTTTTGTGTAATGTGTGACAACTATTGTGAGATACTCATGATCAAGAGATGAAGGAACAGATCAGTGAACAAGATTATGATCATCATGAGGGTACAAAACAAAGATACATGCAAGACTACTTACGGTATTTAACTTGTATGAAGAACATAATAACATATAAGCTACTTGCCTTATAAACAACGACGAAGATGATGAAAGAATAACGGGAACGGATCCTGACACATGAACACGAAACACGTGCATAAGAGACAGCACGTACAACAGCAAGGGTAACCAATAACACGTGCGCTGCACATGCTCTCCACAACACATAGCGACAACGACAGCAAGTGCAGCGGTGAGGCTTCGACAGCGAAGGCATTGGGGGGCTAGCGCTCGGGATGGTGACAGGGAAATGCGACAATGGCAGAGCAATGGAGGGGGGTTGAGGGGATGGTGATTGTCGACCACAATAGCAACGACGGGGAAGAAGATGAGGACAGCGGTAGGCAGCGGGTGGATGGCGATCGCAGTAGTAGCAGCGTCGAGGGAAGCTCAATGCAGGGGAACAAAGACAACAATGCTTGGGCTGACGGCGGCTCGAAGGATGCACAGGGGAGTTGCGGGGGATCAGGGACAGGGCGAGGGCTCGGCTTTTGAAGGTGTCGGAGCCGGGGGCAGCAGTAAGGGGATGGTGGGTCGGTGGTGTAGCGGTAGGCTGCGACGGCAAAAGGAAGAGGACGAAGGTGAAGCAGGGGGGTAAGGGGTGAACGGGGATGGGTTCACTAGGGAGAGAGAGAGAGAGAGAAAGAAGAAGACGGGATGAAGGGGGGATGAACAGTGCGGCTAGGGTTGGATAGGATCTAGGGTTAGAGTTTACACAGTGAATATATATAGGGTTAAGGTGGGTTTCGGGTTAACGGGTAGGTGGGTTGAATCCAACAAGATATTGGGTATTGGGTTTTGGGTTATAAATTCCAATATGAGATAATTAAATAGAATAGGCTTTATAAACACACACACACACACACACACACACACACATTAAATTATGAACAATCAAAACTAATATTAGTAGTAATAACAATAATACTAATAAAAATAACAATAATAATAACAATAACTATAGTAATAATAATGAGATAATGAGAATAATAGTAACAGTAGCAATGTCATATACAAAATAAGATTATATTACAATATAAAAATTATTTGATGATAATTACAAATATGATTAACGGGTAGAAGTGAATTTTAATAAACCATCAAGAAATAACAATAATAATATTAATAGTTAATATAATACAAAAATAAGATTTGGTTTTAACAATTTCATTAAAATAATTCAAATAGTAACATTACTTTTGATTTGAGCTAAAATATAAATAGTTGAATAATTAGAAATAGAAAATAAAGTTAAAATATACTATTATTTGAAGTAAATATAATTTTTGGTTTGAAAAGATTTCAATAGAAGGTCCAAATCGAATTAAAAACAAAAATGAATTGATAAATAATCAAAATATGGAAAATATTAGGCAATTATGTATTTACGGGAACATGGGTTACAATCACTATTACTATAGTTGATGCCAGCTGCATTTAACTGACGTGCCCACTTTTCATTAAGATTTTTGCATGGTTACAGTTGTGGAAAGTGTTAAATTAAGAAAGTGCTTGGAGTAAACTGAAAATTGTAATTCATCATGTTGTAAAGAATTGTAATTTAAAGTGTTTGAATTCCGCTGTGCTGTAAAGTTGATGAAATAAAAAGTTTTAATTTTTCCTGTATTTGGTTGCTATGTTTATGATTACAATTGAAGTTGATTCTGGAATTTGTGCCATGTATTTCTAATTGGAAATTGGGGCGCTATAGTACTACTCCTAAATGTATATGCCTTAATATCTTTATGATTTTCTCACTTCTTTTTTCTTCTTATTATTTTTTCTGTTGTTAATGGAATTATAGTTTTACCATGAGTTTGTTCAATGTTTATAGATTGTTCATTATTTCTATCTATTATTATGGTATTTCGTTTTCTTTCAAACATTGGGATTTAAATATATCTGTTGGGTTTATATCTAATTTGGTTGCTCCTATTTTTTAATGTCAAACTCATTCGTTTTCTTACTTCTTTATTATTTTCTTCTCTTTTAATGGTTCTCCTATTTTTGTTATTTCTGTTATCATGTTTATTTCATGTTCTTCTATTTCATCCTCACTATTTTCACTATCTTCTTCCATTACCATTATTTCTGTCACGCCCCACTTCCCAAAAGTACGGAATATGAGTGCATGACATTGGCCCAGCGAATGACTAACGTCATCCACAAGCTGTTTATCCTATCAACTCAACAATATAATCAATACAGAATAATTGTGCAGGCAATAATAATAATCTCATGAACAATAATACTTGGAACGAAGCAATATGAAATATCCAAATACAATAAATGAACGTCTGGAAACAAATAATCATATCCAGGTTATAAGCCAAATACAATAATAATCCAATCACAAATAATAATAAGTCTCAATACAATAAGTTCAATAAAACGACAAACAACTAGAAAACATTAAATCTTCAGAATGTTTGTTCCCTAATCCCAGCAGGCAATTCTCCTTCATTACCTGTGAACACTTTATCTAAAAAGAGGATAAAAATTATCCTTAGAGCAAGTCATGGACAGAAAGTAGAGAAAGTAAGGAACAATGGAATAACGATGTAACAATGAATTCAATGGATCAATAGGAATCAATAACATGGACAACAGAAATAATTAATATCATGGTAATCGATGCGATGGTATAAACAATGATTCAATATTCGATAACAATATTCACCGGTATCAATAAGACTTAAAAATATTTGGAATCAATAGGAATAATGATGTACAATATGCAGTGTCGATATTGTGTTAATTCTTAAGTCTATTAATCATTTTAATCCTAACTAATGCACGTACTACTGCATCCCATACTACAGGTTCGATGCATACAATCAATTTTGTTTAGACTAAGTGGTGAATTCTATAGACCATGTGTCGGTACGATAATCACCGATACGATACAATATTATTGCACGATACATTATGATGATTCACTAATTCACTGATACGATACATTGATATGATTCATTGATACGATACACGAAAAATTAGGGTGCCGTAGTCAGCACTCCACAATCAATCGATAAACACTGGCCGACACAGTCTGTTGGATCCTGTAGGCAAGACAACAAACACTAGGGGGGTGAATAGTGTTTAATAAAAACTGCGGAAATTTTTCTCGGTGCAGTCGACTGAGTTAAGGACCAGTCGACTGATATGTTCAAAATAACTGAAAATAACAACTCTGTGCAGTCGACTGCTGAATGAGACAGACGACTGAAGGCACACTGAAATTACAACTACAAACGGCACTGACCAGTCGACTGATGGTGCAAGGAGTCGACTGTTCAGAAACTTTTTGCAGAATTAAAATAAACCAGAGTAAATGCAAACACAAGATAAACAATCACAGAGTACACAAGATATATCCTGGTTCGGTCCTCCCGACCTACATCCAGTCCCCAAGCAACCCACTTGAGATTTCCACTATTCTTGAAAAATTACAAGAATACCCTACGGCGTTACGACAACAACCTTATCTAACCCGTAGTCCTTTCTCTCAACCAGAGAAAGCAACCCACTCTTCCACCAAGAGTGAAACAACACCGACTCTACAACTAAGAGTCAAAAACACTCTCCAACCGAGAGCAAGAGAACAAGAATACTTTACAGTCAACCTATAGCCTTGTTGTTGTATGTGTTGATGCACGTGGCTAAAAGAATAGGTCGACTTCTATACTCAGTCCAGAGCGAATTCAATGCTATACTGGACTGAATGTAGAGAACCAAAGTGTATGAACTTGAAAGCTTTGTTTCTCACAGAAAATATCACTTAGAATGTTTTTCAAGAGTGCTCGGATTGCAAAGTAAAATTCTGTAGATCTTTTCAGTGAGATCTGAACTCTATTTAAAGCGTTTGATCTCCTGAACGTTGGGAAAACAGTTACTCAACTGTCAACCAACGGATCTGAGCTTTTGAGTTTGAAAAAATTCGATTTTGAAAAACAGAAAACGGTCAAAAGCTCTCGAACAGTCGACTGGGTTGCCATATGAGTCGACTGATCAGAGTTTGAATAATTTTAAACAGTTTTGTACTATCAGTCGACTGGCAGAAGCTTAAGTCGACTGGTACTCAAGAGTTAAAATTCTTCAAACTGTTTTGACTCTTTTTGGGGGTTTTAAAGAGATACACATTATGAAATTTTGAGTGTGTGTGTGTGACAAGGCTTTACAATCAGACTAAGACTCAACAAAAGTAAAGATACAATGTTTACAAGACACAATAATTTAACACATTTGAGCTTGAAGTCTTGAGTCTTGAGTCTTGAATTGAGTCTTGATCCTTGTCTTGAAGTCTTCATCTGTATCCTTTTGAGCTTGTTCATTTGTTCAGCTAGAGTTGTCTTTCGTATGTACACTGCAATGTTAGCTGTATAACATAGACACATGTTGCACTGTGTTGTGATCATCAAAATCAAGAATCAACATTCTCCCCCTTTTTGATGATGACAACACAATAGCTGATAACAATTTATAAAGAAACATACAAGCATAGGTTTTTAAAAAAAAAAAACTCCCCCTATTAAAAACACAATATGCATATATAAAATAGATGTTATTATAAAGAATGTATCAGTCGACTGAACAATAGATGAAAATATAACAAATGCAGTTAACATAAGTATCACAGATGCAGCAAGTTAGCAGCAGTCAGCAGCAGTCGACTATATCTCTTGGGGAAGTCGACTGACCAGAGATATTTCAATACCGTCGACTGACCAGAGATATTTCAATACCCAGAACAAGTTTAACAAATCAAAAACATAAGCAACACAGATAGATAAAATATAACTCAGATATTTATAACTCAGATATTTCTCCCCCCCTTTGGAATCATCAAAAAGCAGAAAAAAACAATCTTTTGCATTAAGAATGAAACTAAGATAAAGTCTGATACATAAAACAAATGCATTAAAAGGAAAATTACATAATAGAAAAGAAAATAAAAAAATCTTCAATCTTCTTCATCGGAGTCTTCATCGACATCTTGAGAAGGAGGATGAAATTGAGAGGTGAAGAGAGCAGTGAGGTGGTCTAGTTTAGAGTCTAGGGTATGGAGTTGGGTGTCTACAGAGACTGAGTGCTTCATTAGATAGGAAACACAGTCATAGAGAGTACGTGGGTCATCAAAATTGGCTTGAAGAAGAGGTGGATCATCAGATGTAGAAGGTTGAGAAGGTCTGGGTCTTGAAGTAGAACCTAACGGAGCTTGAGAAAGAGGAGGAGATCTAAGGGGTGATCTAGTAGGAGCATCAAGGAGTTTCATACGTGCCAAACTAGCACGATCAAAACACTCATAACGAGTAACAACATTTGTCTCCGAATCGAGATCAACACCAAAAGCTATAAAGACTCTAGTAAGAAGACCTCCAAATGGTAAAAAATGAGTGTGGTCTTGATTAAGTTTAGAAAAGATAACTTGACCCCAATTAACAGCAATTCTACCAAAAATTGCATATATAGCTTTTTGTAATTCAATAGAATATTGGTCATAACTACCCTTTTTAGGAAGGATGTTATAGGCTAATATTCTACCTACAAGCTTAGCAATTGGTTTGATATTTTTGCTTGTCATTGGAGGGCCATGATTAGGTAGGAAAATTCTAGATAAAATAGAAGCATCATCTAAAAGAATGTCATCAAGAAATAATCCCACATCATCAATACCCAACATCTCATTAATCCTAGTCGGTGTGAGTGTCATTTTAACATTCTTCACAGACGAACGGATTAAGACATCCCCATCTGGTTTTTGGACTACTCTCATATTTGTATAAAACAAATAGATGAGTTGGGGATAGTAATTAGGTTGGTTCGATAAAGATAAAAAATCATAAAGACTGCAGTTTTGGAATAAAGGGATGAGATTAAAACGATCTAGGTCATTAAAGTTTACAAATCTTCCAGGGAAGATTGTAATGGTACAGAAGACATACCATCGATCAATAAGATCGGGACTCAAAAGATACTGAGTGTAGTCTTGGGAAGAGGATCTACCCTCATGAGATCGTTTAGATCGTTTGGGTGCCATGAAAAGAAAGTGGAAAGGATTATACCTAAGAAAGAGAGAGATTTGATCAGGGGCAAGCACGAGCAGCACTGAGAGAGTAGATCACCTTCTTCTCCAAAAGCTAGGGTTTTGAAATTGGGGGTAAAAGCTTGAGAACGGTAAGGGGTAAAAACGGCTGGTAAAGAGGGTTTTAACAGCGAGTGAACGGCTGAGATCAAAGAGAGGTGAAATCGACGTTGGAGATTTGAGATCACGGGTGAAAAGATAGATGAATTCCATCTCAAAAGACGCGATGAATAGTCGCTGAAGACGATTTAGCTCGCGACAGTCGACTGGTAGGGAGATCAGTCGACTGGGTCGAGAAGAAAATAAAAAATTTTATCTACTAATCAGTCGACTGGTCTAGGAACCAGGCGACTGGTCAGATAAAAGATTGGTATGTTTTAAAAAGCCAGTACAGTCGACTTATTTCAAGAGTACAGTCGACTTAACAGATAACAATTTTTCAACAAATATCAATAAAATCACAAATTCCAAGTTCTCTTCTTAAATTAATGAAAGTATCGTCCTTAAGGGGCTTGGTAAATATATCTGCTACTTGTTTATCAGTAGAGATAAAGTCTAAAGATATATCTCCTTTTAAAACATGATCACGTAGAAAATGATGTCGAATATCAATATGTTTCGTACGTGAATGTTGAATCGGATTTTTAGATAGATTAATTGCACTGGTATTATCACACATAATTGAGGGTTTCTCAAATGAAATACCATAATCTAATAAGGTTTGTTTCATCCATAAAATTTGTGCACATGCCAAACTTGCAGCGATATACTCAGCTTCTGTAGTTGATAGGGATACGGAGTTTTGCTTTTTACTGCACCAAGATACTAGGGAATGTTCCAAAAGGTGACATGTACCACTAGTACTCTTGCGATCAGTTTTGCTTCCAGCAAAATCGGCATCGCTATATGACAAAAGTTGAAAATTATCGGTGCGTGGATAAAATAAACCATATTCAGATGTGCCTTTAATATATCTTAAAATTCGTTTCACTGCTTTTAAATGAGACTCTTTAGGACTAGATTGATATCTAGCACATAAACATACGCTGAACATAATATCTGGTCTACTTGAAGTAATATATAAGAGTGAACCAATCATACCTCGATAGAGTTTTTGATCAACACTCTTACCTAATAAGTCTTTGTCAAGAGTAGTAGTAGTAGCCATAGGTGTGGATTTACTACTAGTACTATCCATATTAAAACGTTTGAGTAATTCCTTTGCATATTTGCCTTGATTGATAAATATGCCATGTGAGGACTGTTTAATTTGAAGTCCTAGAAAATAATTGAGTTCACCCATGTGACTCATCTCAAATTCATTTTTCATGGTATTAGCAAATTCTTGACATAGATTATTATTAGTAGAACCAAAAATTATATCATCAACATATATTTGTATGATTAAGATATCATTCTTAACTCTTTTGATAAACAAAGTAGTGTCTACTTTACCTATTTCAAATCCTGTTTCTAAAAGAAAAGTTTTTAAGCGATCATACCAAGCACGAGGTGCTTGTTTAAGACCGTATAAAGCCTTTTTCAATTTATAAACATGATCTGGAAATTGTTCATGTTCAAAACCTGGTGGTTGTTTAACATAAACATTTTCCTTAATAAACCCATTAAGAAAGGCACTTTTCACTTCCATTTGATAAAGTATAAAATTCATAAAATAAGCAAAAGATAATAAAATACGAATAGATTCTAGTCTAGCAACAGGAGCATATGTTTCATCAAAATCTATACCTTCTTCTTGATTATATTCTTGAGCAACTAATCTAGCTTTGTTCCTTACAACATGTCCTGATTCATCTAACTTATTTTTGAATACCCATTTGGTACCAATAATAGTCTGATCAGAAGGTCTAGGAACTAAATCCCATACATCATTCCTTATAAATTGGTTTAGTTCATCTTGCATGGCATTCATCCAATATTCATTCTTACAAGCTTCTTGTATATTTTTCGGTTCAAAATCCGACAAGAATGCTGTATGAGAGATCATATTAACATGTGAACGTGTCTGAATACCATGGGAGATGTCACCAATTATTAAGTCATGAGGATGATCTTTAACTTCAACAAATGACTTTGGTAAAGTTGAAGATATCACAATCGGATCAGTCGACTTGACTTGTTCTTCAGTCGACTGCCTTACGTCAGTCGACTGGGGAAACTTATCAGTCGACTTATCAGACAAATTAGTTTGCTCTAAGGATTTAATCACATTATCTAAAGGTGATAAATCAGTTTCATCATCTTTATTTAAGGTTGATGAAGGTAAAAATTCATCGAATGTAACATGCATTGATTCTTCAATAGTCATTGTAGACTTATTGAAAATTCTATATGCTTTACTCCTATTTGAGTATCCCAAAAAGATACCCTCATTAGATCTAGGATCAAATTTGTCTAAATTATCTTTTGTGTTTAGAATAAAATACTTACAACCAAATGTCTTAAAGTAAGAGACTTTAGGAATTTTATTAAAAAATAACTCATAACAAGTCTTCTTTAGTTTAGGTCTTAGAAGAATTCTATTTAAAACATAACAAGCTGTAGCAACAGCTTCAGCCCAAAAATGCTTTGGTAAATTGCTTTCAACAAGCATAGTACGTGCGCATTCTTGCAAAGTCCTATTTTTCCTTTCAACCACTCCATTTTGTGGTGAAGCTCTAGGAAATGCAAATGAATGTGTTATACCATTCTTGTTGCAATATTCTGTAAATGTTTCATTTTCAAATTCTCCACCATGATCACTTCTAATAGTGACTATGGTTAGAGATCTTTGATTTTGGATACGTTTACAAAAATGTGCAAATTCCTCAAAAGCATCATTTTTATGTTTTAAAAAGAATGTCCAAGTGAATCTTGAAAAATCATCTACTAAAACAAACACATATCTACTTTTATTTAAAGAAGCAACTCTAGTAGGGCCAAATAAATCCATATGAATTAATTCGAGCGGCCTAGTAGTAGAAATTACTTCTTTTGTTTTAAAAGTGGATTTGATTTGTTTTTCTAGTTGACATGCATCACATAACTTATCCTTTTTAAAGGATAGTTTTGGCAGTCCTTTGACTAGGTTATATTTAGATAATTTTGAGAGATTTTTCATGTTCACATGTCCAAATCTTCTATGCCATAACCAAGATTCATTGTTAGAGGCTATTAAACAAAAGTCATTTGAAAGATCAATTGCATTCAAACACAATTCATAAATATTATTTTTACGAAAACCTTGAAAAATAACATTTTGCATAGTAGAGTCATAAATCAAACATGCATCTTTTTCAAAAACTATTTTATATCCTTTATCACACAATTGACTAATGCTTAAAAGATTATGCTTTAAACCATTAACCAATAGCACATTTTCTATAATTGGGTTAGATATTTTACCGACCATGCCAATACCGATGACTTTGCCTTTGTTGTTATCTCCAAAGGTGACGGTTCCTCCATCTATGCTTTGAATAGTAGATAGTAGGTTGGCATGTCCTGTCATGTGTTTTGAACATCCGCTGTCTAATATCCAGCGTTCTTTTTTGGGTACCTATAAAAAGTTTAAGGTAAATATGGTACCCTTTTTATTGGGTCCAAAACACATTAGTTTGGGGGAAACCAAACCCATGAAGAGTTTGACCTTCCTCCATAAGCAGGAATATAATAAATAGAGTTACACACATTTAACATATATGACTTAATATAAGCAATTCTATCATTCTGATTTAGACTGACTGGAACCCATACTAACTTGTTCTGTCCAGTCGACTTACCAGTGTTGTTTAGTCGACTGTTGGTGTACATCAGTCGACTGGTTGATACACTAGGTCGACTTATAAGAGGTTTTGATCTTGTTGAATAAGATCTAATTTCTCTGGACAGACGACTGGTTGTATGGTTCAGTCGACTTAACCGAACGGTAGTTTTGCTTTTATCACTAAAATTAACAACCTTAGGCTTTGCAAAGAAAACATACAACTTGTGTGTAACACTAGAAATAGATGCTGATTTAGTCTTACTAATGTTTACAACAGGAGATTCTTTTACAGAGGATTTTTTAAAACCAAGTCCATATTTTTGACTAGATGTGACTTGATGATGAAGCATATCATTTAAATTCTCTTTGCCTTTGTTAAACTTAGATACGTTCTTTGAAATCTCTTCATAATTCTTTTTGAGAGTTTCAAGATCAGTATCTAAACTTGCAATGCGAGAATTTAAGGATTTTACTTCCTTATCAAGGTTAAGATTTTCTTGATTAAGTGTTTGATTCACTTTCTCAAGATTCTTAACTCTAATCTTTTCTTTCTTTAACTCTTGGAATATTTCATTAAAAGCATCAAGAAGATCTTCGGAATCATAATCATTACTTACATGTTCTTGTGCAGCCATGAAACACACATTTGCCACTTCGTTATTTTCATCCGTCTCTTCTTCGGAAGATGAATCACTATCATCCCATGTAGCTTGATAAGCCTTCTTGTTTTTGGCAAATTTGTTCTTTGGATATTTGTCCTTCTTGAAGTTGGATAATTTTCCCTTGTTCTTTGCATTTTCTAAGGGACAATCTTTCTTCATGTGACCTATTTTATTGCACCTGAAACATGTAGAAGGGTCATTAGAATCTTTAACTTTAGAATGAAACTTACCCTTCTTTAAGAACTTCTTGAATCTCCGAGTGAACATTGCTATTTCTTCTTCATCTTCTGAGTCTGTCATGGCTTTAAAAGCCAATGATTTCTTCTTTGCTTGGTGTGATTCTGTATCTTTCTTTCGATCTTCAAGTTGGACCTCATATGCCATGAGATTGCCAACAAGATTCTCGAGAGAAAGTGTTGACAAGTCATTCGCTTCCTCTATTGCTGTGGTCTTCTTCTCCCATTCTGGAGTGAGTGCACGTAAGACTTTTCTAACCATCTCTGCTTGAGTGTAAGTCTTTCCAAGCGCCACAAGAGAGTTTGTGATGTCTGTGAATCTGGTAATCATCTCGGACACAGTCTCATTGTCCTTCATTCTGAACATCTCAAACCTGTGGACAAGAACAGAAATTTTAGACTCTTTTACTTTATTCGTTCCTTCATGTGTTACCTCGAGTGTATGCCAAATTTGATGTGCGGTTGTAGCATTGGATACACGGTTGAATTCTTCTTTTGTAAGTGCACAAAATAAGGCATTCATTGCTTTGGCATTGTTCATAGTCTGATTCTTTTGATCATCATTCCATTGTGCATATGGAATGGTAGGAGCAATATATTCCATCTCTGTCATTTGCCATATCTCATAGTTGATTGATTGGAGATAGATTCGCATTCGGCACTTCCAATAATTGTAGTTCGTTCCATCAAATAGTGGTGGCCGTTGTGTAGATTGGCCTTCATGGTACTGATTTGTATTTGAAGTAGTTGCCATAGCCTGTAACCTTGCTCTGATACCAAGTGTTGGATCCTGTAGGCAAGACAACAAACACTAGAGGGGGGGTGAATAGTGTTTAATAAAAACTGCAGAAATTTTTCTCGGTGTAGTCGACTGAGTTAAGGACCAGTCGACTGATATGTTCAAAATAACTGAAAATAACAACTCTGTGCAGTCGACTGCTGAATGAGACAGACGACTGAAGGCACACTGAAATTACAACTACAAACGGCACTGACCAGTCGACTGATGGTGCAAGGAGTCGACTGTTCAGAAACTTTTTGCAGAATTAAAATAAACCAGAGTAAATGCAAACACAAGATAAACAATCACAGAGTACACAAGATATATCCTGGTTCGGTCCTCCTGACCTACATCCAGTCCCCAAGCAACCCACTTGAGATTTCCACTATTCTTGAAAAATTACAAGAATACCCTACGGCGTTACGACAACAACCTTGTCTAACCCGTAGTCCTTTCTCTCAACCCGAGAAAGCAACCCACTCTTCCACCAAGAGTGAAACAACACCGACTCTACAACCAAGAGTCAAAAACACTCTCCAACCGAGAGCAAGAGAACAAGAATACTTTACAGTCAACCTATAGCCTTGTTGTTGTATGTGTTGATGCACGTGGCTAAAAGAATAGGTCGACTTCTATACTCAGTCCAGAGCGAATTCAATGCTATACTGGATTGAATGTAGAGAACCAAAGTGTATGAACTTGAAAGCTTTGTTTCTCACAGAAAATATCACTTAGAATGTTTTTCAAGAGTGCTCGGATTGCAAAGTAAAATTCTGTAGATCTTTTCAGTGAGATCTGAACTCTATTTAAAGCGTTTGATCTCCTGAACGTTGGGAAAACAGTTACTCAACTGTCAACCAACGGATCTGAGCTTTTGAGTTTGAAAAAATTCGATTTTGAAAAACAGAAAACGGTCAAAAGCTCTCGAACTGTCAACTGGGTTGCCATATGAGTCGACTGATCAGAGTTTGAATAATTTTAAACAGTTTTGTACTATCAGTCGACTGGCAGAAGCTTAAGTCGACTGGTACTCAAGAGTTAAAATTCTTCAAACTGTTTTGACTCTTTTTGGGGGTTTTAAAGAGATACACATTATGAAATTTTGAGTGTGTGTGTGTGACAAGGCTTTACAATCAGACTAAGACTCAACAAAAGTAAAGATACAATGTTTACAAGACACAATAATTTAACACATTTGAGCTTGAAGTCTTGAGTCTTGAGTCTTGAATTGAGTCTTGATCCTTGTCTTGAAGTCTTCATCTGTATCCTTTTGAGCTTGTTCATTTGTTCAGCTAGAGTTGTCTTTCGTATGTACACTGCAATGTTAGCTGTATAATATAGACACATGTTGCACTGTGTTGTGATCATCAAAATCAAGAATCAACACAGTCACTATATTATTCACTACTCAAGTCAATCCCTTAAACCCCGGCTTGTTAATTATTTTATTAATGCAGCAATACAATATGCAATTTTGAGACATGGGGTGAACAGTAGTAACAATAGAGGAACAATTAGATGGTAACATGAAGTAGGACAATTAGAATGATGGCAATAACTCATTAGGATCATGCAATACAACATACACACTTCGATTCATGCAATACTACGATATAGGAATAATCAAACTATTAAAATTGGAATAGTGAAATTCTGGGTAGCAAGAGTGGTTTGTACAAAAATATAATTTTCCACTGCTACAGAACTTGAAGACTGAATCCGTTAGAATTTATAGAAATTATACTTTCACATGGTTCCAACGCATATTTAAAGTTCGAAATCTAACAGCAGTAGCTAGGTCAAACACAGAATTCTTTACAGATTTTATGTTCAAGCAGAAATTCGACATCATGTTGTTATATTTTTAGAAAAAGCAAAAACTCAATATTCAATTCATTAAAAATATTTATTAGACTCCTAAACATGTTAAGTAACAATCTGGAAATTTTCAGAGCAATATTTTATTATTTGATCGGCCTTTTAACAGTTTAAACATGAATGCTACAAAAATCTGAAAATCTGGAAATAAAAACACAGCTGTAATAAAACGAGCATAACTTTTGCTACACAACTCGGAATACAGATTTTCAAAATGTTCTGGAAACTAAAAAGATAAGGATATAATTCGTATTCAGGAAGTTATTCATAAATAACAAAAAATATAAAGCCAGCAAGCAACATACAGGGTTTTGGGTATTTTTCATGAAATAAATTATTTAAACATGATGGGTGCAATAACATGATGAATAAAATTAGAACACACACATACATCAATTTATTCTCCAATCCCAGCAGGCAATTCTCCTTCATTACCTGTGAACACTTTATCTAAAAAGAGGAGAAAAATTATTCAAAGAGCAAGTTATGGATAGCAAGCAGAGAAAATAAGGAACAATGGAATAGCGATATAACAATGAATTCAATGGATCAATAGTAATCAATAACATGGACAATAGAAATAACCAATATCATGGTAATCGATGCAATGGTATAAAAAATGATTCAATATTCGATAACAATATTCAATGGTATTAATAACACTTAAACAATATTTGGTATTAATAGGAACAATGATGTACAATATGCAATGTCGATGTGATACAAATTCTTAAGTCTATTATTTATTTTAATCCTAACTGATGCACGTACTACTGCATCCCATACTACAGGTTCGATGCATATAATCAATTTCATTTATACTGAGTGGTGAATTCTATAGATCATGTGTCGGTATGATAATTACTGATACGATACAACATTGTTGCACGATACATTATGATGATTCACTGATTCACTGATACTATACATTGATACGATTCATTGATATGATTCAATGATACAATACACGAAAGATTGGGGTGCCGTAGTCAGCACTCCACAATCAATCGATAAATACTGGCCGATACAGTCACTAT
The DNA here is from genome assembly GCA_017893485.1 of Hemerocallis citrina. Taxonomy (NCBI): domain Eukaryota; kingdom Viridiplantae; phylum Streptophyta; class Magnoliopsida; order Asparagales; family Asphodelaceae; genus Hemerocallis; species Hemerocallis citrina. The sequence goes on from CM030365.1 coordinate 136,754,432, forward strand.
ATCATTCACTACTCAAGTTAATACCTTAAATCCCGGCTTGTTAATTATTTTATCAATGCAACATACAATATGCAATTCGAGACATTGGGTGAACGATAGTGTCAATAGAGGAACAATAAGATGGTAACATGAAATAGGACAATTAGAATGATGACAATAGGAATTTAGGATCATGCAATGCAAGATACACACTTCGATTCATGCAAGACTATGATATAGGAATAATTAAACTACTAAAAACTGGAATATAAAATTTTGGACAGCAAGAGTAATCTGTACAAAAATTTAATTTTCTGTTGTTTCAGAACTCGAAAATGAAACCGTCAGAAATTCTAGAAACTAGACTTCCACACGGTTCCAATGCATATTTAAAGTTCAAAATCCGACAACAGTAGCTAGGTCAAACACAACATTCTTTACAGATTTCATGATCAGGAAGAAATTCGACATCATGTTGTAATATTTTTAGAATATGCGAAAATTCGAAATAAAATTCGTAAAAAATATTTATTTGACTCCTAAAATTGTTAACTATTGTTCTGGAAATTAACAGAGCAAAATTTTATCATTTGATTAGCCTTTTAACAGTTTAAACATGAATCATATAAGAATTTGAAATTCTGGAAATAAAAACACAGCTGTAGTAAAACGAGCATAACTTTTGCTACACAACTTGAATTTTAGAAATTATAGATATTCTGGAAACTAGAAATATAAGGCTACAATTCTTTTTTCAGAAAGTTATTCATTTTAAGATCATTTACTGGGTCGAAAATAGCAGACAACATACAACCAGCAAGCAATATGCAGGGTTGGGGTATTTTTTGTGAAATCAATTAATTAAACATGATGGGTATCAATTCTATTAGTCAATAAACTTCTTAGTTCTCATGATGAGTGTCAAAACATGATAAATAAAATTAGAACACACACATACATCAATTTATTATCAACAAACACCAATCGATCAACCAAACATACAACCTAACAATTATATCTACAATAGATTTAATGTGAGAATTATATGAGTACTCCTATCATGAATACTATATGGATGCATGAAAGATTCAATCTTTTGAGTCAAAAGTGGCACGATGTCAAGAATATTGGGGTTAGCTCGTGTAAACCCTCAATAGACCCAACTAAAGATAATCAATACAACGATATCATAACAAATATGATCTACTTGCAAGAACTTCAATAAAACTTGAATTTGATACAAGATTCAATTCAAGATGGAAAGTGACTTGCCTTATAGACGGTGAAATCGAATACCAAGAATAATGGGATAAGGATCCCGGAGCAACGAACCCACAAACACACAAATTAGCACGTGCAATAAACGTGCACAAAGAGTCAAAGCAATAACAGCAAGATAGACAGCAATAGTAATGACAGCAACGACAGCAGCCAATGGGGCTCGGGTCTAGCTCTACGATGGTCATCGGCGTTGCAGGCGGCGGCGCGACAGGGACCGTGGTCGACTGGCACCCTGGCGTCGATCAGAAACAGGGACAACAAGGGGTTGGGGTTTTGGCTGCTGTGGAAAAAGGGGAAGGGAAGGAGATGTCGGGGTTGAGGCGTCTGCTATGTGGTCGTTGGCAGGAGAGGGCAGCGCTCATGAGGCGCTGGAGGTGGATGGAAGTCAGCGGAGAAGAAGCACAGTAGGGGGGTTTCGGAAGTTGGGCGAGAAACTGATCGGGGAGAGAGAACAGAGAGGAGAGAGAAAGAGGAAAGAGATTAGACGACTATTAGGGTTTCAATTGTGCAATTTTTAGGGCTTGCAATAGAATTATATTTATAGATTGTAAATAGGATGTTGAGTTAATGGTTTAGGATCCAATAATAGTGGTTTTGGGCAAGAACAATTGAAATTGGGTTTTAGGGTTCAATAAGAGATGGATCTAAAATAATAGGATTCAAATAAAAATATCCAAAATTAAATAAAGGAAAATAGGATCAACAAGAATAGCTCAATCAAGAAGAACGGAGAATTTCATAAACAAATTTAATTAAAGTAATCAAGAAAGAAAAATAGAGTATTTTATTCAATTACAAATAAAATATTGCAAAAGGGGGAAAAAATTAAAATAGCGGAAACGGTAGTTACAATTTTCTCGTTTTCACTTATTACTGACCAATCTTCTTCATATTCTATGGGTTCATAGTTTATGTTATACATTTCTTCGATTTCTTCTACATATTTTATATTTTCTTTTTTCAATCTTTTAGGACAGTTTAGTGATATATGTCATACTTCTCCACATATATAACAATTGTATTTCTTTGGGTTTTTTAGATATTGTTTGATTTTATTTGTTCTTTTAAAGTATCTTTTAGAAGGTTTTTTTATATCTTTTAATTTTTTTTTTCTTCTGTATTTTGGTTTATATTTTTGGAATATGTGTTTACATCTTTTTATATAATTATTGTTATTATTACATCCTCAATTATTTGGTCTTGCTTCTTCACAACAAATTCTTTGTTTATATGTTTTATAGTATTTTATAGTTGCTCTAGATTCTTGAAACATTTTATCCCTATAATCGTTTACAAATTATGTTCTATACCCTAAATGATGTGGATATTGGTTTGAGACGTTTTGGGCGCTTCTATCGGCGTAAAAATCATCTAGGATGACTATTTTTTTAGCCTAGTTATTTTCATTTCAGCACTTTTAGTTGTTTTGGCATATATAGTAGTTTTGCTACATATGCACATTGGATATATTTTCTGCATATTGGATATATTTTACAGATTTTTTCTATATATAGGCTTTAAGAATAATGAGAAGATATGCTTTGATTGATTAAAATTTTTTGTGTTGAGTTTTTCTCTTCATTCCCCTCTTGTGTGTGAGACATGGCGAGAATATTAGGATTTTTTCCTCTATCTCCCTCCTTACACACTGCCGGCCTCCCCTCTCCCCTCCTTCCTTCACCCGACCATCCCTATTAGCCCCACCATCACCCCCGATACCTATCTCTACTCCAAATCCCAAAATCTTCATTCAAACCCTAACTCTAATCCCCAAATCTTCATCCAAACCCTAAACCCTAATCCTCACATTAAAAGAATAAGCTATGGAGGAGTACAACGACATTGACTTAGAAAATTGGCATTTTCTTCATCTCTATCCGTGGCAACGACACTTTCATCAAACCCCGATAATTTATTTCCATTCCTCCATTATTTGTGGTATTGCCTATCATCTTTAGAATCTTATCTGAATTTTTTTGGCTTCCACAAATATTGAGCGTGTGTCTAATTGCCAAATAGCGTACAAATCATTATCGAATATCTTACTTGCTAAGAATGTTTAAGTACAATTATTGATTCTAGGTTTGAATCTTTAATTAGGACTGTTAACTATTCAATTTCTTGAAAATCCATCAAACCAATCATTAGTTTTAATTTCTAACTTAATCGACACCACTTGTTGGTAAAATTAATCTTTTATTTTTGGAAATTTCTCTATCCAGTGTTAAGTTTACATTATTTTTGGTATCAGAGCAAAGATTTTAAAACCTAGTTCATGCATCATTTAGTCATAATTTTCGCATTCATTTATGATCATTTTAGGGTCTTTTTTAGAGAATTTCAGATCTAAAAATACATCATTTTAGGTGCATTTAGTTCATGTTTCCCCAAATTTCAACAAGTACACGTCCCCACGGCCCTTAGTTTTCTGCCTTTGGTGAATGCGTCTTCGCAACACTATCACGAATCCTGAAGAGCCTTTCTTATCCCTCTCAAACTATCCAATCAGGAATCCTAGAAATCAGCGAGCTCCTCTTCGAATTGAAATGGACAACACTGAAATTTTCGCTATCCTCGTTGTCATTCAAGAAACTCTCGCTAATATCAATCAAAGACTTGAGTAAGTGGAATTGAATCAAAATGTTGCCCTAAAATTTTGCCCCTGAGCTTCATTATCAGATCCCTCAAGGGAATAATCGTGACGACCGACGTCAAGATCGTAACCCAGACGAACAATACAAGAAGAACATAAAGGCTGACATTCCCTACATTGAAGGCCATATAGAACCCCAAGCTTATCTTAATTGGATCTGTACCATGGACTACTATTTCGTGTGATTTGACATGAGAAAAATCAAAAAGGTCAAATTTGCCACGTTGAAATTGACTAGTAAAGCTCAACAATACATGACCAATCTTGAACATGCTTGCAGAGACCGAGGCCTGACACCCATAACCACTTGGGAGGCCATGAAAGAGAAGCTCACTTAGAGATATGTGCCCTTCTCGTTCCACACCAGATTGCTAGATTTGTATAACCAACTCTATCAAGAAAGCAAATCCACCCAAGAGTATGTTGATGAGTTTGATGACTTCTTCACTCGGTGCAATGCTTTAGGTAAAGAGAGTGAAGAACAAATCATCTCCAGGTTCAGAGCTGGACTAAAGCTGATCTAAGAAACGAGCTAATCCATAGAAATATGGACTCCTTGGCAGCAGTTATGCCCTTGCCCTCGATATGGATTCCCTTAAAACAAGCTCATTTTACAAGTCCAACGATTCGAGAGATCATTCCTCTAGAATGACCTCCACTGATCCTTCTAGATCTAAGTTCTCATCTTCTCAGATATTACCTCCTGCCGTAAGAAATCGTCATCTTCTCAGACCATGAGGCCTTACGATTCCTCAATTCCCAACAAAAGCTGAATCTGAGACATGCTCGATAGGTAGTGTTCCTACAAGAATATTCATATACCATTAGCATAAGAAAGGGGTTGATAATAAAGCCGCAGATGCGATAAGTTGTTGTCACATGATCTTATCTACATTGTGCACCGAAGTTATTGGTTTTAAGAGATTAAAAGATGAGTATGCCTCATGCCCATATTTTCACGATATCTACACATTTTTTGAAGGATGGCATCACTCGCTCTAAACTATGCATTCCTAGTACATACTTACGAGAGTATCTTGTTTGAGAATTGCACTTTGGTGGTCTTGCTGGACACTTTGGGTATAAAAAGACCATTGATGCTGTGGAATATAGATTTTACTGACCTAATCTTAAAAGGGATGTTGTGAGACTTGTTAACACTTTTCATACTTATTAACTCGCCAAACAACAAAAACAAAATACAAGCATATATACTCCCTTACCTGTTTCCAGTTCTCCCTAGGAAGATGTCAGCATGAATTTCGTGTTAGGCTTACCGAAAACACAAAAGGAACATGATTTTATTCTTGTTGTCGTAGACCGTTTTTCTAAAATGGCCTACTTCCTCCCATATTCGAAAACTTTCGATGCATCTCATGTAGCGCAAATCTTCTTCGATAATATTGTGAAGCTACATGGGTTGCCAAAAAATTATGTCTGATAGGGATGTGAAATTCATGAGTGACTTTTGGAAGACCTTGTGGCACAAGATGGGAACTAAACAAAAATTCTTTTCAGCCTCCCATCCAAAGACTGATGGACATACTGAGGTTGTCAATCAGAGTCTTGGAAATCTCTTGTGTACTCTTGTGGGAGACAACATAGGAACTTGAGACTTAAAATAAACTGTTGCTGAATTTACCTACAACACATCAAAGAATAAAACCACCGACATGAGTCCACATGAAGTTGTGCATGGTTATCATCCTTGGCAGCCCATAGATCTTGTCCCCATGTTGGAACATCATAGAGTCTCAGAGTCTGCATCAACCTTTGCATCTTGCATTCATGATTTGAATAGAGAAATTTTCAAAAAAATTAATTAGAATAATTTTAACTACAAGTTAAGGGCAAATACTAGAAGGAAATTTAACACTTTTGATGTTCCTTACGAGGTGATGGTTCGGCAGAAAGGTTTCCAGCTGTGTCCGCTAAGAAATTGAATGCATGTGTTGCAGATGCATTTAAAATTTTTGCATCAAATCAATGATAATACCTATGTCGTTGACTTTCCTGAAGATTTTTGCATAAGTAAGACTTTCAATATTGAGGATCTAGTACCTTATGAAGGCCCATAATTTAACCCTAGAAATCATCTTATAGATGAGCCTACCCTGTAGCTTACTGGTGAGATTATCACATTTTTTTCCTTTACCTGACACTACTTATCCATCGACAGAAGTATTGGATAATATTTTTGATGATCAAATAATCTCTACTAGAAATGGTGGTATTCATAGGTATTTGGTACGATGGAAGAACAAGCCGGAGCCGGATGATACTTGGATTGATCGTGAAGAGCTCCAGCACTTGGATTTAGACATTTTGGAGTACTATGACAGGAGTACTGGTTTTGACTCTACTGAGTCGAGATCTTTTCCACCCGGAGAGAATGATAAGGACATCGGTTCAAGATGTTTTGGACACTTCTTTTAGCACTTGCATCGTCTAGGGTGACTATTTTATTAGCCTAGTTATTTTCATTTCAGTACTTTTAGTTATTTTGACATATGTAGTAGTTATGCTACATATGCACAATGGATATACTTTCTGCACATTTGATATATTTTGGAGATTTGTTTTGAGATTTGTTTTGAGCCTATATATAGGCCTTTAGACTAAAGAGAAGTAATTAAAATTTTGTATGTTGAGTTTTGCTCTTCATTCCCATCTTATGTGTGAGACATTGAGAGAATATTAGGATTTGTGAGAAACCCTAGATTATACATCTCCATCTCCCACCTTACACACCGTCAGCCTCCCCTCTTCCCTCTCCCCTTTCACCCGACCATCCCTATCAGCCCCACCATCACCCCAGATATATTCCCTTTCTCTAAATCCTCAAATCTCCATCCAAACCCTAAACCCTAATTCTCACATCAAGAGAATAAGCTATGGAGGAGTACAATGAAATTGAATTCGAAAATTAGCATATTCTTCATCTTTATCTGTGGTGGTGACACTTTCATCGAACCCTGGTAATTTCTTTCAATTCCTCCATTACTTGTGGTACTGCCTATCATCTTTAGAGTCTTATCTGAATTTTTCTGTCGTACATAAATATTGACCGTGTGGGCATCTACTTGCCAAATAGTGTATGAATCATTATTGCATATCTTACTTACTAAGAATGTTGAAGTATAATTATTGATTTTAGGCTTGAATCTTTAATTGGGACTGTTAACTTATTCAATTTCTTGAAAATCCATCAAACTAATTACTAGTTTTAATTTCTAACTTAACCGGCACTACTTGTTGGTAAACTTAATCTTTTAATATTCTTGAAAAATTCTCTATCTAGGTTTAAGTTTACATCACTTCTGATTTTACTTTCTCATTTATGTATGCACTATATATGTTTATACTCTATGAATCAGGTAGTTTTAGAAAAAATGTGTCTAAGATTGAGCTATTTTCTTCTTTTGTATAATAACTGTCTTGAAAATATTTTCGGAATTCACAAACATAGTTGTCAAAATAACACATGCCGCATATTTCTAAATTGCTTAATCTCCATCGTGCTTTGTTCTTTTTATATATAGTGTGTTTTTCTCTTTTTTCGTAGACACTGAATTCTGTTCTTATAGCTATCTCGTAATTTGTAATTATTTCTTTTAGTCCTAAGGTTCATTTTGCTGACGTTTCTTGTGTTCCTTTATCATCAATTGGTCCTGATTTTCTTGTAGTATTTCATTCTTCTTCCTTTAGTTCATTCCACCATTTTGTTACTATTCCTATAAAAGTTACGTATATAAATTTCTCAAATGTATTTCCTGATAGGTTTTGCCTAAATCCTACTATTAGTGAATCCTTTACCCATTCTTCCATTGTTATTTCTATATCTTTTATGCAGTCTAGATCTAGTCATTCTTCATTTTCTGATATTGTTTTTTCGTAGTGTTCTGCAGGATCATATTTTGAGGTTTTTTTTCTTTTTCTTTCCCTAACTTACTATTTTTTTGTATTTTTCCATTTCCTTGGTAGGTGATAAGGCCTTTTGTTAGGTGGTGGTCTTATGATTTCGTACGTATTAATTGGATTTTCTGTATGTTTCATTAAAATCTTGTCTTTTTCTTGATCTATTTTTATTTCTTCATTTGGTATGTCTAGATTTCTCAAGGCTTCCTCTACTTCATCTAAATTGGGATTTTCCATTAAATCTTCTATTTCTAAAATATTTATATTAAATTTTGTTATAGCTTCTAACTCCTTCATACATTCTTCGGTTATGTCTCATTATTATTCAGTGTCATCTGTAATATATTTAATAATTCTTTTATTTTCTTATTTATGATTTTAAAATCTTTTCTTATAGTTCATACAAATTCTGGACCATTAGAATTCTCTTCTAACTCTTGAATGTTTATCATATAAATTTCTAAGTGCTTTGATAGTTCTATTGTTGTAATCTTATCCATACTAGCATAGTTTTTATAATTAAATTTTTTTTTGTGTTAATAGGTATTGGTAATACCAACTTGCTTCTTCGTTTTTATAGTCTAATACTTTGTATGCTATTTCTTTTTGTATTTTCTTAGGTTGGTTTTTGGTTACTCTACTAGTTATTAATAAATATTCTGTTGTTTCTTTATTAGTTATATGCTTCATTTCTATCAATCTTTTATCAACGTATCTTATTTTAAATTTTGAAAGATTTTTTAATCTTAGTTTCCTTATTTTTTGTGAAGTATCCAGTTTTTATAAGGTTAACGGATATTAGGGTTTATAATTTCTAAAGTAGGGTTATACAAAACTTTTTTTTATAGGTTTTTATATTCAACTGGTCAGTTGAGGTAATATTTTCTGGATAATTGTTTTGGATAAATATAATAGTTGTAGAATGCGTAAAACTAATGTCCACTCTGATACATACATGCATTCGTCATAAGATTAAGGTAAGACATGTACATCGAACTTTGTTCCTTCTGTATCTTTTGAACACTTACCTTGAGTGGAATTGTATATGGATGGAGAGGTAATTTCAACAGGCATATTGAGAGAAACCTTGCTATGGGGTGCTCTAACCATGCAAGAAGTAAAGATCAGAATTGGTACTAGAACTGCTCACTTAACATGAGAGCCTATGGATGAGGAACATTCTGTTGGGTGTTTGTCTTGCATACTTGAGTTTGATGTGAAGATAAAATGGTAAAACGAAGGAGATTGAAGCGTTGATGGAAGACAAAGCAACAAGAGCAACAAAGCAGCAGCACAACAACATATCAATTGATAGCCGACTGCCTTTGGGGGTAGTGGAAAATCCAAACCCTCTGGTTGGGAGATGACATATTGCAGTCGACTGCCACTTTTGTACAGTCGACCGCCAAACGGCGGCTGGCTATTATTGAGCCTATATTTGGGTGATCTTTTGAGCCCATCTTCTACTCCATATTAAATCGTATGGCTCCTATCGTGTGGCTTCTTCTTCAGAATATATCTGACAGTTATCGTATCAAGACTAAACCTAGGGTTTCTCTAGATCTCTATATATTGTAATAGCCTCTATTGAGAGATGTAAGTACTTCATTGAGATTTCTCCATTGTAAGAGAGGCTCGAGAGATAATTCTCGGTAAGTTAGTTTGTAACTCCTGTAATACTCTAATAATATCTTCCTATATTTTTTCCGGATTAGGGTTTGCCCAAACCAGAATAAATCTTTGTGTGATTGTGTTAGGGACGCCGGAGTATTAAAGAAGCCCTGAGTCTTGATGTAATAGCTACTATGTTGTTGTATCTGTTTTTAGATCCGTGTATGTTTTTTACATATGATGCGCACTTTTCTTTTAAACTAGTTGTTTGGCAGGTAGAAAATTACACCCGTTGCACGTTCTTGAGTTGTTTTATCCTATAGCCTAATCGCCAACCTCTATTCCCTATAAATACATATTTGTAATAAAAATTTAGATATCAATAAAATTCAATCAAGTTTCTTCCCCAATTCTCCCCAACTCTAAACGATAGTTACACAGTTCATCATTGATGCCGAGATCAAGGTTGAACAGGATCCCCATTCCTGACAGGTGGTATCAAATCGGCGATGGCGATGGCCGTGACGAGGGAAGCATGAAGATTGAGGTTGAGGTAACAGATCTGAAAAGCCAAGTGGCTTCAGTTCAAATGTAGTTTGGACTCCTCGCCAGGAAAGCTGAGGCAATGTTGACCAGTATGGAAGAGAAATTTTTGGCGATGACGACTAGAATGGATGTGATGATGTCGATAATGCAGCATCCAAATCCACAACTGCCTGCTCCTCCTCTGTTGCCAATCCCTCTTTATCAGATACCGAATGGGGAGTCGAATCCACAACCGCCAGCTCCTTTGTTTCTGATTGCTCATCATTAGATTCTGGCTTGGGAGGTAACTAACCCTAATCACATCTCTGTTAATTCTAAAGGTCATTGTGATGGTGGAAATGTGTTTAGAGCTCAATTTAAGATGGACTCTCTGGTTTTTCAAGAAGAAGATCCAACGGAATGGATTTGTGGAGTTGAGCAATTTCTTGAATTTTATGAAATTCATGATTCTCATAAGCTGAAATATACTTCATTACATCTGAAAGGAAGAGCAGCTCAATGGTGTCATAGGCACATTAAACCTCGAGCTCAGGAAATCTCTTGTTCGTTTTTTTGGAAGAACTGATCATAAAATTTGGTCATACTGTTTTTCAAGATTATGGAGGAATTCTTTCCAATCTACAATAGAGAGGTGACCTTGAATGTTATGTACAGGAGTTTGATAGGTTATCAAATTTTGTAGAAGATTGGTCTGAAGCACATTTTTTTAGTATGTTTATCATTGGGTTAAGAGATGAAATCCGTTGGGATGTTAAATCTCCGAGGCCAAAACATGTAAATGAAGCTATTAGGTTAGCTAGGGGTTTCAAAGAGAAGCTAGCATGCTTGAAGAAGAATTATGCCTCCTTATGTACTTCTGCATCCTATCACTGCAACTCAAGTTCCTGTACAACCTGCAAGAGCACATGATTCAGATTCAACAACCGATTTTGTTCCTCGATGGTTAAACATTCAAGAGATGTAGGAAAGGAAAGCTAAGGGGCTATGTTTCAATTGTGATGAGAAATATACACAAGTTCATCATTGTAAAACTCAAAAATTTTACTTTTTGGAAGGGTTCGAAGATGAAGATGAAGATGAAGATGAAGAAGAAACTGATTTTGAAGCTGTTGATGCTGAAAAACCACCCATATCCCTATACAAACACCCCTTCCAACTACTCTTCAACCGGAGATATCATTCCATGCTTTAGTTGGGACACAAGTTTACCCTCAAACTATGCAGGTTAAAGGCAAGATCAATGGGAAAGAAGTCAATATTTTGATTGATACGAGATCTACACACAATTATCTGAACCCCTAAACAGCTATAAGAGCTAACTTGCAAGTCTTGAAGGAGCCTAGGTACAAAGTTACAGTAGCTAATGGCTAGTGTATGTTCAGTGAAGGTAAAGTGGCAAATGTTTACTTCGTGGTGCAAGGTGTGAATTTACAAGCCAGACTTCTGCTCTTAACCCTAGGACCAGCTCAAATGATGTTGGGTGCACATTGTTTAAGGTATTTGGGTCCCATAATTATGTATTTTAGTTGCATGACAATGGATTTCAAGGTTGCAGGAAATGCGAAGCGAATGCAGGCTATTGTGAACCCTCAAATGCAATTCATGGAAGCTTAGGAGTTTTGTGTACCATGCTTATATGATACAAGTGAAAGATGTGTTGTGTAATGAAGAGGAGCCTAGCAGCTTGTCTCACCTCAGTAATGCTACTGTGGATATACAACAAATCCTTCAAAACTTTCCTGATGTATTTGCTGATTAGATTGTTCTACCTCCAAAGATATCTATAGACCATCAGATACCAGTAATTGAGGGAGCCCAACCAGTGTCTATTAGGCCTTATGAACATCCCCACTATCATAAAAATGAGATTGAAAAACAAGTAGAAGAGATGCTCTCATTAGGTTTCATCAGACCAAGCAGTAGTCCTTATGCATCGCCGGTGATTTTAGTGAAAAAAGCTTATGGTAGTTGGCGTTTATGTGTTGATTACAGGGCTCTTAACAACCAAACTATCAAAGCCAAATTCCCAGTTCCTGTTATTGATGAGTTGAATGATTCTAGGTATTTTTCAAAAATTGATCTTAGGTCAGATATTATCAAATAAGGGTGAAGGATTCTGACATCTCTAAGAATACCTTTCGCACTCACCACAGTCATTTTGAATTTTTGGTGATGCCTTTTGGACTTACTAATGCCCCCGCAACTTTCCAATACTTGATGAATGAGATTTTTAAAGAATATCTAAGGAAATTTGTGCTTGTTAATGATATCTTAGTATATAGTCCATCGTGGGAAAGTCATCTCATCCATTTGTCCCACACCTTGGCAATCTTGCGGGACAATCAACTGGTTGCTAAAGCTAGTAAATGTACTTTTGGGCAGAAATCAGTTGGATACTTGGGTCATATTGTAACGCCCCGCCCTAATTCAGTGATTTTTCTTAACAACTGCCCATCACAGGCTACCTCTCAAAAGGTGGTTAACCAATTAGGTGACTCTTGAACATAGGCAATTATATATATATATATATATAAAATTAATTTTGTATAATCCCGATATTGGACTAATCTTCCACATTATCTCTACTCTAACCCCGTGACACACAGCAGCCCAACTCGTGGGCCCCATGTCCACGTCAGCGACCAGAACAGCTGTCGCTGTTCCTTCACAAACCCGGGTGGGCCCCGCTGCTACCAAGTCAGCAAGTGATGCCAGCCGCAACAGCAGCTCATGTTGCTGTTCTTTCAAACCCGAGGGCCCCCCTTCTCTCATCAGTTTAATTCCATACTCAACCCCCTATAGAACTCTTCTATAGCTATTCTCATGCAATTAATTATATATATATATATATATATATATATATATATATATATATATATATATATATATATATATATATATATATATATATATATAGGGAAAGGCTCCGTTGCACACTGGGCTAGTGTGCAAGCACTTGCGCACTGTTTGTGGGCCGTTCGATTCGAAAGGCAGATCTTGATCAAAATCCAGTGGTTGAGAATTGTTCCGCTGCTCTGCCTAATATGGGGGGGGGGGGGGTACAATCGTAATTTCCCCCCCCCCCACTCTCTATCTCACTCTGGCCCTCTCTCTCCCGCTCATCTCTTCACCGAGTTGCGAAAAAGAAAAAAAACCCTAACCCTAGCCCCCCCCCCTTTCTCCGATCGATCACTCATCCGCTCCAACTCCAGCCTTCGTTTCTCAGCCGTCGATCGCTCATCTGCTCTCTCTCCCGCTCATCTCAAACCACTGGCTGCGAAACCCTAAAGAAAAAACCCTAGCCCCCTTTTCCCCGATTGCTCATCTGCTCTCCCCATTTGTGTTTCGATCTCGTTCTTTGAGGCTCATTTCTTACTCGAATCGAAGGAACCCACTCTTCAGTGAAGGTATATATATATATTTTTTTTATAATTTTTTTTTTGGTGAATTTTTGTTTGAGAATAGCTCGAAGGCACCCAATCTGCAGTGGAAATTTTTTTTTTTTAAATTTTAAATTTTATTTTATTTTTTGTAAATTTTTTTTTGAGAATAGGTCGAATCAGCACGGATTTTTTGAGATTGATTTCACACAATATATTATGAGATTTCGCACATATTTTTTTCTTCCTACTGTCGAAATTGGTAATGTCGAAATAATTGCTACATCTGAACTTTGTTAATGTCAAATTTTTTTCAATCTGTTTTTTGCTACTGTCGAAATGAATTGCTAATGAGATTGAATAACATTTCAATTTTGGTACAGGTATGGACTTAGGTGAATTGATGGGGTAATAACAAATCCAATATATGTTCAATGAAGTGCCAAGAGAGACAGGTGGGGGAGATGAGGTCATGCAGTCTTGATATTGGAGATGTGGAGGCCGTGTAGTCTTTGATTTTGGAAATGTGGAAGTTTAACCTATCGATTGCTATTAGCTCTTGTAAAATGGTGATCAGGATTTCAAAGTTTAGTTTATGTTATGAATGGCTGATGGTTTTATGACCTCGACTGTTGTAGTATGCCTCTATCACATTCAGCCTCTATCACATTCAATCTTTAAAAAGTTACACCTTTAGACTGTTGTAGATGCACTCTCAATCTTTAAAAAGTACTATACAGTTATAAAGAGACATCTATTTTCTGCCTCTATCACATTCAGCCTACTCTATCACATTGAACCTAAGATGTGTTGTCTCGATTGTATTCAGTTATGATTAAAAACAGATTGAAAAGTAAGCAATGTCAGTACTTTTGGTCAACATTTCTCCTACTTCAACAATGTTCAACTTCAAATATACAAAATTTCCAGTAAATGGATTCCTCTCTCTCAGGGTAAAGGGCCATGTGTATTACCAGCAAATCTCAGTTCCAGCAACAGCCAAACATATAATACAGAGATAAGTAGAAGTTAAACCAACATACAGTATACCACCATCCCATACATATACCAACTGGTAACATGGCCAAAGCTACAAATTAAAATTGATCTGTTAGGGAGACAGAGAGAAACATAGGTTCAAGTTTGTTTTTCTCACTTCTTTCAGGTATAATTTGATCAGCATCTCTATTTGTTACAGATCATTAGACTAAAGCCGAAAACATAAAACTGTTTTTGAAAGAAATACAGAAGGGGTGGCTGTCAGCACCACCACCGCGACCACAAAAGCACTGTCCTCTGGAAATGCCTAGCAAAGAGAGGGCAATGGAGAAGAGATGCCACTGTTTTTGAGTTTGATCCACTCAAAACGGCCAGGGAGTGGGCGACCTTTCACTGGATCAAAGTTGTACCTGGAAACATCCATGAAACAAGAGTGGAAAGGGAAAACTGTTATAGGTTATAAACCAAGATAAGAGAAAAAAAATTCTTTAGGAGACAGGTATATATGATTCCCGATATCCTATACATTCATTTATGGAGATACCGGAGTGTCCACTTAATTGAACAGCTCTGAGATGTGGTGTTTATAGGAGACCCTATAAACCCACATATAGAAGATTTTGCCAGAGCTTCATCAGTTTTAGCTAGAAATGCTTGGACATGTTTCACTTTACAGACAAATACCCTAAAGAATCTAAAAGCGTACAGAAGTAATCAAAGAAGTTAATGTTTCAAATATGATAGATTTAAAGTATTAATCTAAAAGTAAAACTAAAGAAACCATGATCTTTATCAAAATAAAGATTTTATCCCCCAAAATCCCAATTGCATAGATCATTTCTATTTACCTAAAATAAAAGTGAAAATCTTTTAAGCCTCAAAGTTTAAGCTTGACAAGCAAATCCCTTCAACAGTTCTCAAATGTTCTCTCAGTCTCCTCAGTTCCAGCAGCAGCTTCATCAGCATGTACAGCAGCAGTGGCATCAGCAGCATCTGCAGCATCAGTGGCATCAGCATTCAAGAAGAGTAATTATAAAGATTTATTAGATACCATAGAGTAATTGTACAGTACAGGATGATTGTGTTCATGAAATGAATTTAAGTAGGCTCAGAAATAACTTCAATTCATGAGACTGCGATGTTGTAGTCACATTCGGCTGCAGTTGGACTGCCACGCCAAAATTGATGCCTAACAATCACAATCCCAATCATGTGGTAACACAATTGCAATTAAATGCATCCGTAATTCATGTTAGCCAAATTTCAACCAGTGAAACCAAAACAAAATAAAATTTGGTTACTACAAATGTTGAAATGAGCAGGTATAAGTTCAAGCAAAATCAACCAAACATCAGTTAGGAATATATATGCAAAATAGGGAAAGGATCCTTTGCATACTAGCCACAGCCAAAGCCAGGTAACCAGATATCCACAGCCAAAGCCGGGTAACCAGAAAGCCAAGACCAAAGCCGAAGCAAGGTAAAAGCAAAATTAACTGCTGTAAGTATCAGCCAAGGCCAAAGCCACTAAGATGTGTACGGACAGCAAATACATCTCTATGTATATAGCGTTGGTAAACCCGAAAACATAAATTCATCACTGCCTATCAATTCATCCCGTACTCAAAAATAAAAGTAGGGTATCAATAGTTACCAAAAATGATTAGGAATGAAATACTTCCCTCAGTTCCCTTAGGGATTAGATGCTCTTCAACCGTGGGGGTAAATTCACCTTCTTCAACATATAAAAAATTGTCACCCAATTGTGAGCAACCTTCACCTAAGTCCATACCTATACCAAAATTGAAATGTTATTCAATCTCATTAGCAATTCATTTCGACAGTAGCAAAAAACAGATTGAAAAAAATTTGACATTAACAAAGTTCAGATGTAGCAATTATTTCGACATTACCAATTTCGATAGTAGGAAGAAAAAAATATGTGCGAAATCTCATAATATATTGTGCGAAATCAATCTCAAAAAATCCGTGCTGATTCAACCTATTCTCAAAAAAAAATTTACAAAAAAAAAAAAAATCCACTGCAGATTGGGTGCCTTCGAGCTATTCTCAAACAAAAATTCACCAAAAAAAAAATTATAAAAACAAAATATATATATACCTTCACTGAAGAGTGGGTTCCTTCGATTCGAGTAAGAAATGAGCCTCAAAGAACGGGATCGAAACACAAATGGGGAGAGCAGATGAGCAATCGGGGAAAAGGGGGCTAGGGTTTTTTCTTTAGGGTTTCGCAGCCAGCGGTTTGAGATGAGCGGGAGAGAGAGCAGATGAGCGATCGACGGCTGAGAAACGAAGGCTGGAGTTGGAGCGGATGAGCGATCGATCGGAGAAAGGGGGGCTAGGGTTAGGGTTTTTTTTCTTTTTCGCAACTCGGTGAAGAGATGAGCGGGAGAGAGAGGGCCAGAGTGAGATAGAGAGTGGGGGGGGGGGAAATTACGATTGTACCCCCCCCCCATATTAGGCAGAGCAGCGGAACAATTCTCAACCGCTGGATTTTGATCAAGATCTGCCTTTCGAATCAGACGGCCCACAAACAGTGCGCAAGTGCTTGCACACTAGCCCAGTGTGCAACGGAGCCTTTCCCTATATATATATATATATATATATATAAAATACGGGGTGTTACATACACCCCCTTAAGAATTCAGCGTCCTCACTGAAGGCAGGCAAGCAACGTAGTCTGGAGACTATTTCACTCACACCTCGATAATTTCAGGGACTATCTCATACCGCAGATCATACTGAGGGTACTACTCACACCCGGTGTCGAAAGTCGGCTCTGATACCATTTGTAACGCTCCGCTCTAATTCAACAATTTTTGTTAACAACTGCCCACCACAGGCTGCCTCTCAAAAGGTGGTTAACCAATTAGGTGACTGTTGATCATAGGAAATTATATATATATATATATATATATATATATATATATATATATATATATAAAATATCTTGTATAATCCTGATATGGGAATAATCTTCCACATTATCTCTCCTCTAACCCCGTGACACATAGCAGCCCAACTCATGGGCCCCATGTCCACGTCAGCAACCAGAACAGTTGTCGCTTTTCCTTCACAAACCCGGGTGGGCCCCGCTGCTACCACGTCAGCAAATGACATCAGCCGCAACAACAGCTCGTGCTACTGTTCTCTTAAACCCGCGGGCCTCCCTTCTCTCATCAATTTAATTCCATACTCAACCCCCTATAGAACGCTTCGATAGGTATTCTCATCCAATTAATATATATATATATATATATATATATATATATATATATATATATATATATATATATATATATATATATACTAGGTTTGCCCGTTGACACGTGCCTACGGCACGTCTTCGGAACGGTGCACCTTGTTTGATAATATAAAATAGTTTTGGAGGTCGAGCAAATTAATTGAAGTAGTAAACATATTATATGATAAACTTTTGGGGGTTCAGCAAAAAGCATATTATATAATTTTTTTTGAACTATTTTTAAAGTTTTAAATTTTTATTTTTTTAGTTTTTAAACTAAATTTAAAAAATTTTTATTTTCTTAATTTTTTGAATAGAAGAGGGAGGGAGAGAGAGAGTGAGAGAGAGAAAAAAAAATAATTAAATAAATAGGAGTTGTTTTGGGTGCGAATTTAAATTTGAGTTTTTGGAGGGAAACTTTCGGGGGGAAAATATGTTTTGTGAGGTGAGATCTGGACCTTTGATTCTTTGGAGTATTGAAAGAGAACCACTTGATAGCTTTCTTTGTGTTTTATTATATAGTTTATTTTTTTAGTTTTTAAACTAAATTTTTAAAATTTTTATTTTCTTAATTTTTTGAATAGAAGAGGGATGGAGGGAGAGAGAGAGAGAGAAAAAAAATAATTAAATAAATATAGGAGTTGTTTTGGGTGGGAATTTAAATTTGAGTTTTTGGAGGAAAACTTCTGGGGGGAAAATATGTTTTGTGAGGTGAGATCTGGACCTTTGATTCTTTGGGGGATTGAAGGAGAACCACTTGATAGCTTTCTTTGTGTTTTATTATATAGATATATATATATATATATTAATACGCGTGTTACACATATCATCAGTGCTGAGGGTATATCAGTGGACTCAAGCAAAATACAAGCTATTGAGAGTTGTCCTGAGCCACAAACAGTGAAGGAACTCAGAGGATTTCTTGGTTTAACAAGCTATTACAAGAGATTTGTGAAGAATTATGGTGGAATTGAAGCCATTCTCACTAAGTTGTTGAAGGAAAATGCTTTTAAGTGGTCCTTGGTAGCAGCTTTAGCATTTAATGCACTTAAAAAGTCTATGAATACAACCCCAGTCCTGAAGGCGCCTGACTTTTCAAAACCATTTGAGGTAGAGACTGATGCTTCGTAAGTTGGAATTGGGGCTGTTCTTATGCAGGAATCTCACCCCGTAGCACATATGAGTAAGGGATTAAAAGGGAAACTCTTAGTATTGTCTACTAATGAAAAAGATGTTTTTTCTATTTTACAAGTAGTAAAGTAAAACAAGGCAGTATCTCGAAAATTCTTTTATCATAAGAACAAATCAGAAGAGTATAAAGTATATACTTGATCAGAGAATTAACACTAAGATCCAAGAAAAATGGCTCTGGAAATTGTTGGGGTATACCTTCTCTGTTGAGTACAAGAAAGGAGTAGACAATACTGTAACCGATAGTTTTGTCGAGAAGGGAAGGTGATCAGGAAACTTGTTTTGAGATTACCTTCGTAGTTCCCCAATGGCTAGATGAAGTGAGACTCATGGTTCTGCAAGATCCGTATTCCACAACTTTGTAAGAAAAGTTACATAAAGGCCAACTGGACCCTGTACGGTACAAACAATTGGGAGGTGTTTGGTATTATAAAATAAAGATTTTGGTTACCTCTATAGCTAGTGTGAGAAATTTGATATTAAAGCATTGGGGGCCACTCGGGGTTTCATAAAACTTTGCATACGATCCGCAGAGCTTTTTTCTGGGAAGGGATCAACAAGATGTCAAGTTGATAATCAAAGAATGCTTGGCGTGCCAACAGATCAAGCATGAAACCTTGCTTCCTGCAGGTTTATTACAGCCTCTGTCCATTCCTGATAAAGTTTGGGAGGATATTTCGATGGATTTTATGGAGGGGTTGCCCAAAAGCAGTGGCAAAATGTCATCGTGGTAGTAGTTGATTGTTAAACCAAATATACACATTTTATAGGGATCTCACACCCATATACTGCTCAGTTTATAGTCCAAGTATTCATCGATCATGTTTACAAGTTGCACGGCATGCCAAGGAGAATTGTAAGTTATCGGGAGCCCATCTTTATTACTAAATTTTGGACATAATTCTTCACATTGCAAAATTGCAAATTAAACCAATCAACTTCTTATCATCCCCAACGCGATGGCCAAACGGAGATTGTTAATAAGGCCTTAGAGTTGTATTTGTGTTGCTTTTGTGGTCAAAAATCTGCATATTGGTTTAAGTGGCGTGGGTGGGCGAAGTTTGGGTTTAACACCAACTGGCATGTATCGACGGGGCTGACACCATTTAAGGGAGTCTATGGCAGACCTCCACAATCCCTGCTACATTATGTTAGGGGAACTTCAAACTTGCCTGCAGAATTACTATGAAGAAATGCTATTTTGAGGTTGTTGAAAGATAATATCTCCTTAGCCCAGGGGCGCATGAAGTTTTTTGCAGATAAGAAGCGCACTGAAAGGGAGTTTGCAGTGGGTTATTTGGTATTGCTTAAGATTCAACCCTACAAACAGGTTTTGGTAAGGAATTCCACCCCTCAAATGTTAGCTTCGAAGTTTTTGGGGCTTATTGAGTGATTGAAAAGATAGGAGCAAAAGCATATCGCCTGGAGTTACCAGAGGGTGCGGTGATTCATCTTGTTCTTCATGTCTCAATGTTAAAGAGATGCTATGGCGACCACTTGCCCAATATTTCGGCTGAATTTCCTCATTGGTGGGTGGAGGATAATACTCAAGATGTGCCTTAAGCTGTGTTGGATAGAAGAGTGTTCAAAAAGCACAATCGGGTGGAAATTCAGTTACTTATCAAATGGAGAAACGCAGGGATTTAGTGTGCTTCATGGGTGGACGTGGATGAACTCCGCCATAGATTTCTGAGATTTGAACTTGGGACAAGTTCGTTTCTAAGGGGGGAAGAGTTGTCAAGGACACCGGAGGAGTAGTGGTAGAGTGATTGAAATGTTAGAGAAGCCCTGAGTCTTGTGTAATAGCATATATGTCGTTGTATCTGTTTTTAGAGCTGTGCCTAATTTTTACTTATGATGCACACTTTTTTTTAAACTAGTTGTTTGGCGGGTAGGAAATTACGCGCGTTGCACGTGCTTGAGTTGTTTTGTCTTGTAGCCTAATTGCCAACCTCTATTCCCTATAAATATGGATTTGTAATAAGAATTTAGACATCAATAAAATTCAATCAAGTTTCTTCCCCAATTCTCCCCAACTCTAAACGCTAGTTACACAGATCGCCATTAATGCCGAGATCAAGGTCGAACAGGATCCCCACTCTTGACAGATTGGTGTGATCTACTTGCTTGGTTGTTCATCACATCTGTGTGTGCTCCTCGCTCTCTTGCTCAACAACTCCGGAGAGCTACAATTGCCTGACACATTCATTCAAAAATCAAAATTTTAGATGATGAGAGTGCCACTGCCTTGATAAAGTACTGCCTTACATCCTACGAAATCCATGCTTTAATTCTCGAGTTGGCTCTCAAACTTGATCTAACGAGGCATCTCAGTACCCTGCCTAAATACCACCATACTACAAACCACATCGTTTATCCCGGCATTTCTATTCTGGGGTTTTGGAAAAATTTCGGGATAGACACCAAGGTTTTTTTTTTCCTACCTATACCGCCGTTTGTACAAAACGCCAATGTAGACATGCATATCCCGACGTTTTAGAAAAGAAATGCCGGGATATACCCCCAAAATCCCAAATTTCCAATTTCCCCCCAATTTAATTCATTTCCCTTTCTCTCACCACCCATTAAATCATTTCCCTCTCTCATTCCTCTCTCCATCTCTCACCAAATTCAAAGCTAGCGTCGCCGTCTGTTGCCCAACGCCAACACCGTCGTTGTTGCTTTCTGTTGCTCGACACCAACACCGTCATCATTGTCGTCAGTTCCCGTCGCTACCTCGATGCCAGCCTCCACTATCAATGTTGCCGTCGATTCCCATCCATCTCCTCCCTTGTCATCGCCATTGCCGTCCCCCTTCTCATTTTGGATAAAGTTCTCAACTTTGTTTTTTGATTAGTAAATTTTAATTTTTTTTAAATTTTGTTTAGTTTGAGAAAATTTAGAGTTAGGATTAATAGCATTCATATAGGCCAAGTTGAGATTCACGTCGGGAATTCATATTGGCCAAGTTTGAGGAAAAAATTCGTTTTGGGTTCAAATTGATGGGAAGACGCCTAGGTTAGTGATTTCTTGAATTGTTGGTTATTAGTTTTTTTGTGAAAATTATTTATGTTGGAGAATTTTGGTGTCTGGCATGTTCTCATATGTTGGTGATTTTATTGGGATTACTTGATTCTTGCCTTTCTGTCACATTTCCATATTAGGTTGCAGGGGAGAGTTTAAGGATTTATAATTCAATTAGTGAATTATAAATTATAAGGATTGGACCTCCCAATTGTACGATGATTATCTGTTCTTTAGAGTGTAGTTCAATATTATGTTTTTCCTGGTCCCTGTACTTAGTTTTTTGTATTTATTTGCATTTTGTAACCATTTCACATGCACAATTACTTTCTGGTATGTGTTTGTCTGTTCATTGATCTGAGCTTCGTTCTTGGTAGACAAAGGTCTTCTAATGAATGTGGTATATATTTAACACTAAAATACTCTTTTGATTACCTTTTCTATCATGCAACATGTTCCCAGCATCAACACATTTATTCCGAAGCAAAGTAATGCCAGTCATGATTATCACCGGCTCCTTCAAAGGTAAACTTGTTTTTGCACATATAATTTTAAAAGCCCATCTACATTCCATCATGTCGTACTTCTTAGTTAAAATGATACTAGTCGGCATATTTTAGTCAAAATAGAAAAATGCCACTTATGCAACACCATATGTGTTTATCCGTAAATCATAATAACTCATATTCTTTATAGTTATCATTTGTCTACTTATCATAATCACTTGTAATGATACTTTGATGGGTTTAATGCCTAACGTATTTGAAGTGAAGGTCTCTGGCGATGGAAATTGTCAAGTTTGTGTTTCCATTAGTTATAACTATGCTTACCTACGCTTATTTTGAATATTGAATTAAACTTTTCATGTATTTTGAATATAATTATTACTTTTTTGTTGTTCCTGCAGTTCAGTGCAATCTCAGACCAGTTGTACAGATCACCGGACCATCACAAACAAATCAGGAAGGAAGTTGTTAAGCAGGTATTTGTATTCTCGTTTTCTACCTGTTACTACTGATTTCGGTATGGGAGCAAACATATGTATTTATGGATTCTTTTGGAAACAAATAAGGCAAACCTGTTGACTTTTGGCCGGCATTTGACTATTTCTCGTTGCTGCCGTTAACCTGCAAAAAGTTCGATACACCGGAATGGATCCCGGCGATGAACCCTCCGACGCTCAAGTCAGTAATCAGGAAGATTATGAAAGAGCGATTTGTGGAAAAATATTGATTACCTTTCTTGTGGTGGAGGGAGAGGGGTATTTATAGTCACCTTTAGAGACAGTTTAGAGATAATCATTTATCTCTATGTCCTAATGTTTTTGGATAAGAAATAGAGTTTTAACTCGTTTCATGATAAGAAAGGTAGTTTAAACCGCCTCTTAGAGATAATCACGAATTTGAATTACTCTTTAAATATTTGGGCTGGTTTGTAACGGATTGCCACCCATACCCAATAGGTAGATCCGCTTTTGGATTACTGGCTTTGTAGAAAGACCCAGTTCCCATTTTGGACCCGTTTGTTGATGAAATTACAGTTTTATCCCTGAGAGCTTTAAGATTCGTGCACGATTTGAACGGTCTCGATTTAATCTCATTTTTAGCCATATCATGAGCTCCCCACTCCCGAAGACTGAGTTGATATCCTTTGAGGAGTAGTTTTCTTATTTTAATGGCGTACGAGATTTTATCAGAGTTCTTAGGGGCTTTAGAATCGCACATGGCGCTTAACAACACTTAATTGAGCTTGCATAGCACTCAGATGTGTTCGTGGGAGCTTGCTTTAGAATCATTTTTCGAATCATTTATTCAACTTTGCGAATTAACAATGTATTTTCAAAAAATGTCAATTAATTATTCTAATTAATAATTATTTTTCCAGGAGTTCAAAAAAAAAATCCGAATTTATAATTTTTTAAAAGAATTTTTAATTAACTTTTTTTAATTTTTAATTATTTTTTTGTAATTTTTAAATAGTTAATTCGATTTAATAATTAAAATAAAAGAATTAATCAATTAATTATCGACGTGACGCAATCTGGAGTGTTGATCACATCTTAGCATGCTTTTCTGAATTATGAGACGGCTAATTAGATGATCATCTATGTGGCGCAATCTGGAGTGTCGATCACGTTCCAACACGTTTTTTTTGAATGATCAGATGGCTGGAGATAATTATCTAGTCAGCGAAATTTTGCTCAAACGGGGGTCAGTGGCAAGAGCGCTCGGCTCCAGTGCCGAACCCTAGCGACACTTCGACAGGCTGACACGCAGCGTGTTGGACGTCGGTGCTCGGCGTTACTTGCCGAACCTCGTAGGCACCTCGATGTGCCGACACGTGGCGGGGTTGTCTTGACGTCGAAAAGGCTCGGCGAGAGCTGCCGAGGTTGAAAGAGGCTTCGAGGAGTCCACACGTGGAGTTGTTGACCGTTAACCATTTACTAGTCAATGCCATTTTCTCCAATTATTTCGTCGGTGACATGCACGCTCAGGGTGAGCTGCCAAAGTCTAGGGAGACTTCGAGGAGACGACACGTGGAGTTGTTGACCGTTGACCGTTGACCAGTCAACGCCATTTTCTCCAATTATGACGTCGGTGACAGGAATGCTCGGAGCCATGTGCCGAAGTCGAGAGGGCTTCGAGATGGAGACATGTGGATTTGTTGACCGTTGACCGTTTACCATTGAATGCCATTTTCTCCAATTTTGAAGTCGGTGACAAGAATCTTGGAGCCACTTGCCGAAGTCTAGGGAGACTTCGAGGAGACGACACGTGGAGTTGTTGACTGTTGACCAGTTAACGCCATTTTCTCCAATTACGACGTCGGTGACAAGAATGCTCGGAGCCATTTGCCGGAGTCGAGAGGACTTCGGGATGGCGACATGTGGAGTTGTTGACCAGTTAACGCCATTTTCTCCAATTACGACGTCGGTGACAAGAATGCTCGGAGCCACTTGCCGAAGTCAAGAGGGCTTCGAGATGGCGACACGTGGAGTTGTTGACCATTGACTGTTGATCAGTCAACGCCATTTTCTCCAATTTCGACGTCGGTGACAAGAATGCTCGGCGTGAGCTGCCAAAGTCGATAGGACTTGTAGCGCCTCGAATTTCCAATATGATATCTCAGAAATTCGTGGCACAATTTCCAGCATCAACTACAATTGCAATAGTAAACATAGCCAAAACACAGATAATTTTTATTATAACTTTTATTACATCATTCGACTGACGGTGCATTGCTAACCCACCCTCTAGGATTGTATTGGAGGTACCCCATTCGTTTGTATTCCTTTTTTTGTTGCTTTTATGTTGATTCTGTTGGTTGAATGGTCCCACCTTCCAGGGGTTTGTTGGAGGGTTTATATTTTATTTTCTGCATATTAGTTCCATGTACTTGATTCTAGTACTCTGAGCTTGTTTTGTTAAACTCTCTTTAATGAAACATGGTGGCTATCTTCCACATTTTCTTTTTTAAAAAAAATCGTGCAAATGAGTCCTTTGAATAAACCTATGATCTAAGAGTTCTTATTTTGACTCATCACTTTGTATGAGAAATTTTTTTTATACAAATATGAGGCTCACTTTTCTCTATATATACTAGTAATTTGCACGTGCGATGCACGTTCTAATTTTAAAAAAAAATTATATAGTACATAACAAGATGTAATCTGGCCTCGAACCTGAAACCTCCCTTTACTAATCACATACTCTTTACAAATTACCCCTAGTGGCACAAACTTTATTTTATGTGAGTAACATTTTTCTAAATAATTATGTCATAAATAAATTTGAACTTTGAGGGTATTATGATAACTAACAACAACAATTGAGTAAATGAATAGTTAATATAACTCCCACTTAAAAAAGAATAGTTGAGATTAGATGGTTGAATGTCTACAAATGATAACCCCAACTCTCCCATTATAATATTATTATTAGTAATATACACGTGCGATGCACGTATTAATTTTTAAAAAAAATTAAAATAAGAACTTTGATTTACACGTGCTATGTATGTCTTAATAAATATGCTTATATATTTTTAAAAGTAAATGTGAAGACTATAATGAAAGAGTTGGAGTTGCACGTATGTAGGTAGATTTACAACTCCAACTCTTCCATTATAATAGTTATTATATATTATATTATAGATAGATAGATAGATAGATAAAAAGATAGTAATTTACACGTGTGATGCACATTTAATATATTAAAAAAATATTTAAATTAAAAAATCTGACTCAGTGAGGAATCAAAGCTGAGACCTCCTTCATATTAGTTATGCAAGTGCAATGCACGCGTTGGTAAATTGACAAAATGACACGAAGATCTTCTCCTATTATAATATTAGATATTAGAGATTAGAGATTAGAGATTAGAGATTATTATTATTTGAGATTAGAGATTAGAGATAAACATCAGGCTGGAGTTTGGGTCCATCCTGTTACATCAAAAATCTAAACAGTCCCCATTTAACTTCACCAGCTTATTCCTTTGCAGTCTTCAAGGAATGTGTTCAGTTCCTCCTTGTCTTATATCGTGACCATGTCCTGTCCGCCCTAAGACACACCCAACTCCTATCATTATGACGATAATATCTAACATCATCATCTGTGTTCCTTGCATATCAATAAACACTGGGAAATATGTGACTTAGCTTCAGTTGACCACACATTTATCTTGCCAGACATTGATTGAAGCTATGTTTCCTATTGACTATGTCTCACAAGCAATGAAGATATCCTTGGTGGGAAGAAAGCGCTCGAGGTTTAGGAGCAAGCTGAGCCCATATTGGCTTTTTTTAATATCAATTTTCTTTGAAACCCAGTCCGGCATTTCAGAAAAGAAAAGATAACACAACCGACCAACACTTATTTTCATGCACCAAGAGTACATGTAGCGTTCCGAATTTCTAATATAATATCTTAGAATTACGTGGCACAATTCCCAGCATCAATCTCAATTGTAATAGTAAATATAGCAAAAAAATAAATAACATTTTCAACTTTTATTCATCAATCTTTGCAAAACACAGCGGGAAATTTAAACACCTTGAATTATAAATTCTTTCTTTTACAACACATTTTTTTACAAATTACAAAAGGCACAACATCATTCTACCATATGCATCAATCCCAAGCTATAGGTACCTACCTGTAAAACATGAGGCTAGAGACCCTAACCCCCAAAACTACAGGGGTCAGCCATAACGGTGTGAGTGACATAAAAATAAATGCAACATAAATAAAACATAAGGTATAGAGTCATAAACAACATGTATCAACAGTAGTAACGAATGGAATAAGAAATAACAATAAATAAAACATGAAAACATCATGCATAAAACCAAGTCAAGAAAACACCAATGCTATATGCTGACTCTCTAATGCATACTTGTCGGAGTCTATGCATCCCACTCTACATAGGTCCGGTGCAAGTCCTTATTGTTCTCTACTTGATAGGGTTTAATTCCTCGTTATGCAACTAATCCTACTGCGATGAATACTACGAGATTTAGACATTTTGCAAGTATCAGTTCTGGCCCTTGGAATACTAGAGGCCAATCCCACTACGTGGATCATTCTGTGGCCCTTACGTCCATCGTCCCGGAAAAACTGGAGATTGTCTCACTCTGCAGGTCATCTTGGAACCCTCATTGCACAAACATTCCATGAACGTCGCTCTCGTCCTCGGAATACTGGAGATCAATCACACTCCGCAGACCACTCTGTGGTCCTTACGTCCATCGTCCCGGAATACTGGGGAATATCTCACTCCTTGGATCATCATGGAGTCCGTAACTCTTGTTTGCTTTCATTTCGTCATATCACTATCTAGTGCTTGTCCTTATCTTGTTAAGTTAATTAATTGTTTAATAAATTACAAACCTTTTAGAGTTGGTGTGCCCTACCGGGCTTAACTCAACTAAACAACAATCTAATCTCAACCGCCGGTAGTTAGGACCCCACTCAATCTCTAAAAACTTATAACTCAACCATCAATACCAAAACTTTCAATAAAACTCATAAGTCCATCATCAAAATGTTTATAATAAGAAAACGACAAAATCCAAATCCATTTAATGTACTCATGAAATTCCAGAATTCAAATAAAATATTGAACCCATTAAATAATAGAAAATTATATTTTGAAGTCGTAGAATATCACAAAACATCAATCCCTTCGAAAACCACATATATCTCTCTTTATAAAGTCATAGGAATGTAAATTAAATTCTATTATAAACAAAAATAACTCTCTGTAAAATACTGAAATCTGTAGTAAAAACATCACTAAAATAGTAGATCAATAATCCATAATATCGAAGAAATAACTGTTTAAAGAAAACAACAAAACCTCACAAAAATTCGACAGCCAAGCACCGACAGTCGACTGTCGAAGTCAGTTCAAAAATGGACGGTCAACTGTCATGCTAAAATCCAAACTCAAGAATTGCCAGTCGGCTGCCACTTTTAGTTCAAAAGTGGTCGGACGACTGTCGAGTCGAAAAATCTGCCATTTTTAATTTCGTGCACATTTTACTGATACTTTTATAGTTCTTTGTAAAATCTTAAATTGCAAAAACTACTTTCCTGAGATGGTTTAATATGACTTATATGACATATAGGGGTTTACAGAATCAATCAAAATCACCCCGAATCCATAAAAGAGTAAGTTTTCACAAAATTTCTTCAAAATGACAATACACATACATGAATGT
Source organism: Hemerocallis citrina (assembly GCA_017893485.1). Lineage (NCBI taxonomy): Eukaryota > Viridiplantae > Streptophyta > Magnoliopsida > Asparagales > Asphodelaceae > Hemerocallis > Hemerocallis citrina. The sequence goes on from CM030365.1 coordinate 136,783,001, forward strand.
TCATATAAGGGTTTAAGCTTCAGTTATAGCATTTAGAAATCATCAAATAGAAGGAGTACAATATCTGATTCAATCTCAATATAAAATAATCAAGATTCAATTTAAAACATCACAAAACACACAGAAGACTCAATTTCATAAATCCTTCAATATGTGAGATATATATATATATATATATATATATATATATATATATATATATATATATATATATGTATATGTAGGAAAATGCTAATATGAGATGGTGAGATGGGTGAGATGAAAATGTATTTTATGAGATGAGCGATTTGAATCACCCAAATCTCGATCACACCGTTCACATCATTCTACATATCATGTAGATGGTATGTACAAAGTTTCAAGCGATTTGGAGACCTCTAGCCTATGAATCAAAGCATTCAAATAAATGCATATATATGTATTTCGCATCATCTTCATGATGTGTTGAACGCTTTGATGTAAAGATTAGAGGTCTCCAAATGGCTTAAAATTTGTACACACCATCTAGATGACATGTAGAATGATGTGAACAGTGTGATCAAGATTTGGATGATTCAAATCGCCCATCTCACAAAAAAATACTCCATCTCACCATCTCATAATAGCATGACTCTCTCTCCCTCTCTCTCTCTCTCCCTCTCTCTCTCTCTATATATATATATATATATATATATACACACACACACACACACACACATATGTGTCTCTCTGTGTGTGTATATTTGTATCAGTAAACATCAAGGAACTCATTGTATACTTATATATATGGAGTATAAAGTTCAAAACCTATCCCAGTATTAAAACAACTCAGATTAAATCGAGATTTTACAAAAACACCAAAAAACCTAATTTTCAGTCAGCATACAATCAGACCCGAAACTCATTACTCAAATTTTGACGTAAAACTTGATCTTTAGATTCAAAACTCTTCCCATAACTTGTTATATACATTCACCACTGATTACAATCGTTTACTCATGAATAACAGTGAATACAACATACACGCAATCAAGTTTTACTCTTTCAAAATATCAAAACATAGTATAGGTAATTCATACACAGTAAGGTTAGGCTTTTGTTCACTTTTATGCAATATTCCTCATACAATTCATAGTATGTGTTCAAATCAGCAAGATTATAATACAAAGAAACATACCCATGATTTCTGTTAGGATCTTAACAATCTCAATTCATCAATTAAGGTTTTTAGTTATCAAGAGCATAGTTTCATGAAAAGATTCAATTTTAGGTCATCTACTCATCAAAATTTATTATATCTTCATACCAATCCATAACATGCTTTCTAATAGGCAAATCATCACATACAACATGCTTTCTAATAGGCAAATCATCACATACAACATGTTTAGAACAATACAAAATAAACATATATCACTCACCTCATTGAAGAATCAACCGAAGATAATAAAGAAAATAAGAAAATCATTCCCTTTGCAAGAACACCAAGATCCTCACTTTGAAACTCCAAGAAAATAATAATAAAGAAATCTCTTTGTGTAGTGCAGCAAAGAGACGGCCGCACCTCACCTTATATTAGCCAGAAATTAGAGCTTTAGGGTTTGTGAATAGATTTGTAAAGTATGTCTTTTAAATATATCTTTATATATATAAATCTTTATACTTGGAAGTTAGATAAAACCAATTCAATTTAAATTAAAACAAAATAACCACCCTAATATCTGGTCGGCACTATTGTAAAACTTCATAAAACGAAATTGTACTTTTTTACTCCAAGTGGTAATTTTGCACAAAAGTTCATCTTTTTGTAATATTTGCAAATAGGTCAAATAATTATCAGAAAAATCCAGAAAATTCAAAAATAATATCTAATAATAAATAATGGGTTTTCCCCAAAATATTTTCTGATTTTGAACTTCCCAAGAAAATATTTGCACGTGTAAAAAGATAAATTTCAGAAAAATATTTATTAAATCACCAAAAATCATTTTAATTCAGTTATTAATCTTAAAAGTATTATTTAAAAATCATGGGTATTACAGTACAAGTCTTGTTATTCAACAGTTTCATGTGTGCATAGTTTTGAGATGCTACTGCACTGAAGTTACATTCTCTCTGTTCTCTTGGAGGTTTTAGTGGACAACTGGACAAGCCAGGGATCGACCCACATGCAGACATGTAGCCCACGATGGATATTAACAGTGTACATAATAAGTAAGAGTGTTACCCTGTGCAAATTGCATAGCCTAAAATAGTTTTGAGGGACTCATAAAATTATATAGAACTCTAAAAAAGAGTTAAGAGAATTGGGAGAAACTTATGAATATCATCCCTACCATAATTACTAAAATATTCATTATCATCCTCATATAAGCAGATGATTTAAAGAATCACTGTCAAACCATAATGTTATCCAATTGAATATTACTAAAGCTAAAAAGTGCATGCAATGAAAAGATGTCGCAAATTCAACTTATTTATGTTAACATGTATATTGTAACATCATTAACATTCAGTAAATCTATATAATAAAACACAAAGAAAGCTATCAAGTGGCTCTCCTTCAATTTCCCCAAAATCAAAGGCCCAGATCTAACCTCACAAAACCCATTCTCTCCCCCCCCCCCCCCCCCCCCCAAACGCAAATTCAAATCCTCCCACCCAAAAAAACTCCTTTATTTATTTAATTATTTCTCTCTCTTTCTCTCTCTCTCTCTCTCCTATTCAAAAATTTAAGAAAATAAAAATTTTAAATTTTTTTTAAAATAAAAGTTTTAAAACTAAAAAATTTAAAAATTTTAAAACTTTAAAAATAATTCAAAAAATCAAAAAAATATTAAATAAAGTTTTTTTAAAATAATTTTCAAAAAATATTTAAAAAATAATTTTTAAAAATTTTAAAATTTTTTGAAAATTTAAAAATTTTTAGAATTAAAAATTTTGAAATTTTTAAAATTTTGAAATTTTGAAATTTTTAAAATTTTGAAAATTTGAAAATCTCAAAGCAAATCCAATGTCGAACCCCAATCAAGAGGTCGTCACCGATATCTGATCCGCTGCTGATTCCGTATCGGTGACTCCCTCCACTGAATCGAGAGCCTCTATATGCGATGCGACGACTCTAATTTCATCTCATTAACCGAATTCTCATTCTAATTTTTAATTTTTTGTGTGTAGGGAATTACTCAGTTTTTTGGTGATTAGAATTTTGTGTGTGCATGGGATTTAAGTTCAGAGAGGTGTGATTATTTTATTTTTGGGTTTAAAAAATTTTAATTTTGTGATTTATTTGATGAGTTTTTTATTAGTTTTGATTTAAGGTGTACGCAAGTAAGAGATGGATTATTTGGTGACCTCAATTTGGGCTTCCAAACCATAGCAGGACAGGTAGCTGACTAGCAACCTAAAATAACTTGGCAAATATGCAACATTAATTTCTTTACTACAAAAGAAAATACTATCGTGAAATGTTCCCTTCACTGGTTATTGAAATCCATGGATAAGAACTTTTAGTGTATGTTAGGATATATAGGATTGAGATGACTGGATTTTACCCGTGACGGGTGCAAACTCTCCACTCAAGAAAGACAGCAAAAGTAAATTTATTTTTTATCCATTTTGATTTTTTTTATAAAGGTGCAATGGGGAGACAAAGTGGCGATAAAAGAAATGATTAGCTCATGTATTTCATTTTGGTTGAAATAATAATAACAGATATTTCAATTGCAAACTGAGTCTTAGACAAATAAATATTTAGATTATTGTTATTGTAGATACCTTCACACATGCACTTGCGTTACCATTGTATTTAGACATATTCATAGTGCTTATAGGATTAGAGTAAGCTCTATAAAACCTATATGATAATGTCCTTGCATAACTATTACAAGCATCTAAAAGTGATGTTGAAGTTAAAAAAATCTCTATGCAGTGTTTCTAACAAACTATATGCATTCCAGGTAAGTTCAAGCTAATGATCAAGAAGGCGATGGTTGAGCTTAAAGGTTGATATACTGCTTTCTCATATAATATATTTGCTACAATTAATTTGCTGGACCTCCAAAATTATTTTATATAATTAAACCAGGTGCACTGTTCCGAAGACGTGCCGTAGGCACGTGTCAACGGGCAAACCTAGTATGTTATACATTAGAATCCATGCATTATAGCACATGTTAGGGTTAAGATGATAGATTAAGAAAATCATATAAAAATAATTTCTTGAATTCTATTTGCTTAAAAATCTAATTCTAAGTTAGGGGATGGGGGTGGGTTTAGGAAGACACTTGAGATTTTGTGAGATTGAGAAAGTAGAAGGGGAAGAGACCGTGTTTGAGGGATTAGGGTTTTTATTTTGTTTCAATTTTTATAATAAAATCGTGTGTAATGCACATGTTAGTTAAATAGGAATCCTTACTGATATGGCTAAAAATGGGGTTAAATCGAGACCGTCCAGATCGAGCACGAATCTTGAAGCATGGGGGTAAAAAGGTAATTTCACATACAGATGGATCCAAAACGGGTATCGGGCCTCCTTCTCACAGAACCAACCACCTGCAAATAGATCCACTACAACTGGGCACGGGTCCTGACCCGATACAAGCCCAGTTCACCATGAGGAGAATCAAGGCCACTGATTTGACTAAATCAAATCAATAAGCCTGATTGGCTCTCACCAGGGAACCAGGGCCTAATTTCCCAAAACAGAATAGGAGGATTTTCCTCCTGGCTGTTAGGCAGGAAATCAGGATCCTAACCGTTCCAAAGGCGACTATAAATACAACCCCTCTACCACCAAGACCAGGTTAATCACTTCTTCACCACTTAAGCTCTTTCTTAATCTTCTCTGATTACTGACAAGAGCGTCGGAGGGTGCGTCGCCGGAATCAACCCCGGTGTTTCGCACTTCCTTGCAGGTTGCGGCGGGAGCACGAAGGCTGAGTCAACTGTTCATGTTTTTCTCGGACTTACAAATTCTATCTGTTTACCCCCACACCGAAATCAGCAGTAACAGATTGGCGCCGTCTGTGGGAAAACCACACGAACAGCCTCAGCCCATTCTCCGTCGTCCTCGACAGTCATGCCGTCGAAGAAGGTCAGATCCAGAGGGTCGAACCGTGTGGGCAACCTCGCCGACCCGGCGAATGAAGCCCCAGTCAATCCCATTCCTCAGTCCGACCTACCTCCAACGGCCCAGCAGGTCCCACCTCCTCCTCCCAAGCAGCAGCCCAACAATGGTCCGTCCGGTCATAACGGTCGGAAGGAGAAGCAGCCCCTCAATCCGGGCCATGTCTCGGTCCATAATGGGTCCTCGGACTCGATGGCCTCTCATCATCCCGACCTCCGTATCACACTTCTGAACCGCCAGAAGGACGACGACCTCCGCACCCATCTTGACGAGAGGCGGGCCCGAGAGGGAGCCTCCCGCCAGCGTCAGGGTGAGCGGTCCCCACGTCGCCGAGATGCCAGAAGGTCCCCGGACCGTAGAGGCCGAGCAGCGTCCCCCGAGCGCCGAAGGAGGAGGTCCCGCTCCCCCGGGGATTGACGCCGTCCGAGGGACCGAGATGCGCCTATCAGTCGAGCCGAATTCCTCCAGTTTCAGGAGACCGTTCTGCAGGCTCTCAATCTTCGGCAGAACGTCCAGAATGCTCAGAGGGCTCCGACGCCCCCCAGGGATCCCAGTCCTCGGCGCCGAACCCGGAGCCCTTCCCCGGCTCCCAGCCACCAGCAGCGGGAACAAAGCCCTCGCCGGTCCCAGGACTACCGGCGCCGCAGTCCACGCTCCCCTTCCTATGAAGAGGAGTCCGGGGGGTCATACGATCACCAGCGGAGGGACGACGCCCTCATCCGCCGTCTCCATGAGGTGGAAAGGCGTATCGGCCGCATGGACAGGGAGGAAGAGTCCCGAGCAGGAACCTTCCGTCCCAGCCGACCCCCCTTCTCACGGTCGATCATGGAGGCCCACATACCGAGGAGTTTCAAACCGCCACAGTCTGAAACATACTCAGGGGAATCCGACCCGGTCGATCACGTCGAAAGCTTCAAGACCCTGATGCTGATCCATCAAGCTTCCGACGCAGTGCTCTGCAGGACCTTCCCTGCCACCCTCAGGGGGTCGGCTCGGGAATGGTATTCCAGGCTCGCCCCCTCATCCATCTTCTCATTCGAGCAGTTCGAGACGCTGTTCATTACTCACTTCGTGAGTAGCCGACGAGCCGAGAAGACAAGTCTTTCCCTACTGAACCTGCGGCAGGAGAAGGAAGAAAAGTTGCGGGACTATGTGAAAAGGTTCACCGCAGAAGTCAGGTCTATTGCCTCCTTAGACCAATCCGTGGCCACCGTGGCGTTCCAGTTGAACGTCCTTAACGCCAACCTCCGATCATTCCTGGCCAAGAAGCCCCCGCATGACTTCGCCGACCTCCTCCTGAGCTGCGAGAAGTACATCCGAGCAGAAGAGGCCGAAGCCCTTCCAAGCTTTGGGGGGCCCTCCGCAGGGTCGAAAAGGAAGGCGATGGGGGAAGAAGGGTCCAAGAAAGCTCAGAAGGACATGGGCGGTCAGCGCCGCCCTCCCCCCAGGTTCGAGAAGTTCACTCCCCTCACCACTAATGTCTCTACTATCCTCATGGAGGTGGAGAAGGAGGGGGTCATCCCTCCAGCTCCGAGGATGCACACCCCGGCGAAGAGGAGGGACAAAGATAAGTGGTGTCGGTACCACCGAGACCACGGGCACGATACGAATGACTGCCGGGCTTTGAGAGATGAGATCGAAGCCCTCATTCGGAGGGGGCAGTTGGCCAAGTTCGTGAAGGCTAACGATCGGATAGATCGCAACTCCCCTCCGCCTCGGGGGGCTAACAAGCGCTCCGAGCGGTGCGAAGAGACACCCGAGTTCGAGGAGGAACGGGTTCTGCACTTGATCCACGGAGGCCCCATGGGGGGCTCCTCTAATTCCTCCCGGAAGGCCTTCGTCCGAGAGGTCAACTCGGTCCACAGTGCCCCTCCCCGGAAAGGTCTCGGCGTACCTGTGTCTTTCTCCGATGCCGACCTCGAAGGAGTCCGAACCCCCCACTGCGATGCCCTCGTCATCGACCTCCGCATGGCCAACTTCAAGGTGCAGAGGATTTTGGTGGACAACGGGAGTTCGGTCAATATCCTTTTCCTCTCGGCCTTCCGAGGCCTCCAGCTGTCCCGAGACCGTCTCAAGCCAGCTGGTTACACTCTCCACGGGTTCACGGGGGTCCCGGTAACCGTCGAGGGGGTGATAACCCTAGACGTTACTGCGGGAAGCGCCCCTACTACCCGGACCGAGCCGATGGACTTCATGGTCGTCGACGTCCCGGCAGCATATAATGTCATCCTAGGCCGCCCCGGCCTAGCCACCCTGGAGGCTGTCCCCTCGGCATACCATTTGAAAATGAAGTTCCCCACTCGGTCGGGAGTAGGAGAAGTCAGGGGAAACCAGGAAACAACCCGGAAGTGCTACATGACTTCCACCGGGGGACCAGTGCTCTCGCTCGAGACGCTGGAAATCCCCGAGCCGAAGGCCCGCCAGACGTCCGAGCCAGCGGACGAGTTGGAAGAAGTGCTCTTCTCGGACGAGGATCCGAGCCGGAAATTTCTCATTAGCAAATCCTTGCCGACCGCGCTGTGCTCGGACCTGATTAAATGCATCCGGGACAACCGTGACCTGTTTGCATGGTCAGCCGCGGACATGCCCGGCATTTCCGAGGAGCTCCTCGTCCATCGCTTAAGCGTCGAACCGGGGTGCAAACCGGTCCAGCAGAAGAGGCGAAAGTTCGCTCCCGAGCGGCAGCAGGCCATCAAGGAGGAGGTTGATAAACTTCTGAAGGCCAAGTTCATACAGGAGGTAAATTATCCCGAGTGGCTGTCGAATGTTGTAATGGTCAAGAAGTCCAATGGCTCGTGGAGGATATGCATTGACTTCACCGACCTGAACAAGGCGTGTCCGAAGGATTCCTTCCCGCTCCCGAACATCGACACCCTTATCGACGCCACCTCAGGCCATGAGCTCCTCAGCTTCATGGATGCCTTCTCGGGGTACAATCAAATCCGAATGTTTCCTCCGGACATTCCGAAGACTTCCTTCATCACCGACCAAGGCCTCTACTGCTACCGGGTAATGCCGTTCGGCCTGAAGAACGCGGGCGCCACCTACCAACGCCTCGTCAACAAGGTCTTTCAGAACCAGATCGGCCGAAACATGGAGGTGTACGTTGACGACATGCTCGTCAAGAGCATCCGAGGCACCGATCATGTAGCCGACCTCCAGGAGGCCTTCGGCGTGTTGAGGAAGCACAGCATGCGGCTGAACCCGAACAAGTGTGCGTTCGGTGTCTCCTCGGGAAAATTCCTCGGCTTCATGGTAAGCCAGCGAGGAATCGAAGCTAATCCCAAAAAGATTAAGGCCATATTAGACATGGCTCCGCCTCGGAACATCAAGGAGGTGCAAAAGCTCACTGGCCGGCTCGCTGCTATCGGCCGGTTCCTTTCGAAATCGGGGGAAAAGTGCCTTCCCTTCTTCAAAGCGCTTCGGGGGGCCAAAGGTTTTGAATGGGGCCAACCACAACAGGAATCATTCGACCAGCTGAAGGCCTATTTGGTGAACCCCCCTGCTCAGTAAACCGGTCCCGGGCGAGACTCTCTTCGTCTACTTGGCTGCCTCCGAGCAGACCTTAAGTGCTGTCTTAGTAAGAGAGGAAGACCGGGCCCAGAGGCCTATCTACTACGTGAGCAAGGTGCTCCGGGACGCCGAGCTCCGCTATCCGAGGATAGAGAAGATAGCCTACGCTCTGGTCATGGCGGCGAGAAAGCTTCGGCCGTATTTTCAGTCCCACTCGGTCGTGGTCCTCACCGACCAACCCCTCAAGCAGATCCTCCACAAGCCTGAGACCTCGGGCCGGCTGATGAAGTGGTCCATCAAGCTAAGTCAGCACGACATCTCTTATCAGCCTCGGCTCGTCTCCGGACTCGGCCCGACTCGGCTCGTCTCCGGAGCTAAGTCCAAGACTCGGCTCGACTTTACCTCCTCGGCTCGTCTCCGGACGAACCAGGGGTAGATCGCCGTTCAGAATTGCTCCCACAGCCGTTGAACTATACCGATGGTTCGGAGTCCAAGACTCGGCTCGACTTTACCTCCTCGGCTCGTCTCCGGACGAACCAGGGGTAGATCGCCGTTCGGAATTGCTCCCACAGCCGTTGAACTATACCGATGGTTCGGAGTCCAAGACTCGGCTCGACTTTACCTCCTCGGCTCGTCTCCGGACGAACTAGGGGTAGATCGCCGTTCGGAATTGCTCCCACAGCCGTTGAACTATACCGATGGTTCGGAGTCCAAGACTCGGCTCGACTTTACCTCCTCGGCTCGTCTCCGGACGAACCAGGGGTAGATCGCCGTTCGGAATTGCTCCCACAGCCGTTGAACTATACCGATGGTTCGGAGTCCAAGACTCGGCTCGACTTTACCTCCTCGGTTCGTCTCCGGACGAACCAGGGGTAGATCGCCGTTCGGAATTGCTCCCACAGCCGTTGAACTATACCCAAGGTCCGGAACACATAATCCGAACTCTCCTAACTATTAGCCGAAGCCCGAAGACCCACACATTCGGTCGGCCCCCGAGTAAGTGCCTTCCCGAGCGTGTAAACGGGGAAAACGCACTTTCCCCTCAACTTTCGTGCATGATCTCGATCAGACGGCTCAGATCTTGCCACCTGCGCTAAACGACAAGATAACGTTCTCTTGGGGACTGAGCCGCCTCGAGATTCGCGCCTACGTTCAACGGCTCAGATCTCGCCACCTGCTCTAAACGACAAAATAGCACTTTCTTGGGCGCGGGGCCGCCTAGGAATTTGTGCCGTACCGCGTCAGAGCCTCTAAACGACAAAATACCGTACCCATGGGGACCTGTTCGGTTAAACAAACACGCTCGGTTCAAAGATCACGGCACGACCGACACAGTTATAAGCAAAGACAAATATGCAAAGCAATGAAAGGGAATTTTATTAATGGTCGGCGCATAATACAAAGCATTCCGTTACAAAGTGTCGGCAAACAAAACACACAACGCCCGACCCACTACACTTGTCTCTCATATAGACACATCCTCACTAGACTGTTCGTCCTCCTCGGCGGGCAGCTCCTCTGCGTCCCCTCGGAGCTTCGCCATCACAGCCTGTAAGTGCCGAATCTCCGAAAGCAAGTCATCCCGCTCGACAATAATCTTCGACTGGTTGTGCCGAATGCATTTGACCCGAAGAGCGTTGCTGAACGCGGTTTGCGAGTCTTCATCCTCTCCTGCGGGGCTCAGCTCGATGATCCTATTCTCCAAGCGTTGGATCTCGGCTTCCCGGAGACTGAGGACGGACGAAAGGTGGGCCCACTCATTCTCAGCCCGGCGTAACTTCAGATCGGCGCTCCTAGGGCTCAGAACCACCGTCCCAGAGGTGGCCTCGGATTCGGAGTCATCATTCGAACGTTCGGAGTCCGAGCCATGGATCGTCACCACGAGCTGAAAGAAAGGGAAAACGAATAACACAACTTCAATGCACTGCCGAAGTCTAACACTTGAAAATTTTCCAAAAAGATTCGCATTCAGACATAATAGTGTTACAGACAACCGAACCGACCCCATAATTAGGTTTTTACAACAACCAACAAAAATGGAAAACAACATGATCAGGGCCTCTTCGGAAGGGGAATGCTTCGGTTTAGGGAAACGCGAGGACGACGAGGCCTGCCCTCCGAGCTCGACCCTAAACCAACGAAGCGTGATCCCCCTTCACTGCTGGTCCTAACAGCGACGCCGACCGAGGCACCGCTCGACGAGACAGCCGCGCTACTTTGAGCATCGGCCGGACTCCGCCTGGTCATAGACGAGCGCGTCGCAAGTTCGTAAAACGTAATCCCTCTCTCGCTCTCCTCGCGAGTGCACGACGTGCTGCGGACATTAGCTCTCTCCGGCACGGGCTTGAGCGACGCGATCTCCTCCTCCAGTTCAATAATTCTATCCCTCAAGACGTCATCCTTCGCCAATTTCTTCGGTCGAGGGGCCCTCAACGAGCCCGAGGCATTGGCGCTATCAGTCGCGAGCCGTCGATAATGGGTGACCTCAATCCCCCTATCTATTGTGATCCTTCTGAGCCTGTCGATTTCGGCCGATAGCCTCTTGCGCTCGGTTGATGCTTTCTCCAGTTCGGAAGTCAGTTTCTCTCCCTCCGCCGAACGTTCTTTCTCCGCTAACTCCAAGTATTGGACCTCAGCCAAGAGGTCGTCGTTCTTCTGCTCGGCGGCAGCGAGCTCTCTACGGAGACCCTCGACTTCGCCTTCGGGACAAGGAGCCGGGGGGCGCTTCCGTAGTTGCCACAGCTCGCGACAATACCTCCGCAGAGCTGCCTTCGTATCCTCCAGCCTGCCGAGCAGGAGAAATCGATTATACCGGCTCTGAAAGAGCTCGTCCTTCGTTTTCGCCAGCTCCTTCCGAAGGTATACAACCTCCGTGATCGGACCGAATCTCACCTGAAAAGCAGAGATAAATCCGAGGCCCAACACTTGAAGAAATTTACGCCAAACCAGACACTAAATCCGAGACTCAACACTTGGACAAATTTTGGCCAAACAAAACATTTTTTCGTTCAAGATTCAAAGAGAAAGTTCTACAACAGCGGTGGACAGTCCGCAGTTAGGCTTACAAAAGCAAAAACAAAAAAGAAAAAAGACAACCGAGTCAGGGGTCGAACTTTTTGTCGTTCGGGTCCGTCGACCCCTCGGCCTTGTCCTCACCATCGCCCCCGCCTCCACCTTCGCTCCTGCTCTCCTCCTCGGAGTCGTCCTCCTCTTCCTCCTCGGCCTCGGCCTTCCATGGGTCCTTGACGGGTTCCGTCTCCCTCTCGGGGTCGAGCAACCCTTCGGGGACACCCTCCTCCCCTTCCACGAGGTCATAAAAGTTGTAGGAGGACGTGTCAAAGCCCGGGTTCTTGGCGACCACATGTTGCAGGGCTCGGCCGTAGGCATCCACCATGTTCTGGAGCATGTGCAGTGCGGCCTCCTCCTGCACGGCCTTCTTCACCCTCTTCACCTTCCTGAGGTGTTTGGCCTTGATCTTCTCGGCCCTCTTCCGAGCTTCCTCCGCTTCCGACCGAGCCTTGGCCAGCTCCTCCTTCAGCCCGGCTGCCTCCTTCACCAACGCCTCCAGCTTGGCCGTCGTATCCTTCACCTCGGCCACCTCCTTCTCCGAGGCCTCGAGCTTGGCCGCCGTGTCCTTTGACAGCTGAACGGCGTCGGCCAGCTGCTTCTTCAACCCTCCTACTTCGGCAGCTCTCTTCGTCGAGAGAAGCAGCTCGTCATCAAGCTGCTTTGCGACCTTGACGTGCTCCGCCCTCTCCCGCTCCTTCTCCTGATCCTTGCTCGCCAACTCCTCGACCAGGAAATTGAAGTGGCAGAGGGTCTGAAAGAGAACAACACGTTTAAATCCGAACCCAAGAACTTAGAGAAATTCCAAGAAAGAAATGTGGACGAAGAAGAGTTCAGCCTGCTTACCGACATGGTATTCCGGGCAATCTGCATCACGGCGTCCCCTGCCATCCCGGCCTTCAGGGTCGCTCGATCCTTCGGAGTCGGCAGGTGCCTCACCGCCTCCATGCAGATGTTCCCGTCGCCCAAAAAGCCATCGACTGCCAGTCGGGGACGAAGATCTGCTTATGGCGCTCGGTCAAGATCTTCTCCGCATCGGCGGTAAGGGGCGGAACTGGGAGGAACAGCGCATCCTTCACCCCGAACACGCTGCTCGACGAACCAGGAGCACCCGCCTCCGGGGTCGGTGCAGGTGCATCCGAGGCGAGGGGATCGGAGACCACGACCCCCCCCTGCTCGGGGACTGCGACCTTCGTCGGAGAGACAAGGACCTCGATCTCCCCCTCATTGAGGACCGCGACCTTCGGTTGGTCGGCAGCCTTCACAACCGAGGGCTTCTTCGAAGCTCGGCTGTCCTGAGGCGCTGCCGACGGCCTCTTCTTCTTCTCCTGCTCAGCCCTGCCCTTCGCCACCAGAGCCTTGTAATCAAGCTTCATCGTCTCTGCAAAAGCCGAATGAAAAGACTTAGAAAAATTTTCATGAACTTTAAACAAAGAGTATAAATACCAGAAGCATACGAGGGTCGATCGGGCTGAGATCCCCACGGAACAGATGCTCCTCCGTGATATCTTTCCAGCTTAGCGTTGGCAGGGCGAGGAGCTTCTTCTGGACCTCCTTGTCCTCATCACTCAGCGGCACCTCTCTTTTGGTCCGCTTGGGCAGACCTTCCTTCGCCCAAACCGTCGGTATCACCCATGGCGTCAGAGTCCGGACGAGGAAGTACTTATCCTTCCAATGTTTGATCGAGTCCGGGTTCTCGATCAACTTAACTCCCGTCCGAGGAGAAAGGAAAAACCTCTGCTCGTCCCGCCTCGGCTGGCAAGGTCGGAAGAGACTCCGGAAGAGGAACATAGTCGGCTTGGCGCCGACCTCTTGGCATCGAAGGACGAACGCCACGACATGCCTCCATGTGTTCGGCATCAGTTGGGCGGGACTCAAACCATACCAGACCAAAACTTCAACCACGAACGGGTGGAGGGGAAAGCGGAGTCCGGCAATGAGGGAGTCAACCGGAAAGACACATACGTCCGACGAGGACTTTGTGTTGGCTCGGAATCCCGGCCCGGGAAGGAGCAGTACATACTCAAGCGGGATCCGGAAACCCTCTCGGATCAGACGAAGATCGGTCTCGGTAAGAGTCGAGATCCTATGGTCCACCTCGGACAGCTCCCTAGGCTCGTTCTCCTCCACCAGCTTAGCCGTACCTTGAGTGACTCTCTCCAAGGTATCCTCGGCGTAATCCCGGACGCCTCCCACGCTCGACACGGCGATGGGCTGCCGACCAAACGCCCCCGCTCTCTTCGGTGTTTCCACTATCATGATCATGCCTTTACCCTTTCGGGACTCCGCCACGACTTCCTCGGGCACTTCAGCCACTTCACCCTCTTTATCCGGACGAACGACGTCTTGCTCGCTCAGCTCCACTACTCCCTTCTCTTTATCCCCTCGGCCAGCGGCTTGCTCCGAGGCGGGGGTCTCAGCCGAAATCTTAACCATTTTTCCTAAAAGAGAAGGGAAAGAGACTGACCTTGAAGTGACAGGTGCGGTCGGAAAGCTCGCCGGAAACTAGGAACGCTACCGCGACAGCTAGCAACGCCACCAGAGAGCTAAAAACTTCGAAGCAAAGTAAAAACTGAAGAGAGAGAGTAAAAGTGAAAAGTGAGACTTGGTCTAAGGGGGGGTGAAGATTTATAGTAAAACTGGGACGTCCCTTGGACTTCCAAACGAAAGTTTGCGACTTTTGGGCTGCTCTCGAAACGTCGCGAAGGCCCATCACCACTATCTCCGTCACCAAGTCAACTAGATCGGCTCCAGGGAATCTGAATCCGAGCTACAAGCAATTTGAACATGTCGGCAATAGGGTCCGGTCGGCCTCCGAGCAAGTGCCTTCCCGAGCGTGTAAACGGGGAAAACTCACTTTCCCCTCAACTTTCGCGCCTGATCTCGATCAGACGGCCCAGATCTCGCCAAGAGCACTAAACGACAAGATAATGTTTTCTTGGGAGCCGCGCCCGTCTCGAGATGCGTGCCATCATCCAACGGCTCAGGGTGCGCCACGTCGCTCGGACGATTGAACCCTCGGACGCTCCACCTATGTCTAAAGGAACCAGGAGAAATTTTGATTCAAAGTTTTAAGGCACCGCCCTCGGCGAGCACCCCCCAGGTCCCGTGCCTCAGTCGGTATTCCGCTGACCCACGGGCCCCGGTCAGAAACAGATCGGCACTCCCCCCATCTCTAACTCCTCCGGGCTGACATCCATCAGAAGCCATCAGCCCGGAAGGAAGACAGAGATGGGAGGGGACCCATCAACACTCAGAGATCAGGAGAAGCGAACCATTCCGAGCTAGTTGGTTGCAACTGGAAGGCTCGGCTCGTCAGAGGACTCTGACAACAGCGCCTTCACAGCTGCAAACAACGGGCTCGGACGGTCCGGAAGCCCGAGCCACGACTCATGGTGGAGAAGCGCACCATTCCGAGCCAGTTGGTTGCAACTGGAAGGCTCGGCTTGTCAGAGGACTCTGGCAACAGCGCCTTCACAGTTGCAACAAACGGACTCGGATGGTCCGGAAATCGGCATCGGACATGGATCATCACCTCTTCCACCAAGATCTCCGCCTACCTAGACACCCACTTCGGAGCGACCAAAGAAAGCAGAAGATCTTGGTGGAAGAACGACCACCCGTCCTTCCAAAGTGGCCCACACCCCGGGCCCGGACTATAGTCGTCGCCTCTACTGCCTTATCCCCTCCCGCTCCTGACACCCCCTTTCGGAGCAGTGAGGAACGGGAGAAGAATAAGACAACAGGGCGACCACCCGTCCGTCTGAAGTAACTCATCCCTCGGGACCGGACTATGGTCGTCGCCACTACTGCCTCGTTCCCCCCCCCCCGCTCCTAACATCCACTTTGGGGCCGTCAGGAACAAAGGGAAAACCAGGCAGAAGAGCAACCACCCCGGACCTCAAAAGAGAAGCTACCCCAGGGCAGATACCTCTGAGGTGTGAAACTCTATGCTGATGGTGATTGAAATGACAAAGGGAGTGGGGTACTTATAGCCTGCCTCCAAGAACCAGCCATTATGACCCTCGGAAGTTGAAACGCCGTGCATTAATTAAGGGAATTATCCTTAATGACATCGGGAAGGCGGAACGCCGCGCAAGTCCCGAAGCACCATTAATACCATTGGGAACAGAGCCATCTCGGATTGCCAAAAACCACAGGCCCTCGGTCGGCCGCCGAGCAAGTGCCTTCCCGAGCGTGTAAACGGGGAAAACTCACTTTCCCCTCAACTTTCGTGTCTGATCTCGATCAGACGGCCCAGATCTTGCCGAGAGCACTAAACGATAAGATAATGTTTTCTTGGGAGCTGCGCCCGTCTCGAGATGCGTGCCAACATCCAACAGCTCAGATAGCGCCACGTCGCTCGGACGACCGAAGCCACGCTTCCTCGGTCGGCTTCCGAGCAAGTGCCTTCCCAAGCTGGTAAATGGAGAAAAAAGACACCGAGCTACTTAAACCGTTGGATCTCTCAGAAATTCGCGCTCCCAATGATGTACGGCCCAGATTGCGCCACGTGCGCTAAAAGACAAGATAGCATTTTCTTGGGAACCGCGCCCGTCTCGAGATGCGCACCAGCATCCGACAGCACAGATAGCGCCACGTCGCTCGGTCTGCCGAACCCCCTACTTCCGGTCGGCAGCTGAGCAAGCGCCTTTCCGAGCTCGTAAACGGAGAAAAATGCTGCCGAGCGGTAACAGCCATCAGATCTTTCCGAAATTCGTGCTCGTTCATGATCAACGGCTCAGATCGAGCCACGTCATCAATCGGTATTTAAATCGTTTTTTATTTATTTAAACCGTTTTATTTATTTAAAAATTGCGAAAAAATTGCTAAAAATTCAGGAAAATTAACTAAAAATTCTGAAAAATAATTGGAAATTTGGGGGCACATTTTCGAACCCCTAAGCGAACAATTATTACCTAGAATGTACCGTTAAAGACCCCCGAACGATTAGTGAACATGTCGCAAAATTAAATAAATAATCCGAAAAAATAGATAAAAACCCTTAAATACCCGATGTGACCAGAGAACAACCAGCGGCGTCAAAAATTACCTCACTACCCCCTTTCTAGATTCAAAATCCTACATTTGGACTCCGATACAACTCCACCAGCCACTAAAACAGCTATACTACTCCTCAAAGTCTGATCACACTCAGTCTTTAGGAGTGGGGGGCTCGTGATATGGCTAAAAATGGGGTTAAATCGAGACCGTCCAGATCGAGCACGAATCTTGAAGCATGGGGGTAAAAAGGTAATTTCACATACAGATGTATCCAAAACGGGTATCGGGCCTCCTTCTCACAGAACCAACCACCCGCAAATAGATCCACTACAACTGGGCACGGGTCCTGACCCGATACAAGCCCAATTCACCATGAGGAGAATCAAGGCCACTGATTTGACTAAATCAAATCAATAAGCCTGATTAGCTCTCACCAGGGAATCAGGGCCTAATTTCCCAAAACAGAATAGGAGGATTTTCCTCCTGGCTGTTAGGCAGGAAATCAGGATCCTAACCGTTCCAAAGGCGACTATAAATACAACCCCTCTACCACCAAGACCAGGTTAATCACTTCTTCACCACTTAAGCTCTTTCTTAATCTTCTCTGATTACTGACAAGAGCGTCGGAGGGTGCGTCGCCGGAATCAACCCCGGTGTTTCGCACTTCCTTGCAGGTTGCGGCGGGAGCACGAAGGCTGAGTCAACTGTTCATGTTTTTCTCGGACTTACAAATTCTATCTGTAAGCTCTATAAAACCTATATGATAATGTCCTTGCATAACTATTACAAGCATCTAAAAGTGATGTTGAAGTTAAAAAAATCTCTATGCAGTGTTTTTAACAAACTATATGCATTCCAGGTAAGTTCAAGCTAATGATCAAGAAGGCGATGGTTGAGCTTAAAGGTTGATATACTACTTTCTCATATAATATATTTGCTACAATTAATTTGCTGGGCCTCCAAAATTATTTTATATAATTAAATCAGGTGCACTGTTCCGAAGACGTGCCGTAGGCACGTGTCAACGGGCAAACCTAGTATGTTATACATTAGAATCCATGCATTATAGCACATGTTAGGGTTAAGATGATAGATTAAGAAAATCATATAAAAATAATTTCATGAATTCTATTTGCTTAAAAATCTAATTCTAAGTTAGGGGATGGGGGTGGGTTTAGGAAGACACTTGAGATTTTGTGAGATTGAGAAAGTAGAAGGGGAAGAGACCGTGTTTGAGGGATTAGGGTTTTTATTTTGTTTCAATTTTTATAATAAAATCGTGTGTAATGCACATGTTAGTTAAATAGGAATCCCTACTTTTACTCTTATTTCTCTATTTCAAAATAAAGAAAGGAGAGAAGAGATATACTCTCTATCCTATTAGTATAAGATATAGACTAGTGTTACCCTATGCAAATTGCATAGACAAAAAAATAATTTTGAAGGACTCATAAAATTATATAAAACTCAAAAAAAAATGTGAGAGAATTATGAGAAATTACCTCTTCAAGATCCGATGCATAAATTCCTAACAGTTTTGGAGATTGAACGGCATTTGTATGACCTTCAAGGCTTCAACTATGTTGGGCTTAGCAGTGTTGTTGTGAGATTTGGGGGTTCTCATTTCATAATCTGCACCAAAGTTTAGCTTCTTTTTATATCAAATAGTATGATTTCAAATTTTGTAAACTGCATTAAAGTGGAACTTATTTTTATAAATTGGATTATGAAACATTTGGCTGTAAAAGAAGTATGCATTGAATTAATTGTTACCTTCCTTCATGTTTAGAGTTAAAAACTGATTTTCTGGTTTCAATTTCAATTGAACTAAATTCGAGTGATGTATGTTAGAGACGAGTAGAAGTTGTTTACTTCTCGGAGCTTTGAAAAGAAATCGTCGTTGCCGTCGTTTGTTAAATATTCAACTTTCTACATTGAAGAAGAAATTTTCTTCTTCTTACCTTCCGTTATGTTTGGAGTAAAAAAACTGATTTTCAGATTTCAATTTCTGTTGAATTAAATTCGACTGATGTATGATAGAGATGAATAGAAGTTGTTTACTTCTCAGAGCTTCTTCCTGTCTTATAAAGTATAGGGTGGCGGGCGTCGACAGGGAGGCCACAACGATGAGCATCGGGCGGTGACAATTTACTAAGCAATTACGGCAATAAATTGTTCAGATTAGAGTGATGTTAATAAAATTCCATCGCAAATGACTACTAATTAGATTAAACTTAATCAGCGCCAATTGCAGGAATCCGAAAAATAAAAATAAAATAAATTTTATAAAAGAATATGATTTGATTACAATTTTCAACAAAATAATCAAATTAAGGGAATGAATAATATTGAAAAAAAATTGAGCGTTTCGATGAGATTTAATCTTCTTCTTCTTCTTCTTTTTTTTGTAAGATATGGGGCAGCGGGGGTGGGCGTCGAGCGGTGACAGGAAGACCATTGACGCAGGGGGGGGGGGGGGGTGCATTGACATGGAGGCGACCGAGGGTCAGGTAGGATTTAGATAAATTGGGAGATGAAGAGATCGTGGCCGAAGTTTTGGGGTTTTTGTTGTTTATTTTTTAAATATTAAAATATGCGGTTTACATGTGTGAATTCCTACTTTTCATCTCCTTACTCTATTTCAAAATAGAGAAAGTAGGGAGGGGTATATAGATAAATAATATAATATGGTTAAGAATATAAATGGTACCTATGCTTTTGGTGGTTTATCCTTTGCATATGAGATTGGATACCCAAGTTCAAATTCTTCATTAGCATTACGTTTTGGCTTTCCGTCAAGTATATATTATTACAAAAATACATTCACAAAGTTAACTATTTGCAAGGATAGTTTATAAAAAAATTGTTAGATGAAATAAAAAGTGTTGGCTGTTTAAAATGGAATCTTCAAAATCATTTTTTTAGTGCACATTATTCACTGTCAATTTAGTTCCTTCATTACTTTTTCTTTGGGGAAACGAGGCATATAAGGAAATCATGTCCAATACTTGATTGATACTTTAAATCTACTAGCATTTAACTAATTATCTTTTTTTTTTATAATAGGGATAGAGTCCACAGACTCTAGCCAATATATAAAATCAAAGAACATTACAGAGTTTAGAGAACAGAAGAGAACATGCAACTAAGCCAAGTACGAACATAAAGGATACAGATAGCCCATCCTGATCCTCTATATAAGAGAAACAAAAAAAAACACAGAGTCAGCAGAGTAAACCAAGTTTGGACATAAAGACTACAGGCCAAGGATCTAAAATCACTATATCTTCACCCTGAGCATTAATCTGATTAGCTTCACATGCTGCTTGCATAGATTGAACAAGTAGAACTCTAGTGATATACTCTTGCTGGTGATTTGTCATAGTAGAGATAGAGTCAATTGTACCATAGACTGGATCAACCTCAAAGCCCTGCTGATGTCCATCACCAAACCCAGTCACATAATCATGAAACTCATCTTGAACATCAGCTTGAACATCATCATCAATAACAATAGTATCAACATGAACATCATTAGTTACAATAGTAGCAGGTTGTAAAGGAGTCTGAACATCCAAGTGCAGTGCAGCATTTAACTAATTATGAGGGGTGCTCTATCCTTATATTTAAGTGTTACATTGATACTGTTGAGCGTTGGCGATTATAAGAAGTTCAGGACTAAAGCTTCATTTGGCAATGCTTTTAGATGGTGATTTTGGGTCTAAAAGTTTTTTTTGGCTAAAAATAGGTGTTTGACAATCCTAATTAAAAGTATTTTTTCCTAAAACTATTATTTCATCATTTTTCTGAAAGCACCTAAAATGGTGGGTTTAACTTTTCACTAAGAGGTGATTTGATTGGATGTAAAAGAAATCAAGAGAAGTAGTAATACTGTAGCGAAAGTAAATCCTTGGATTTGATTTCTTGAAATAGCTTTGGTTGAATGTAGATTTACAGTACCTGAAATTTTTTTCCACGAAAGATTAGCTTTGGTCGAGTAATAAGAACACTGTAGCAACCGTAATTTAAAATATTTTTTAACTTTTTGTTTTACTTGAAATCAATTTCAATTAATTATGGTTTAAATTAATTAAACTAAATTTATCTAATTAAACTAATTAAACTAAAAAAAGGAAACTAAAAAATACAAAGCCAAAAAAAAACTAAGCAAAAGGAAATCGAGAAAAAAAACCCTGGAAAAAAACCAAGCAAAAAAAGAAAACACCACTAAATCCGAGCCAAAAGCTAAGCCTAATCAGTTAATCTTGATTCTTTTTTTGACTGGAACTTAATCTTAATTATTAATTTTAATTAAAAGCCCACTAAATCTGAAAACTGAGCTTAATTAGGACTTAATTAGGAGTTAAGATTAATTAATTAAAGCTACAGTAAAAGCCCTGATTCCTGAACCCAAACCTAGTAGCAGTGAATTTAGGAGACTTTAGTCCCATATCGGTGGGGAGAGGGAATGTTGAGTGGTTTAAATAGTATTTTGCAAACAAAGTGAAGTTTAAAAGGAAAGTCAGAGGTGGGGAGAGACGGTGTGAGAGGAAAAAATTATTAACCGATTCATCAAAAAAAAGTACTGTGAACAGGTGTTACTGCAAGTGCATTCCGAGATTTTTGTGCAGTACTGTAGCTACGTAATGCACAAAAGAAAACAACCCCAACCCCATTTACACCCAAACAACACTGAGAACAGTGTTGCACGTCCACCTGTCTGGTCGCCCCCCCCCCCCCCCCCCCCCCCCCCCTCTCCCCCGCGACTAGAGTAGCTGTTGGCACGGTGTTGGTGTTGGTCTTGCGTGAGAGGTGTGGAGTGTGTTGTATTGCACAATTGTGGTGCTTGGGCCGAGATGGGTCCCTCCATGATGTGCGCTCACTTGTTTCAACCTTAGCCAGAGTAATGCCGCCGTCGCGCCAGTGATCCGCCGTACATCCATCTGGTTGGTCTGTGAGAGACGGGGGTGTGTTGGTATGGGGTTTGTGGCACTGTGCTATATTTGTGACACTGTATTGTGTTTGTGGCACTGTGTTGTCCACTCTAGGGGCCCGGATGCTCTTCGCGGCCGCCACCATGTCCACACTCTCGGGGTCAATCACGGCGATCTGCAGCTATGATTTGGTTTCGAGGGTTGGTAGTGCGTGCGAAGAAGTAGGGGTTTGCTTGAGGGTGGCAGTGCCGAAGCGAGAGACGAGGTATTTTAGTGAGGGGGTTGTTTGGTTGTGGGGCATCATGCCGTCGTCGCGGATTTCAACGCATCTCCTCAGGTCGCGGAGCGATGTATTCATCTCTCTAAAGTATCCTCCCGCGCCAGTGGTCGCAATCGGTGCCCCCCCCCCCCCCCCCCCGAACTACGCACTTGCACGATTGTGGAGCTTGGGCCTGAAGATGGGGTCACTCCATGATGTGCGTGTTTGAGTGTCCAACGATGTCGCCGGTGCATTCTTCACAGCGCCTACTATCAGGCTATTGAGCTTCCTCCAGCTTAAACCACTGTCTCGTGACAGCGTCGCCTCTTCCCACGGTTTGGAAGTAAGAGTCGAGATGAATTGTGTAGTGAGAAATCGCCGGATAGAGCTGGAGCATGAGAGAGGTGAAGGTATCATCTCCACGGCTCTCTCCTAGAGCGTGGTGTTTGGTGGGGTAGCGAGATAGTTGTTTGGTGAGAAATCGCCTGAGAAAGCATTATCGTGTGAGAGGTGAAGGTATCCTTGTAACACCCCGAATTCCAAAATACAACTGAATTCGAGATTCCACAGGATCTTTACACTTCTTTCGTACAATTTTACAAGGAATTTAAAATTTTTTACTTTACATCAGAGTCACAAGAAATTTTTACACTTTACATTTTACAGCGGAAGCAAAATTACAACATTTATATAAATGAAATTACAACAACATTTGAATAATCTCTAAGCATCAGTTCTCCTTTAATCTTTATCATGTCATTTATCCTGCATACAAAACTGTGGGTACATCAGTTTTTTCAACCAACGAATATTATACACGGCCATCCTCTCTATGCCGGAAACAGTATAATTGATTTTCCATATCTAACAAACACAAACTTGTTCACATATCAAAACCAAGGGGAATACCCTATTGATGTCGTGTTGTGATTGTGCACTTAGTTCTTAATGCAATTACTTATATTACATGACACTAATGCTCACTTGTTCGGATTCTATGCATCCCATACTACATAGGTCCGAGGGTAAGCCTTTTAATCGTTCTTCATCTTGTAGGGTTCAATCCCTCGTCAAGATTTAATCTACTACTGTAACTACGGTAAGTATCGTAGATGTCCTATGAGTACGAGCTCATGTACAGAAAAACTGGAGGGGAATCCTACGTCATGTCACGACGCATTGTGAAGACTATCTATGGACAATTCAGCCTCCTTCATGGCACACGATCCTCTTGCAGTCACCAAACACCCCACAAGTGTCGCCAAGATCCCGATAATTCCATAGTAGTGCCCACGTCATGTCATGACGCATCGTGAAGACAAACTGTGAATCACACCCATATCGTAGACTCGAGGCCCTCATAATTGTGTTTTTCTCTCACTTTCATCACCTCTTCACTATGTACTAATTCTTAATTTAATGAAATCATGAACAAAATTAATCTCTTAGAGTTAGCCCCCTCACTAATACCGGTCTTATGTCTTTCATTTCACATTGACCCAAACTTGGTCTTTTCAATTTCAATAATCATATCTCATTGCTTTTACTTGCCGGTGTGAGTTTTGGCTACACCCTAATTTTCAATTTCAATTCACAATTCACATGTCTGAGTTTGTCAAACTCAAGAACATTTCTCTTTTTCAATCACATGATTTCCAATCTTTTCATGAGTCAATAATCATACAATGGAGTTCAATTATCCATCACGCATTTTATAACTAACATGTATTTGCACATTAAAATCATATCACAAAATATCTAGTCAAAGTGAATAGTTACAAACTCACTATTGTCACACTATTCTTTAATAAGAATAACTCATATAAAACTTCACATTTATATTTTCTTTCTATAGAATTTCCTTTTTCAATACTTATCTCAATTCCGTCGTGAAAACACATTTTTTAATGAAATTATACAAGTATGAAAACTATAGTTCCAATTACACTTTTACTTCCAAAATATACTTTATTTCATTCCAATAACTCCCAATTAATTTTCATAAGTCACACAAGATTTTGGAATAATAATAGTATTTTTTTCGGAATTTTCACACATCAAGAAAACCCAAAAATCATTTTTTAAAAAATTGAACATTCTAGCCGCACCAGGAATCGAACCCACGACCCAAGAGAAGACAGCCGCACGCGCTAGCCATCTGGCCACTTGCGCTTAACAATGTAAAGAGAAGACGGAGAGTTATATGCTCTCTATCCGAAAACTGGTTTAATTTTAAAACGCACATAAAAGAATGGTGGTTGCAAGTATCGAGAACCAACGACCTCATAACACACACACCCGCGCCACTATAGCGCTGAAGGGCTCTCCGACCGCTTGAGCTATAGGCTCAAGTTGTCATAACAACAACTCACATTTTATTTAATTCAACTCTCTGTTCATTAGAACATTTCGATGTTCAAACGCTCTTATTTTTATTTTGCTTTCACTAAAATTCCTGTAAATCTCCAGAATGTCTATTTTAACATAATTTAACACTCCAGTATTTTAAAATAATTTTTTCAGTAATTAAATGCACATTTCTCATACAATTAATTCAAATTGCATACTACTATTTTCATAAATCATTTTGACATTTCTCACACAACTTAGTATTAAAATTTCCTACATCAATTCCCTGTTTTTCCCTCTTTCATAAACCCAAAAGAATATTATAATTTATTCATTCTAAGCAATATCACGAAAGTCCATCTAAGCACATAAAGCAACAATTTCATCTACTAGCATTTTATACTTAGTTTTTATATTAAAACAATTCTAATTCATATATTCCATAACTATAAAATGATCTGCATACAACTTAAGATTCATGACAAGATAACATGCAATCAATTTAATCAACTAGCAAGTCCTTTTTCCAATTAAGCGTATTCTTATTAGTTTCTTTCATGCATTATCATTTCAATCACCCTTAACATGGTATCTAGTTAGAAATATAGAAAACCAACCTACCTTATTTGGAGAGAAAGATTCACAGCACCTCCTAAACGAAAGAGTCCTTCTCGAGCTTGCCAAACGAGTGCTCCTCCTCCTCCTTGATGTGCAACCCGAGCCTTCCAAGTGCAACCCGAGCCTTCCAATAGCCGGCCTCCTTGATGCAAGCACACACAAAACCCCCTCTTTCAATCTTTTATTCTCACTTCCTACTAATAACTCACTACTAATAATTGTATTTTCTTACTATATGTTTGGAGAATGAAGAGTGCAAGAATAACTAGGCTGGGGGGGTGGGGGGTATTTATACTAAATTTTGGGACAAATAAAGGGCTAGAATTAATCTAGGAGTTAAGGACCAAAGGCTAGGATTTAAGGGGAAGTTGTAGTAACCAACCATGATCCCAAAACTACCTCCCACAAACTCCACTTCTCTTTTTTCCCTCCCATTCAAATCCGGCCAAAATGAAGTGCACAATACACGTGTACGTGCAATGCACGTGTATTCAATAGTCCCCCATTTTAAAAGTTGTACATTTTATTTTTTATAAAAATAATCTATGAAAAATTGTCTACATTACAAGATGTATTTAAATAGAGAAAATAACTCATGGGCCTTTATTTAATGGGCCAAATTAGTTTACAAAAAAATAAATTAAATTGGGCTATAACAGAAACTTATATTTATTAAAGAAAAATGGGCTTTAATAAAAACAATTAGAAAAGACATATATATATATATACTCATTTTTTTATGAAATGAAAATAATTATAAAATTTTATACTGCAAAATTACACGTGCACAACACGTACAAAAATAAAAATAATAATTTTCATAAATGAAAATCAGGGTATTACAACACTCCCTCCTTAGAATAGTTCCGTCCCCGGAACTACTGTCAAGAGCGAGAAACAAAACACTCACAATAAGCAAAAAAAATACAAAATACAATCAAGCGAAAAGCTCAGGATAATCCTTCAACATCCTCTCCTCAGACTCCCAAGTAGCCTCTTCAACTAAATGGTTTCTCCAGACTACCTTGACCATCGGTATCGTCTTATTCCTCAAGACTTTTTCTCGACGATCAACAATCTCGACAGCAGACTCGATGTAATTGAGATCCAATTGCAAGCCTTCCGGCACTTCAGGCAAATGATGACTCGGATCTGGAATATAACCTCTTAGCATAGACACATGAAAGACATTGTGCACCTGAGATAACTCTTCCGGTAATTCAAGCCGGTAAGCAGTTTTTCCGATCCTTTTTAATATCTTATTCGGGCCTATAAACCTCGGGGCTAACTTTCCGCCTTTGCCAAATCGAATCACACCTTTACTAGGCGATACCTTCAGAAAGACGAAGTCACCTTCCTCAAACTCAAGATCCCTTCTCCGGTTGTCTGCATAGCTTTTCTGCCTGCTTTGAGCCTCTACCAACCTCTTCCTGATCAGATCAATCTTTTCAGAGGTTTGCTGCACAAGCTCAGGCCCAAACAACTGACGCTCCCCAACTTCAAACCAACAAACAGGCATTCTGCACTTCCTGCCATACAAAGCTTCGTACGGCGCCATCCCGATGCTAGTCTGAAAACTGTTGTTGTAGGCAAACTCTATCAAAGGTAAATGCCATTCCCAACTGCCTCCAAAGTCTAGTACACAACACCAAAGCATATTCTCAAGAATACGGTTGACTCTCTCGGTCTGCCCATCGGTTTGCGGATGAAAAGCAGTGCTGAAATCCGTCTTGGTACCGAAAGCTGTCTGAAGACTCCTCCAGAAATGCGAAGTAAACCGCGCATCTCGATCAGACACAATAGTTGACGGAACACCATGGATCCTGACGATCTTGCCAACATACAATTCGGCTAACTTGTCCATCGAAACAGTGAGTTTCATCGCCAAGATGTGAGCAGACTTGGTCAGTCGATCGACTATAACCCAAATCACATCATTGCCTTTAGGACTCTTGGACAATCCCGTGATGAAATCCATACTGATGTTATCCCACTTCCATTCCGGAATAGGTAACGGTTGTAATAGACCTCCGGGTCTCTGATTCTCGGCTTTGACTTACTGACAAACCTCACACATTGCCACAAATTCAGCCACATCCCGCTTCAAACCTGACCACTAGAAATGCTGTTTGATGTCTTTGTACATCTTCGTACTCCTAAGATGTACCGACAAAAGAGTAGCATGCGCCTCCTGAAGAATACTCTTTTTCAGGTCTGCCTGATTTGGAATGCACATTCTATCTCCGAACCACAACACTCCATCCCTGATTTGAAATTCGGGCAACCTACCAGCACCAACCTGCTCCTTCATCTCCAAGATATCAGCATCAACCTCCTAACTTGCAATAATCCTTCCATTCAGTGTAGGCTGAAGCCTCAACTGAGCTAAAGATGCTCCCAATCCTTGCAAGACAACATCAATACCGGCTCGATCCAATTCTTCCACCAGATGCTTCTGAGTTGTAATCAAACTGGATAAACTGCTCTTGCGACTAAGTGCATCAGCAACAACATTAGCTTTCCCAGGATTATACTTGATCTCAGGTCTGATGTCCTCAAGCACTTCCAACCATCTCCGCTGTCTTAAATTCAGATCCTTCTGCTGGTATATGTACTTCAAACTCTTGTGGTCCGTGTACATGTTCAATTTCTCACCGTACACAAAGTGTCTCCATTGCATCAAAGCAAAGATAATCGTAGCCAACTTCAGATCATGAGTCGAATAATTCTTCTCATGCGATCGCAATTGCCTAGACCCATAAGCGATCACTCTTCCTTCTTGCATTAAGACACAACCAAGCCCACGATGTGAAGCATCGCTGTAAACATCATACTCAACACCTGCTCTAGACAAAGCCAAAATAGGTGCAGTAGTCAGCTTCTCTTTCAACTCCTGAAAGCTTGCCTCACATTGCTCAGTCCACTTGAAGTCCACATTCTTCTTGGTCAAACCAGTGAGCGGTACGGCTAACTGAGCATAACCTTGAATGAATCTCTTGTAGTATCCAGTCAATCCAAGAAAACTTCTGACTTCCTTCACTGTAGTAGGCCTTGCCCAATCTCTCACTGCCTCTATCTTTTGAGGATCAGTTTCCACTCCCTCCTTAGAAAGGATGTGACCTAGGAATGCCACTTCAGATTTCCAGAAATCGCACTTGGACAGCTTGGCATACAACTCCTGCTCTTCTAGCTTTCTCAAAACTGCTGCCAGATGCTCGGTGTGTACCTCTTCTGACTTAGAGTACACGAGAATATTGTCGATAAACACCACGACGAAAGAATCAATGAACGGCCTCAGAACTCTGTTCATCATATCCATGAAGATTGCAGGCGCATTCATCACTCCAAATAGCATAACTAAGAATTCGTAATGCCCATGTCGAGTTCTAAATGCAGTTTTGTGCACATCTTCAGCTTTCACTCGAACTTGGTGATATCCTGATTGAAGATCTATTTTGGAGAAAACAGCAGCTCTTTGTAGACGATCGAACAAGTCATCAATTCAGGGAATAGGATACTTATTCTGAACAGTGACCTTATTCAGCTCTCGGTAATCGATACACATCCTCATCGATCCATCCTTTTTCTTTACCAAAAGCACTGGTGCTCCCCAAGGTGACGCACTAGGTTGAATAAAGCCTTTCTTCAACAGTTCCTCAATCTGCCGTTTCACCTCATCCTGTTTCACATGAGCCATCCTATACGGTGCCTTAGAAAAGGGTTTACTTTCCGGTTGAATAGTAATGTTGAACTCTACATCACGTTGTGGGGGTAACCCAGGCAAATCATCCAAGAACACAGTCGGATAGTTCCGAACCACAGGAATCCTTTGCACTTCCACAGGAATCTCTTCCTTGCAGATAGCTGCCACCAGCCTGGAACACTTCTTCTTCCCTTGAAAAGTGACTTCAGGTCCACCTGGAGCCTTCACTGTTACCGTCTTGTTCTTGCATTCGATGCTTGCACTGTACACCGACATCCAATCAATGCCAATGATAACATCGACTCCCAAGATAGTCAGCTCGATCAGATCAATTCCGAAGATTCTGTCCCCAATCACAATCTCGCAATCCGCATAGTACCGATCAGTGGTTAAAGTCTTTCCTGATGGAGTAGCTACTGCTAAGATCTTGCCTGGAAAAATCTTCGGTTCAACTCCCAACACTTTAGCAAATTTAGAAGACACAAAAGTATGAGAGGATCCAGTATCGAACAAAACAACATCTTTCATTCCATTCAAATAAAGTTCTCCTGTTACATAATACACACTCATTACGTAACAGTTCACTAAATAAACGGGAAAAAGAAACAACATAAACCTCTAACTATCCGCCCTCGTACCAGTGATGACATGATCTACCTCATCGGCATCAGCTTCAGTCAAGGCAAATACTCTCTCTTGCTGGTATGACCTCTTCCCATTCTGCTGCATTGGTGCATTGCTATTACCATTCCGTGGTTTGGGGCATTGAGATTAGTATTGTCCCATTTCACCACAGTTGTAGCAATTTACCGCAGGAGGTCTTACAACATTGTTCTCGGGTCCTCCAACCACACTGATAGCGTTCGCTCCTGTCAGTTTGAACCTTTGTGCCGATGGTTGTCCATTGAAATTCTCAGAATTTGCGGTCCTCTTCCAAACTTGCCAGTTTTTCCTCCGATTCTGAACAACATGAAACTGCTCCATGTCTGCTTCCGTGGCTGCCGCTCGTTTGACCAGCTTGTCAAACCTCCGGATACCGAGGGGTATCATCCTGGATCTCAGGCTCGGCCTTAACCCATGCTCGAACTTACGAGCCTTCTTCACCTCAACCATTACCAGTTCGAGAGCATACCTTGAGAGCTGAGTAAATTTGGTCCATACTCCCTAACTGACATGCCACCTTGTTGTAGCGATAGAAACTCCATGGTCTTCTTCTCCTGAACGTCTGAAGGAAAGTAGTGACTACAGAATTCCTCCAAAACTTCCTTCCAGCCAAGAACCAAGCCTCCCATTGTCCACTTCATCGACTGCCACCACACAGCCGCATCCTTCTCGAATTGCAGAGTCGCCAACTTCACCTTGCTGCCTTCAGGGGTCTCCAAGACTTCGAAGATAGTCTCTACCTGCCTGATCCAGTTGTCAGCCGTGTCAGGGTCTGACTTCCCTTCAAACACCGGTGATTTCATCCGTTTAAATGATTCCACGAGTTTGATTGCTTCGGGCACCAGATTTGCAGGCACCCTTCCCTGATTCTGATTCATAGCCACGGTATTGAGTATCTGATAGACCCTCGCTAGTTCCATTTCCAAGTCCAGACCTTCACCATTTCTTGCTCTTCGTACAGCCATGTTCTGATGCAAAAGATCCATTAAATTCGAAGTGTGAAACATGAACTTTTAAGTCAATATTTCCATTTCAGTGAATTTCAAACTTTATACATTCGAATTTAAAGAATTTTTGGCATCAAAATGAAAGCAGTAGGCGAAACAATGTTCTAACTCCTGCGGTTCCTCTTGGCTTCACGAAGTTTTTCCCGTAGTTCTTCAACTTCTACCTTCTATACATCAGTCATGTTTTTCCTCTTCTCGAGTTCCCATACACGTTGACTGAGAAATGCAAAATCATCCTTGCGCTTTGCCAACTGGTCCTCTAATAGTCCGACTCTCTCCCACAGTGTTTCTACCTGTCTCTGAAGAGATATCACAAGAATACTTGGAACTAGTTCTTCTTCTTCGTCAGAAGAGTCATCAGATGAGTCCGGAGGTGGAGTGATCTCTCGGGACTCAGGCCATTCCTCTCCGTCGGAGTCTGCTTGCCCTGGGTAGTACTCTTTCTCGGAATCTGCCTGTCCAGGATAATAATCTTTCTCTATGATATGCCAATCGTCGTCTTCAGCAGGGTCGAAGTGATCAGCCATCTTAGAAAATATAGAGGAAGAAGCATAAATCTTAGAGCAACACAAATGTAAGTAACTTACATTTAAATCTCTAGACTCAACACACACTCTAATGTCCACTTCTAGGGTGTCGTTCCTTATAAATTTGTACTATTGTGAAGCGTGGCTCTGATACCACTCTGTAACACCCCGAATTCCAAAATACAACTGAATTCGAGATTCCACAGAATCTTTACACATCTTTCGTACAATTTTACAAGGAATTTAAAACTTTTCACTTTACATCAGAGTCACAAGAAATATTTACACTTTACATTTTACAGCGGAAGCAAAATTACAACATTTATATAAATGAAATTACAACAATATTTGAATAATTTCTAAGCATCAGTTCTCCTTTAATCTTTATCATGTCATTTTCGCTTCATACAAAACTGTGGGTACGTCAGTTTATTCAACCGACGAATATTATACATGGCCATCCTCTCTATGCCGGAAACAGTATAATTGATTTTCCATATTTAACAAACACAAACTTGTTCACATATCAAAACTAAGGAGAATACCCTATTGATGTCGTGTTGTGATTGTGCACTTAGTTCTTAATGCAATTACTTATATTACATGACACTAATGTGCACTTGTTTGGATTCTATGCATCCCATACTACATAGGTCCGAGGGCAATCCTCTTAATCGTTCTTCATCTTGTAGGGTACAATCCCTTGTCATGATTTAATCTACTACTGTAACTACGGTAAGTATCGTAGATGTCCTATGAGTACGAGCTCATGTACAGAAAAACTATACGGGAATTCCACGTCATGTCACGATGCATTGTGAAGACTATCTATGGACAATTCAGCCTCCTTCATGGCACAAGATCCTCTCGCTGTCACCAAACACCCCACAAGCGTCGCCAAGATCCCGATAATTCCAGAGTAGTGCCCACGTCATGTCACGATGCATCATGAAGACAAACTGTGAATCACACCCACATCGCAGACTCGAGGCCCTCATACTTGAGTTTTTCTCTCACTTTCATCACCTCTTCACTATGTACTAATTCTTAATTTAATGAAATCATGAACAAAATTAATCTCTTAGAGTTAGTCCTCTCACTAATACCGGTCTTATTTCTTTCATTTCACATTGACCCAAACTTGGTCTTTTTAATTTCAATAATCATATCTCATCGCTTTTACTTGCCGGTGTGAGTTTTGGCTATACCCTAATTTTCAATTTTAATTCACAATTCTCATGTCTGAGTTTGTCAAACTTAAGAACATTTCTCTTTTTCAATCACATGATTTCCAATCTTTTCATGAGTCAATAATCATACAATGGAGTTCAATTATCCATCACGCATTTTATAACTAACATGTATTTGCACATTAAAATCATATCACAAAATATCTAGTCAAAGTGAATATTCACAAACTCACTATTGTCACACTATTCTTTAATAAGAATAACTCATATAAAACTTCACATTTATATTTTCTTTCTATAGAATTTCCTTTTTCAATACTTATCTCAATTCCTTCGTGAAAACACATTTTTTAATGAAATTATACGAGTGTGAAAACTATAGTTCCAATTACACTTTTACTTCCAAAATATACTTGATTTCATTTCAATAACTCCCAATTAATTTTCATAAGTCACACAAGATTTTAGAATAATAATATTATTTTTTTTCGGAATTTTCACACATCAAGAAAACCCAAAAATCATTTTTTAAAAAAAGTTGAACATTCTGGCCGCACCAGGAATCGAACCCACGACCCAAGAGATGACAGCTGCACGCGCTAACCATCTGGCCACTTCTGCTCAACGATGTAAAGTGAAGACGGAGAGTTATATGCTCTCTGTCCGAAAACTGGTTTAATTTTAAAACGCACATAAAAGAATGGTGGCCGCAAGTATCGAACCAACGACCTCATAACACACACACCCGCGCCACTGTAGCGCCGAAGGGCTCTCCGACCGCTTGAGCTATAGGCTCAAGTTGTCATAACTACAACTCGCATTTTGTTTAATTCAACTCTCTGTTCATTAGAACATTTCGATGTTCAAAACGCTCTTATTTTTGTTTTGCTTTTACTTAAATTTCTGTAAATCTCCAGAATGTCTATTTTAACATAATTTAACACTCCAGTATTTTAAAATAAATTTTTCAGTAATTAAACGCACATTTCTCATACAATTAATTTAAATTGCATACTAATATTTTCTTAAATTATTTTGACATTTCTCACACAACTTAGTATTAAAATTTCCTACATCAATTCCCTGTTTTTCCCTCTTTCATAAACCCAAAAGCATATTATAATTTATTCATTCTAAGCAATATCACGAAAGTCCATCTAAGCACATAAAGCAACAATTTCATCTACTAGCATTTTATACTTAGTTTTGATATTAACAACAATTCTAATTCATATATTCCATAACTACAAAACGATCCGCATACAACTTAAGATTCATGACAAGATAACATGCAATCAATTTAATCAACTAGCAAGTCCTTTTTCCAATTAAGCGTATTCTTATTAGTTTCTTTCATGCATTATCATTTCAATCACCCTTAACATGGTATCTAGTTAGAAATATAGAAAACCAACATACCTTATTTGGAGAGAAAGATTCACAACACCTTCTAAACGAAAGAGTCCTTCTCGAGCTTGCCAAACGAGTGCTCCTCCTCCTCCTTGATGTGCAACCTGAGCCTTCCAATAGCCGGCCTCCTTGATGCAAGCACACAAAAAATCCTCTCTCTCAATCTTTTATTCTCACTTCTTACTAATAACTCACTACTAATAATTGTATTTTCTTACTATAGGTTTGGAGAATGAAGAGTGCAAGAATAACTAGGCTAAGGGGGGTATTTATACTAAATTTTGGGGCAAATAAAGGGCTAGGATTAATCTAGGAGTTAAGATCCAAAGGCTAGGATTTAAGGGGAAGTTGTAGTAACCAACCATGATCCCAAAACTACCTCCCACAAACTCCACTTCTCTTTTTTCCCTCCCATTCAAATCCGGCCAAAATGAAGTGCACAATACACGTGTACGTGCAATGCACGTGTATTCAATAGTCCCCCATTTTAAAAGTTGTACATTTTATTTTTTATAAAAATAATCTATAAAAAATTATCTACATTACAAGTTGTATTTAAAAGAGAAAATAACTCATGGGCCTTTATTTAATGGGCCAAATTAGTTTACAAAAAAATAAATTAAATTGGGCTATAAAAGAAACTTATATTTATTAAAGAAAAATGGGCTTTAATAAAAACAATTAGAAAAGACATATATATATATATATATATAGGGAAAGGCTCCGTTGCACACTACCTTTGGTGCTCACCGCGTGAACACTACGTCTTCGGGCGTTCAAATCGAAAATCCGAACCATTCACATTGATCTACACATCTAAATTAGTCTAAATATGTAAAATCAAATCATTTGAAATTCATTTGCCCATTCATTGAAGTGTTACAAAATTGTATGGCTGAAATTCATCGTTTTTATAGTCGCGTGATGGATGGGCAAATGAATTTCAAATGATTTGATTTTACATATTTAGACTAATTTAGATGTGTAGATCAATGTGAACGGTTCGGATTTTCGATTTGAACGCCCGAAGACGTAGTGTTCACGCGGTGAGCACCAAGGTAGTGTGCAACGGAGCCTTTTCCTATATATATATATATATATATATATATATATATATACTCATTTGTTTTTGAAATTAAAATAATTATAAAATTTTATACTGCAAAATTACACGTGCACAATACTTACAAAAATAAAAATAATAATTTTCATAAATGAAAATCAGGGTATTACAATCCTCTTCACGGCTATCTCTT
Source organism: Hemerocallis citrina (assembly GCA_017893485.1). NCBI lineage: Eukaryota > Viridiplantae > Streptophyta > Magnoliopsida > Asparagales > Asphodelaceae > Hemerocallis > Hemerocallis citrina. Next base: position 136,817,607 of record CM030365.1, read on the forward strand.
TGGTAGCGACTGTAGGAGCTATTGGCGTGTTCGTAGGATGAGTGGTGGAGATGGTGGGAGGGTGTGATCGCTGTGCATGTGCCGTGGGGTCAGAATTCAGTCTGCGGGGCTTGAGCCCAAAGATGGGGTCCCCCCAGCGAGGTGAAGGCAGGGATCGGCGGGTGATAAAATCCTGCCAGACTGGTTTTGGGTAGGTGTGCATGTGCCGTGGAGGCACTGTACGAAGCTAAACTGACGTACATACAATTTTGCTGGGCCGAGATTGTTTGTCGGCCCACCCTTCAGGATTGTTGGAGGGATTTGTTGTTTGTACGTATCATGTTGCTTCATTTATGTTTTATTTTCTGTCTGTAGTTTGTACTTTGGCACAGTACTCTGGGTTTGTTTCGTTAAGTTCTTATTAATGAAACAAGGTGGCCAGATTCGACCTTTTCCTTAAAAAAAAAAAAAAAAAAAAAAACTAAGAACAGTATTGCAACTTTGAATTTCTTTTCCTGCTGGACATTTACAGTCTACCAAATCACCCCAAAGTGCATTTACTTATTATGAAAATTTTGAAATTAAATATATTTCGTTCTAATAGTATTTCTGATACCGGTACTTTTCAGTGGAAGTACCTTTTGTTTACAATAGTACCAAACTGAGCCTTAGTTCTAAAAGATTCTATTAGACGACACTTTAGAAAGTAAGGCATTCGTTTACTTTATTATGCACATAACAACAAAAATACTTAGTTTATTTTATGCACATAACGACAAAAATACCATGTCCTCCACCAGAACAAGCCATTAAAAATCCAAAATATTTTTTCCACAAGTTTAATCAACAATGGAAATGTTGAAATAAGCAACACCAGCCCAATTGCCAAGCCCAATACTAATTTAAAGCACAATTTCAAGAAATACTTTTCTAGATAAATCCTTAAATCAAATCTAGATATTTTTGAGATGAGAAGAAAAGTAAAAAATTCTAAAGGGGAAGATATTTTGGAGGAGAAGAAGATATTTTGGTGGAAAGTGCTAGTGGATAAATTGTAACCATTAAATTAAATGTGTGTTGGTACAATCCTAGTTATTGCTTAAGGAGGTATCACTAGTATAAATAGGGTATAAGTTCTTCCATTTTTGCAATCAAGAAGTAGTGACAAAAATAAGTATGGCAATAAATCATGAGAGGTCTTGAGAGGTTGTAAAGAGTGTGAGTGTTCGTAAAAGTTGTGTTTTCTTAAAAGAGTGTTGTATTTCTATTCAAATTGAGAGTTATGTTTTTCTTTATTGTGAGTATAATACAAGTAATTTGTTTACTTATTTGTATCTAATATTTGTGCATTTAGAGTTGTGTGCTCCAAACTTTCCTCAACAATTGGTATCGGAGCAGGACAGTCAGAGATTAGTTTTGGTGGAGTTATCTGGAGTCGTGAGAAGTTTGCTACTCTGCAAGTTCATTAATCAAGCTTGTTCAGTATGGTCGAAGTCTTGCCCGCACGATGCGTGACCTTCATGTAGTTGCAGGAATCAAGAAGTTAAACAACCAAAACTACAACACGTAGGCAACGTGCATGGAGTCCTACCTAAAAGGTCAAGACTTTTGGGAGATCGTCGGTGGTAGTGAAGTTACTGTTGGGAAAAGTTTTTGCATATTTTCCAGGCCAGATTCCGGTGGGCTCCGGCCACCGGTGGCGATGGAAATTGATTGGATCATGTTCCTCTCGTCGAGTACTATTCCATAATGTACTCACTTGCCAAAAACGGTTTCTGTATGAATGAGAAATGCAGGTCCAAAGTTGGGTACTCGAAATGTACTAACTTGGATAGTTGAAATGAATAATCCCACATCGAAAGATGGAAAAGATTTTCTCTAGTATATAAGCTAAAGAAATGGACTAAAGGGTGTAGCCCTGGGGTTACCACTAACGTGTAATGGGGAGAGGACCTAGCCAAAATAACAAACACACACGCGCACCCGGCTCGGCCCGACTCGACCTCGGCTTGGCTTGGCTTGGCTCTTGCCTATATTTTTATTTTGCCCCGCTCCAAATTTTTCCCCAGTTACTGTTGAGGCTTTTCAAATTCTGTAACTGCTGGTACCATTACTCTGTAACAACAGAGTAATGGCTCATCAGTTACGTTTTTGAACCATTACTCTACTGTTACAGAGTAATGGGCCATTACTCTGCTGTTACAGAGTAATAGACCCTTCAGTTACTCCCATTCTCCTATAAGACCAGTAAATTTTGTCTGCCAGAACAGACAGTTTTTTCAAACATTCTGAATCTCCTTCTTCTTCTTCTTTCTCTGAGTCACAGTCTGAGAATACAACACCGGTTCGCTGAGATCTCTGAAGTTAGGGTGCTACTCTTCAGGGAAAGGTAATACAGTTGTATCCTGGGAGGCAATTCACAACCACCGTCACACTATGGGGCAAATTTTGTTTTAAGGATAAAGATCTTAAATCTCGACTCTGTATTGTACTGTATGGTTTGTTCCTTCATTTCCTGTAATTGTAATTCTTCACAAATATTGTTAGCATTTTCCTATTTTATGAAATTCAAGTTCTAACAATCTTAAAGCAAAATTTTTCCTCTATTCTAACAGTTTTTGTGAAGATTATTTACAGGTACTGTTATCATTTCGGAAAAACAAAACAAATAACAGTTCTATTTTAACTGTTTCAGAACATGGAAAACACACAGAACGATAATGTCAGTAGACTTATCAGTGAACAAACACAAGTGACCCAGAATGTGACTGTACAATTGGTTGTGGCACAAACGGTCGTTCTACCCATACATATAACTGTGGGAGAAAAATTAGAGAAGTTCAATGGAACTGGATTCAAGAAGTGGCAAGGGAAGATGCAGTTCTACCTGACCAGCTTGAAGCTGGACATTTTCTCACTGAATCTACCCCTATGCTGGCACCTATGGATGCACACTCCGTTGTGGCAGTTGATGCATGGACTTAGGGTGATTATCTCTACAGAAATTACGTCCTGAACGGCTTGGTAGACCCACTATACAATGTCTACTGTGTCTTTAAGACTTCCAAGCTTCTGTGGGAGTCCTTGGAGAATAAGTACAAAACAGAAGATGCCAGCTCCAAAAAAGTTTGTAGTCGGCAAATTTCTGGATTACAAGATGGTTGACTCCAAGATAGTTGTGAGTTAAATTCAGGAACAGTAGGTGATAATGCATAAAATCGCTGCAGAGAACATGATGCTGTGTGAACCATTCCAGGTTGCAGCATTCATCGAGAAGCTTCCACCTGGATGGAAGGACTTCAAGAACTACCTCAAGCACAAGCGAAAGGAGATGTCTCTTGAAGACCTCATTGTCAGGTTGTGGATCGAAGAGGAGAATTGTAAGGCTGACAGGTTCTATGGAAATTAGTCCATAAAAAAGGCCAACATGGTGGAGCACGAACAGAAGGGCAAAAAGAGAAAGTTCTTGCCACAGGCCTCAAACAAAAATTATGCAGCAAAGAGGTTTGCTGGAAAATTCCACAAGTGTGGTAAGCTGGGCCACAAAATTTCTGACTGTCGCAGCAAGGACAACAACCGTGCTGGAACTGGACAAGCAAAAGGGAATGACAGATCCCATGCACACATAGCTGAGAACTTGTCCATTGGTCTCTCTGACTTAGACATCTGTGTTGTTGTTTCAGAGGTAAATCTGGTAGGGAGCAATCCTCAAGAGTGGTGGTACGACACTGGGGCCACCAAGCACATCTACTCGGACAAGGAGATGTTCACTTCATACCAGAAGTGCAACAAAGATGAACAGCTGTTCATGGGTAATTCTTCCACCTCCAAAATTGCAGGAATAGGGAAGATAGTACTCAAGATGACTTCAGGCAAGGAACTAACACTCACAAATGTGTTGCATGTTCCAGATCTGCATGTATCAGGATCTTTGCTAAGCAAGAATGGATTTAAGGTTGTTCTTGCTTCTGATAATTTTGTATTGTCTAAGAATGGGGTGTACTTGGGTAAAGGATATGTAAAGGATGGACTGTTCAAATTTAATATAATGACAGTCATCCCTAAACCTATTGTTCCTGTTGTTCCTAAAGTTAATAAAATTACTTCTGTTTCTTATGTAATTGAGTCTTCTTCCGTTTGGCATGAAAGACTAGGCCATGTTAATTTCAATTCTATGCGTAGATTAATTAACATGAATTTGCTACCAAAATTTAAGGTAGACAACTGCGAAAAATGTGAAGTTTGCACAGAGGTCAAACTCACTAAAACTCCATCACGTTCTGTAGAAAGAAACACAGAAACTCTAGGTCTAATTCACACGAAATTGTGTGATTTAAAATACGTGCAGATCAGAGGCGGAAAAAAGTACTTTGTAATATTCATAGACGATTGCACAAAATTCTATTATGTATACTTGTTACATAGCTAAAATGAGGATTTGGATAAATTCAAAGAATATAAGCTTGAGGTTGAGAATCAACTTGGCAAAACGATTAAAAATGTTAGGAGTGATAGAGGAGGGAAATATGATGCACCATTTAATATGTTCTGCTCTGAACATGGAATAGGTCATCAGACAACCACTCCTTACTCACCTGAATCAAACGATACTGCCGAGCGCAAGAACCGAATTCTAAAGGAGATGATGAATACCTTGTTGTTGAATTCTGGGTTACCCCAAAACATGTGGGGGGAAGCATTGCTGACTGCCAACTACATTCTCAATAAAATACCTCACAAGAAAACTAGCAAGACACCATATGAACTGTGGAAAGGTAATGTACCTTCGTATAAATACCTCAAAGTGTGGGGGTGTCTAGCAAAAGTGGCATTACCTAATCCAAAACAGGTCACAATAGGACCTAAGACTATAGATTGCATATTCATAGGCTATGCACACATCAGTAGTCCATATTGGTTCTTGGTATATAAATCGGATATACCAGATATCCACGTGAATACAATAATAGAATCAGGGAATGCTTCCTTCTTTGAACACGTGTTTCCGTGCAAGGATGTTACGTATCCCAAACGTACACATGAACAAAGGAAAGCAATCACTTCGGTTGATGAACCAGGACATGATAATGATGAGCATAGACGAAGTAAATGGGCTAGAACATCAAAGTCATTTAGTCCTGACTTTGTAACGGTCTTTCTGTTAGAGAATGAGCCCGGAACATTCAAGGAAGCCATGCCTACGCCTGACTTTGTAACGACCTTTCTGTTGATGCTCCTATGTGGAAGGAAGCAATCAAAAGTAAAATAGACTCCATTATGCAAAATCATACATGGGAATTGGTCGATTTGCCTTCTAGGTGTAAAGCTCTAGGATGCAAATGGATTTTTAAACAAAAATTGAAACCATATAGTTCAATAGAGAAATATAAGGCGAGACTTGTGGTACACGGATTTAGGAAAAAGGAAGGCCTAGACTTCTTTGATACATATTCCCCAGTCACAAGAATAACTTCCATAAGAATGTTGATAGCTATTGTAGCTCTACGTAACCTGGAAATACATCAAATGGATGTTAAAATTGTATTTCTAAATGGGAATTTAGAAGAAGAAATATACATGAAACAACCTGAGGGTTACGTAGTTCCTAGACAGGAAAACAATGTGTGCAGGCTTGTAAAATTCTTGTACGGACTGAAACAAGCTCCAAAGCAGTGACATACAAAATTTAACAATGTTATGTTGTCAAATGGTTTCAAAATAAATGAATGTGAAAGTGTATCTACATCAAAGATACTCCAAATAGATACATTCTGGTGTGTCTGTATGTAGATGACATGTTCATTATTAGAAGTAATAATGACATTATCAAACAAACTAAGAACATGCTTAGTGGCAAGTTTGATATGAAATATTTGGGAGTTGCAGACGTCATACTCGGAATCAAAGTTTCCAGGATGTCTGAGGGAATTACTTTGTCACAAGCTCATTATGCTGAGAAAGTACTTGAAAGATTCAAGAATTACTCCATTGGGACTGCCAAAAGTCCTGTGGATCCCAGTCTTCACCTGTTCAAAACCACGGGTGATAGCATATCACAATTGGAATATGCACATGTAATCGGTAGTCTGATGTACTTAACAAATTTTACAAGACCGGACCTGACACATTTAGTAAATGTACTGAGCCGCTACACAAGTAATCCAGGACAAAGTCACTGGAAAGGAATAACTAGAGTATTGAACTACTTGCAACATACTCAGAGTTATGGGCTGCATTACACCAGATATCCAGCAGTACTAGAAAGCTACAGTAATGCCAACTGGATATCAGACTCCAAGGACTCGAAATCCACAAGTGGATACGTCTTCACTTTTGGTGGTGCAGCTGTGTCATGGAAGTCCTTTAAACAAACGTTACTAGCCAGATCCACCATGGAAACTGAGTTTATTGCTTTAGACAAAGCGGTAGAAGAAGCAGAGTGGCTTCGAAACTTTTTAGAGGATATTCCTATATGGGAAAAATCAGTGTCTGCTATATGTGTACACTGTGACAGCCAATTGGCTATAGCAAGGGCACTGAGTTGTATGTACAATGATAAGTCTCGTCATATCAGAAGGCGATACAGAACTATTAAACAGGTGCTCTCTAATGGAATAATCTCTATAGAGTATATAAAATCAGCCGACAACCTAGTGGATCCATTTACTAAAGGTTTGTCACGAGAGCAAGTTGTGAGATCATCATGAGGAATGGGTTTAAAGCCTATGACGAAAGAGGATACTTGATAGAAATCCTACCTAGGAATTGAAGATCCCAAGATCTAGGTTCAAGGGGACAACTAAATCTTGTTGAATCAACGGGAGCACTGAGAGATTAAAATCTCATACCCACTCTTAGGATGATAAAACAGTGCTGCCTGCAAAGAGTTAGGATAAGCTTGGCTTTTAATGATTCTCATAGCTTTGAAATAAAAGTGGGGTATGGCAGGATACTCTTTATGGGCAATCACTTTGAGAGTGTGAAATGAGGCCGTTTCTAGGAGAATGAAGAGAGGCTACATTCTCCAAGTTCACTCACGATTAACCAGGGTTGTTTAAGGCCAAAATGGACACAACAAGAGAACCTAGTTCTATGAGGAGATGAAACTGTGTGATAGTTATTATCTAGGTTCACATCAAAGCCCGGGTAGTTCAAGACATCATGTTCACTACCTGGTCAAGTGAATCCGATGGCTACTCACTAAGGGTGGTTCAAAGTTGAAAAATTACTACCATTCCTGATGCAGTGATTTTTCGATTGTATTCTTAGAGTCTTGTCTGTCATGTCTTTTTCTGTCATGTGTTTTTCTGTCGTGTCTGGATTACATGGTCTGGTCATTTCCATTCATGTGGGAGATTGTTGGAAAAAGTTTTTGCATATTTTTTGGGCCGGATTCCGGTGGGCTCCGGCCACTGGTGGCGCCGGAAATTGATTGGATCATGTTCCTCTCGTCGAGTACTATTCCATAATGTACTCACTTACCAAAAACAGTTATCATATGAATGAGAAGTGTAGGTCCGAAGTTGGGTACTCGGAATGTACTAACTTGGACAATTGGAATGAATAATCCCACATCGGAAGATGGGAAAGATTTTCTCTAGTATATAAGCTAAAGAAATGGACTACAGGGCATAGCCCTGGGGTTCCCACTAACGTGTAGTGGGAAGATGACCTAGCCAAAATAACCAACACACACGCGCGCACCCGGCCCGGCCCTGGCCCCGGGCTCGGCTTGGTTTGGTTTGGTTCTCAGAGTCACAGTCTGAGAATACAACACAACACCGGTTCATTGAGATCTCTGAAGTTAGGGTGCTGCTCTTCAGGGAAAGGTAATACAATTGTATCCTGGGAGGCAATTCGTCAACCACTGTCACATTAAGGGGAAAATTTTGCTTTAAGGACAGAGATCTTAAATCTCGCTCTGTATTGTACTACATGGTTTGTTCCTTCATTTCCTGTAATTGTAATTCTTCACAAATATTGTTAGCATTTTCCTGTTTTATGAAATTCAAGTTCTAACAGTTACACAACCGGCGGTAGAATATGCCAATGGCATGTTGCGAAAATGGAGGATTAAGGCAGGTCAGGCAATGTTTTCTTTATAGACCACGATTGAAGAATAAATCTTGATGCATATTCAGGTTTCCCAAACACCGAAAGAAGCATGAGATACTTTAGCTACACTCTTTTCAAAGAAGAATGATATAAAACTACAACTTCTTAAGAATGAGCTGTAATCGATGGTGCAATGCGACATGACGATCGCCCAATACTTTCACAAGGTGAAGTCGATATGCCTCAAAATTTCATAGTTAGATTCGATGGCTGCTCTTGGGGAAACCAGGATAGACAGAATAATTATCCATGGTTTGAGACATGAATACAGAGGATTTGTTGTCCCATTTTAAGGATGGCCGATACAACCATCACTTGTTGAGTTTGAAAATTTGCTTGTCAGTCAAGAAGTTATGGCTAAGCAAATGGGAGCAGTCTCGTAGAAGAGTGAGGAGGAAGCACTTTACACCAACAAAAATAAAGGCAACTTCAAGAAACACTCCAAAGGAAAATCTAAAATGAATGGTAATAAGACAAAAAATCATCAAGGATAGGGAGGCACTTGTCCAGGGGGAGCTTCAAAGAATCGTGGTAATAGTAGAAGGTTTGATGGCGATTGTTACAACTGTGGGAAGAAGGGTCTCATGACAAAAGATTGTTGAGAGTAATGCTGCTACATTTTATTGTAAGGAGAAAATCAAAGATGATTGGGATGATAAAGCATCAGCTCTCACCGCTAAATCTGAACATATCGACTACGAGAATGATTTGATCGTCGACTCTGGTTGCTCAAATCACATGACAAGTGATAAGCAGAAGTTACATGGCTTGTCAGAATACAAGGGAAATCGGGTAGTGGTGACAGCTGATAATTCGAGATTACAGATTACTCACTTCGGTAAGACGGTAGTTTTACCCTGGTATAGTTCTAGTTAGGTGTTGTTCCAAGATGTTTATCATGTTCCAGCATGAAGAAAAATATGCTTTCAGTGGCACAATTAACATCATCATGTCATTATGTCTTGTTTGGTTCGCAAGATGTGGAGGTGTATAAAGACGCCAAGAAATAAGAAAAGCTGATGATAGAGGGATGACGATTGGAGTCAGTATACGTGATGTCAGTAGAGTCTGCATATGTATACAATACAAGAAAGAATGAGACATTAGATTTATGGCACATGAGGTTGAGCCATGTTAGCTATTCTAAGCTAATTGTGGTGATGAAAAAGACGATGCTTAAGGGACTTCCTCAACTTAATGTGAGAACAGACACAGTCTGTGCAAGATGTCAGTATGGGAAAGCACATCAATTACCATACGAAGAATCAAAGTTTAGAGCAAAAGAACCATTAGAGTTAGTACACTCTGATGTGTTCAAATCAGTCAAGCAACCATCAGTTGGTGGAATGCGATATATGGTGACATTTTATTGATGATTTCCCGTGGTTTGTGTGGGTTTCCTTTTTGAAAGAAAAATTTGACGCATTATCAAAGTTTAAAGAATCCAGAGAGACAGTTGAAAGGGAAGTGGGAAAGAAGATTCGATGTTTGATACAACAAAGGAGAATATAGCTCATGTGAGTTCTCTCAATACCTAAGAGAATGTCGATTACGTCATCAATACATTTGTGCTAACAGGACGCAACAAAATGACATAGCAGAGAGAAAGAACTGGCATCTGGCAGAAATTTGTCAGAGTATGTTACACACAAAGAATTTACTTGGAGGGTTTTGGGCTGAAGCGATGAGAACTGCAGCCTTTGTGATCAACAGACTTCCCTAACCAAATTAGGATTTGTTTCACCCTTTGAGAAATTGTGGGATATGAAACCTACAGTTATTTATTTTTGAGTGTTCGGCTATGTCTGCTATATATTTGTTCCTAACCATTTACGTAGCAAGTTTGACAAGAAAGCAATATGATCTATCTTTTTGGGATACGACAGCTAGAGAAAGGGATGGAAATGTTGTGATCCTACAACCAGTAGATGTTATACTTCACGAGATGTGGTGTTCGATGAAGCATCTTCTTGGTAGTCCTCAGCAAATGAGGAGTAACCAGACTTGAAAGAATTTGAAGACAATCTTGTAACGCCTTGGGCCCCTGCTCAAATAAATTCTAACAACTGCCCACCACAAGCTGCCTCACAAAAGGTGTCCAAACTATTTGGTACCCCTTGATCTTAGGCAATCTAATATATACACACACTCACACTAAATCACCATCCATGTGGGACTAAGTCACCACCACCTACCATGAACACACCATGGCCACATAGTAATTAATCCATAATATCTATATGCTCCAACCACACACTACCACAACTATAGGCCACATATGTATATACATACCATATATATACATACTCCTCAAGTATGGGGTATTACATACACCCTACCTTGAGATCTCAGCATCCTCGCTGAGCCCGAAACCCGCAAGCTGATACATAATCACCTTTCTAGGCAATGTGGAGTGGAGTACCCTACTAGCATACTACCCCTGGTTTCTCTACTAGTGTACTGTGTACATTTCACCCACTCTTACCCACAATCGGTGTCGAAAGCCAACTCTGATACCATTTGTAACACCCCATGTCCGGCTCAGCTGCGCACGCGGCTATGCGTGCACACACGCGAAAAATAGATCCTAACAACTGCCCACCACAGGCTGCCTCACAAAAGGTGTCCGGACTATTTGGTACCCCTTGATCTTAGGCAATCTAATATATACACATACTCACACTAACTCACCATCCATGTGGAACTAAGTCACCAACACCTATCATAAACACACCATGGCCCCATAGTAATTAATCCATAATATCTATAGGCTCCAACCACACACTACCACAACTATAGGCCACATATGTATATACATACCATATATATACATACTCCTCAAGTACGGGGTATTACAAAGCTACAACAAAAAATGGGAGAGCGCACTATCCTAATTCAACCAAGTTTAGATGAAGCTGGAGATCCGTATGATTATGATGATGACCAAGGGTTGGCTTATAATCCTTGGCAAACTGGTGTGTATCAAAAATCAGATCATCCTGATGAAGTAGAAGCATCACCACAATTACAACCCAGAAGGTCAACCAAAATTCGTAAACCAAATCCAAAGATGCTAATGCAGCTATAGCCGAAGAAGCAATTACTAAAGAACTAGATACATTTGAAGAACCATCATAGAATTTTGAGTGGATTAAAGCTATGAAAGAAAAAGGCAAAGTGCTGGGGCAAATCAAGATGAATGATCAAGTTGCAGACTTATTCACAAAAGGATTGAGTACTGGCAAGTTCGAAAACTTTCGTCGTCAGCTTGGCATGGCGCAAAAAGTCAGAGCTGGTGTTGAGGGGGGGTGTTGAAATAGGTAACACCAACCCATTTGCGAAGCCTAAATTTATTGCCTAATCCCAATGCTAATTTAAAGCCCAATTTCTAGAAAGACGCTTTTTGAGAAATCCTTAAATAAAATCTAGATATTTTTGAGATGAGAAGACAAGTAAAAAACTCTAGAGGGGAAGATATTTTGGTGGAAAATTCTAGTGAATAAATTGTCATTAGATTAAATGTGTGTTGGCACAATCCTAGCCATTGCTTAAAGATGTGCCATAAGTATAAATAGTGGGTAAGTTCTTCTATTTTGCAATCAAGAAATAGTCGCAAAAACAAGTAAGTCAATAAATCTTGAGAGGTCTTAATATTGTAGAAAGTGTGAGTGTTTGTAAAAGTTGTGTTTTCTTAAAAGAGTGTTGTATTTCTCTTCAAATTGAGAGTGGTGTTTTTCTTTCTTGTGGGTATAATATAAGTAATTTGTTTACTTATTTGTATCCAATATTTGTGCATTTAGACCATCCACATTCGTTCAAGCTAAAAATAGCAAAATGCATAAATAGAAATATCAATTCGTCATTTTGCTGCAGTCGTGAAAAGCTAAAAAATAGCAAAGTGGAAGAAAAATAGAACGGGCGAAACTTGAAGTTTCTTCGTACCAATATATATATGTATATGTGTGTGTGTGTGTGTGTGTGTGTGTGTGTGTGTGTGTGTGTGTGTGTGTATATATATATGTGTGTGTGTGTGTGTGTGTGTGTGTGTGTGTGTTTTTGAACGGCGGAATTTTTTTGCTAAAAAGCAAAGTCTCAGATGAAACTTCAAGTTTCGTCCTTGATATTCGCATGCTAACATTGACTAACACATGATTAATTCAGTAAACTTGATGATTAAGTGGCCTAATTAGGTAAGTAAGTTTAATTAATTAACTAATTAATTATCCTCCTGAACTAATTAACTAATTTAAGACATGTTCAGATTTTTTTTTAATTCACAAAGGTCCTCGGACGAAACTACGAAACTTAAAGTTTCGTCCGATGGATTAAAAATAATATAAAATATTTCAGACGAAACTTGAAGTTTCGTCATGTATAGTATGCATATAGCTATTTCCTCTCTCATATGTAGCAGTCTCGTGTAGCGATTATGGCAAATTATGCATAAATAGTATACGACTGCATCAATCGAAATGCTAAAAAATGCATTTTATGCAAATATACCACACAATTGTGAATTCTCTTAGAGTTGTCTGCTCCAGACTTTCCTCAACAAGAAACTCTTAATCATAAGAAATATTATACATCACAAATAATCTGCCCCTTAATAGACAAAGCTAAACCTCATCTAAACAAAGCTTACTGTCATCTATTAAATGAGTAAAGAGGATATCTTCAACTTGCTCTTCGATCTTGACCGACTCCATCCAGATTTCTTCATTTAGTACATTCTCTCTCAAGAAATGATGATGTACTTCTATATGCTTCTTTCTTGCGTGAAATACTGAATTTTCTCCTAATTTGATAGCTAATAAATTATCACAGTATAGGCTCAGTGAGTAATCTATCGGCTATTGTAGATCTTTCATCAACTGCATCAACCATGAGCTTTCTTAAGCTGCCATTGTCGCTGATCAATACTCTGCTTCTGTGGTTGACAACGACATAGTAGATTGTCTCTTGCTACACCATGAAACAACAGTTGACCCTAGACTAAATGTTAAGTTTCGAAGGCAATCACAGATTAAATACACAGCGGAAAAATTACAAAAATATCGAAACCTAGCCATGGATCCATGCGAAAACCATAAATTGTGTTTAGGATTTATAACTTAAAGATGGATCTGTTGTCTCCACAGTATGCCGATCACAACACTGTAATATTACGGTGCCTCTACAGTATCCACACGGACGGAACGAAAAATGACTCTCATTCAGACCATGGTACTAGCTACGGGAAGAGGATGTTCCTCCTCACGATCTTTCTCTCACTTTCTGTGACGGCTAGGGTTCTTTCACATGTATTTTTTCCACAGATACATATCATATATATAAGTGCAGAAAACCAAACCTAAGAGAGTAATGAGATTGTTGGGCTCACAATCTGACCTGGGTCAGATTCGTGTGTGGACCTTTGAACTTTAGTCAGCCCATTTAATATAATTAAATGTCCAACCAATGTCAGGAGTCCAAGTCTTACTTGGATCCCTAATTAAATTCATCTTATGAATTTAAATCCCAATTTCGATCCATTCTAAGATCCTATCTTCTTGATAGGGAAGTTGTTGTGCCTTGCTATATCGAAGACCTGTGCATACATTGTCACCTCTGATCTCCAACCACAGCAGGCCCTTAACCATAGATCGCTCCATCATCACCTTGAGCTTGTGGTAGCTCACGTGCCCAAGTTTTGCATGCCATAAGTCTGCCATCTCATTTCTTCGGGTTTTATCTATGTATTCTGATTCAGGAAACATATAGATAGAATACATAGATAGAATCTAACTTGCGTCCTTCTAAGATCAGCTTTCCATCGGTCTTCAAGGATCAGCTTTCCATTAGTCTTCAAATTTTTATAGACTCTGACATCCTCCGGTCCGAACACTACATAATTTTCTCCTAATGTTAGTTGAGAGACGGACAAGATATTTTTCTTCATCCCTGGCACATGATAAACATTTTGTAATTTCACTTTCTTTGGATTAAAGCATGGAACAATCATTGACTTCCCAATGTGCGTAATAGGTAATCTAGAGTTGTTAGCAGTGACTACCTCGCGCTCTTCTTTTTACTCGGATATACTGACCAACTTCTCCTTATTATCTCTGGTCATGTGGTTGGAGCACCCTGAGTTAATAATCCAATCCTCATCGTAGTTGACTTCTCCTGACTTCAATACTACTGCAAGTGCTGATTCTCCTTCTACCATTGTCGTGGTCAACGCCATATCAATGACCTCCTCTTCCTGGACAGCTAGTTTCTCCTTCACGATGGCTAGGGATGCTTGTGAGTCCCATTCATCTTCACTATCATCTTTATGATTGTTGGAGGTTGCTGCTTTACTCTCTGCCGATGTCTTCTTGTACTGATAGTCCCATGGAAAGTGTCCTTTCCTTCCGCAATTGTAGCATCCTCCTTCACACCATCTGAATTTTCGATGACCGTCTTGAACACCCTATTGTATCTCATCAGTGTGTGTGCTCCTTTTCTGACGCCTCCATGCATCTCCATTTCTTGACTGTCCGGTGGTTTAACCTTGTACTCAGTGACTCCCTTTGCAGCTAAAGAGAGCCTCATCTTCTCTTCTTTTAGAAACTTTGCATGTTTGTTGCAACAAAGTTTCCAGTGTCGTCAACAATCCTTCCAACTCTAAAAGAGAAGGCTGGGTTGGCCAACCACGAATAGCAGCAACATACCCATTATATTCTGGTCTTAGGCCGTGGTTGATAATTCTCCTCATGCGTGCCACCGAAATCTTTGAATCATCCTGTAATGGGAAATTTCCTGGCATAATTATTTGACTTTAGTAATATACTGGGTGATAGATTTCTCACCTTGGGTGATAGCTAAAAATTGAAACTTCAAAAACTAGAAGCATGCATCGTTAGCTCGTGAGAAAGGTGCAGCGAAGGCATCCCATGTCTGCTTCGGGATAGTAACGTCTTTGATGTGTTGTAACAAGTGTTATTCTATTGTTGTTTTCAAGACTAACATGACTTTTCCAGCCTTAATCTTCCACTTTCTCAGTGCCTCACCTGCATCTTATGGAGCAGTCATCTCACTTCCACCAATGAACTCCTAGAGATTTTGTCCTTGTAGGTAGGACTCCATGCATGACTTTCAATTGCTATAGTTGTGCCCATTGAGTTTCTTGATGGCACTGACAACATTCACCAAATTAGTCATAGTGACGTGGTACACTTCTTTGAACTATCCACCAAGCCTGGTTCCGAACAACCGACTTCACAGTCCTGGACTGTGCACTAACTCTGGCCTCCACGAACAATGTTGATAAGAATGCTGCTACGAACAAAGCCGGCCCCGGACTGCTGTCGTTGATACCACTTGTTGGATAGAAGAAACTCAAAATATAAATTTAGAATGGAAGAAAACACTACAGAATACACTTATATTTCTTGATACCTACTATTATATTTTACAACAATAGGACCATTTGTATCTCTCACTCACAGCACATGTACTTACTACCCCACTAGCTCACATCACTCACACCCCACTACTCTCTCACTACACTAACTCTAACATATGGAGACTTGGTGTCATGCCCCGCTTCCCATTATACGGAAATACGGGCACGTAACTGAGGCCCAGCGAATTATATAAGTGCGCCAACTCATATCATCAATAAGCTGTAAAATGCCAGTAAGCTCAAAAACATAATAATAATCACAAGAACATGAATATAATGCAATAACCAATATATGGAATACAAGAACTTACCAAATAGACAAAGAATATGCAATGCAATAACAATTCGATAAGTTCTTCAGTGACGCATCATCAGTATCTGTATAAACAGTAACTCAAAATAAAGATGGAGAGTATCTGTTAGAGCATGCTTCGGGCGACAAGTAGTAGCAAGCAGTGAAGGAAATAAAGGACTGTATAAAAATAACAAGAAATTGGAACGATATCAAAGTCAATAAATGATAACAAAATCAAAAGTCAATAAACAATGGTATGATGGTCAATAAATAATAGTCAATAATCAGTAATTGTCGACCAATAATCAATATCAATAAATCAATAGTCAATAATACAATTATCAGTGATAATGAACGGCAACATGATCAGGTATCAGGAGTCAATATTAGGAATCAGTATTCTAGAATATTAATCAGTTATTGGTGTCAATGTTCTTATGTCTATCAATATTTTATCAGTCTATCTAATGCACGCAATCCTGCATCCCATACCATAGATTCGGGTGCATACAATCAAGTAGATGTTTAGACTATAGTGGTAAATTCTATAGATCGTGTACTCGGGTTTTCTCATGACTATAAAACTTGGTGGGTAAACTTGATCGGTAAACTTGGTCGGTAACTTGGTCGGTAACTTGTAACATGGAAAACATGGGCCCCCTTCTGAGTACAGTCTCCTATATTATCCACTACTATGTCTTTCGCTTATTTCCCGGCTTGTTATCATTTTATTACAATGAGTCATGTATATGCAGTCGATGGAACGGTGTCAAGGAACAATAACAATGAGGTATCAATGGTTGTGCAATGATCGGTATATAATGCAATTCATAGATGCAAAGTTACCACATTCATAATTAAAAAGTATGAGAACACAATTATGCACAGCAGTACCTTGCTGTACAAAAATAACTTTTCCGCTGCTACAGGAAAGAAAATCAAAATCCGTCTGAGATTCTAGAAACTAGACTCTATGCCGGTTCCGACACATATTCACACAATACATTTCGATCACAGTAACTATGTCGATCAATCAATTCTTTACAGATTTCGTGCATAGTCTTGGTTCTGGAAATTATAACATGCCAAATGATAAGTTACAATCTATGAATCGGATTGAGAATTCGTAAGATGTTCCGGACTCAAGACTCAGGTTTTAAGTTTCGATGTCAGGAACTGGGTCAAAACATCAGTAAAAACTCGGGCAAACAACAGGGCAGCATATTTGAATGTTCAATAATACGATAAATTTACGGTTCAAGTTTTATATCGATAAAAATGGCACGATACGAAGACTATGAATCAATAAACATGGTACGATAAACAACAACGAATCAATAATGGAATTCAACTAGATGCAATATTCAGTTCATTTACTACTTGCCAGATTTCAAAGAGTGTTTTCTTGAACTAGAACAATAAAAATGAGTTCAAGAGACGCTTGCACATGAATAAACAAGATTGTGCAAGAGATGCTTGCCTTGTATATAACGACTTTGAACGTAAAAGAATAATGAGACGAGAGTTCCGATGAAAACATGTGCAAACTACGGCACAACGACACGTGCACACAATGGACTAGCACGTGCAAACAATGGGGACAGCAAGAACAGCAAACAACACGTGCAACAAGAACAGCAAACAACAACAACTAGAACGACAGCGAGCACAACAAGGAGGAGGTAGAGATTGTGATCGGTGCTTGAGGGTGACGGCAGAGGCAGGGCTGGCATGGGTTCGGAGCAGTCTTCAGTGGAGCAGGGAAGCTCGGAGGTGCGGGGTGAGCGGCAGAAGGGGCTGTGGTGGTCGATAGGAGGACGATGGTGGTTGTAGGGATGAGGCAGCAATAGGTTCGGGTTAGCAGGTGGCAATGGTGAGGGATGGCAAGGAGCAGCGAATCTGCGGTGGAAAGGAAGAAAACGATGGGAGGTAAGGTGTTGCAAGCGCAGCGATGGGGTCGAAGGCCGGTTGCAGGCGAGGTGTCAACAGCGGGGCGAGGCTGTCGAGGGATGCGGCGGTGGGATGCGGGGCCGCTGAGGGCAGAGGCAGGAGGCGCAGGTCGCAGTGTTGGGTTCGACGATGCTTGGAGTGCGGCAATGGCAATGTTGGCCATGGCGATGGCAGTCGGGGACTCGGGTGGTGGCAGTAGGGGAGATCCTGCGGTCGACGAGGAAGGGGGTGTAGCATCGGTGGCAGTCGAAGTCGGAGGGGTGACTGTGATGCGGACTGTCGCAGGCAATGGCGAGGTGATGGATCGAGCGGCAGCAGCGAAGACGAGGGAGGAGGTGATGGTGGTTGAGTTGGTGGGTCGACGAGGGCAGCGGCAGCAGTGCGACAGTTAGCGGTGGTGCTCGGAGGTCGAGGCAGCAATGGCGGGGGAAAAGACACGAAGGAGCTCGAGTGAAGGAGGGTGGTGCAGCTCGACAGTTGGTCTTAGGAGAAAAGGGGAGAGAGAGAGAGAGAGAGAGAGAGAGAGAGAGTCGGGGAGAGATAAAGAGTGGGGGGGGGGGGGGGGGAGAGATTGTACAGGGTTAGGGGGATTTATTAAATAATAGGGTATATTAATAATATTATAATGTGGGTGATTAATATGTAATTGATTAAGAAATAGTGGGGTAGGTTATGGATTGTAATTAGGAGGGGAGTTATGCAGTTATAGGAAGTGAAAAGGTTGCGAATTTGTTTAGTTGGAGTGGGCTTGTGAGTTTGGGCTATACAAGAAATAGAATGAATAATTGAGTTGGGCTTCACAAATAAAATTTGTAGAATGGGTTAGGAGGAAAAAAAAATATAATATTAATTAAAATAGATTTGGGCTAGAATTCCAAATGAAGAATTTCTAGAAGATACTAAGAATTTCATATGGGCTTACAACCAAGATAATTGTGAAAGAAGGTGTAGAAAATAGAAATACAATCATATAAAAAAATAGAATACAAAAATAAAATGCAAATTCGTATAATCAGAAATGGGGTTACAATCCTACCCAGCTTACAAACAAAATTTCGTTCTCGAAATTCATTCTGGCAGATAGTAGGACAAAATCAAAGGAAAACTTTAAGAGACAACGAAGCAAGAATTAAAGGGAGAGAAACAAAGTTGTGGCAACACCGCAATAAGAAGGAATATTTAAAAAAATCGATATCAAATAATAAACCGATGAACAATGATGAATGAAATGAATGAAAAGAAGTAAACGATGCAAAGGAGGAGAAACAAGAGAATCCTGGGACTTGTGGGTTATGGGCACACCATGCTTCCGCTGTGCCACTCTGATCTGAAAGACTCCTTTATCAGCGTCCATTGTCTCTAACAATCTGCCTTGTGGCTCACCATATCCTTGGCACGTCCAACAGTGTATCTTTAGCACGAAATTCAAACTCCTGACTACTTGGGATTCTGAACACTCTCCGGGATCCTCAGACTCTGCATGCAAACCTTGGTGCGAATGACAACGCTGCCTCTCGTGGTGATGTTCCAGGTCGCTGACATGTCGTTGTAGATCATGTGTAGCCGATCGACGAACCGAACAAGAATAACAGAATGGTGGCACCGGGATTTGAGGAGAACATGGTAGGGAAGAATACTAGTATGATACTCAATACTAAATTAATAAATGAAGATGCATGCAAGGAACAGAAAGAAATGAATGATGCAAGAACTGAAATATGAAAGAATCGATGTGACGAGCAGAAATAAATAAAAAATGGATAGCACCGAAATCAAAAGAATATGGGTATGAAAAGAATGAATTTATATTCAATAAGAAATCAATCAATGAGAACGACTGTAAGAGACGGAAAGAAATAAAGAATCAAAGAATTGAATACGAGGGATCAGAACGGATCGAATAAGACTAGTATCCAGATGATTATTACATGTTCATGTGATCAATGCGATGTGCATATCGTTGAGCTGGCCTGGCTAAACCCTCAAACTAGTTAGGGCCTAACCTGGCTCTAATACCACTGAAAACCCTGTCACGCACCGCTTCCCATTATATGGAAACACAAGCACGCAATTGAGACCCAGCGAATGATATAAGTGTGCCAACTCATATCATCCATAAGTTGTATAAATTCATTCTTTTCATAAAATATAAAATCATTTTAAAATAGCTACAAATACAATTAATAATTAGAAATTGACTTTAATAGGAGATCCAAAAATAAATTTAAAACAAAACAAATTTAAGAAAACGGACATCGTTTTTTTTATAAGGTATTGAAACACAGAAAATATACAGAAAATACGTATTGACGAAAACGAAGGTTACACTTCTAGTGCGGCTTCTAGATTTTGGTGGATATTTCTGGACTGATGTTTCTAGAAATTTGGTGATGACATTCATTAACAGAAACATGCTGGGCAAGAATTTTCAAATGACTTTCTTCAACAAAAAGGGAAACTTCAAATGCCTGACAGCAGTGGACTGATTCAGGTTTACCACAAAGAGTTGGGTGACATACTAGCGGTAAGCTAGGTCTACAGCAATTAGTTTAAATTATAAACAAATGTAAATAATTTTTGTATAGTTCCATTTCCACTTGATATATTATAATTTACACTTGCGTTTGTACATTTCAATTTAATAATAGAATGCGTCTGTTTTGAGATTTAGTTCAATTTTCATGTAACAGTTTATGGTCCCTCTTTCTCTTTCTGTTATTCACAAAGATGTAGGGAAACATTTATATATTTGAAAAGGAGATGATAAGTTGGTTCTTGATAGGATATTTTATTGTATGGCTCTTGAGATCAATATCCCTGTCACAAAACTAAAACCTTGGCTATATGCATCCGTGTTATTTATTAGAATAACCTTCTTTAAATACATGATCGGTTATAGTCACTAAGCTTCAATTTTGGTAAGAAACTAATTCTGATACAAGATATAACTTTGCATCCGTTGTGCAAACAGATGTTTGAAAACCTTGTAACATTTCATCGTTAAAGTATATTTGGTTCGTTTTAATTGAAAGTCAAGAGTTTTCTTTCCCCTCTATTCCTGCATTTTTTATTTATGTCTGTGGGAGCATCTTCGTTCTGAAAGAGGTGTAGATGCTGGGCATTGTATTTCATAAGGGCTGCGAACTGAGTATTACAAACATGAAGGTGAAAGTTTTGACATTCTACAAGACTACAAAGGAGACTGCAGATACCTGAATAAATGGAACGAATAACTACTATAACTTCCAAGTTTCTGAAATATATAGAAACACGTCCATTTCTGTACATAATTTAAGTTAACAGTTCCAACTTGACAAGTTGAAAGTCTCGGTCTGCTATCTTGATCACATTGCTTGTTAGCGAAACCCATTTGCCTGAAAAATAGTCTAAAATAGTCTTTATATCCTTCATTTCTTCGTTGTAACCATGAACTAAATTTTATTGAAGGTTTTGGATCTTCTGTCTGTGGTAAGTAGTTGAGGATAATGTATAGTTGAAAATTTCCACATACTAAATAATTGATTAATTGCTTCATTTTGCACATTACACAGTCACCGCTGATATGGCTAAAAATATGATTAAATCGGGACCGTTCAAATCGGACGCGAATCTTAAAGCTCTCAAGAGTAAAATGGTAATTTCACCTACAAACGGATCCGAATTGGGAACTGGGTCTTTCTTCAAAGCCCAATAACCCAAAAACGGATCTGTCCTATTGGGTATGGGTAGCAACCTGTTACAAACAAATTTTAGATATTTAAAGAGTAACTCAAATTCGTGATTATCTCTAAGAGACGGTTTAAGCCGCATCTCTTATTACGAAACGAGTTTAAACTCTACATGTTATCCAAAAACACTGGGACATAAGGATAAATGATTATTTGTAAACTGTCTATTAAGGCGACTATAAATCCCCCCCCCCCCCCCCCTATAACGAGGTAATCAATCTTTTTCCATATAAATCTCTTTCATAATCTTCCTGATTACTGAAAAGAGCGTCGAATGGTTCGTCGCCTGGATCCATCCCGGTGTATCGAACTTTTTGCAGGTTAACAGCAGCAGCAAGAAACCAGTCAAACACCGGTGAATGTCAACAGGTTTGACTTTATTGTTTCCAAAAAGAATCCATAAATTCATCTGTTCGCTCTCACACCAAAATTAGCAGCAACAGATTGGCGCCGTCTGTGGAAAATGAAAAGCAACCCAACCTTACTGCACCGGTGAAGTTGTTTCCCAAGCTATGCCTCCGAAGAAGGGGAAGGAAGCGGTCTCCAGCCGCAGAGCCACGCCCGTTCCTTCTCCTCCTCCACTTCATGATGTTCTCCCTCAACCCGTCCAGCAAGTCCAGCAACCGCAGCCTGGACAGCCCATCCCTCAACTTGTCCAGCAACCGCAGCCTGGAAAGCCTCTTCCTTAACAACCTCACCCCCAGCAGGCCCCTAAAGGGCCTCAAAGGGCTACCCCGGGGGGCTCCCATCGAAGTCAACAAAGGCAACCTCCTCTCCATGACCATGTTTCAGTACATTACCCCTCCACCGACTCCATGGCCTTTCACAGTCCCCCAATACGAAAGGATCTCCGACACGTTATTGTCAACAAGCAACATGTGATAGATCTTCAGACCCTTTTGAATGAGAGGCGGACCCATGACGGATTCCCTCACCATGAACACCAAAGGGGTCCTGCGATCCGGTCCCCTAGAGCCCGATCCCCCCGTAGGCCAGACCGCAGAAGATCGAACTCTCCTAGGAGGCAGAGGGAGTCACCCCTGCACCATCAGAGGAGGACTCGCACATCGACCCACCCCAAGGGACCATCGAGATCAGGAGGCACCAGTCACAAGGGTGGAGTTCCAGGATTTTCAAGAAGCAGTTCTGCAGGCCCTCAATGTTGCTCCTGACCACAGTCAACTAGCGCCCAGTCCTCAACCTGCTCCAAGCCATCACCATCGCGCTCCCAGTCCTTTTCCACATGAGAACGAGTCCAGAGGATCAGCAAGATATGACCGGAGGGAGGACTCTGTCTATCTCCGTCTCCACGAGATGGAGAGGCACCTTGGCAGACTTGACAGAGAAGAGGAACAATGGGCGAGGAATTTCCGCCCAAGCAGGCCTCTGTTCTCCTAAACCATCATGGAAGCACCGGTTCTAGAGAACTTCAAACCCCCTCACTATGAGTCATACAATAGGGAGTCAGACCCCGCTGACCACATCGAGAGTTTTAAAACTCTCATGATGATCCACTAGGCTTCGGATGCACTTCTCTGCAAAACCTTCCCGGCCACATTGAAGGGGCCGGCGAGAGAGTGGTATTCTCGACTCACCCCAGCCTCCATCTTCTCCTTTGATCAGTTCGAAGGGCTCTTCCATACCCATTTTGTGAGTAGCCGTCGTACCGAAAAGACAAGCACATCCTTGCTGGCACTCAATCAAAGGAAGGGCAAGCGATTAAGAGACTATGTCAAGTGTTTCACCGCCGAGGCCCGGTCAATCGCCTCCCTAAACCAGTCGGTAGCCTCTGCTCTTTCCGGCACAACATCAACCACGCTGACTTGAAGGCATCTCTCGCTAAGAAGTCACCTCTGACTTCTCGAAACTCCTACTGAGGAGCAAGAAATATATTAGGGCAGATGAGGCCCTCCTCCCGCCTGATCAGAAAGAGCCCTTGTCCGGGAACAAATGGAAGGACGCCGAAGATGAAGGGGCTAAGAAGCTCTAGAAAGACAATAGCAGTCAGCGCCTCCCTCCTTCCTGTTTTGAGAAGTTTACTCCACTTAATGCTAGTGTCTCAGCCATCCTGATAGAGGCCGGAAAAGAAGGTCTGCTCCCACCACCTAAGAAGATGAATACACCAAGCAAGAAGAGAAACAGAGACAAATGGTGTCGCTTCCATAAGTATCACGGCCACGACACAGATGATTTTTGGGCCCTCAAAGACGAGATTGAAGCCCTCATTCAGAGGGACAACTTTCTAGGTTCGTAAGGAAGGACATGGTAGATCCTCCCCCGCCTCCTAGAGGGGCTAATAAGCGAACTGAGCGACACGTCGAGACCCCAGATTCTAAAACAGAAGTTGTCCCACATCTCATTCACGAAGGCCTAATGGGGGGAGATTCGAATTCCTCCCAAAAAGCCTTCATCCGAGAGGTGAACTCCGTGCAGAACCATCCTCCCCCCAAGGGACTTGGGGTCCCTGTTACTTTCTCAGACAAGGATTTGGAAGGCTTCCGGACGCTCCATTGTGATGCCCTTTTAATAAACCTCCATATGGCCAACTTCGATGTACGCCGAGTCCTGGTCGACAATGGCAGTTCGGTCAACATTCTTTTTCTAGAAGCCTTCCAGGGTCTTAAGTTGCCCAGGGATCGACTCAAGCTCGCCGGCTACACACTCCACAGGTTCTCCGGGGTGCTAGTGACGATCGAGGGAGTGATAACTCTCGACGTAACCGCTGGCAAAATCCCGATCACCCGAATCGAGCCGATAGATTTCATGGTGGTGGATGTGAAGGCCGCTTACAATGTCATTCTAGGCCAATCCGGTCTAGCTGCTCTTCAGGCCATACCCTCAGCCTACCACATGAAGATAAAATTCCCCACCACAGCAGAGGTGGGAGAAGTGAGAGGGAGCCAGGAGACAGATTGCAAATGTTATATAACTTCGGTTAGAGGGGCGGTCCTCACCCTTGAAGCCCTCGAACTTTCCCAAGGGAGTAGCCAAGCCATCTCAGAGCTGGTCGATGAGTTGGAAGAACTAGCCTTCTCAGAAGGAGATCTGACTAGGACATTCCAAATTAGTAAGGTCCTTCCCTCTCCCGTCAAAACCGACATTATCCAATGTATAAGGGGAAATCGTAATCTATTCGCCCGGGCCGCGACCAACAGGCCTGGAATCTCCGAAGAACTTCTCATGCATCACCTTAGTGTTGCTCCTGGAGCCAAACCTATCCAGCAAAAGCGACGCAAGTTCACTCCCAAACGCCAGCAGGGAATCAAGGAAGAAGTAGAGAAACTTTTGAATGCTCCGTTCATACAATAGAGCAACTATCCCGGATGACTGTCCAACGTTGTGATGGTCAAAAAGGCCAACAGGTGCTGAAGAATTTACATTGATTTCACGGATTTGAACAAAGTTTGCCCGAAAGATCCGTTCCCGCTCCCGAGCATTGACACCCTGCTTGATGCAATCTCCAGACACAAACTCTTGAGTTTCATGGATGCCTTTTCCGGGTACAATCAGATCAGGATGTTCCCTCCCGATATTGCAAAGACTTCGTTTATGACCGACCAGGATCTATACTGCTACCGGGTCATGCCCTTTGGGCTGAAGAACGCCAGTGCAACTTATCAATGCCTTGT
Organism: Hemerocallis citrina; assembly: GCA_017893485.1. NCBI lineage: Eukaryota > Viridiplantae > Streptophyta > Magnoliopsida > Asparagales > Asphodelaceae > Hemerocallis > Hemerocallis citrina. The sequence continues at coordinate 136,842,732 of CM030365.1, forward strand.
CAACAAGGTTTTCAGAGAACAGATCGGCCAGAACATGGAGGTCTATGTAGACGACATGTTGGTAAAAAGCATCAGCAAATCGAATCATGTTTCCGATCTTCAAGAGGCCTTTGATGTGTTCAGGAGACACAACATGAGACTAAATCCGAACAAGTGTGCCTTCGGCATCTCATTCGGCAAATTCCTTGGGTTCATGGTTAGCCAAAGGGGCATAGAAGCCAACCCGGAAAAGATTCAGGCCATAATGAACATGGATCCCCCTTCGAGTGTCAAATACGTACAGAGACTCACAGGATACCTCGCAGCCATAGGGTGTTTTCTCTTCAAGTCAGGAGAAAAATGTCTCCCATTCTTCAAGGCCCTTAGAAGGGCAAAAGGCTTCGAGTGAGGGCAACAGCAGCAGGAGTCCTTCGATCGACTTAAAACCTATCTAGTCAACCCCCCACTCTTGAGCAAGCCAAAGCCCGGGGAAGTCCTCTATATATACCTCGCCACCTCAGAGCAGACTCTCAGCACCATCTTGGTAAGAGAAGAAGATAAGACGCAAAAGCCAATCTACTATGTGAGTACGGTCCTTAGGGACACCGAACTCTGTTACCCGAAGGTAGAAAAGATGGCCTATGCGTTAGTCATGGCAGCCTGGAAGCTCCTCTCCTACTTCTAGTCTCACTCCGTGGTCGTTCTTACTGACCAGCCACTCAAACAAGTTCTCCACAAGCCCGAAACTTCGGGGCGGCTTATGAAGTGGTCTATAGATCTGGTCCAGCATGATATTAACAATCAGCCCAGAACCGCTATCAAGGCATAAGCCCTGGCATAATTTATAATAGAGAGCACTAACCCAGACCCCAGTAACGCAATAGAGGAACCCCCATTCTAGACCATGTATGTTGATGGGTCCTCATGCGCTGACGGGAGTGGGGCTGGGGTCATCTTGACTGGCCCCGATGACTTTGTTCTTCAGTACTCACTCTGCATAAGTTTTCGAGCATCGAACAACGAAGCTGAATATAAGGCCCTCATAGCCGGTCTATGTATGGCTTGCAAGGCCGGGGCCCAGCATGTCAAAATATTCAGTGACTCACAGTTGGTAGTGAAGCAGGTATCAGGGGAGTACGAGGCAAGAGATGGTCGCATGGCCAAATACTTGGCCAAGGTCAAAGGGCTGCTGGCCTTTTTCGAAGATGCACAACTCCAGCGAGTCCCTCGAGAGGAGAACGCACAGGAAGATGCCCTCACAAAGCCGGCCTCCTCTTCCCTCCAGGGACTAGAACAGACCGTCTTGATAGAAGTCCTCTTGAGACCTAGCATCGAGGAAGACGGTCCCGAACTAATGGAGACGCTGCCCCTAGTACTCGGGGAGAATTGGATGAGGCCCTTGCTCGAGTTTCTCAAAGATGGAGTCCTCCCTACAGACCCCAAAGAGGCTAGAAGAATCAAAACCAGAGCTAAGCGATATACGCTCGTCAAAGGGGTTATGTATAAATGCTTTTACACTCAAGTGGATGGCAGACCCTACTTGAGATGCCTCTCCCCCGAGGAGGCCCAGTATGCTCTAAAAGAGACCCATGAAGGGATGTACGGCGCTCATTCGTGAGCAAGGTCCCTCACCTGCAAAATCTTAAATTATGGATACTTCTAGCTCACACTCCTCAGCAACACCGAACAGTACGTTCGCCAATGCGCCCCTACCAAAAGTTCTTAACAATCTGCCACTTACCACAAGCCCAGCTCTCCTCCTTATCCAGTCCAACCCCTTTTGCAATGTGGGGAATGGACTTGCTCGGGCCGTTCCCTCCAGTGTCGGGCCAGCTGAAGTTCCTTGTTGCAATCGACTACTTCTTCAGATGGATCGAAGATGAGCCTCTAGCAACGATCACTGAGAACAGAGTCCAGCATTTCTTTTGGATGAACGTTGTCTGCCGATTTGGTGTACCTCGAATCTTGGTAACGGACAATGGGACCCAATTTATGGGAGTAGCCTTTCGCAATTTTTGTACGGACCTTGGTATCTAGCAACGATTCTCCTCGATATCCCACCCGCAATCCAACGGTCAAGCAGAGAACGTCAATCGACAAATTCTCTCCAGCCTGAAAAAGAGACTGGACAAGTCTGCTAAGAGATTATGGGTCGAGCAGCTCCCCAATGTGCTCTGAAGATATTGCACTACTAAGAGGACCTCCATAGGAAAATCTCCCTTCAATCTCACTTATGGCTCCGAAGCTGTCATTCCACTCGAAGTTGGCCTACCTTCGCCCCACTTGATTGCCTATAACGAAGATCAAAATTCAAATCAGCTTCGTGAAAACTTGGACCTCATCGACGAGATACGAGAAAGATCCTCCATCCGACAGGAGATTTATCGCTGTAAGATTGATTAGTCGTACAACAAGAGAGTCCTCCCTACTAATCTCAAAGAAGGAGATTTGGTGCTTAGAAAGCTATCAATTTCTTTTCCAAGCAAGAAAGGCAAGCTATTACCTAATCGGGAAGGGCCGTATAGGATCTCCAAAGTTGGCTGTCCTGGCACTTATCAACTTGAAGACCCGAGGGCAAGAGCATACCAAGAACATGGAATGCGGAACACTTATTGAAGTACCAAGAGGGTGTTTGAACACCACTCCAAGTAACTTCTAATCCCATAGCATTTCTAAGTTTGTATTTCTTCTTGTTTAGTAGATTTTTTCAAATGAAATAATGGCTTGCAACTCAGAAGCAGCCACTTAGTCATATTTAATAAAAGCAGTTTACTTCTTAGAAAACCTATTGTCTAAATGTTTTGTTTGACTCGCCTCGAAGCGTACACTCCAAATGTGAAACTCTCTTAATGACATGTTCGGAGTCCAACACTTGGTTCGATGCTACTTTAGCTACTTGCGAACAAGCAAGTACGAAGTAGATAACCATTCGAAATTGCTCCTACAACTGTTGAAACTCTCTTAACAAAAAGTTCAGAGTCAAACACTTGGTTCGATGCTACTTTAGCTACTTGCGAACAAGCAAGTACGAAGTATCTCACCATTCGAAATTGCTCCTACAACTATTGAAACTCTCTTAACGATAAGTTCGGAGTCCAATACTTGGTTCGATGCTACTTTAGCTACTTGCGAACAAGTAAGTATGAAGTAGCTCACCATTCAAAATTGCTCCTACAACTGTTGAAACTCTCTTAACGACAAGGTCGGAGTCCAATACTAGGTTCGATGCTACTTTAGCTACTTGCAAAAAAGCAAGTACAAACTATCTCACCATTCGAAATTGCTCCTACATCTGTTGAAACTCTCGAAACGACAAGTTGGGAGTCCAACACTTGGTTTGATGCTACTTAACCTACTTGCAAACAAGCAAGTACGAAGTAGCGCACCATTTGAAATTGCTCATACAACTGTCGAAACTCTCTTAACAACAAGTTCGGAGTCCAACACTCGGTTCGATGCTACTTTAGCTACTTGTGAACAAGCAAGTACGAAATAGCTCACCATTTTAAATTACTCCCACAACTATTTAAACTCTTTTAACAACAAGTTCGAAGACCAACACTTGGTTCGATGCTACTTTAGCTACTTGTGAACAAGCAAGTACAAAGTAGCTAACCATTCAAAATTGCTCCCACAACAGTTGAAATTCTCTTGCAAAAGTTAGCAAAACACGCACAAGATCGAAAGATGCGATATATTATTCCATCAAGATTGGGGATACAAGTCTTATTCAAGACCAAAAACTCATACAAGACAAACTAAAAGATTACAAAATTTCGCACTAGTTCCTTCTATGGAGGGGGACGCTCTTATTAAGCGATATACGGGGACAGCGAGCGCCATTTTGCTCTCTTCTAGTCTCCATAGAAGTGTCTAGGCCAGCGAGCCTAGTCGAGCCATCGGCACCCAAGGGCCTGACTGTTGCCCCGATAAATGCCCCACTCGACGAGCCCGCCATGCCACTTTGCGTGTCCCCAGGATTCCGTAGGGAAGGGGGCGTGCAGATTGCTAACTCATGGAACAAACTTCTCTGCGCATACACCCCCCGTGGGCAAGAGGTGCTCCTCACATTACTCCCTTCGAAGAGTCGCTTCAAGCGAAGATTCTCTGCCTCTAATTCAACAAGTAGCTCCTTGAAAGAGCCGTCTATGACTCTGAGCTTAAAGCGTGGTACCCCGCTTGTACCTCCACTGAGATGGCTCTAAGATGGTCCTTCACAGATGAGCCGCTTCAAAACTCTTCGCGAGCACCACATTCTTTAGCTCATCCCTCTCCGACCTCACTTTGAACAAAGAGTTCTTCAGCTCGTCCCTCTCCGCCCTTACTCTGGACAACAAACTCTTCAGCTCGTCCTTCTCAGTCCTTGTCGTGTGTAGAGAATGTCGAAGGAACTTTAGCCTAGAAGCCTTGCCGGCAGCCATCAAAGGGCCGACCTCTCCTCCCTCAGGGGGTACCTCCTGAAGAATCTCCTCGAGATGCCTCATCTCAATATTTTGGCGAGACAAAGCCAATCTCACTTGGCAGAGCTCCAACTCCGCCTTGGAGAGCTTCTCCTTAGATTCCACGAGTCCCAACCTAGTCACATCGAGTTGCGCACGAAGACGTGACACCTCGCCAATCTGGGAAAGACGACCAAAAAGAAAGCATAAATTACTAAGTATAAGATGCCACATGATGGTACTATGACTGAACGAAGCTACTATGGGACGATTCAAAAGCAAAACAAGCCCAAAACTGTTTCGAAACTTCACAACACTTGTCAAAAAAAAAATTCAACTTCAACAAAAAATACAAGAAGCAGTGGTCAGTCCGCTATTAGGCTTCAGTACAAAACGTCTTGACTAGAAAAGAGATGAAAGTACAATAAAGTCAGAGGCCGACCTCTTTCGAGTGATCCCTGCTTGCAGGGGGCTCGGCTCCTTGAGTTTCAGCGACAACTGCTAGGGGCATGGCCCCCGAGGCTGCCTCTGCCCCTGCCTTGCTAGCCCCCAACTCACCATCCTCTGCTTCCTCGTCTTCTTCACCCTCCTCGGAGACGTCGTCGAACCCAGGAACCAGGTCAGGGAACAAACGCCATCTGTCGCAGTCGACATCTGGGAATGTCTCCCTCAATTGGTCGATAGCACAGGCTTAGGGCTTCACCATGTTCACGTAAAGGAACCCTTTTGCCTTCTCCATCGCTTGTTCTTCGGCCTCCTTTGCTGCGTCTATCTTCGCAGCGGCGACAGCATCCTCCTTGTCCTTTGCAGCGGCTCTTTCTCCTTGAGCAACCGAGCATTGTCTGGCTCGAGCTTAGCAACAATGGCCTCGAGGTGTACCAACCTTGAAGCCTTCATCTCAGCTTCAACCCTCGATTGCTCAAGGTCTTTAGCGACCCTAGCTTTTTCTGACTGAGCTCTATCAGCCTCGAGCCTCAAATCCCTCAATTGATCAGTCATCTTCGCCATCAGATGTCCGAAGTGTCAAGTTATCTGCAAGAAAAGCAGAACCCCATCATTCAAAGCTGAAAAAAGAAACCAATGCTTTGCAAAAAGGAGAACCTCCGAGTCGATACGAGACTTACCGACACGGCAACTCGAGCAATTTTGAGAACGTCCTCACCAACAGACCCCGCCTCCAGTGAAGCCTTTTCCTTTGGCGTGGCAAGGTGCCGAACAGCTTGCATGCAGGAGGACGAACCACCAAGGAACCCGTCAAGCTTTCTGACCTGCCAGTCCGGGACATATATCTTTTTGTGCTCCTCTGTCAGGAACTCCTCGGCCTCCGCAGTTAAGGGGGGCCCTCCAAGCCCAAGGCTGCCGATAGGGGAAAGGCCCTAGTGTCAGCAAAAGTCGATGGTGCTATGGGAGTCACCAGTCTCTGAACCACAGCAACCACCTTCGCTGACTGCTCCACGGCGGCGACGAAAGTCTTCACCTTCGGCGAAGAAACCTTTGTGGCTACTCTTTTCCTATTCCAAGGGACCTTGCTGCCCAGAATCCTACGCCCCACCAACATCTCGTCGAAGTCCATCGATTCTGCAAAAGCATAAAGATGTCGAGGTTAAGGGCAAATAAAACTCGACAGTCAAAAAGAAAAAGGGGAGAGTTGCGCCGGACTAAAAGCAAAAAGCATATTGGGGTTTATACGGCTGAGACCCCCCTAAAGAGCACCTCCTCAGTCAAGTCCTTCCAATCAAACTTCGGTTGGTCGAGGAGTGTCTGGACCATCTCATCTTCCACGGGGCTGAGAGTCGGACTTTCCTTCACCCTCTTCGAAACTTCCTCAACCCAAGCAGTCGGAATGACATAGGGTTCTCGACCTCGGATAAGGCAGTACTTATCCCTCCAATTTTTGATCGATTCAGGACAGCTAACGAGCCTTACACCATGCCTCGGGGCCAAGTAGAACCTAAACTCCGACTTGTGCTGCTGGTGAACCCGGTCAACAGTTCGCAGCACACTCAACCGAGGCTCAAAACCCGTGGCTTGGCAGTGAAGGATGAACCCATTAATTAGCCTCCATAAGTTCGGCATAAACAGAACCGGGCTGATCTTGTACCATCGCAGCTCCTTAACGACAAAGAGATGAAGAGGCAATCGAACACCGGTCAAGAAGGCGTCGATAGGCCAAAGCACATATCCACTGGCATCGGTGAGTTGGCCCTCACCCCGGGTCCGGGTTGTAACATCCTGAATTTTCAACTATAATTAAATATAAGTTTGTTTGATTTCACGTATTTTGCACGCGCAAATTTATGTACATTTTCCCTTAAAATTTATTTATTTTTATATCATAAACAAGTATTTTATTTCTTCTCTTTTTAAAGCCAAAAAGCATAGTTTAAACTCTAGGCCTAATTGTTTAAATCTAGCCCACACTAATTAATTTAATTATTTTAATTAATAAGCCCATGGATTTTTAGACCACTAATTTGAGCCCACTACTTTATTCTCATTTAAAATGAGACAACTTGTAGGGTAGACTTGTTTTTGTAATAAATTAATTAAAAACATGAACATTTAGTAACTAGATGTGCATTGTGTGACACGTGCATTGCACTAGCACGTGTTGTGAGTGAGCATGGGGGGTGGCCGGATTGCTTCATGAAGTGGTGAGAGAGATGGAGTGAGTGGTGAGCGGTTATGTGTACATGGGTAGTTGTTCTAACTCCCTAGTACATCCTAGCCCCTAATCTACTTTCAACAAACTAATTTTAGCCCTTCATTTAGCCCTAAGAAGTGCATAAATAGCCCCCCTAGCCATTCATTTCTCTTGCACCATTAGAATTTGTAAAGAAAGTGAGAAGAAAAGATAGAGTTGTAAGAAATTTGTCTAAAGAAAAAGATTGAGTTGTGCATTCTTGTGTGTTCCTTTCACTATTGGAGGCCGGCCTAGCTTCAAGCAAGGAGAGGAGCTCGGGTTCACCTAGTACAAGGAGGAGGAGAGCTTTGGTGTGCACAAGCAAGGAGGAGAAGGCTTACAACTAGGAGAGGATCGTGTGTTCAAGGAGTTTCCCCAGGATTTTTTCTTGTTTTCTTCAATTAAGCTGGGTGATTTCTCTACTTCTTATGTAGATATCATGCTAGGGATTAAATTGAAGAAATTGCTAAGAAAAAAACTAGTTAATTTGGCTATGTGTTTGGTTAAAAAGAGACTAATTAGAAATGAAGTGAATGCTTGATGAATTGATTGATAATTGATAAAAATTGTGATTATTACATTGGAAATTATCATGTTGCTATGAAATATGTGTTTTTGAACCATGCTAGATTAAGGAAATTTGTTTGTGAAATGACTAGTTGATTAATTGAATCATCGATATGAATTATCTTAATTAATGTAACACTAGTATGAAAAGGGGAATTATGTTCTAGAAATATTTGCAGAATAAAATAAAGTAAGAAAATAGTCTTTTGTGAAAATTGTGGTGCCAAATTATGTAGAAATCATGATTGCTTTTCAATGTCGAAAATGTAGACATAGAATATAAAGTAGAAATAAAAATTCTTGTTTTTATGTCAAAATAATGATCTTAAAATACTGTTATGTTGCAAATTTCTAAGACTGATAATCTGGAAATTTTTATAATACAAAAATAAAGGAGAAGATTATTTAAAGAGATTTTGAATTGTGAAAAATTATTAATAAACAGTGAGTTGAGTTATAAACAACTCAACTCAACTCACATCGGTTAGTCACTCAAACCTACTGGTCAGTGGGTGTGTTTTAAAAATGTTACTGTAGCAGAGCGGAGCTTTTAGTCTTGGGTTCGAGTCTCTCCAGAGACTTTAATTTTTTGAAAATTGGTTTTAACTCAATACCGAAACCTAAAGATAAGCATAATCTGAGTTCGTTATTAGACAGCAGTCAGGTCTTCGGGTGCATTTTAAAAACATTACTGTAGCACGGCGGGGGCTCTGTGCGTCGGTTCGAATCCGGGCTTGGCCAATTTTTTTTCGAAAATTTGATTTTGTTTTCCTATTTTTATTATTTTAAATAGTTTTAAAGTGTTTTAAAAATTAAGAAAAAATATTAGAATTATTCTAAAAATACCTAGACTTCATGAAAATTATTTATATAGATTTTGACTTATTATAATGATAATTAGAGGCTATTTTGAGAAAATAACTTGACACAAATTATTAGAATGAAATATTGATTAATTAAAGAAAATAAATATTTTTCTTTTAAAAGAAAGATTTTAAATGAGATTGTGTCTTGGAAATTTTAAGTAAGATAAATGTGACTTTTGGCTAAATAAGTGGAGGATTGACATTATGAAAGTAAAGGAGTTATGTAAAGTTAAATTATGAATGTGGTTAGTTTGAAAAATGAAAATTTTGTATTATTCATGAAATTTTTACTTGAAAATGGAATGAAAGATCATGATGAATTATGAGAAAAATTTGTGAGTATGAATACTCAATTTTTATGAACATGAAATGAGATTAAAGACTGGAGTGTAGTTAAGTCCTTATACCAGCATTAAATAAATTCTTTGAGATAAAATATTGAAATGAAAGGCCAAGTTTGGGTCGTTATTTTTGATTGATGGTTAAGACCGGTATAGAGGAAGTGCTAACTCTAGGGTGTTGATTTTATTCATGATTCAATCATCTAAGGATTAGACACATAGTGGAGATGTGATGAAAGTAAGAGAAAAACACAAGTATGAGGGCCTCGGATTTACGGTGTGAGAGTATTCATAGGTTGCCTGCTTGATGTGTCATGTCATGGCGTGCATACATCTCCGGAATTATTAGGACCGTGGCAACGCTTGTGGGGTGTTTGGTGACAACGGGTGGTGCCATCGTTCCATGACGGAGGCTGAATTTTTCATAGGCTCTGCGTGATGCATCATGTCACGACGTGGGATTCCTCTCTAGGATGTCTGGACATGGGTTCGTAACTCATAGAACACCTAGGATACTTACCATAGTTACCGTAGTTGTTTAACTCATGGCGAGGGAATCAACCCTACAAGATGAAGAACGATTAAGGGCTTGCCCTCGAACCTATGTAGTATGGGATGCATAAAATCTGAACAAGTGTGCATTAGTGTCATGTAGTATAAATAACTGCATTAAGGACTAAGTGCATATTTACACACGACATCAATAGGATAGTCCCTCTTAGCTTTGTTTGTGACAAGTGTGTACTTTCTAAGTAAGAAAAATTGATGTATTATGACGTGCCCATAGTTTATGACAAGACTAAGGATTGAATGTTGCTTAAAGAAATGTTCAAGTTGATGTTTAATTCATGTATTATGTTGTAATTTGCTTCTGCTGTGTAAAATGTAAACATTATTGTATAAATTTTTTTTAATTCTTTGTAAAATTGTACGAAGTGAAGTGTAATGATTCTGTGAAACTTTGAATTCAGTCTTATTTGGAATTCGGGGTATTACAGAGTGGTATCAGTGCCACGCTTCCAAGTAGTATAAATTTATAAGGAACGACACCCTAGAGTGGACATTAGAGTGTGAGTTGGGTATATAAATTTAAATGTAAGCTACATATATTTGTGTTGCTCTATGATTGATGCTTCTTCTTCTCCCTTCCCTAATATGGCGAACCACCATGACCTAGCGGGAGATGATGATTGGCACATAATCGAAGAGGAATACTACTCCGGACAAGGAGATTCTGACGAAGAAGATCCTGAGGAATGAGAAAAAGATCAAAGAATGGAGAAGGACCCAGCTATGGACTCGACTTGGAAACAGAGTTGGCTAGAGTCTATTAGACCCTCAATGTCGTTGCCATGAATCAAAACCATAGGGGGATGCCTGCGAATCAAGTTCCTGAGGCGATCAAACTCGTGAAGTCATTCAAGATGATGAAGCCATCAGTGTTTGAAGGGAAGTCAGACCCAGATGCAACTGAAAATTGGATTTGGCAAGTTGAGACTATCTTTGAAGTCTTGGAAACTCCAGAAGGTGTCAAGGTGAAGTTGGCTACACTGCAGCTTGAGAAGGATGCGGCTGTGTGATGGCAGTCGATGAAGCGGACTATGGGAAATGGTGCTATTCGATAGGAGGAATTCTTGGAGGAGTTCCGTGGTCACTATTTTCCATCTAATGTCCAAGAGAAGAAGGTGATGGAGTTCCTAGAGCCACAGTAGGGAGGCATGTCTGTCAAGGAGTATGAGACAAGGTTTACTCAACTTTCGAGATATGCACCCGAACTTGTGATGGACGAGACGAAGAAAGCTCGGAAGTTCGAGCACAGATTGAGGTCGAGTCTGAGATCAAGGATGATACCCCTCGGTATTAGGAGGTTTGACAAGTTAGTCAAGCGAGTTGCAGCTACTGAGGCAGATATGGAACATTTCCATGCTGTTCAGAACCGGAGGAACAACTGGAATGTAGGGTAGAGGCCCGCAATTTCTGGGAATGTCAGAGGGCAGCCGCCAGCTCAAAGGTTCAAACCTATTGGGGGGAATGCTGTTAATGTGGCTGGGAAACCCGAAAATGGTTAGGTGAAGTCTCCTGTGGTGACTTGTTTCAATTGTGGGGAGACAGGTCATTACAAATCTCATTGCCCTAAGCTACGAGATGTCATCCATAATGGATCAACACAGCAAGTTGGGAAGAAGTCGTACCAGCAGGGGCGAGTATTCGCTTTGACTGAGGCAGACGCTAATGAAGTGGATCACGTCATTACTGATACGAGGGCGGATGTTTAGAAGTTTTTTGTTGTTCTTTTTCCCTGCTTTATTTAGTAGAACTGTTATGTAACGAGAGTGTGTTATGTAATAGAAGAACTTTATTTGAATGGAAAGAAAGCTGTTGTTTTGTTCGATACTGAATCCTCTCAAACTTTTGTATCTCCTAAATTTGCTAAAGTCTTGGGAGTCGAACCGAAGATTGTTCCAGACAAGGTTTTAGCAGTAGCTACTCCATCAGGGGAGACTTTAACCACTGATCGGTACTATGTAGACTGCGAGATCGAGATTGGGGATAGGATTTTCGGGATTGATCTGATCGAGCTGAATATCCTAGGGGTCGATGTTATCATTGGCATTGGTTGGATGTCATGTACAATGCGAACATCGAGTGCAAGACCAAGGAAGTAATAGTGAAGGCTCCAGGAGGTCTTGAAGTCACTTTCCAGGGCAAAAAGAGATGTTCAGATTTGGTGGCAGCTATCAGCAAGAGAAGGTTCCTATGGAGGTGCAGCAATTATAGTGGTTCGGGATTACCCGACTGTGTTCTTGGAAGATTTGTCCGGGTTATCCCCGCATCGTGATGTAGAGTTCAGCATCACTATTCAGCCAAGGAGTGCACCCATTTCCAATGCACTGTATAGGATGGCGCCTGTGGAGTAGGATGAGATCAAACGGCAGATTGAGGAACTGTTGAGGAAAGGCTTTATTCAGCCGAGTGCATCACCTTGGGGAGCACCGGTGCTGTTGGTAAAGAAGAATGATGGGTCGATGAGGATGTGCATCGATTACCGAGAGCTGAATAAAGTCACTGTTCAGAATAAATATCCTATTCCATGGATTGATGACATGTTCGAATGTCTACAAGGAGCAGCTGTTTTCTCCAAAATAGATCTCCGATCGGGATACCATCAGGTTCGAGTGAAGACTGAAGATGTGCATAAGACTGCATTCAGAACTCGACATGGGCATTAAGAATTCTTAGTTATGCCATTTGGAGTGACGAATGCACCTGCAATCTTTATGGACATGATGAACAGAGTTCTGAGACCGTTTATTAATTCTTTTGTCGTGGTGTTTATCGACGATATTCTTGTGTACTCCAAGTCAGAGGAGGAGCACACTAAGCATCTGGATGAGGTTCTGAAGAAACTTCAAGAGCATGAGTTGTATGCCAAGTTATCCAAGTACAATTTCTGGAAATCTGAAATGGCATTTCTGGGTCACATCCTTTCTAAGGAGGAAGTGGCAACTGATCCCCAGAAGATAGAGGCAGTGAGGGATTAGGCAAGGCCTACTACAGTGAAGGAAATCAGAAGTTTTCTTGGGCTAACAAGATACTACAGGAGGTTTATTCAAGGCTATGCTCAGATAGTTGTGCCGCTCACTATTCTGACCAAGAAGAATGTAAATTTCAAGTGGACCAAGCAGTGCGAGACAAGCTTTCAGGAGTTAAAAAAGAAGCTGACTACTGCTCCCATTTTGGCTTTGCCTAGATCAGGTGTTGAGTATGATGTTTACAGCGATGCTTCACATCGTGGGCTTGGTTGTGTCTTGATGCAAGAAGGAAAAGTGATCGCTTATGGGTCTAGACAACTAAGAGCGAATTATCCGACTCATGATCTAGAGTTGGCTGCGATTATCTTTGCCTTGAAGCAATGGGACACTACGTGTACGGTGAGAAATTAAATATGTACACGGACCACAAAAGCTTAAAGTACATCTATCAGCAAAAGGACCTGAATCTGAGGCAACAAAAATGGTTGGAAGTACTTGAGGATATTCGTCCAGAGATTAAGTATCATCTGGGGAAGGCTAATGTTGTCGCTGATGCACTTAGCCGTAAATGAAGTTTGGCCTGGTTGATTACGACCCAAAGACTTCCTGCAGAGGAGTTTGATTGGGCTGATATTGAAGTTGTTGTGCAAGGCTTGGGATCATCTTTAGCTCAACTAAGGCTTCAGCCCACACTGAATGAAATGATTATAGCAAGTCATAAGGAAGATGCATAATTTAGAAGATGAAGGAGCAGGTTGGTGCTGGCAGGTTGTCAGAGTTTCAGATCAGGGATGAAGTATTGTGCTTTGGAGAGAGGCTATGTGTCCTGGATCAAGCAGAGTTGAGGGAGAGTATTCTTCAGAAGGCACATGCTACTCTTTTGTCTGTACATCCTGGGAGTACCAAGATGTATAAGGATATCAAGCAACATTTCTGGTGGTCAGGCTTGAAGCGGGATGTGGCTGAATTTGTGGCGAGGTGTGAGATTTGTCAGCAGGTGAAAGCCGAGAATCAGAAGCCCGGAGGTTTATTGCAACCGTTACCCATTCGGAGTAAAAATGGGATAACATCAGCATGGATTTCATCATGGGTTTGCCCAAGAGTTCGAAGGGTAATGATGCGATTTGGGTCATAGTCGATCGACTAACCAAATCAGCTCACTTCTTGGCAGTGAAACTCACTTCGTATATAGACAAGTTAGCCGAGTTGTATGTTGGAGAGATCGTCAGGCTTTATGGTATTCTGTTGACAATTGTGTCTGATCGGGATACGTGGTTTACTTCGCATTTCTAGAGGAGTCTTCAGGCAGCTTTGGGTACTAAGACGGATTTCAGCACTGCCTTCCATCCTCAGACTGATGGACAGACTGAGAAAGTCAATCGAGTTCTTGTGGATATACTTCGGTGTTGTGTTCTAGATTTTGGAGGTAGTTGGGAGGGGCATCTAGCTCTGGTAGAGTTTGCCTACAACAACAGTTTTCAGACTAGTATCGGGATGGCGTCGTACGAAGCTCTGTATGGCAGGAAGTGCAGAATACCTATTTGCTGGTTGGGGGAGCGACAAATGTTTGGGCCTGAGATCGTGCAGCAGACCTCTGAAAAGATCTATTTGATCAAGAAGAGGTTGGTGGATGCTCAGAGTAGGTAGAAGAATTATGCAGACAACCGGATGAGGGACCTTGAGTTCGAGGAAGGTGACTTTGTCTTTCTAAAGGTATCACCTAGTAAAGGTGTGATTCGTTTTAGCAGAGGTGGGAAGTTAGCCCCAAGGTTCATATGCCCGTATAAGATATTGAAGAGGATTGGAAAAATTGCTTACCGATTGGAGTTACCGGAAGAGTTGTCTCAGGTGCACAATGTTTTCCATGTGTCTGTGCTGAGAGGTTACATTCCAGATCCAAGTCACCATTTGCCCGAAGTGCCGGAGGGTTTGCAGCTAGACCTGAGTTACATTGAGCTATCGGTTGAGATCGTGGATCGTCGGGAGAAAGTCTTGAGGAACAAGATGTTACCGATGGTCAAAGTAATCTGGAGAAACCAGTTGGTACTTGGGAATCCGAGGAGATGATGTTGAAGGATCAACCTGAGCTCTTTGTTTGTTTTGTATTTTTCTTTTCTTTTCTTCCTGTTGTGTTTTGTTTCCCACTTTTTAAGCATAGTTTCGAGGACGGAACTATTCTAAGTAGGGAGTATAGTAACATCCTGAATTTTCAACTATAATTAAATATAAGTTTGTTTGATTTTACGTGTTTTGCATGTGCAAATTTATGTACATTTTCCCTTAAAATTTATTTATTTTTATATCATAAACAAGTATTTTATTTCTTCTCTTTTTAAAGCCAAAAAGCATATTTTAAACTCTAGGCCTAATTGTTTAAATCTAGCCCACACTAATTAATTTAATTATTTTAATTAATAAGCCCATGGATTTTTAGACCACTAATTTGAGCCCACTACTTTATTCTCATTTAAAATGAGACAACTTGTAGGGTAGACTTGTTTTTGTAATAAATTAATTAAAAACATGAACATTTAGTAACTAGATGTGCATTGTGTGACACGTGCATTGCACTAGCACGTGTTGTGAGTGAGCATGGGGGGTGGCTGGATTGCTTCATGAAGTGGGGAGAGAGATGGAGTGAGTGGTGAGCGGTTATGTGTACATGGGTAGTTGTTCTAACTCCCTAGTACATCCTAGCCCCTAATCTACTTTCAACAAACTAATTTTAGCCCTTCATTTAGCCCTAAGAAGTGTATAAATAGCCCCCGTAGCCATTCATTTCTCTTGCACCATTAGAATTTGTAAAGAAAGTGAGAAGAAAAGATGAGTTGTAAGAAATTTGTCTAAAGAAAAAGATTGAGTTGTGCATTCTTTTGTGTTCCTTTCACTATTGGAGGCCGGCCTAGCTTCAAGCAAGGAGAGGAGCTCGGGTTCACCTAGTACAAGGAGGAGGAGAGCTTTGGTGTGCACAAGCAAGGAGGAGAAGGCTTACAACTAGGAGAGGATCGTGTGTTCAAGGAGTTTCCCCAGGATTTTTTCTTGTTTTCTTCAATTAAGGTGGGTGATTTCTCTACTTCTTATGTAGATATCATTCTAGGGATTAAATTGAAGAAATTGCTAAGAAAAAAACTAGTTAATTTGGCCATGTGTTTGGTTAAAAAGAGACTAATTAGAAATGAAGTGAATGCTTGATGAATTGATTGATAATTGATAAAAATTGTGATTATTACATTGGAAATTATCATGTTGCTATGAAATATGTGTTTTTGAACCATGCTAGATTAAGGAAATTTGTTTGTGAAATGACTAGTTGATTAATTGAATCATCGATATGAATTATCTTAATTAATGTAATACTAGTATGAAAAGGGGAATTATGTTCTAGAAATATTTGCAGAATAAAAGAAAGTAAGAAAAAAGTCTTTGTGAAAATTGTGGTGCCAAATTATGTAGAAATCATGGTTGCTTTTCAATGTCGAAAATGTAGACATTGAATATAAAGTAGAAATAAAAATTCTTGTTTTTATGTCAAAATAATGATCTTAAAATACTGTCATGTTGCAAATTTCTAAGACTGATAATCTGGAAAAAAGTTTAATACAAAAATAGAGGAGAAGATTATTTAAAGAGATTTTGAACTGTGAAAAATTATTAATAAACAGCGAGTTGAGTTATAAACAACTCAACTCAATTCACAGCGGGTTAGTCACTCAGACCTACTGGTTAGTGGGTGCGTTTTAAAAATGTTACTGTAGCAGAGCGGAACTCTTAGTCTTGGGTTTGAGTCTCTCCAGAGACTTTATTTTTTTGAAAATTGATTTTAACTCAATACCGAAACCCAAAGATTAAGTATAATCTGAGTTCGCTATTAGACAGTAGTCATCTTTGGACTTACTGGTCTTCGGGTGCATTTTAAAAAACGTTACTGTAGCACGGCGGGGGCTCTGTGCGTAGGTTCGAATCCGGCCTTGGCCATTTTTTTCCTATTTTTATCATTCTAAATAGTTTGTAAGAGTTTTAAAAATTAAGAAAAAATATTATAATTATTCTAAAAATGCCTAGACTTCATGAGAATTATTTCTATAGCTTTTGACTTATTATAATGATAATTAGAGGCTATTTTGAAAAAATAACTTGATACAAATTATTAGAATGAAATACTGATTAATTAAAGAAAATAATTTTTTTTAATAGAAATTTTATGTAGAGATTTTAAATGAGATTGTGTCTTGGAAAAATTAAGTAAGATAAATGTGAATTTTGACTAAATAAGTGGAGGATTGACAATATGAAAGTAAACGAATTACGTGAAGTTAAATTATGAATGTGGTACGTTTGAAAAATGAAATTGTTGTATTAAACAAGAAATTTGTACATGAAAATGGAATGAAAGATCATGATGAATTATGGGAAAAATTTGTTACTATGAATACTCAATTTTTATGAACATGAAATGAGATTAAAGACTGGAGTGTAGCTAAGTCCTTATACCGGCATTGAATAAATTATTTGAGATAAAATATTGAAATGAAAGACCAAGTTTGGGTCGTTATTATTGACCGATGGTTAAGACCGATATAGAGGAAGTGCTAACTCTAGGGTGTTGATTTTATTCATGATTCAATCATCTAAGGATTAGACACATAGTGGAGATGTGATGAAAGTAAGAGAAAAACATGAGTATGAGGACCTCGGATCCACAGTGTGAGAGTATTCATAGGTTGTCTGCTTGATGCGTCTTGTCATGGCATGGATACATCTCTGGAATTATCTGGACCGTGGCGACGCTTGTGGTGTATTTGGTGACTACGGGTGGTGCCATCGTTCCATGATGGAGGCTGAATTGTCCATTGGCTCTGCATGATGCGTCATGTCACGATGTGGGATTCCCCTCCAAGATGTCCGGACATGGGCTCGTAAATCATAGAACACATAGGATACTTACCGTAGTTACCGTAGTAGTTTAACTCATGGTGAGGGAATCAACCCTACAAGATGAAGAACGATTAAAGGCTTGCCCTCGGACCTATGTAGTATGGGATGCATAGAATTCGAACAAATGCGCATTATGTATTATAAATAACTGCATTAAGGACTAAGTGCATATTCACACACAATATCAATGGGATAGTCCCCCTTAGCTTTGTTTGTGACAAGTGTGTGCTTTCTAAGTAAGATAATTTGATGTATTATATCCTAGCATCTGTTGTATGCAACTAACGTGCCCACAGTTTTTTTGCAGGATAAAGTGAATGACAAGACTGAGGATTGAATACGGCTTAAAGAAATGTTCAAGTTGATATTTAATTCATGTATTATGTTGTAATTTGCTTCCGCTGTGTAAAATGTAAACATTATTGTATAAAAGTTTTTAATTTCTTGTAAAATTGTACAAAGTGAAGTGTAAAGATCCTGTGGAACTTCGAATTCAGTCTTATTTGGAATTCGGGGTGTTATACGGGTAACATTAAGTCATATTCTCTTGGGATCTGAAAACATTCTCGAATAAACGTCAGGTCCGCTTCATTGAGAATAGAGACTGTCTCATCAGCCTCCGAAGTCTCGCGAGCCGTATTCTCCTCAAAGCTCTGCCTATACCGTACATGATACGTTCGGCCAGGTCATCTGGAAGATCACGAATCTTGTGAAGTCCATTCAACGGCCTAGGCAACCTGCCAAACTCTCCCATTCTCCGCTCGCTCTCAACAATGGTCTCCACCACGGCCGAAGCACTCTACTATAGCCTTACCCTTGTCGATGGTAGGAACTTGACTAAAGGGCGACTCAAGGGCGGGGATAGGGGAGGTCTCCTGCCTCAGGGGAACGCTAGACATTCTTTAAAAAATAAGCTAAGTTATCTAAAATTACCTTGATTTTACGACAATGGCCGGAATAGATTATTGGAGACAGAATATTCTACTGCAAGCTCCCGTTAAACAGTAAGAAATCGCTAAGTAAAAATTTAGAGAATGAGCAAATGAAGGGTGGGGGTGGAGATTCATAGGGAAAAGTCGTTGGCACATTCACCAAGGTTAAAAGGTCGCCATGAGCACAAAGGCAAGGCCCATTTACTGCAAGACGACAAGAACAGCGGGAAAAACAAAGAAGTTGACAGGTCAGCGGTCAATGGTCAACGACGCCACGTGTGGCTTCCTTGAAGTCCCGATGAACTTCGACAGCTCTCGTCGAGCCTCCTGGACTTTGACCGCCACCACGACACGTGTCAGCCTCTCGAAGTCCTCCTGGACTTTGGCAACAAGTGCCGAGCATTCTTGCCACCGACGTCCAAATGCGAGAAAGTGCATTGACTAGTCAAGGGTCAACGCTCAACAATGCCACGTGTCACCCTCCTGGACTTCGACAATAAGTGCCGAGCATTCTAGCCACCGATGTCCAAATGCGAGAAAGTGCGTTGACTGGTCAACGGTCAACGGTCAATGATGCCACGTGTTGCCCTCCTGGACTTCGGCAACAAGTGCCGAGCATTCTTGCCACCGACGTACAAATGCAAGAAAGTGCATTGACTGGTCAATGGTTAACGGTCAACGACGCCATGTGTTGCCCTCCTGGACTTCGGCAACAAGTGCCGAGCATTCTTGCCACCGACGTCAAAATGCGAGAAACGTCGTTAACTGGTCAAAGGTCGATGGTCAACGATGCCATGTGTCGCTTCCTCGAAGTCCCGATGAACTTCGGCAGCTCTTGTCGAGCCTCCTCGACTTCGACCACCACCACGACACGTGTCAGCCTCTCGAAGTCCTCCTGGACTTCGGCAACAAGTGCTGAGAATTCTTGCCACCGACGTCCAAATGCGAGAAACTGCGTTGACTGGTCAACGGTCAATGGTCGACGATGCCACGTGTCGCCCTCCTAGACTTCGGCAACAAGTGCCTAGCATTCTTGCCACCGACGTCCAAATGCGAGAAAGTGCGTTGACTAGTCAACGGTCAACGGTCAACGGTCAACGATGCCACATGTCGCCCTCCTGGACTTCGGTAACATGTGTCGAGCATTCTTGCCATCGACGTCAAAATGCGAGAAATGGTGTTGACTGGTCAATGGTCAACGACATCACGTGTTGCCCTCTCGAAGTCCTCCTCAACTTCGGCAAAATTTGCCAAGCATTCTTGCCACCGACGTCAAAATGCGAGAAACGGTGTTGACTGGTCAACAGTCAATGTCGCCACGTGTCGCTTCCTCAAAGTCCCATTGAACTTCGGCAGCTCTCGTCGAGCCTCCTCGACTTCGACCGCCACCACGACACGTGTCAGCCTCTCAAAGTCCTTCTGAACTTTGGCAGCAAGTGCCGAGCATTCTTTCCACTGATGTCCAAATTGGAGAAAGTGCGTTGACGGGTCAACGGTCGACGACGCCACGTGTCGCTCTCAGGGACTTCGACAACAAGTACCGAGCATTCTTTCCACCGACGTCCAAATGCAAGAAAGTGCATTGACTGGTCAACGGTCAACAATCAACGACACCATGTGTCGCCATTCTGGACTTCGGCAACAAGTGCCGAGCATTCTTGCCACCGATGTCAAAATGCGAGAAATGGTGTTGACTGGTCAACGGTTAACGATACCACGTGTTGCCCTCTCGAAGTCCTCCTCGACTTCGGTAATATGTGCCGAGCATTCTTGCCACTGACGTCAAAATGCGAGAAATGGCATTGACTGGTCAACGGTCAATGGTCAACGGTCAACGATGCCACGTGTCGCTTCCTCGAAGTCCTGATGAACTTCGGCAGCTCTCGTCGAGCCTCCTCAACTTCGACCGCCACCACAACACGTATCAGCCTCTCGAAGTCCTCCTGGACTTCGGCAACACATACCGAGAGTTCTTGTAATGCCCCTGACCCTAGCTCAGACAATTTATACAATTTATAAGACAAATTAGATGGACTTCGGCAACACATACCGAGAGTTCTTGTAATGCTCCTGACCCTAGCTCAGACAATTTATACAATTTATAAGACAAATTAAATACTATGAAGTACAACTGCCCACCACAGGCTACCTCTCAAAAGTTGGTTAACCGATTATGTGACTCTTGATCATAGGCTATTATATTTTAATATTATATTATTATACTAATCTCCCGATATGGGATATACTTACCTTTCTCCCCTCTGTGCATACCGCCACTGTTGACCGAAGTCAAGAAGCAAACGCCTCCACTTCTCCTGCGTGTGGGACCATCATCTGATAGCCACGTCACCAACATTTCAAACCAAACCATCTGTGAGAATTTTGCCGTACTACCCCACTTTTTGAAAATATTTAGCGCTCTGCCCCACTTTCCAAAACAATTAGCGATGTGCCCTTGTTTAGGACACGTCAGCAAGAAACGTTATTGGGAAAAACGGCATAGGTTTTTTCCATGCCGTTCTTCCCAATAATGGCATATGTTTGAAAAAAAAATTGCATGCCGTTATTTGGAATAACGGCATAGGTTGTTTTGTTTTTCGAGAGCTTATAGTCTCCACTTAGAGGAAAAATTGCAAGTATGAAAAACCTTATAACAGATGTCGTTATTTCAAATAACGGCATTCTCAATACTGATGCCGTTATTTGAAATAACGGCATCAGTTATAAATTTTTTTAATAAAAAAGTAATTTATTATTCATCCTCTCTAATGAATAAGTAAAAAAATATATATATATAACTGATGTCGTTATTCTGAATAACGGCATCAGTTATAATTTTTTATTTTTTTTTCACTTTTTATTAATTCTTTCTGTTTCCAAACAACGGCAAGAGTGCATAATGATATATAACTGATGCCGTTATCTCCAATAACGGCATCAGTCATTCGAATGCCGTTATTCAGGATAACGACATTGTTTATAAGTTTTTTTCACACTTAGAACTTTTTAAACTTAGAAGATTCACACTTGTAAGACAAATATACTGATGCCGTTATTCCAAATAACGGCATGCAATTTTTTTTCAAACAGATGCCGTTATTGGGAAGAACGACACCGAAATAACCTATGCCGTTTTTCCCAATAACGTTTCTTGCTAACGTGGCCTAAATAAGGGTATATCGCTAATTGTTTTGGGAAGTAGGGCAGACCGCTAAATATTTTTAAAAAGTGGGGCAGTGCGACAAAATTTTCACCATCTGTTACCATTCACGTGGTGCCCCCCCCCCTCCCCCAATACCCATTTCATTACAATTCAACATCCATGCACATTTCATATACCAATTAATTACAACCAAACCATCTGTTACCATTCACGTAGGCCCCCCCAATACCCATTTCATTACAATTCAACATCCATGCACATTTCATATACCAATTAATTACAACCAACCAACAGCCAAGTACTTTTACCAAACTATATATATATATATATATATGAGTAATGTGAGCCTCATATTTGTATGAGAAAATTTTCCTCATACGAAGTGATTATACTCACTTGGTGGGGCCCTTATGGAAAATCCAGTCCGTCCATCATTTTTATCATGCTAATAGATGTATGTGTAGAAAAAATCAAGTGGTTTGGAGGTCATTCACCCATGCATCATGTGGGTCCAATTTGTGGTTCGATTTGTAATACTGTTGAAATCGTTCATTTTTCAACCACATGATGCATGGGTGAATGACCTCCAAACCACTTGATTTTTTCTACACATACATCCATTAGTATGATAAACATGATGGACGGAGTGGATCTTCTATAAGGGCCCCACCAAGTGAGTATAATCACGTTGTATGAGGAAAATTTCCTCATACTCTATATGAGACTCACTTTTCTCTCTCTCTCTCTCTCTCTCTCTCTCTCTCTCTATATATATATATATATATATATACACACATTTTTTTGAAATCACCGGGGTGTTACAGTTCTTGCCACCGAACCCTGCATGAGGGAAAAACACTTGCCTCACGATGCGCACCCACGATCATAGCACTCAGATCGAGCCATGTCAGCCTGTGCTAGATCAGCCATTTGATCGTTTGGAAAATCATGCCAGCGACATAATCGACGCTGCAGATTGCGCCAAATCGGTATTTTCTGATTAGTTGTAAACCGTGTTTTTCTTTTTTCATATTCTTGATGAATTTTTTTCTTCTTCATGAGTATTTGTACTCTCTTGTATTTTTCTTAGACTGTATATTGTAGTTGTTTTCAATATACATTCATTTTACTTCATTTTGAGCTCTTTGTGTTTGATTTGTTGTCTTCTTGTTTCGTTCTTTATTGTTGTTTTTCTCTTTATTGGGTTCTTGTTCCATTCTTTTGCCCGTGTTTTGGGTGCTCGTGGTTTCACTTGCCTAAGCCATTGTTGTTTATCCTATTTTGCAATTTAAATCCTATATGCTCATGAATATCCCTAAACCCAATTGATAAACCAAATCCTATTCAAATCCTAATTTTAAACCAACTCCTATTACTACTCCTATTGGACCCATAAACCCAAATACCCAATTACCCATCTCCTACTACAAACCCTAAATTCCCCTATATATAAACTCTCTCCCTAAAACCCTAACCCTAACCCACTATACCCCGGCCTCCCATCTCTCATGTGTGCGCCGTCAACCCCAGCCGAACATCCCCAGCCCGACGCTCCATCGACCTGCCCCTATCCCATCACCACTCCCGATCCCGACCTTCACCCATTTTCCGACCAACACCCAAGGCCATATACCGAGCACTCAACATATCTCCATCCGCCATCTCTCTCTCCGTCCTCCCCATCCCGGCGCCGATCAGCAGCAGCAACCGTAGGAGCAATGACAGCCAGCAAGGGCTAGCCACCGCTACCCCTGCCCGATCTCTTTCTCTCTTTCGTTTGGGTTTGCACGTGTGTGATCGTGTGTTGCTTTGGCTCGTTGATTTTCGTTCGTGGTTTTGTTCGTTGCCCGGGAATCCGTTCCCGTTATTCTTGATATTCATTTCATCTTCGGTTAAGGCAAGTAAGTTGTACTTAAATTTCTTTGTATGATACAAGTCAAAAATACCGCTTATAGTGTAGTTGGGTTCTAGAGACAAATCGTGTGTGTGTTTTTTTCATGGGTTTTGTCTCTATAGTGCTATTTGACCATAGTTGCCTCACGACACAAAAATCAATATGAAAACAACTAGGTTTGACCGTTCTTGATCTATTCATATATGTGAGATAATTAAGTGAAATTATGTGTTTGATGAGATCCATGTGATATGATGGTTTAGAATATGTTATATACTCTATTTCATGATATTTGGACACCTAGTATACTCTATACTATGTTTGATTGTGATTGGAATGAGTTTTGTGTGGTTTATGTTGGTTTTGTTTTCAAGAGGAAATCTGGATTTGTCGATGATCAGTTTTGATTTGTATTTTAGACCCTATTAAGGTCAGAATTCTTAATTTTTGTATTAGACATGAATTGTAGAGAAATCCATCTTCTTTTCAAACTATCTGACCTTGATCGATTTCGTTTTCGTATGAGTTATGGCTATTTTACTACAGAGATGTATTCTATTTCCAGATTTCGTTTCTTAATGATTTTGATGATTAAACTATTTTGATACTAGTCCTAAATATATTACTTTGATCTGAACCTTTGCACAGTATTCTTATACCTATCTAGGGATTACCCAGAATTTTGGTGGATTTTATTGATGAGTTTTATACGCCATTTCATGTTTGTTAATGAAAGCTATACTTGCTGTATTTTGCTCAATGTTCTGTAAAGAATCGTATTTTCACCTTAGTTCCTTTTACTGTATAGAAAATATTTATGAAATATGAAAGTTAGCTTATTTTGTATATTTTCATCTCCTCCAAATGGATTTGGATTTCGTTTCACGGTTTGCAAGATATTGATGTTTTCGTACAGCAGTGTTGGGAATTCCAGATTTGCCAAACTATCGTTTCTTGATGTTTTCTAATTTTTGTTGACTAAACTAATTTTACTGAAAAATTATGAAACTTTATATTCTGATAATAGACATATAGGGGTTTACCCCAGATTTTTTCTGGATTTATTTGAGATGTTTTAATGCTGTTTTCCTATCATTAAATACGATTTACTGATTTCTGGCTGAACGTATTTTCTGGATTCAAATCAGTTTTGAGTTATGATTTTGTGAAATAATATATGGCTTATATATAATCGCTGGATTCGTGCGGAAGTCTATTTTACAGATTTTTTGACGGATTCAGATTTGGATTTCTTTAGTAACGGGAATCACTATTTTAGTACTCTACTGTCATGCAGTCCTGAATATAAACATACGTTGTCTTGCTCGTTTATGTGACCGTATATCATCTATACATGTTTATTTGTTTCCCTGAACCAAATACTAATTATAACATGATAATTTGACACTACTTCATGCACTATTATGTCTGTTTGATAACCATAATAAAGCCGGGGTTTCTTAAGGGATGATCTAGTAGTTGAAAATATGGAAACGTGTAATTGGAAGGAAACTAGTGTTCCGTACTGTTACTGTTACTGTTACTGTTACTTTTACTGCTACTATTATTGTTATTTCTACTGCTACTGCTAGTGCGACTGCTACTATTACTAATACATGTGTACACTTCCCCATTATAGTCCACTATGAAATCTCAAAGGAGAACTGTTTGTTGTAGCAACCATGTGTCATATTTTGGGGCGCATGAAGTGCTACCTAGCTAGTAATACACACAAGACTGTAAGAACATTAGACTGATACTGTTAGACTGATACTGTTGGACTGATGTTGTTATACTGTTATACTGATATACTGAGCTTACTGTTACTGGACACAGTTTGTTTCCATATGACACTATACTTGACACAGTCATTTGTACTGTTAGTATACCATGCTAGTTGACTTTGTTTTACTGATTTGTGCTAGTTATTACTGTTGATGCATTATACCATGCTATATTTATTTCTGCTGTCATTTTTGATTTGACTATTCCATGTACTTGTATCCTACATTATAAGTGGTCCGTAACTTGCATTGATAGATACTTATTTTCTCTTTCCTTCTCCTGCAATTATCAATTGCAGATCAGGATGGTCAGCTGCCCGACGGCGTTGGCAAAATGAGATATTAGTGCTGGATTTCTTGCTTATTAGTATTACTATTATTGTTGCTTTGAACAATGTATTTTGATTACTTGGATGGCTACTTTGTATTTGGGCGATGTGACCCAGGATTTTGTCTTGTCCAGTCTCTGATTTATTTGAACTTAATGTATTTTGTTTTAAGTAAATTATGTTTATTAATTCAATTTTGCATGTGTGTGGATGACTCTTTTGCTTCCGACTCTGATTATTTTGTGAGATATTGTAAATATTCCTAAACAGCTTATTGACGATGCAAATCATTTACTGGGTTGAGTCGCGTATCCGTATTCCGTATTCTTTTTGGAAAGCGGGGTGTAACAAGGCTTTTAGTGGTATCAGAAACCAAGTTTGGCTAATGTATTAGTTGCCTAATTTATTAGACAAGCTCGCTCGAACTAGGATCGGCTCAATATTTCACCAACCATGCATGTATAAATGAATTATTATCAACTTTGATTCTGGATGCTAATTGTTTTGATTTTTGTGCAGACTATGGCTCGTCGGAATTCTTCTCAGCTTGATCTGATTAAAGCTGTCGCTGCTGTGCTTGAGCGGCTGATTAATCAGTAGCAAAATCACAGTAATCTGGTGATGGCTGCTCTTGAAGCTGCCAGGTTCTGCCTCCCATTGTGCCTGTGTAGGAAAATCTTTTGCCTCGTCCAGGAACAGTTACGAATTTTATGAGGCTGCATCCTGACCATTTTTCCATCACTGAGACGCCTTTGGAGGCTGAACAGTTGTTGATCCGGACCGAGCGCTTGCTTTTGGTGGCACGTGTTGCCGAGGCTGTTAGGGTGGATGTGGTTTCCATCCAGCTGGTAGATTTGGCTCACATTTGGTGGATGGCCGAGTCCGAGCGACTTGAGAGGCCTATTTCTTGGACTACTTTCACTCGGGGATTCTTGGAGAAGTTCTTCCCAAGTAGTACTCGAGTTGAGATGGAACATCAATTCCTAGCCCTAAATCAGGTTAAGTCATTATTTTATTTTGGAATATTGTTACATAATTGTTCAAACAATGTTGTAACATGGACTTCTTAAAACAGGGCTCCAGGTCAGTGGATGAGTACGCAGCTGAGTTTACTAGACTTAGCCGCTTCGTTGCCATTCTTGTGGCAACCGGAGAGGATAGGGCTCGTAGATTCATAAATAGGCTTGAGCAGGATATCAAGAGGCATCTTGTCTCTCTGTTTTCGTACTTATGCTGAAGCTCTTGAGGTAGCTCGAGCTCAGGAGCAGGCTCGTGGTGGTTTGGTTCCTTTTCTGCGGACTATTCTGTATTCTGCTGCTAGGCCTTCAGGTGGTCCTGTTCGGAGGCCTGTCCCAACCCATCCGGCCAGGGCAGCTCTGTATCCTTCTATTGGTTTCCAGAAGGGTGGTTTTTGCAACTTCTGTCAGATATTTGGACATGAGCGTAAGAATTGTTGGCGCATCAACCGCCGGTGCTTTAGGTGTGGCGCCGCTGATCATTCAGTACACGATTGTCCGCAACAGCAGCAGGTGGCTCTTCCAGCCAGGGGTTCTGTTCAGCAAGCAGGCCCAGCTCGTGGTCCAGTTGGACCTCAGCTTCCTCCTCAGTGTCAGATTGTCGGTCAGAAGACCGCTACTCCGAGGAGAGGTCAGGCTTTCAGCTTGAATACTGCAGATGCTGAAACTGCTGAAGAAGTTGTGGCAGTTATATTTTGTTTTGTTGTTTTGTTGTTCGGTTTCCCTTTTGTTCCTTCATTTGCTCTCTTCTGGTCTTGCTTTATTTTTCTTTTTCTGCATTTTTGTTTTTCCCTCACCCTTGATTGTCTACTTTCCTTCTCCTTGTTTTTGGATTCCTTAGGTGTCGTCCTTGTTTGCTCTTTTCCTACTCATGTTCTCTTTAATTCTGGGTCAACCCATTCTCTTGTCTCCTCACGATTTGTCGCTCGCCATCAGTTGGAGTGTAACAACTTGTCTGAGTCTTGGAACATTGTGACAGGTGGTGGTGTTGTCATGTTCCCGTAAGTGCAGGCAATGTTCCGTTGTTATTAGGGACGTAGATTTCAAAGCCAACCTGATTATAATTGGGAATTCGGGATTCGACGTTATTCTGGGTATGGATTGGTTGGGTGAAGCCCATGCTATTATTGATTGCCGTGCCAAGAAAGTTGTTTTCAGAATTCCAGATCGAGCAGAATTTGAGTTCCATGCTGGGGAGTCTTTCCTTGGCCGAGCAAAGACTGCAGTTGAACAGGGGGACTGTGCAATGGAATTGCACTCAGGCTGTGAAGATGCGCCTCTCTTAGTTCAGGATTTCTTGGATTTCTTTCCAGATGAGTTGCCTGGCTTATCTCTTGATAGGAAAGTGGAGTTCGATATTGATGTTCAGCCTGGAACGACACCGATATCAAAGAGTCCCTACAGGATGGCACCAGTTGAGCTAGCAGAGCTTAAGGTGCAGATTCAGA
Source organism: Hemerocallis citrina (assembly GCA_017893485.1). NCBI lineage: Eukaryota > Viridiplantae > Streptophyta > Magnoliopsida > Asparagales > Asphodelaceae > Hemerocallis > Hemerocallis citrina. Next base: position 136,870,641 of record CM030365.1, read on the forward strand.
AGCTTCTTGATTTGGGTTTGATCAAACCAAGTGTTTCGCCTTGGGATGCTCCGATCCTTTTTGTCAACAAGAAGGATGGTAGTCGCCGATTGTGTGTGGATTATCGGGAACTAAACAGTGTTACTGTGAAGAACCGGTATCCTTTGCCTAGGATTGATAATTTGTTCGACCAGTTGAGTGGGGCTGCTGTTTTCTCAAAGTTGGGTCTTCGTTCCGGGTATCACCGAGTCAAGGTAAAGGCTGCTGATATGCAGAAGACTGCATTCAGAACAAGATATGGGCACTATGAGTATCTTGTGATGTCGTTCGGGGTTACTAATGCGCCAGCTGTATTCATGAGTCTTATGAACCGGATTTTCTCACAGTTCTTGGATAGATTTGTGGTGGTCTTCATTGATGGAATTCTGGTATATTCTCGGAATCGGGAAAATCATGCTGAGCATCTTAGAGTGGTTCTGCAGACTTTAAGAGAGAATCAGCTCTATGGGAAACTTAGCAAGTGCGAGTTTTCGCTCGACAAGGTTTCTTTCTTGGGGCACATTATTTCTGGTGATGGTCTTTCTGTGGATCCAGCCAAGGTTGAGGTTTTGAAGGATTGGCCTATTCCCAAGTCAGTTTCTGAAGTCAGGAGTTTTCTCAGTTTGGCTGGCTATTATCGAAAATTTGTTCAAGCTTTTTTGAAGATAGCAGGACCGTTGACTAAGTTGACTGGGAAGGATCAGAAGTTCTGTTGGTCTGATGAGTGTGGATTGGCTTTTGTTGAGTTGAAGAACAGATTGACGTCAGTGCCTGTGCTAACTATTCCAGATGGTTCAGGCAGATTTATAATTCACTGTGATGTTTCTGGTAAAGGTCTTGGAGTAGTTCTTATGCAAAAGGGTCATGTCGTTGCGTATGCATCGAGACAGTTGAGGCTGCATGAGCAAAACTATCCTACTCATGACTTAGAGTTAGCAGCAGTGATCTATGCTTTGAAGCTGTGGAGACATTATTTACTTGGAAACCGCGCGGAGATTTTTACAGACCACAAAAGTCTCAAGTACGTTTTCACCCAGAAAGAATTAAACATGAGGCAAGGCAAAGGCGATGGTTAGAGCTTATGGCCGATTAGGATATCAGTTTGCAATACCATCTTGGTAAAGTAAACTTGGTGCCAGATGCTTTGAGCAGGAGACCAGTAGTTATGTTTCTTACTCAGCAGAATGATCTTATTGAGCAGATGAGGAGGTTGGATTTGGAGGTTTTGTTGCTGAGTTCTGGTCGGAGTTGTCTTGTGCTCTAGCTTTAGTCTTCTCTTGTTTATCAGATCAAGGAGGCTCAGGCTGGTGATGCGCAGTTGCAGGGTTTTCGAGCTGAGGTTGAGTCTGGGTCCAGAACGGACATGGTTATTCATGACGATGGTTCGCTTCATTTTGGTTCCTGGCTGTGTGTCCCTAAGGGTGAAGTTCATCAGAGGTTGCATGAGGAAGCTCATCAGTCCTCGTATTCTATCCATCCTGTCGGTACTAAGATGTATCGAGATTTGAAGCTTCATTTCGGGTGGCATGGTATGAAAAGGGCTGTAGCTCGGTTTGTTGCTCAGTGTTTGATCTGTCAGCAGTTTAAGGCAGAGCATCAGAAAACTGCTGGACTTCTTCAACTGCTTCCTATTCCGGAGTGGAAGTGGGAGCATATCACCATGGATTTTGTTACCGCTTTGCCGAGGAGTTCTAAGGGTCACAATGTTGTTTGGGTGATTGTCGACCATTTGACGAAGAGTGCTCACTTCATTCCTTATCGTGTCGGTCAGTCTACTGAGAGCCTAGCTGAGAAGTACATGCAAGAGATTGTCAGGCTTCATGGGGTTCCAGTCAGTATTGTATCCGACAGGGATACGAGATTCAGATATCAGTTTTGGGAGAGTCTTCAGGCCAGTTTGGGGAGTAAGTTAAAGTACAGCACAACTTTTCATCCCCATACTGATGGACAGTCAGAGCTGACTATTCAGATTCTTGAGGACATGTTGAGGTCATGTATGCTTCAGTTTGGTGGATCATGGGAGGACCATTTGCATCTCGTAGAGTTCTCGTAAAATAACAACTTTCAGGCCAGTCTTAAAGCTACACCGTTCGAGGCACTTTATGGACATAAATGCAGATCACCAGTGTGCTGGGATGACATTGGTGAGAGGCAATTGTTGGGTCCGAAGTTGATCATCAGGACAGTTGATGCTGTGACTCAGATCAGAAAGCATCTTCAGGTAGCTCAGGATAGGCAGAGGCGATGGGCTGATGTCCATCAGAGGGCTTTGGAGTTTGTTGTTGGTGACCATGTTTTCCTCAAGGTATCGCCGTGGCGCGGTGTCATTCGGTTCGGTGGTGGGGGCAAGCTTAGCCCTAGGTTTATTGGACCACTTGAGATTTTGGAGCGAGTAGGCAAGGTGGCCTATCGTCTTGCTTTGCCGCCAGTGTTATCACGAGTGCACAATGTTTTCCACATCTCACAACTCAGGAGATATATCCGCAATGAGAGTCACGTGATCGACTACTCTGAGTTGACCGTGCGGCCAGATTTGACTTGTGAGATTCTGCCAGTTGCTATTGTGGATCGACGGGAGAAAGTGCTTAGAACAAGGTCATCAAGTTTGTTCATGTTGCTTGACATCCTCACTCGCCTAGTGGTCGACTTGGGAGCTGGAGGAGGAGATTCAGCAGAAGTTTCCTCATTTATTTGATTAGCTTTTTGTTTTGTTTTGTTTCTTTTCTTTTGGGGTTACGCTATGTATTTTCTTTTTGAATTTCGAGAACGAAATTCTTTTTGTTAGGTGGGTAGGATTGTAACCCATGTTTTTCATTTTTCGTATTCTTGATGTATTTTTTTTCTTCTTCTTGAGTATTTGTGCTCTCTTATATTTTTCTTGGACCATATATTGGAGTTGTTTTCAATATACATTCATTTTACTTCATTTTGAGCTCTTTGTATTTGATTTGTTGTCTTCTTGTTTCGTTCTTTATCGATTGTTGTTTTTCTCTTTGTTGGGTTCTTGTTCCATTCTTTTGTTCGTGTTTTGGGTGCTCGTGGTTTCATTTTCCTAAGCCATTGTTGTCTATCCTATTTTGCAATTTAAATCCTATACGCTCATGACTATCCCTAAACCCAATTGATAAACCAAATCCTATTCAAATCCTAATTTTAAACCAACTCCTACTACTACTCCTATTGGACCCATAAACCCAAATACCCAGTTACCCATCTCCTACTACAAACCATAAATTCCCCTATATATAAACTCTCTCCCTAAAACCCAAACCCTAACCCCCAATACCCCGGCCTCCCCTCTCTCCTGTGTGCGCCGTTAACCCCAGCCGAACATCCCCATCCCAACGCCCCATCAACCTGCCCTTATCCCATTGCCACTCCCGATCCCGACCTTCACCCATTGCCGACCAACACCCAAGGCCAAACACCGATCACTCCACATCTCTCCATCTACCATCTCTCTCTCCGTCCTCCCTGTCCCGACACTGATCAGCAGCAGCAACCGCAAGAGCAGCGACAGCTAGCAAGGGCCAGCCGCCGCTACCCCCGCCCGATCTCTTTCTCTCTTTCGTTTGGGTTTGCACGTGTGTAATCGTGTGTTGTTTTGGCTCGTGGATTTTCGTTCGTGGTTTTGTTCAGTACCCAGGAATCCGTTTCCGTTATTCTTGGTGTTCGTTTCGTCTTCGGTTAAGGCAAGTAACTTGTACTCAAATTCCTTTGTATGATACAAGTCAAAAATACTGCTTATAGTGTAGTTGGGTTCTAGAGACAAATCGTGTGTGTGTTTTCATTGATGGATTTTGTCTCTATAGTGCTATTTGACCATAGTTGCCTCACGACACAAAAATTGACATGAAAATAACTAGGTTTGACCGTTCTTGATCTATTCATATATGTGAGATAATTAAGTGAAATTATGTGTTTGATGAGAACCATGTGATATGATGGTTTTGAATATATTATATACTATATTTCATGATGTTTGGACACCTAGTATACTCCATACCATGTTTGATTATGATTGGAATGAGTTTCGTGTGGTTAATGTTGGTTTTGTTTTCAAGAGAAAATCTGTATTTGTCGATGATCAGTTTTGATTTGTATTTTAGACCCTATTAAGATCAGAATTCTTAATTTTTGTATTAGACATGAATTGTAAAGAAATCCGTCTTCTTTCCAAACTATCTGACCTTGATCGATTTTGTTTTCGTATGAGTGAGTTATGGCTATTTTACTACAGAGGTGTATTCTATTTTCAGATTTCGTTTCTTGATGATTTTGATGATTAACTATTTTGATACTAGTCCTAAATATATTATTTTGATCTGAACCTTTGAACAGTATTCTTATACCTATCTAGGGATTACCCAGAATTTTGGTGGATTTTATTGATGAGTTTTATACGCCGTTTCATGTTTGTTAATGAAAGCTATACTTGCTGTATTTTGCTCAATGTTCTGTAAAGAATCGTATTTTCACCTTAGTTCCTTTTACTGTATAGAAAATATTTATGAAATATGAAAGTTAGCTTATTTTGTCTATTTCCATCTCCTCCAAATGGATTTGATTTCGTTTCACGGTTTGCGAGATATTGATGTTTTCGTACAGCAGTGTTGGGAATTCCAGATTTGCCAAACTATCGTTTCTTGATGTTTTCTAATTTTTGTTGACTAAACTAATTTTACTGAAAAATTATGAAACTTTATATTCTAATAATAGACATATAAGGGGTTTACCCCAGATTTTTTCTGGATTTATTTGAGATGTTTTAATGCTGTTTTCCTATCATTAAATACGATTTACTGATTTCTGGCTGAACGTATTTTCTGGATTCAAATCAGTTTTGAGTTATGATTTTGTGAAATAATATATGGCTTATATATAATCGCTGGATTTGTGCGGAAGTCTATTTTCCAGATTCTTTGACGGATTCAGATTTGGATTTCTTTAGTAACGGGAATCACTATTTTAGTACTCTACTGTCATGCTGTCCTGAATATAAACATACGTTGTCTTGCTCGTTTATGTGACCGTATATCATCTATACATGTTTATTTGTTTCCCTGAACCAAATACTAATTATAACATGATAATTTGACACTACTTCATGCACTATTATATCTGTTGATAACCATAATAAAAGCGACCAAGTCGGGGTTTCTTAAGGGAAGATCTAGTAGTGGAAAATATGGAAACGTGTACTTGGAAGGAAACTAGTGTTCCATACTGTTACTGCTACTGTTACTTTTACTGCTACTGTTATTGTTATTTTTACTACTACTGCTACTGCTACTGTTACTGATACCTGAGTACACTGCCCCATTATGGCTCACTATAAAATCTTAAAGCGGAACTGTTTGTTGTAGCAACCATGTGTTATATTTTGGGGCGCATGAAGTGCTACCTAGCTAGTAATACACACAAGAATGTAAGAATATTAGACTGATACTCTTAGACTGATACTGTTGGACTGATACTGTTATACTGTTACACTGATATACTGAGCTTATGATGAACACATTATTATTCACTTTTTAGAGCAACAATCTTAATATAATTGGATATTTAAAAGCTCTATATATGGTATTTAACTCTTATTCTCTCTTTTCCATAGGAAACAGCTTGTAACAGCAAAACAAAGCAGATTCAGGACTTCAAGGATAATACACAGAGAACTGCAGAGGATAAGTCGACTGGTTCCTCAACCAGGCGACTGGACAGGAGAAGCTGATTTTCCACAACTATCGTCACAGTCGACTTATTCCCAAAGACAGTCGACTGGTATGATCAAAGATGAAATCTTCAGAAGTCTCGACTCAGTCGACTGATTCGAAGACAAGTCGACTGGTCTGCGGCGGAGTAAACAGATAAGATCTTCAAAGATACACCTGCATCTAAATTCAAATCTACTTGGATCAAGATTTTATACAGCGAATCAAATCTAAAGACAGGGTATTTTCCAAGTGGACGTGGTGAACAGATAAGGAAAGAAAGGAGAAAAGAGAAAGATATTAATCATCAAATAAAATAAAGAAGAATTTCCCTGAAAAAGTGGAAACCCTAATTCTCAGCCGTGTTCTATAAATATCAGAATACCATCTCTTGAAAGGGTCTCTCTCTCCACTCCACGACTCCATCCGATCATCAGATCTATCTCGTGGACACAACTTAATCAGAGAGTTCCCAACCATCAAGTCATCAACCCAAGCATCACTCCATCAACATCGAAGAAGGAGAAAGAAGATCCAGCAACCAGAAGGCAGTCGACTGTGTGACAGCCAGTCGACCATATTGCCGGAATCCATTAGTTTATTTCTTCTTCTCTCTTTATTCTTTTATGTTGATCATGTATTTGAACTTGTTAAGCAATAAAAGTATTATTATGTGGAACTAATTTCATAGTTGGGTCGATCGAAACCGTAGTTATGTAGTGCTATATTCTTCTGAGATCTTCTAATTACTTATTGATTGAATCTGGTTGAATTGACATAGATTAATGATCATCAAACTTGGATCTTGAAGTCTGAGAGCAGTCGACTGAGGTGAGAGCCAGTCGACTGACATACAGCACGTGAGAATATCAAGTTTATGTTATCATTTATCTAAATCTGTTATATGAAGCATATTGAGACGACCGAATCTCGTGCCCATAATTTGTAACAAAGGAATCTTTAGGGGTTCTTGGTTCAATCAACTTAGAGGATCTAGATCTGATACCAATTTCTAGAACTTTAAGTGTTTGTTCGTTTCCACTGATCTTATGTTTTCTTTAAGAACAACTTAGTAAATACTAGGCTGACTACTTGATGAAAGAAACGAATTAGAGTAGATACCATGCCTAATTCTTGGCTTAGGGAAACAATACTTTAAGGAGTAGATACCATGCCCTTGAAGTGAACAACATGAGTAATTGGAAGTAAATTCAGAAGGTGACTTAGCATTACTAACTATTGGTGGAGATCAACAACCCAACTATTCAAGAGATATTTGTGATTCAACAATTCCTTCTTAGTTTTAATCTTTTTATTCCTTTTAGACTTTTAAAACAACTCATTATGATTTTTATTATTTTCTATTGATTAGTTAGTTGAAGTCTACAATCTCTGTGGGATCGACCCTTGCTATTACTACGATTCGATTCGTGCACTTGCGAGGTTTTTTATAATTTGTGTCTAGTTTATCTATTAATTTAGGTACTAGATTTTCAACAACAAGTTTTTGGCGCCGCTGCCGGGGATTGTTTAGTATTTTAACTTACAAATCAGTAGAATTTTATTAGTTTTTCTTTTCTTTTATTAATAATTTTTCTTTTAGGTTACAGGACTTCGGTGAATGCACGGTAGACGATCACTTCGACCAGAACTACTACCAATTGACGCGGAAACAGAACGCACTTTGCACAGACTAGGTAAGTTATTTGCAGCACACCAGTCGACTGCCCACACGAACCAGTCGACTGATCAGAGACCTAGTACACATACAGCAATGGCAGAAGAAACACCCAATCGCGTACCAATGCAGGACAAATTCACTCCTAAGAATATTGAGCAACCTTCCTGCATCTCTTTTCAACCTAATGCCACAGGGAACATGCACCTATCTCCTCATTTACTTAGTATGGTTCCCCACTTTAGTGGCAGACCAGATGAAGAGCCTCATCTTCATCTGCAAGACTTTTTCGATCTTTGCAGGACACAAAGCGTCCAAGGGCTTACCGCTGAACAAATCAGGTTAATCTTGTTTCCTTTTTCTTTAAAACTTAATGCTAAGTTGTGGTATAATTCTTTGGAACCAGGATCAATTAATTCATGGGAGCAATTGGCAACGAAATTTTTGAAAGAGTTCTTTCCAGCCCAGAAAACCAAACAGCTAAAAAGGGAGATTCAACTCTTCCAACAAAAAGATGGAGATCTATTCTTCGAAGCATGGAAGGATTTCAAGAGCAAGCTTCTCAAGTGTCCTACTCACAATCTGCCTAAGGATGATCAGGTACAAGCTTTTTATGAAGGTTTAAATGATACTAATAAGGCAATTGTGGATGCAGCTTGCAACGGAATTTTGATGAGGAAAAGTGGAGAAGAAGCCATTGAACTTTTTGAAGAACTCAGCGAGAACTCCCAACAATTCTCAACAAGAAGGGGACCTACGAAAAAACAGGGAGTTTACGAGATCTCTAATAATAACATTCAATTAGAAATGGCAAACATGAATAAAAAAATTGATATGCTTGTTAATGCAATGTCGACAATGGGTGGAGTTAAAAATCAAACAAATGAAATGTGTGCAATTTGTTCTCATTTAGATCACACAACTGATACATGTCCCATGTCTACTTTCACAGATCAGGAGCATGCAAACTATGTGGGTCGAGGAGTATTTCCACCAAAGAACAATCCATACTCGAACACATATAACCCAGGATGGAGGAATCATCCAAACTTCTCATGGAGCAATAATCAAAATAATCAAGGGAATCAATTCACACAAGGACATACAAGGAACCCTCAGACGGGAAGTGGGTTTGAAAGACCAGCTCCAGAACAGAAGAAGTTGGATTTTGAAACCACTGTTCTTCAATTGCTCCAACAACAACATCAAACAAGCAACCAACAAGGACAAGCAATTCAGAAGTTGGAAACCCAAATTGGTCAGATTGCAAAGGAGCTAAGCGAAAGAAAGGCAGGTGAACTCCCTTCACAAACCATACCAAACCCAGGAGGTCAAGAACAGCTCCAAGCAGTCACAACCCTAAGAAATGGTAAGATAATTGACAACATGGTTGGAACACACACAGACAAGCCAGTCAGTAAACCAGTCGACTGTTCTTACAAGACAGTCGACTGCACAGACAAATCAGAAAAACAACCATCAAAAGCTCTGGGTTCAAATAAGGTAAGTCAAAAAGTAGGGACAGTTCCACCACCATTCCCTCAAAGGTTAGTCAATAAAAAGAAAGAACAACATTTATTTGACGTCTTTGAAACTCTCAAAAAGGTAGAAATTAATATTCCCCTACTCGATGCTATTAAACAAATTCCTTCTTATGCCAAATTTTTGAAGGACTGTTGTACTCACAAAAGAACATTTCAGGTTAAGGAGGATGTGGCTTTGACAGAAGAAGTGAGCGCTGTATTACTAAGAAAACTACCACCTAAACTGAAAGATCCAGGTAGTTTCACCATTCCTTGCAAAGTTGGTGAGCACTTCTTTGAAAAAGCACTGTTAGACTTGGGGGCAAGCATCAACCTTCTTCCTTATTCTGTTTACGAAAAGCTTGGATTGGGGGAACTCAAGCCAACATCCATCACTTTGCAATTGGCTGATCGCAGCATCAAGAGACCTAGAGGTATTTTAGAAGATGTCCTAGTTCAGGTAAATGATTTTATTTTGCCTGCTGATTTTGTTGTGTTAGATATGGAGGAATCTTCAATGTCATCATCTCTACCGATCATATTAGGTAGGCCCTTTATGAGTACAGCTGATATAAAAATTTGTGTTAAAAAGGGCATTATAAGTATGAAGATAAACGGAGAAAAAGTGGAATTTAAAATGTTTGATACACTAAAATTACCACAAGATGATCATGAATGCTATAATATTGATGTGGTGCAGGAGATTGTTGATCAAACATTTCAGGTACATAGCGTTGAACCACTACAAGCCACAATCACGCAATCTCTAACTTTATCTCATGTTGAACAGGAATACGATGACTGGGAGATTGCAGAGACAGTACATCACCTTGAAACTCCACAGTCATATTCAGGTAAGCCTGCACCTTTATTTAAAAAATTGGTGTCTGATAAAAAGTGTTCTTCTACAGATCAGGCGACTTATGACCAGAGTAAGTCGACTGGTGCTCTAACCAGTCGACCAAACCCAGACAACCAAAACAAGTCGACTGCTGACATGGACCAGTCGACTGTACAGAAGCATCCAGACATAGAACTCAAACAGCTGCCCGATCATTTGAAACATGCCTTTTTAGGTGAGAACAAGACGCTACCAGTAATAATTGCTGCCAACTTAACTGCACAGGAAGAAGAAAAGCTGCTGAAGGTATTGCGAGAACACAAAAATGCAATAGGATGGACCATTGCAGACATCAAGGGAATAAGTCCATCCAAATGCATGCATAGAATATTGCTTGAAAACGATGCAAAGCCTAGCAGAGAGGCACAGAGAAGGCTCAACCCCAACATGAAGGAAGTGGTAAGAGCAGAAATTTTGAAGCTACTAGATGTTGGCATCATCTATCCTATCTCAGATAGCAAATGGGTAAGTCCTATACATGTAGTTCCTAAGAAAAGTGGAGTTACAGTGGTAACAAATGAAGAGAATGAACTTATCCCAACAAGAGTAACCACAGGTTGGAGGGTATGCATTGATTATAGGAAACTGAACAATGAAACCAGGAAAGATCACTTCCCTCTTCCTTTTATTGATCAAATGTTAGAAAGATTAGCAGGATATAGTCATTATTGTTTTTTAGATGGTTATAGTGGCTATAATCAAATTGCTATTGCTCCAGAAGATCAAGAAAAGACCACTTTTACATGCCCATTTGGTACTTTTGCTTACAGGAGGATGCCGTTTGGATTGTGCAATGCTCCAGCTACATTTCAAAGATGCATGATGAGCATATTTTCAGACATGGTGGAGAGGTTCATCGAGGTATTTATGGATGATTTTAGTGTTTTTGGATCTAGTTTTGATGAATGCCTTAACCATTTGCAGCTGGTGCTTAAAAGATGTGAAGAATGCAATTTAGTGCTGAATTGGGAGAAGTGCCATTTTATGGTACAACAAGGTATTGTGTTGGGACATGTGGTGTCCAAAAGGGGAATAGAGGTAGACAAGGCAAAAATTGACATCATATCAAAACTACCCCCTCCCACTACAGTTAAGGGTATTAGGAGTTTTCTAGGACATGCAGGGTTTTATAGACGATTTATAAAAGACTTTTCAAAAATCTCCAAACCCCTTTGTGACTTGTTGGCTAAGGATGTTGAGTTTGTATGGACAGAAGAATGTACAAATGCTTTTAATACATTAAAGAATCTTCTCATTTCTGCACCTATAGTCATGGCACCAGATTGGAGCCATCCTTTTGAGCTCATGTGTGATGCAAGTGATTACGCCTTAGGGGCTGTTTTAGGTCAAAGAATCAATAAGAAACCACATGTTATTTACTATGCTTCTCGAACTCTAAACGATGCACAGCTAAATTATTCTACAACTGAAAAAGAAATGTTAGCTGTTATTTTTGCTGTAGAGAAGTTTAGATCATATTTAATTGGTTCTAAAGTTATTGTTTTCACTGACCATGCTGCCTTGAGATATTTGTTGGCTAAAAAGGAAGCTAAGCCTAGGTTGATCAGATGGGTGCTGCTGCTTCAAGAATTTGATCTTGAGATTAGAGACAAGAAAGGATGCGACAATGTTGTGGCAGATCACATGTCCAGATTACTGCACGAGGACGAGAGAAATGTGCCCCCGCTGAATGAAAATTTCCCAGATGAACAATTATTTGCAATAAATATTCACACCCTCGGGGCAGTCGACTGGTCCCTCAACCAGTCGACTTATCTCTCTGAACAACTACCCTGGTTTACTGATATTGTCAATTTTCTAACCGCTCATGTTTTTCCTCCAGGTATGACACATCAGGAAAGGAAAAGATTGGTGGATCTGAGCAAACACTATTATTGGGATGATCCTTATTTATTCAAATTTTGCTCTGATCAAATTATAAGAAGATGTGTGGCAGACGAGGAACAAAGGAGTATTCTACAACATTGCCACCAATATGCTTGTGGAGGACATTTTGGGCCAAAGAGAACAGCACTTAAGGTATTGCAATCTGGTTTTTATTGGCCTAAAGTATTCAAAGATGCTTTTTCTTTTTGCAGGACTTGCGGCAAATGCCAAAGGACAGGCAACATCTCTTCTAGAAATCAAATGCCACTACACAACATACAAGTAATCGAGCTTTTCGATGTCTGGGGAATCAACTTCATGGGTCCATTTCCTAACTCATTTGGTTATGTATATATACTTGTTGGTGTGGATTATGTGTCTAAATGGGTCGAGGCTGTCCCCTCACGAACTAATGATCACAAAGTTGTTGTCAAGTTTTTGCAGGAGAACATTTTCACTAGGTTTGGTACACCACGAGCAATAATAAGTGATGGAGGGGGCCACTTCAATAACTACCCATTTGCTTCTTTAATGAAGAAATATGGGATTACACATAGAGTGGGTACTCCATATCACCCTCAAACCAGTGGACAGGTGGAGCTTAGCAATAGAGAGATCAAGAGCATCTTGGAAAAAACAGTCAATCCAAGCAGAAGGGATTGGTCACTACGCTTGCACGATGCATTATGGGCCTATAGAACCGCTTTCAAGACACCCATTGGCATGTCACCATACCGTTTGGTCTTTGGAAAAGCTTGTCATCTGCCGGTAGAGTTGGAACACAAAGCTTATTGGGCTATCAAAAAGTTCAATTTTGATATGAAACAGGCAGGTGACAAAAGGAGATTGCAACTAAATGAGCTTGAAGAATTGAGACACGATGCATATGAAAACGCCAAACTATACAAGGAAAGGACTAAGTTATACCATGATAAACAATTAGCAAGGAAGGAGTTTTATGAAGGACAAAAAGTATTGATCTACAACTCAAGATTAAGACTCTTTCCAGGCAAGCTCAAATCAAGATGGTATGGACCATATATTGTCACAAAAGTCTTTCCACATGGTGCATTGGAAGTTCACAGCGAAGAACGAAATCAAACATTCAAGGTGAACGGACACAGGGCGAAACCATACATAGAGATGAGTCTAGAACCGCAAGAGGAAGATGTGAATCTTCAAACCATTCAATACATTGCATGAACTCATCATGTCTAGCTAAAGACATGAAACACAGCGCTTATTGGGAGGCAACCCAACTTTCAGGGGAGTATTTACACTTTCCCTTTATTTTTATTCATTTTCATTTTTATTTTTCAGTCTCTCCTTACTAGATGGTAACACATGCCTATATCTTATGTTTTGTGCGAACATTGAGGACAATGTTCCATCTAAGTGTGGGGGTATTAGTTAGTTATATTTGGAACTTTTGAATTTTTTTAGGATAAACAATTTCTTATAAAGTAAGAGTAAGGATACTTATTTACTTTAGGATTGTTGAGTTTCATAATTCCCTACAAAATTGTGCGAGTCATGCGATTATACATAATAAACAAATGTGATGCTTTTTCTGATAATTATTCCCTTTAGATCTAGTCCTAAATCGAGTTTAAGTAAATAGAGTGATACAATATATATATATATATTTGAATAAGTCAGTCTACTCCAATGTATTGAGTGCTTAGTAACTAGGGGTATTCATCACCAATGTTTACCTTTACGTCAAACGGCAACTTGAAATATGAGTATGCAAAGCACTTTAATGTTTGTGACTTGTTGAGTAACCGGGTGGATACATCACAAATGTTTCGCATTCGCGTCAAAAGACAAGTGACAACTTTAAAGAAGAGACTAAAAAAAAAAAAAAAAAAAAAAAAAAAAAAAAAAACACTCTAGTTTGCTACTGGATTTGTAGTAGAGAAAAGGGATAATCACAGACTGAGTAGATGCATACTATAACTACATTAATCGCATGACATATATGACTAAGTTTGGGATTTATGAATAGACAATTGCACTGAAGAAAGTGGGTATGTTTAATTTTACTTTATCTAAAATTGTTTGTAGTTTTATATTTTTCATTTTGATGTCCACATAATAAGAAATCTTGATGGTTGAGTTTATTGTTGTTATTATTCTCCCTATTCATAATTCTAGTTTGCTTGAGGACAAGCAAAAGCTAAGTGTGGGGGTATTTGATGAACACATTATTATTCACTTTTTAGAGCAACAATCTTAATATAATTGGATATTTAAAAGCTCTATATATGGTATTTAACTCTTATTCTCTCTTTTCCATAGGAAACAGCTTGTAACAGCAAAACGAAGCAGATTCAGGACTTCAAGGACAATACACAGAGAACTGCAGAGGATAAGTCGACTGGTTCCTCAACCAGGCGACTGGACAGGAGAAGCTGATTTTCCACAACTATCGTCACAGTCGACTTATTCCCAAAGACAGTCGACTGGTATGATCAAAGATGAAATCTTCAGAAGTCTCGACTCAGTCGACTGATTCGAAGACAAGTCGACTGGTCTGCGGCGGAGTAAACAGATAAGATCTTCAAAGATACACCTGCATCTAAATTCAAATCTACTTGGATCAAGATTTTATACAGCGAATCAAATCTAAAGACAGGGTATTTTCCAAGTGGACGTGGTGAACAGATAAGGAAAGAAAGGAGAAAAGAGAAAGATATTAATCATCAAATAAAATAAAGAAGAATTTCCCTGAAAAAGTGGAAACCCTAATTCTCAGCCGTGTTCTATAAATATCAGAATACCATCTCTTGAAAGGGTCTCTCTCTCCACTCCACGACTCCATCCGATCATCAGATCTATCTCGTGGACACAACTTAATCAGAGAGTTCCCAACCATCAAGTCATCAACCCAAGCATCACTCCATCAACATCGAAGAAGGAGAAAGAAGATCCAGCAACCAGAAGGCAGTCGACTGTGTGACAGCCAGTCGACCATATTGCCGGAATCCATTAGTTTATTTCTTCTTCTCTCTTTATTCTTTTATGTTGATCATGTATTTGAACTTGTTAAGCAATAAAAGTATTATTATGTGGAACTAATTTCATAGTTGGGTCGATCGAAACCGTAGTTATGTAGTGCTATATTCTTCTGAGATCTTCTAATTACTTATTGATTGAATCTGGTTGAATTGACATAGATTAATGATCATCAAACTTGGATCTTGAAGTCTGAGAGCAGTCGACTGAGGTGAGAGCCAGTCGACTGACATACAGCACGTGAGAATATCAAGTTTATGTTATCATTTATCTAAATCTGTTATATGAAGCATATTGAGACGACCGAATCTCGTGCCCATAATTTGTAACAAAGGAATCTTTAGGGGTTCTTGGTTCAATCAACTTAGAGGATCTAGATCTGATACCAATTTCTAGAACTTTAAGTGTTTGTTCGTTTCCACTGATCTTATGTTTTCTTTAAGAACAACTTAGTAAATACTAGGCTGACTACTTGATGAAAGAAACGAATTAGAGTAGATACCATGCCTAATTCTTGGCTTAGGGAAACAATACTTTAAGGAGTAGATACCATGCCCTTGAAGTGAACAACATGAGTAATTGGAAGTAAATTCAGAAGGTGACTTAGCATTACTAACTATTGGTGGAGATCAACAACCCAACTATTCAAGAGATATTTGTGATTCAACAATTCCTTCTTAGTTTTAATCTTTTTATTCCTTTTAGACTTTTAAAACAACTCATTATGATTTTTATTATTTTCTATTGATTAGTTAGTTGAAGTCTACAATCTCTGTGGGATCGACCCTTGCTATTACTACGATTCGATTCGTGCACTTGCGAGGTTTTTTATAATTTGTGTCTAGTTTATCTATTAATTTAGGTACTAGATTTTCAACAACAGCTTACTGTTACTGGACACTGTTAGTTTTCATATGACACTATACTTGACACATTCATTTGTACTGTTAGTATACCATGCTAGTTGACTTTATTTTATTGATTCGTGCTAGTTATTACTGTTGATGCATTATACCATGCTATATTTATTTCTGCTGTCATTTTAGATTTGACTATTCCATGTACTTGTATCCTACATTATAAGTGGTCCATAACTTGCATTGACGGATACTTATTTTCTCTTTCCTTCTCCTGCAATTATCAATTGCATATCAAGATGGTCAGCTGCCCGACGGCGTTGGCGAAATGAGATATTAGTACTGAATTTCTTGCTTATTAGTATTACTATTATTGTTGCTTTGAATAATGTATTTTGATTACTTGGATGGTTACTTTGTATTTGGGAGATGTGACCCAGGATTTTGTCCTGTCCAAACTCTGATTTATTTGAACTTGATGTATTTTATTTCAAGTAAATTCTGTTGGTTTATTAATTCAATTTTGCATGTATGTGGTTGACTCTTTTGCTTCCGACTCTGATTATTTTTTGAGATGTTGTAAAGATTCTTGAACAGCTTATGGATGATGCACATCATTCGTTCGGTTGAGTCGCGTATCAGTATTCCGTATTCTTTTGGGGAAGCGGGGCATGACATTAATTCTTTTACTTTTTTATTATTAATTCGAATTAATTATTTAAAAATTGCAAAAAATGATTTAAAATTCAAGAAAATTAATTAAACATTCTAAAAAATAATTATAAATTCGAGATTTTTTTTTGAACTCCTGGATAACTAATTATTAATTAGAACGATTAATTAATGCTTCCTGAAAATATATTGTTACTTCGCGAAATTGAGTAAATAATTCGAAAAATAATTTTTAAAATGGAAAAATTGAGAAAAATTATAAAAAATCATTTTGGGCATCTTACAAGCTCAGATGACGCCGTTACACCTCGAGCAAGATCCAAACTCCCTTTAAAACTCCGATAAAATCTCGTATGCCCTTAGAACAATAAAACTACTCCTCAAAGGCTGTTGAACTCAGTCTTCGGGAGTGGGGGCTCATGATATGGGTAAAAATTGGATTAAATCGGGATCGTTCAAATCGGGCGCAAATCTTAAAGCTCTCAGGAGTAAAATGGTAATTTCACCTACAAATGGATCCGAATTGGGAACTGGGTCTTTCTTCAAAGCCCAATAACCCAAAACGGACATGTCCTATTGGGTATGGGTAACAACCCGTTACAAACCAATTTCAGATATTTAAAGAGTAAGTCAAATTCGTGATTATCTCTAAGAGGCAGTTTAAATTGCCTCTCTTATCATGAAACGAATTTAAACTCTACATCTTATCCAAAAACACCGGGATATGGAGACAAATGATTATCTCTAAACTGTCTCTTAAGGCTGTTAGATATTATAGTCCCATATTGGTGGTAGAGTTGTTTTGATATTTGTTCACCTCCTATATATAGGTGGTATTGTACTTGGTTAAACTCAATTCAATATTCAGTATTGTATTCATTCTCTCTTATTTATCTTAACATGGTATCAGAGCTACTTTTCTTCTCTTAAAATTTTTCCATCCAAAAATTCTCAAATTCCAATAGCCAAATTATACAAATTTCTTTCCCGAAACGGAAAAAAAAAAGTTCATCTTCTTCCTTCGTCATCAGATCTTCTCCTTCGCCGATTTCGCCGCCATCGAGATCCAGCCGCCACCACCAAATCCAGCGCCGATGTCCTTCAGATACAAGTTCATCTTCTTCCTTCGTCATCAGATCTTCTCCTTCGCCAATTTCGCCACCATCCGATTTCGCCGCAGATCCAGCTGCCGCCATCAAATCCAGCGTCGATGTCCTTCAGATCCAGCAGCGTCGTCTCCTTCAGATCCAGTGCCGTCGTCCCTCAGATCCAGCGCTGTCGACCTCTCTCACGCAAGCCTGCCGCACAGTCCGTCGTCGTCCTTCATATCCAGCAGCTGACTTCGACACCCTAACCCTACTTGACGGAAGAGAAGTGAGGGGTTGCAGTTTTATCTCTGCTTGATTCTGTTGTAATTCAAAAAAACAAAATAAAACAAAATAAAACAAAATAAAAGTTAAAATAAAAAAAAAGTCAAAAAAAAAAATTTATTATTATTATTATTATTATATATATATACAGGTCCTACAACTTGATGGCATCTCAGTCTCTCCCACATATTTCCGGCTCCACTGGCTTCCCCGATGCAACCACCACACATTCCTCCTCCAGATTCAACAAGCAGCAGCGCCATTTTTAGTCTTCCTCTGGCATTCTACCTTCTCCTTACATCACCCATCACCATACTCCACCTCTACTTCCACCACCGGTAGCACCGGCCTACCCCCTATCCCGATCCAGGCACCAGCAACATCTCCCTCCACATTGTGCTCTCAGTCATAGCAGCGATGGTCTTATTTCTCCTCGCAGTGCTTCTTCCCTCACATCTTCGGCCATGCCCGTCACTTCGGTGCTCTCAGTCATAGCAGTGCTCTCCTCGCAGTGCTCTCACTCATAGCAGTTTGGTTTTGCCACCCTAGCTTCCTACTCACCACAGTTTCATGCATATCTCACTGCTATACACTCTACACGTGAGCCCAGAACCTATCAAGACGCAATTCAATATCCTGAATAGAGGAAAGCCATTGCAGAGGAATTCAGTGCATTTGATCAGACTGGCACCTGGGATGTTGTTCCACTACCAGAGGGCGTTCAGCCTATTAGCTGCAAGTGGATCTTCAAGGTCAAATATCAACCTGATGGATCTATTGAGCGGCACAAGGCTCGTCTAGTAGCCCGAGGGTTTACTCAGGAGCATGGCATTGACTATGATGAGACCTTTGCTCCCGTTGCACAGATGACTACTGTTCGCACCCTTCTTGTTGTTGCAGTCATCCGCTGCTGGTCGTTATACTAGATGGACGTGAAGAATGCTTTTCTTCATGGTACCTTATCTGAAGTTGTTTATATGGATCCTCCTCCTGGCCTCCCTACTCCTCCTCGTCATGTTTGCCGGCTGCGTCGGGCTATATATGGTTTGAAGCAGGCCCCTCGAGCCTGGTTTGAGTGTTTTCGCCTTGTCATCACCAAGGCTGGTTTTAGTCAGAGTTCTCAGGACCATTCTATGTTTGTGCGGTCATCACCGCAGGGGAGGGTAATTCTACTACTATATGTTGATGATATGATCATTACTGGGGATGACTCTGCCGGCATTACATCCACCCAGAAATACCTTCACCGGCAGTTTCATATGAAAGACCTTGGTAAGCTACGTTACTTTCTGGGTTTAGAGATTGCTCATGGATCTCAGGGGATACTCATTTCTCAGCAGAAATACACATCAGATATTATTTCCGCTGCATGCCTCTCTGACAGTCGATCGGCTGATACACCCTTAGAGCTTCATGTGAAGCTTCGTCCCACAGATGGTGAGCTCCTTCCTGATCCCACTAGATACAGGCAGATTGTTGGACAGCTTGTCTATTTATGCATGATCAGGCCCGATATTGCTCATGCAGTTAGTATTGTCAGCCAGTTTGTTTCTGCTCCTACATCAGTTCACTACGGTGCTCTTCTTCGGATCCTCAGATATCTTAGTGGCACTATCACTCGCTCATTATTCATGCCTTCAACATCCAAACTAGAGCTCAGTGCATATTCTGATTCAGATTGGGCAGGGGATCCGACTACCAGAAGGTCTACCACAGGTTTCTGTCTATTTCTTGGTGATTCGCTGATCTCATGGCGGAGCAAGAAACAGGCAGTTGTTGCATGTTCTTCCACCGAGGCTGAGTACAGAGCAATGGCAGCTACTACTAGAGAGATTGTTCATGTTCGTTGGTTGTTATCAGATATGGGTGTTACCCTTACAGGAGCTACTCCACTTTATTGTGATAACCGGAGTGCATTGCATATTGCAAGCAACCCAGTCTTTCATGAGAGAACGAAGCATATTGAAATTGATTGTCATTATGTTCGTGAGCGTTTTGAGGCAGGGACTATCTCTCTCCATTCTGTTACCTCTTCCCAGCAGACTGCAGACTTCTTCACCAAATCCCATACAGTTCACAGATTTCGACACTTAGTAGGCAAACTCACATTATTTGACCCATCGTGAGTTTGAGAGGGGGTGTTAGATATTATAGTCCCATATTGGTGGTAGAGTTGTTTTGATATTTGTTCACCTCATATATATAGGTGGTATTGTACTTGGTTAAACTCAATTCAATATTCAGTATTGTATTCATTCTCTCTGATTTATCTTAACAAAGGCGATTATAAATATCCTCTCCCCCACCATAACGATGTAATCTATCTTTTTTCACATAAAGCTCTTTCATAATCTTCCTGATTACTGACAAGAGCGTCGGAGGGTTCATCGCCGGGATCAAACCGGTGTATCGAACTTTTTGCAGGTTAACGGCAGCGGAAAGAAACCAGTTAAACGCCGGTCAAAGTCAACAGGTTTGCATTTATTGTTTCCAAAAAAAATCCACATATTCATCTGTTTGCTCTCACACCAAAATTAGCAGCAACAACCGCATTATCATTTGAGATGTAAAAGAAATAGTAAGTTTACAAATTAATTTCTTAATTGTAGATGAAGAGATATCATGCTGTATACTATGAAGTACTGTCCTGGCTATTATCATCCGTCGGTCATAATATTTTCTCAAGTAACAAACTTGAAGAGAAGGAATCTTTTACAGGGTCAGTTACGTGTAACTGGAAATAATAATACGACAAATTTTCTGAGCTTATAGCGTATTTAGGTCATTGTTGATATAACTTTAAAAAGTTTTATGAGGATTATATCAATCATCTCGACTTTTGGGGCTAGTAATGAAGCAAATTAGTATTGAAATTGTCACATTTACAGGAAGTTTTGAAGTACACTTGTAACTGCAATTCAGAGTTTTATATTTAAATTCAGTACCCACTCGAAAAATCTGCAAATTAAAAGACTGAACTCCTTATGTGAAATCCTATGCGAAACAAGCATAAAAGAAAACCCAGTCGCTTAATCCTTTTTGTTCTTGGGACTTGTAGGGTTTTTTTCAAGGGGTAGAGCATAGGATAAAGTATTATATGCTAGCATACAGTGAACTATTATTACACATTTAATTGTGGAGGCCTAATTAATATATTGGATTAGATAAACATATCGATCCATCAAGTCCTTTCCCAACTGTTTGGAGATTAGATGAGGGTAAACTATGAAGGAGATTATTAGTATTGGGGGGACCAACTAATAGACATGTGACTCTACCGATTTATAATCAAGTAGCATTAAGTTTACATAAATAAAATTTAAGGAAGGGCTAATGGGACCATGCGATTCTTTTAATTCCATTTGCTAATAATATAGCTAATGTTCCATTTAATTGGATGAAGATTTGAAAGTTATGGTATTGTATTCCAGTGATGAAATCATTGTGACTGCACGAAAGCTTTGCCCTTAAATATTCGGTAAGCAAATCATTGTTGGATTAAAGTAAATGAAGTGTTGTTAATTTGAAGAAATCAAAGTAGGTTCAGTTCAGCAAGAGGTTGATAATTCAGGACATCAAAGAGGAGGGAAACCCCAGTTAATGCAGGTGAAATATGAGAGAGAGAGAGAGAGAGAGAGAGAGAGAGAGACCAAGGAAAATAGTATTCTTCTGTGAGAAATTCATTGTAAAAGCCTGTAGCTCTTCTAATGATAAATCAAAGGAATACACCTCTACACGGAAAAGTTGTCACTGCACTGCACTGCACAGCCCTCAAAAAAAATTCTTGGTGTATTTTCTTATTGTGAAGTAATTTGTTTGCTGTTTTGTGTAAGACTTTTTGTGATTTAGTCTTCGTGCATCTAGACCTATTGTCCACATAGCTCATGAGATCAAGGAGCCACATGTTTTTTTTATCATAC
Source organism: Hemerocallis citrina (assembly GCA_017893485.1). Lineage (NCBI taxonomy): Eukaryota > Viridiplantae > Streptophyta > Magnoliopsida > Asparagales > Asphodelaceae > Hemerocallis > Hemerocallis citrina. Next base: position 136,892,196 of record CM030365.1, read on the forward strand.
ACGTTAGACACGCGACATCACATTTTACATTAATCTAGCAATATCAATTAAAAACAACACAAGAAACTGTGATTTATATAGGACCATATATAACTGTGATTTCCAAATGTAAGAGTCCAGGGGAAAGAAAAGAAAAAAAACCTGAACCAGGAAATCATGCAAAATTGTTTTCATTGGACCCCAAAGACTGATAGTGATTCACCAATGTTCAACTACCTTTACCCCGCCCAATTAAAGCTGGTACTTCATTTTTGGCATTAAAGCCCGTAATTTTTCTCCTGTAAAAACTTTGTTGTCAAGAAAGCTTGCACATCTTTTTCCTGAAAATGACAACCGTCCTATCTCAAAGAAGATTGATTCTCTCAAAGATAACTTAGAATATGCAGTCAACTCGCTCGCAAGAAAAAGGAAATGAAAATAATAAAAAAAATGTGTGATGATATTGGTTTAGTTTATTTTCTTATTGGAGGAGATAGGATCTTGACCTCTAGAATCTCCAAAGATGCATATATACATATATATATATATATAGAGGAAAATCTTCCATTCTGCACCACCCATATATATATATATATGTTTGTTTAATTTGATTGCATATAAAATTAGCATGTGGGTGGGTTGTCCTTCCTAATTAGTTTTCTTTCAAGTTGTATACCTAATAAGTTGTTATTTACTTTTTCTTGCGGTTAGTGATTTTATTTTTCATCTTAATTTTCTTAATTTTTATTGAGATTCTATAAGATTATGTGTTCTGTGGTTGGAATTGTATTTATGATAGGATACTTTCTTTGTATAGTATATATACAATATTGTCTTAGTTGTTATGATGAGTATGATGAGGATATTCACTTTATTTGCATACTAATTGTAGCATAAGAGATGACATATTATTACTATTTTTTATGGCATGTTTATGAATGCAAAAGGAAATATCCTCAATGTCCGTATGTTAGTTGTTGTTATTTTCTCTGCTACCATCATTTGTGATGTGGGGGGTATCATAACTATTGAATCTTTTTATACCTAGTTTAGCTTATTATTCTATTAAAAGCCATTATTTTCCTGATTATACATCATTATTCTATACAAGACTTTCCATACGTAGTGAGGTTCATTGTTATTCTATTCCATATATATTTCAGATCATGTTCCTATAAGCAGTTCAATTTTTGCTTCAGGTTTCTTAATTTGGAATCAGAAAAGGGAAGAGACAGCTACAAGATTCTTATATAAAGATTCTCCCTAGAATTCTATCGGTATCGCAGGTTTGAATCCTAGATACTTCTTTTTCATTTTGCTGATCAGCTATGGCAGATGTGGAAGATTGTGGGAATTCATTTTCTGATTGGAGTTGGGAGGAGAATAAGCAATTCGAGACTGGGTTAGCTTTGATTGGTGAAGAGAACCCGGATCGATGGAAGGAGATTGCTTCCATGATTGGAGGGAAGAAGAGCGAAGAAGAGGTGAAGAAGCATTATGAGGCACTGCTAATGGATTTGGTTATCATTGAATCTGGGTGTTTAGATCATGAGTACAGTGAGGATGTTGAAGACAATACTCAACCTGTTAATTGGAATGATGATGATCAGAAGAAGTAAGTTCTCTGTTATGATAATTTAGTTTGATTTTCTTTCGAATTTTTGTGTTTCTGATATTTGGGTTTTTTTTTCTCACTATTTTCTTTGTTGATGATTCCCTCATTTCACTTTTTTTACAAAAAGAAGTGGAGGAAAAAAAAATCTGTCTTTTTCTATTTCGGCCATCTACGTACTAGGACAGTGCTTAACTCGATGTTCTCTTTCTTTCCAATCTTTTCTTCATTGTTTGGTGATGCTCGATACCCCCTTTATAAGTGATTACTCGGGTAATGAAATGCTGGGGACTTTGGCCTCATAGTTTATCTCAAAAGAGTAGTATGGTTTTTCAACTATAAAGTGGTAATAGCTTCCCAATTTGCTCGTACTCAGCCTTGTAGTATGGTGGAAAACATCAAGGCATGTGCTTAGTTACAACTCCATTTGTTCCCTTTGACACCTCTGGATTTATGTAGTTATCGGTGATGTGATTTCACTACGTAGTTTATAGTTGTTTTCATATATAAATTGACTTCCTTTTTCAGCTATTTATGCTATGGATACCTCTGTTAAAGTGTAACTAAAGTGTATCTCTTGATGCAAAGTTGAGTAGAAATTGAGGCTAAACTGGATTTTTGAGAAATGTTAAGATATCTCAACTTTTAGGCTGAAACAATTGAAGCTGTCACGTTAGAGTCCCAAATGAAGTTCGGATATTTAGAGATAACTCAGATTACACCTTATACCTCGAGTTATTAACCTACCTTCATACCCAATATGCAGCTAGTGCTTCTACAATTGCCTTTTTTGTTTTGACAATGATATCATGGTTCTGCATTTGGATATTAAACGTATCATTTGTATGTGAGCGCTACTTATATCATATCTAACATATGTTCCTGTTTCTGATGAAATCAGGTAACTCTCTCTCTTCATATGAAATCTGGCAAATCATTGAAGCCATAGCTTTTGTGGTGATCATAATATTAAGATAAATAGAAAACACGTTTATCTGCAGTTTTTAGTTAGAAGGATCATTTTTGTGGTAGAGGGTGTGTATAGGTATCCCAAATTTATTTGTGTTGTTTGTAATTCTTCTTTAATCTTTACTTTCTTTGAGTTAAAACAACTTCATTTTAATGACTGGAGGTATCTAAACTCCAATTCGACTTCATCTATTTCATACACCTTCTGACACCACCTCCTTTCCACCTCCAATTCTGTGATCAAATTAACAATTATATATACGATATAGATTATGAATTACTTTGATTTCAGACATATCACTGCAAAGATGCTGAGATGACTGATTTTATTTTTTTTAATGAAAAACTAGATAACACCTTTCATTTATTTTTTTTTTCTTGATATGATATGTTTGTGATAGAAATTGGTTCCTCATGCAGGTTTCTCACACAACTAAGCATCAAAGATCGACATCCAGGAGAATGGTCTTCGGATGACCAAGTTAATATTTCTTCCAACTTGTAGCAAGAATATACGAGGACCCTGTCCAAGATGATGTTCCTTGTTAGTTAATTAAATTTAAACGAGGAGGAATCGATTGTTTGGATGATTAACATTTAGCCTATATAACTGTGAAAAGAAAAACCAAATATCTACATTCAAGATCTCTATTGTGAAAAACAATTCAATCCTTCAAAAAGATAGGATCATTGATGCAGAAATTCGGGGAGGAAATGTTATTTAATTGATTTTGCAGTTACTTTAGGGCAAGTCTAATAGTTGGAAGGCTTTCCCCGTCCTTACCACACATTGAAAGTCATTCTCTTATAAGGAAGTTTTTTTAAAAAATTGTACGTGGAAAGCCATTTTCCCTTTTGACTTTATTATTGTTTTATATTAATTTCAATTGCCACCGATAAATTTTGTATAGTACACGTATTTTGTACGTATTACAAAAAAATTATTATTAAGATATTTAAATTTCATATATTAAAAAATATTATTAAGACATTTAAATTTTATTTCATTAATAAGCTCAAATTAAACAAATTGCATGCATTATTTACACTAAGGGGTTACATAATCGTCTTGGAACTGGGGATAATAAGCCTCATCTCCATCACTTTGGTTGTAGTTGTAGCCACTTTCATGACTGCTATTGCCATCTGATTGATACCACGAATAATTTTTCGTTGTTCTTCCTTCCAGAATGCAGCATTGTCGGGGGGTCATTACTGTCGTGTCATACATCATTACTGGATCCTCTCTTGCTCGATCCTCTCTTTGCTCTCGTCTCCACTGCTTTGCCTTCTCCCATTGTATCATCTCAGCAACCAAGTCATTGGTTCTCTTCGTCTCATTATTCGTTCGTCCAGCTAATCGTTCGACCGCCTCTACAATTTGACTACTCTCACCTGATAAAGTCTTCCCTTTCTTCCGAGCATCCTCCTTTGGTGCCTTCCTTCTTAAAGGTCTTGTAGAAGTGGGTGTCGGCAATGGTACAGGATCGTTGCCGCAAGTTAAAATATGGGAGTTGCTTCCGTCGGAGTTGCTCCTATTGGAAACTGTTTTCCTCCAAATCCAATTTCAGTCGGATCTTCGAATTTGTCTACACCGTGGACTATGTCCCAACAAGCACTAAGGGGGCATTTGGTACAAGGATTTTTTTTTGTTCCCAGGAATCATAAATCCTGGGAATCATAAATCCTGAGAGTTATGAATCCTATGAATCATAAAACATGTTTGGTAGGTCTTAAACATCTCTGGAAATCTTAGTTGGAAACTTAATTTTCTATGTTTGGTTGAGCTACATATTTCCTGGAAATCTTAATCTTATTGTCCAAAATACCCCTCTCATCCTCAAATAACAAAACAAACTATTTGATAAAATATCCGAGTAAAAAAAATGATGCAAATCTGGGCCACAAAATACAAACAATTTTAAGTGGTAACATGACTTAAAATTAAAAGAGGACAATATATATTGTAAATCTTAAGAACATACTCCAAGCACATTTGTTGCTATCTCACCTTTCCTAGAACGAAATCTAACCTTATCAGCTTGTAAGACAATTAACTTTATCTATGTCCCATCTAGAGCTCCTAGACAATTCTATTGATAGCAAAAGATAAAATGTGTGATATTAGCGTTTATTCCTTAAATAATTAAATAACAGTACCTAAATTTTTATCTTTGCAATGTTACCTTGAACCATTTCCAACGTTCGGTGAAATTTTCAAGCAAACTTGAGTAAGACTGTGTGACATCTTGAGTAAGCACAGGTTCAGGAATCTGAATGGAGAATAATTATTTGTTGTTTTTCTGATTAAAAGGAAGGAGGGGTAGATGAGGGCAATGCTTCATCATTTAAAGAGTATTCTTCTCCATGGCGGAATCCGTACGTGCTTCGTCTAGCTTTCACTGCAGGAATTGGTGGACTACTTTTCGGCTACGACACTGGTTAGTCCCTACAATTATATTTCATCTAAATGAAGAAATATTTTTGAATAAGAATGGCTTTAATCTTAGCTTCACTTCTTTCTTTGTTGATTGATTTGGATGTCTTGATTGCAATAACAATGTGATTTAATGTGATGGGAAATGGGCGCTTACAAGGGCATTTGAGTCGGTTAAATACAGCTATGATCGAAATGCATGCTCTTTCAAGGTTTTTTTTTGTAATGGAAAGAAAATTGGGTCAGCTCAGATATATTCATTTGTCGATGGAGGAGATTGGGAAAATTAGGATTTTTTATTTGTCAATGAACGGGTGCTTGAATTTTTGGGGGAGAAAGAGGATGAACGGGTGCTCGGATTTTTGGGGGAGAAAGAGGGGATGGGTTTATTGGGGAGGAAAAGGAGAAGAAATATGAAGAGCCAGGTTTAGAGTTTTTTTTTATTTTAAGGGCAAAATTGTAATTTTAAAGAAATAATATTTTCCAAAGTACTTAGGAATTTAAGAATCCCACCTCTCCCCACAAGAAAATTTTTGTGAGAATTGTGGCAAAAAAAAATCACAGGATTCTTAGTTTCCTAGGAATCTGAATTTAAAAGCTAGCATACCAAACATGGGAAACTCGATTCTCAAGTTAAGATTCCCAGAAAATAAAAAATAATCCCCCTACCAAATGCCCCCTAAGTTCCAATCTTCACTCATATGATTTTTGTACCACGATTTGACATCTACAATCTAACAAAGCGTACAAAAGTCAATTAAAAATTATTATTAAGACATGGATAAGTTTGAATAAATTTATTAAAATTATTTACCTCATTTAGATAAGTTTGGTTGCACTGAGTTGTCTTTTCAACACGCATCAAAACTTCATGCCATTTCGTTAGCCTCGAGGCAAAATTCCTTCTCTGCCTATTCTCAAATCCGACAGTGGGACAGATTTTTTCAGGAGAATCCTCCCAAATTTCTGCATATCTTGATCAATGGGCTCGTAGAATTTTCCTTAGGTCGGTTTTTTTTTTAGTTAAGAAAAGGTGGACTATATCCACCATATTTCATTAATAAGGAGTTAATAAAACAAACCAAGGTACTAAGCGCAATTACAAAATAACTACAAAGTATGATATAAAACATTGTACCTCCAAAGAACATAGGAGGGTGGGACAAAATACAAAACAAAACATACAAGACATAAAATGAGTTTAATAGGATACAAGAGGTCCCCCAACAACGCCCTAGAGGGTGGGTAATTAGGTCATGACACGCCGTATCAGTCCAGAGTAGGGCCAATCTCTACCTTCTCAGCATCGTACTCCTCCACCTCAAAAGCTCTAACTATTCTCCCTCTTGGATCTGCCGCCGCAGTTGTAGCTCAAAAAGAGATAAGATGCATGATATGAGTAAGATTATCAGAAATACTGTAACAAGTCCCACGAAAGTAAAAGTTATTTTTATCAAGCCATAAAACCCAGGTCGTTGCGGTGATTGTAATATACCACGCTTCCCTCATTTCACGTCTCTCGCTAGCGAATATGGGCCATATCCAAAGGTCTTCATAAACCTGGGGATAAGCCGATGTTCCGAGGGCCATTAGGACCTCGCACAAAACAACCTTACTTTTGGGGCAATCAAAGAAAAGATGAGTTTTCAAATCCATGTGTGTATTGCAAAAGCCATAGATAGTAACGATGTGTGGTTGCCTTTTAGCCAAATTATCTCTAGTTAGAATCACATCATTGAGAACTAACCACATGAATACTCTAATTTTAAGAAGAACTTTGGCCTTCCAAAGAATCGTAGACCATTTCGGACTACAACCTCTAAAGTGGATACAGTTATATAGAGGGTGGGCTGTGAAGGATCCATTCTTCTTTAACCTGATGTTTTCTGATCTGATCCTTGAGAGCAGAAAACTTCGGATTGGATAATGTAAGATTGTAGAGCCCCAGGTCTCAATTGGGATTCTGGGTAGAGACGTGACCTGGAAGAGGGTCTCTAGACTCCCCTTTTCTAGGTTTTGGCCACAGTAATATTGGGTTGGGAAGCTAGATAAAAAAGATTTGGGAATAACTCTCGTGGAGAATGATCTATGTACTATTTGTTCCACCAGAACCTAGTCATCATGTCATTGCCAATGAAGGAAGAGATACAACTGTAAAATGGATCATAGACTTTGACAACTCCTTTCCAAAATCATGATACTTTGGGTCCCATTCGGGATCCAAGTCTTCACGTTCCCTTACGTAGAAGGTAAGGCTGTACATACTCTTGCCACTCCTCACAATTCGGGTGGAAAACTATCTACCACCATTTGCCCAGAAGGGCTAGATTCATGTCTATCAAATCAATGATACCAAGTCCACCATGACTTTTTTTTCATGCAAGCTTTTTCTCCCACTTGATAAGATGATAACCACCTTTGTTTGCCTCAGCCCCTTTCCAGATGAATCTTTTCCGCACTCGGTCGATCCTTTGAATGACCCATTTCGAGAATTCAAAAAAGGACAAGGTAATAGGTCGGTAGGTTGGACAGTAATGAGTTAATCAGGGTCACTCTCCCTCGTAGTGAAAAGGACTTTCCTTTCCATCCCACTATTCTAGTTTCAACTCAGTCAATAATCGACATCTAATCTGATTTCTTAAGTTTACCTGGCCAAAGTGGTAGGCTCAGGTACTTAATAGGGAAATTATCAAGCCTACAATTTAGACTTGTTGCTGAGAACTAATTTCACTGTCAAGAGTAACTTTTACCCAAGCTTTGCACATAGCTTCTTCTTCATCGTAACTCCATTTTGTACCTCCTCTCAATTTTGTAATAAATATTTGTAAAATTTATTGAACTTTTGAATGTAAATTTGGAAGAACTTTTTTGTATTTTGACGAAGAAATAAAATAAGAATTGTGAAGAAATTGGTAAATGTAAGCTTGCATTTATAGAGGGGAATAGAATCTAACCATTGGTAATTTTCGAAGAAAAAAAAACCCTAATCTAGCAGTTGAGAAAAAGAAACACAAATTTCTGTTTGCTGAAAAAAATAAATAAAAATTTAAAGGTGATGCTGACGTCAGCTGCATCACCTGGGCGCGCTCTTTTTTTTTAGCCGGCAGCCTTCTTCTCTATTTGTATGTCAGCTATTCACCCCCCATTAAAACCCCTTTTTGCAATTTTTGCACTCTTTCCTCTTTACACGTCCTATCCCGCCCTCCATGATACATGATATAAATTCTTCTGGACTTCCTGCATGGAATTAAGAAGGCTTTTGCTTTGAAAATTTCAGATATTTTTGCATCAAAAAAAAAAAAAAAAGAAAATTTCAGATATTTGAGTACTAGTCCTGTTCAGCGGATTAAAAAGAAGAAGAAAAAAAAACAATTAATTGAGTATTCAAATATGATGGAGGATGACATAAAAAAAGCCTCCACATTAAACTGATTTATCGTTTTGAGGTGTGCATTTTACAAAAGTGGCATTCACAAAAAAGCGGGGAACCATGAAATCTCAAATTAAATTCTTATGAAATCTTAGGTTTTCAATCCATGAGTTCCCCAGCTTATGCTCCCAATGCTGCAAAAACACCCTTAGCTCTCTTAAAAGTCCTCTCTTTTGGCAACCCGGATCTATTTAGGTCTTTACTAACTGATGCTGTTTGTTTTTGGGGTGTGGAGCAGCAGGTGTGAGTTCTTGTAATTTGTGAAGAGGAAACTATGGTACTGGCGTCGGCCCAACTCCGGGGAGTAGGACCGGCTCGGTAGTAGGGTAGAGAGGTAGAGGCCGGGTGCTTCGCTCGGATCCAGTAGCTCGGCTCAGATCTTTGCTGTTCGGCTTGGTCTTCTGTACCTACACACTGCCTAGAAATACTGGGAGAAGTCCCGGCGACAGGCCCTCCGATGATCTAGTCAGTCACTGCAAAGTGACTGGGCAGCTGGGGTTCATGTGGGAAAAGATTGATTACCTTATGAAGTGAGGAGGAGGTCTGGTATTTATAGGCAGAGGCAAATGGGTATGGGACCTTAATGAGCCGGGTCAAACCCGTTTGCTTGTGGGCCTGAGGCGGTAGGAGCCCGTTGAACTTCTGTTGACCTGATGATCAGGGAAGAGCAGGATTTGAGGGGATCTGATGACCCAGGAGGGGCCACATCATCTCATCCATATCAGAAGCCCCCCACTCCTAGAGGGCTGGGTAATCCAGTCGTAGAGGAGTGATTTGTCTCTGTAGGAAGAGCGGAGCGGTGTGTACGGCGAATGTAGTTTGTATCTTTCTGGAGAGGCCAGCAGGGTAGGATGAAGGGGTTCCCTTAGAGATATGGGGGCATCGAGAGCCAAGAACAAAGGATCGAGAGTCGAGCGTCGAGTGTCGAGCTCCTATACGCTCGGATATTGGGGTCTATTACTGAGCTGTCGAGCCCCGAAGCTCGTAGTGAGCTGGGGGTTGGCTCGAGGCTACCGCCGAGCATCAAGCCTTTATGAGCTCGAATGCCGAGGCTTGCTGTCGGGTGTCGAGCCCAGAAGCTCATCTGTGAGAGCTAAGGGGTGGCTCGGAATCGCCACCGACCGTCGAGCCCCTACAAAAGCTCTGGGGTGGCTCGAGGTCACTGCCGAGCGCCGAGCCCCCCCTGCTTGTTGGAAAAGCTCCAGGGTGGCTCGGAATCGCTACCAACCATCGAGCCCTTGAAAAGCTATGGGGTGGTTCGAGGTCACTGCCGAGCGCCGAGCTCCCTGCTTGTTAAGAAAGCTGTGGGGTGGTTCGGAATCGCTACTGACTGTCGAACCCATGAAAAGCTATGGGGTGGCTCGAGGTCACTGCCAAGCGCCGAGCCCCCCTGCTTGTAGGAAAATCTGTGGGGTGGCTCGGAATCGCTACCGACCGTCGAGCCCATGAAAAGCTATGGGGTGGCTCGATGTCACTACCAAGCGCCGAACCTCCCTGCTTGTTGGAAAAAGCTGTGGGGTGGCTCGGAATCGCTACCGACCGTCGAGCCCATGAAAATCTATGGGGTGACTCGAGGTCACTGCCGAGCATCGAGCCCCCCTGCTTGTTGAAAAAAGCTATGGGTGGCTCGGAATCACTACCGACCGTCGAGCCCATGAAAAGCTCTGAGATGGCTCGAGGTCACTGCCGAGCGTCGAGCCTCTTACTTACTGGAAAAGCTCTGGGGTGGCTCAGAATCGCTATCGACCGTCAAGCCCCAAGTTTGCTGAAAAAAGCTCTGGGATGGCTCGGGGTCACTGCCGAGCGTCGAGCCTCCTGCTTGCTGGAAAAGCTGTGGGATGGCTCGAAATCGCTACCAACCATCGAGCCCCTGAAAAGCTATGAGGTGGCTCGAGGTTACTGTCGAGCTTCGAGCCCCCCTGCTTGTAGGAAAAGCTGTGGGGTGGCTCGGAATTTCTACCGACCGTCGAACCCCTGAAAAGCTATGGTGGCTCGAGGTCACTGCCGACCATCAAGCCCCCTGCTTGTTGGAAAAGCTCCGGGGTGGCTCGGAATCGCTACCGACCGTCGAGCCCATGAAAAGCTATGGGGTGGCTCGAGGTCACTGCCGAGCGCCGAGCTTCTCTGCTTGTTGGAAAAGCTGTAGGGTGGCTCGGAATTGCTACCGACCGTCGAGCCCCAAGCTTGCTGAAAAAAGTTCTGGGATGGCTCAAGGTCACTGTCGAGCGTCGAGCCCCCTGCTTGCTAGAAAAGCTCCAGGGTGGCTCGAGATCGTCGGTTGAGCTCCTGAAAAGCTATGGGGTGGCTCGAGGTTACTACCAAGCATCGAGCCCCCCTGCTTGTAGGAAAAGTTGTAGGGTGGCTCAGAATCGCTATAGACCGTTGAACCCCTGAAAAGCTATGGGGTGGCTCGAGGTCACTATCGAGCGTCGAGCCCCCTGCTTGTTGGAAAAGCTCTGGGGTGGCTCGGAATCTCTACCAACTGTCGAGCCCATGAAAAGCTATGGGGTGGCTCAAGGTCACTACCGAGCACCGAGCCCCCCTGCTTGTTGGAAAAGATGTGGGGTGGCTCAGAATCGCTACCGACCGTCGAACCCCAAGCTTGCTGAAAAAAGCTCTGGGATGGCTCAAGGTCACTGTCGAGCGTCGAACCCCCCTGCTTGTTGGAAAAATCTCTGGGATGGCTCGAGGTCACTGCCAAGCATCGAGCCCTCCTGCTTGTTGTCAATGCAGGGGGTAAAAAACTAGAATTTCGCACGTGATGCTAACGTCACGAGGATGGAAATCGGGGAGTTTGAAATCCTAGTGGCCGTTAAATCTTGATGATCAGGATTGGATAGTGATGATTTTGATGCCGAATTCGAGGCGTCGATTTCACTTTGTGTTCTCTTTGTAAAACCAAGAGCTTCTCCCTCTAAGTTGTCAGCGACAACTTTTACAGTGAACTCTTCGTTTAACGACATTCAGGTTAGTATTTTATTTTGCAATGTCGCGCTCTCAGTCCGGCTCTGAAGCGGGCACTTTCAGTCGGGGCGAGGATGATCGTGATTCGGACTCAACGTCCTGGGATCTGGACGACTAACCTTTGGAAGCGGAGGGACAGACGGCCTCCACATCCTGGGACACATATGATCGAATTCTGGACGTGGTCCCCCTACGGAATCGCGAGCCGGAGATGGTAGAGTCTTCGGGTGAGGAGGGTGAGGAAGGAGAGTCTGAGGAAGTTGAGGGAGAGGTTGAGGGAGGAGGTGAGGAAGGAGAGGATGAGGGAGGCGAGGAAGAAGGGGCTCTTCCCCCTCTCGCCCCTCTGTCGACTCCGTCTCCGTTGAGGAAGCCCCGTACACGTAGGCAGAGAAGGAAACGGCGCTTACCAAATAGTCCGAGCACGCTAGATGAGTTCGGGTCAACGCACGGACTTGACGTCCCTCACTACAGGAACCCAAGGTCGATCAGAATGTACCCTGACGATGTGGAGAACCTTGTCCAATTTAACGTGGAGGTGTCATCGTCTGGCTGGCCCCAAATAAAAATGGACAACATACAGTGCGTGCTGAAGGCCGATTTTCTGCCCATAATAAGGGCCAGTTACTTCATTCCTCGGGAGTACGAATTGATGCTGCCAAGTTCCGGCCTCCGTCCCACCACCGAGTTGGCCCCTGGGTTCTGTATGTTTCCCGAGGATGCTTTTCTCTCAGGACTAAGGTTGCCACTGTATCCGTTCATCAAGGGGTCTGGACGTGGGGGGAGCTGTGCCCAATGCAATATGGCCCCAATTCGTGGAAGCATCTGATCTGCTTTATTCTGAAGTGCCAGGAGAAGAAGGTCCTGCTGAAGCTGAAGTACTTCCGCGCTGTCCTAGGGGTGAGCTCGCTCGGGGATATGGAGGGCATATTCTACATGTCACTCTACCCTCACAAGAGGGTAATGCACGGCCATCCGGATTCCATAAAGTGGTGGAAGGGAAGTACTTTATTTTTGGGAGTGAGGTGCCTTGGGAAATTCCTACGCCCTGGAATTTCTACAAGCTGAACCACAAGCCCCCGAGGCGGAGGGACTTGACGAAGGCGGAGTGGGCGGATGTGGATAAAATTATGGAGGGGCATAGCATTGGTTGGCCGCGTGTGACTGAGATACACCTAGCCCGAGCCGGACTGAGCCCAGCCGACCCCTGTACGTTTTTGTTTCATTCTCGTCTAACTTTCTGTGTAACCCTTGTTTTTCGATTTTTGAATTTTTTGTGTATTTTTCTTCTTTCTTGCATATTTGTACTCTCTTGTATTTTTCTGGACCGTATATTGGAGTCGTTTTCAATATATATATTTATTTTTGGTCCAATCTTGATTTTTGTGATTTAAATTCTGTTCCTTGATTTGTTCTTGATCATTGTTATTATTTTCGCTCTTCATTTGGGTTTTGTTCTCTTTATTTTTGTTCTTGGGTGCTCATGGTGATTTGGTTGTTCAACCTATTTCCAATCCTATTATTTTGATCTCTAATTGATTACCAAGACCAAATTAAACCTACAATCCTATTTCAAATCCTATATAATTTGATCCTAATCAAAACCTATTAGTCAAATCCTATTACTACTCCTAAACTATCCACAACCCAATACCCAACTCATATTTCTAAACCTAAAACAATCCTTCCTATATATACCTCTCTCCCACACCAAAACCCTAACCCTAATACTACATCCCTCCCGGCCTCCCTCCTTTCTCCCTTGCGCCGCATAGCCACCCCGACACCCCACCAGCCAAATCCCTACCTACCTCACCTCCGTCGCCACCTAGCCGACTTTCCCTTCGGCTGCACCCGACCGACCAAGCACCCAAGCCACCTCCCGATCACCCCGAGCACTCAACTCCTCTTCATCCCTCTTCCTTGCCTTCGTCCACCGTCAGCACCAGCATGAGTGTCGACCAGTCGCAAGCCAGCTGATGCCCGACCCCTCTGTTGGTCTCTCTCTCTCTCTCTCTCTCTCTCTCTCTCTCTCTCTCTCGCTTGTTGAGCTTGCACGTATTGGAGTTTTTGCACGTGTATTGGATTTTCATTCGTGGGTTTTGTTCATTGTCGGGATCCACTCTCGATATTCTTGGATTTCATCGTTTTTCATCTTCAGTTAAGGTAAGTAACTTGTACTCTAATTTCTTTTGTATGATACAAGTCAAAAATACCGCTTATAGTGTAGTTGGGTTCTAGAGACAACTCGTGTATGTATTATTTTTTATGGGTCTTGTCTCTATCGTGCTATTGACCATAGTTGCCTCACAACACAAATCGACATGAAAACAACTAGGTTTTGCCCGTTCTGATCTATTCATATATGTGAGATAATTAGGGAAAATTATGTGTTTGATGAGATCTATGTGATATGATGGTTGTGAATATGTTATATACCCTATTTCATAATGTTTGGGCACTTAGTAGACTCTATACCATGTTTGATTGTGATTGGAACAAGTTTCGTATGATTTGTGTTGGTTTTGTTTTTAAGAGAAAATCTGTATTTTGTTGAAGGTCAGTTTTGATTTGTATTTTAGACCATATTAAGGTCAGAATTCGCAATTTTTGTATTTGACATGAATTGTAGAGAAATCTGTCTTCTTTCCAATCTCTCAGACTTTGATCGATTTCATTTTTGTATGAGTGATTTATGGCTCTTTTACTACAGAGGTGTATCTTATTTTTAGATTTCGTTTTCTGATGATTTTGGTGATTAAACTATTTGGATACTAGTCTTAAATATATTATTTTGATCTGAAACTTTGTACTGTATTTCTATATCTATTTAGGGATTACCCAGAATTTTGGTAGATTTTATTGATAAGTTTTATAAGCCGTTCCATGCTTGTTTATGAAAGCTATACTTGCTGTATTTCGCTCTCTGTTCTGTAAAGAATCGTATTTTCACCCTATTTCCTTTTACTGTATGAAAATAATTGTGAAATATGAAAGTTATCTTATTTTGTCTAATTTCATCTCCCTTTGGCGGATTTGGATTTTGTTTCACGGTTTGCGAGATATTACAGTTTTCGTACAGCAGTGTTGGGAATTCCAGATTTGCCAAACTATCGTTTCTTGATATTTTCTGATTTTTGTTGACTGAACTAATTTTACTAGAATATTCTGATACTTTCTATTCTGATACTAGACATATAGAGGATTACCTCAGATTTTTTCTTGATTTATTTGAGAGGTTTTGATGCTGTTTTCCTGACAATGAATTCGTTTTACTGATTTCTAGCTGAACGTATTTTCTGGATTAAAATCAGTTTTGAGTTATGATTTTGTGAAATACTATATGGCTTATATATAATCGTTGGATTCGTGTGGGAGTCTATTTTCCAGATTCTTCGATGGATTCAAATTTGGATTTCTGTAGTAACGAAAATCACTGTTTTAGTACTGTAATGTCATGCTGTTCTGAATATGAACATACACTGTTTTGCTTGTTTATGTGACTGTATATCATCTATTCATGCTTGATTGTTTTCCTGAACCTAATACTGATTATACCATGTTAGTTTGACACTATTTCATGCACCATCATGCCTGTTTGATAAGTATAATAAAAGTGATCAAGCGGGTATTTCTTAAGGGAACATCTAGTAGTGGAAAATATGGAAATGTGTACTTGGAAGGGAACTAGTGTTCCATACTGTTACTGTTACTGTTACTGTTACTTTTACTGCTACTGCTACTGTTACTGTTACTGCTACTGCTACTGTTACTGATGCCTGAGTACACTGCCCCATTATGGTCCACTATAAAATCTAAAATTGAAACTGTTTGTTGTAGCAATCATGTGCTATGTTTTTGGGGCGCATGAAGTGCTACCTAACTAGTAATACACACAAGACTGTAAGAACATTAGACCGATACTGTTAGACTGATACTATTGGACTGATACTGTGGATTGTTACACTAATATATTGAGCTTACTATTACTGGACATTGTTAGTTGCCATATGACACTGTTATTGACACATTTATTTGTACTGTTAGTATACCATACTAGTTAACCTTGTTTTACTGATTCATGCTAGTTATTACTGTTGATGCATTATTCCATGTTATTTGTTAGTTTTTCCATATGCTTGTATCCTACATTATAAGTGGCCCGTAACTTGCATTGACGGGTACTTATTTTCTTTTTTCGTCTCCTGCAATTATTGATTGCAGATCAGGATGATCATTTGCCTGATGGTATTGGAGAAATGAGATATTAGTGCTGGACATCTTCTTTTTGCTATTATTATTACTGTTGCTTTGGAACAATGTATTTTGAGTACTTGGATATTTAATTTGTATTTGGGCGATGTGATCCAGGATATTTGTCTTGTCCAGATTCTAAATTATTTGAGATTATTATATTTGATTTCAAGTAAATTCTTTTGGTTTATTAAATTCAGTTATGCATATGTGGTTGACTCTTTTGCTTTCGACTCTGATTATTTTGTGAGATGTTGTAAAGTTTCCTGAACAGCTTATGGATGATAAAAATCATTCACTGGGCTTTTGTCATGTATCCGTATTCCGTATTCTATTTTGAAAAGCGGGGCGTGACATTCTGCTTTCGTATTAACATTCTCTTTTTCTCTGCAGTGATGGACCCGGCGAAGCTCGAGGCGAGGAAGACCCTGCTGGCATTGGCCCAGAATAAGAGGGCCAAGAAGGCGGCACTGGCGGTGGGACCCGCCCAGGGGGCGGCGAAGGTATCTTTGGAGCCGCCCCCTAAGAAGTCGAAGAAAAGCCATTCGTCTCAAGAGGCGAAAGGGTCGGGGCCGAGCTCAACTAGCCAAAGGGTTACCGAGGTCCTGAAGTATTGGACCCCCGCTGTTCGTCCCGATGCCCGACGGATGGTGGGCGAGGTGGGGCTAAGGTCGTTCGCCCTGGACTGGTCGGTCAAGGAGGGAGATTCGCTGGCCGCGGGCCCGATCTTGAAAGAGGTGGCCGATAAGCTCGCCACGGCTCGCGACCGAACCAACCTGGCATCCGGGACTACGAAGACGGCCCACATGAAGTGGGCTCAAGCTCAAGTGATGGTAAGTGTTAGCCTTGTTGACTGTTATTACTTTTTGTGCTGGGTATATATTCTTTTTCCTGACAATGCCTATCTCGATCAGGCGCTGATGGCCGGGACGCAGATGAGGAGGTGCCTGGAGAAGGAGGTTCAAACCGAGAAGCAGAACGCCGATCGGTACATCCGAGAAGCGAAGGACCTGAGGGTCGAGCTGACGGCCGCTCAGGGGCAGTGCAGGCTCTCCAGGCCCAGCTCGCCTCCCAACAGGATCAGCACCTCCGTGAATTGGCGGCGGCCCGGGGAAAGGTGGTGACAGAGTACGACGAGCTGGTAATGGCAGCTTCGGAAGAGGTGATTGCTACCCAAGATGAGGCGTATGATAGGGCGAATGAGCACTTTCTGCTCCTTTACCCTGAGGCAAAGATCGACCATCTCCAGTACGGGTGGGTGCCCCCCGTGCACCCGCTAACCCCCGGGGGCGAGGGCGATGAGGCTCTGAGGGACCCTCATTTGGAGAAGGAGGTGGAGGGTGCGACGGTCGACGAAGAGGTGCAGATCCCCCCTCCGCAGTAGTTAAAATGTTTCTTCTTTTTCTCCTGTATATATTTTTTTGTATTGCCGAATGCGGACTGGCCACCGCCTTTTGTAATCAATTTTTGAATTAATACAATTGTGTTTTGGCCGACCTTCTATGACTTGTGACTTTTTAGTGAATTGAGGTTTCCTTCCCTTTTGCCAGATGAACGAGATCCTGGGTGCCGACCTCATTTTGCCGAGGTTCAGAGACTCCGGAATAAGCTAGAGCCCAAGAAGAGTGTCTTGATCTGCTATCGCAAGCAGACTCGCGATCGAGAAGCCGCGGTAAGCTATTTTATGAACAAGTCTAAGGAGCTAAGTTTTGGGGCGGTGCATTTGAATAAGGCAATTGCCGACCGCAATTAGGGGGGGTGCCGAAATGAACTGGTCACCGTCTGATGCCTCCACCCGGCGACCGACCTACGAGTCTGTTCTTTGTGAGGTCGTGGTTGAGAAATAGCTGGAGATTCAGAGGTTGAGGGTCATTCTAGGCGCGGGTCGGTCTCGGTTCGGCCATCCAAGGGGAGGAGGCCCTTCTGTTTTTGGTTCTTCGCCGACCCTCTATTTGGAGATGGCAAGGCTCGCGGATGCGCAGAGCTCCGTAGCCGGGACGCGACAATGGCTACGCCCATAAAGCCGGACGAGGTTGTTGGAGAGCATACCTGTTCGGCAGGACTCGAGATGGTTCTTGTGCGCCCGAAGAGCCTTGCGAGGGACTCTTAAGTAGGGGTAGAGAGAGCGCTATAACGGATCCCAATTGTACCGTAGCCTTTGAAGGCGTTTATGAATAAGATTTGATTTGTCTGATCTTCTTGACTTTTTAGAAGAACTAGGATGTTGTGTAGCTTGGATCGAATGTCGAGCCCCCTGCTTGGTAGAAAACTAGGGCGTGGCTCGAGACCCATGCCGAACGCCGAATCACCTGAATTAGGGTTATGATCGGGGGCATTTCCGAGCGCGTAGCCCAGGTAGCTTGACAAAGCTAGGGCGTGGCTCGTGGTTAATGCCGAATGTCGAGGCCCCTTAACTTAGGAGAGTTGTCGGATGTGGCTCGGGGGCATTACCGAGCGCGTAGCCCAGGTAGCTTGAGAAAGCTAGGACGTGGCTCGAGGTTAATGCTGAATGTCGAGCCCCCTTAACTTAGTAGAGTTGTCGGGATGTGGCTCGGAGGCATTACCGAGTGAGTAGCCCAGGTAGCTTGAGAAAGCTAGGGCATGGCTCGAGGTTAATGTCGAATGTCGAGATCCCTTAACTTAGGAGAGTTGTCGGGATGTGGCTCGGGGGCATTACCGAGCGCGTAGCCTAGGTAGCTTGAGAAAGCTAGGGCGTGGCTCGAGGTTAATGCCAAATATCGAGCTCCCTTAACATGGGAGAGTCGTCGGGGTGTGGCTCGGGAGTATTACTGAGCGCGTGGCCCAAGTAGCTTGAGAAGGCTAGGGTGTGGCTCGAGGTTAATGCTGAATGTCGAGCCCCCTTAACTTAGGAGAGTTGTCGGGATGTGGCTCGAAGGCATTACCGAGCGCGTAGCCCAGGTAGCTTGAGAAAGCTAAGGCATGGCTCGAGGTTAATGCCAAATGTCGAGCCCCCTTAACATGTGAGAGTTTTCGGGGTGTGGCTCGGGGGCATTACCGAGCGCGTGGTACAGGTAGCTTGAGAAAGCTAGGGTGTGGCTTGAGGTTAATGCTGAATGTCGAGCCCCCTTAACTTAGGAGAGTTGTCAGGATGTGGCTCGGGAGCATTACCGAGTGCGTAGCCCAGGTAGCTTGAGAAAGCTAGGGCGTGGCTTGAGGTTAATGCTGAACGTCGAGCCCCCTTAACTTAGGAGAGTTGTTAGGATGTGGCTCGGGGGCATTACCGAGCGCGTAGCCCAGGTAGCTTGAGAAAGCTAGGGCGTGGCTCGAGGTTAATGCCGGATGTCGAGCCCCCTTAACATGGGAGAGTTGTCAGGATGTGGCTCGGGGGCATTACCGAGCGCGTAGCCCAGGTAGCTTGAGAAAGCTAGGGCGTGGCTCGAGGTTAATGCCAGATGTCGAGCCCCCTTAACACGGGAGAGTTGTCAGGATGTGGCTCAGGAGAATTACCGAGCGCGTGGCCCAGGTAGCTTGAGAAAGCTAGGGCTTGGCTCGAGGTTAATGCCGAATGTCGAGCCCCCTTTCCTTTTCGCGCAAAAAATAAAAATATAGTAGAAACCAAGATTACATTTTATTATTTACACGAAAAAAGGGAAAAGCACGTAAGTGCCGATTAAAATGGATTGGCTACATAAGTTTAGCCCTCTCCTTCGAGGAACTTAATGAGGTGCTCCACGTTCCAGGGTCTCTTGATTATCCTGCCCCCCAGGTCTGTGAGTCGGTACGTGCCAAGACGTACCACTTTGGAGACCTTGTAAGGGCCCTCCCAATTAGGCGATAGTTTTCACTTTCCGCTAGGGTCGAATACTACAAGCTTGCTAAGGACGAGGTCACTTTGTTTGATGTCTGTCGGGCGGACCTTATTGTTGTGGAATTTCTCGATCCTCTGTTGGTCTATGCTTCTTCGAATGGCGGATCTTTCCCTGACTCCATCGATGAGGTCCAGGTTGGCTCTGAGGTCTGAGGAGTTGTCATCTTTGTTGAAGTCCATGACCCTTGGCGAAGGAAGGCCGATCTCTAGGGGAATAATGGCCTCGTTGCTGTAGGTGAGGTTGAATAGGGATTCGCCGGTGGGGATCCTCTTAGTTGTCCGGTGTGCCCAGAGTACACTAGATAGTTCATCGACCCATAGCCCCTTTGGTGAATTATCCTGCCGCTTTTTAAGGCCATCTAGGATCTGACCGTTCGCATTCTCGGCTTGGCCATTTGATTGAGGGTGGCATACCGATGAGAAGCGTTGCTGGACACCGATGTCTTCGCAGAACTTTCGAAAGTTTTTTCCCGCAAACTGGGTCCCATTGTCGATGATGAGCACCTGTGGGATCCCGAACCGGCAGATGATGTGCTTCAAGAAGAATTGTTGGGTTTGGTGTTCAGTGATAGAGGCCAGGGGTTCTGTCTCGATCCACTTGGTGAAGTAGTCGATGGTCACCACCAGGAATTTTCTTTGGTCCGTTGCTTGTGGGAAGGGGCCGACTAGCTCTATCCCCCACATAGCAAAGAGGGTCGGACTGGTCAGGGATCGGAGGTTGGCCTGCAGGAGTCTCTTCACCGATGAGAATCTTTGGCAAGGGTCGCATCTCTTGGCGAGATTCTTGAGTCTTGTAACATGGTCGGCCAGTAATACCCGCGATTTAAGGCCTTTTGGGCGAGCGACCTGCTCCCCATGTGACATCCGCCGATCCCCTCGTGTAGTTCCTTCAGAGCGTACCTGGCCTCGTCAGGGGCTAGGCAACGGAGATAGGGCCTGCCATTAGATATCGTGTACAAGTGCTTGAAGAGCGTCTCGTTGATCAGAGTGAATCTTTCAGAGTGGACTCTGATCCTTCTTGCCTCGGACCGGTCTTGAGGGAGCTCACCCTCCGAAAGGAACTTTTGAATGGGCGTCGTCCAGTTGTCTGGTTGAAGATCCATGGCGAGGCAGGAGGCTTCAGGGAGGTCGATGCTGGGCTTGAGGAGGACTTCGATCAGAACAATGCAGTCGAGCCCTTCGAAGGATGACGAGACAAGCTTCGACAATGAATCCGCCTGGGCGTTATGCTCCCTAGGGATTCGTTCTACCAAGTGGTATTCAAAAGACGACAAGAGATGATGGACTACCGCCAAGTATTGCACCATCCGAGCGTCGCGAGCTTCGTACTCCCCGGTGATCTGGTTGACCATGAGCTGGGAGTCGCTAAAGGCCTTGATGTGTCTGGATCCGGCCTTGTATGCTAGGGTGAGCTCAGTGATCATGGCTTCATATCCCGCTTCGTTGTTCGAGGTCGAGAAATTCAAACGGAGAGAGTACTGGAGGATGAAATTATCGGGACCCTTCAAGATGACGCTCGTGCCGCTTCCTTCTTCGCAAGACGAGCCGTCGACATAAACCTCCCAGACTGGGTTTGTCTCCTTGATGTCGGATGGCTCAGGAATAGTGCATTCTGTGATAAATTCGGTGAGGGCCTACCCCTTGATAGCTGTCCTGGGCTGGTAGTTGATGTCGTACTGATTCAGCTCGATCGACCACTTGACCAAGCGGTCGAAAGTTTTGGGCTTGTGAAGTAAGGCTTTGAGAGGCTGGTCTGTAAGGACCTGAATAGATTGGGCTTGGAAATAAGGGCGAAGCTTTCGTGCGGCCATTACCAGCGTGTAGGCCACCTTCTCCATCTTAGCGTATCTGGTCTTCGCCGAAAGCAAGACCTTGCTCGCATAGTAGAGAGGCTTCTGGACACCGTCCTCTTCCCGAACAAGAACGGCGCTGAGGGCGCTCTCCGAGAGAGATACAGCTGGAGTGATTCACACGGCTTGGGTTTGCTCAGAAGTGGTAGGTGGGCGAGGTAGGAATTCAGCTGTTCGAACACCTATTGTTGGGGATCTCCCCACTCAAAGCCTTTTGCCCCTTGCGAGCCTTGAAGAAGGGGAGTGATTTCTCCCCGGATTTCGAGAGAAAACGGCCTATGGCGGCCAGCCTCCCTGTCAGCCATTGAACTTCTTTAATATTTTTCGGAGGGGCCATGTCGATAATGGCTTGGATTTTTTCGGAGTTCGCCTCTATACCGTGCTGGCTGACGACGAACCCGAGGAATTTTTTGGAGGAGACTCCGAAGGTCCACTTGGCGGGGTTGAGCCTTATGTCATGGGATCGGAGTACGCCAAATGCTTCTTCAAGGTCGTCCACATGGTCCTAACCTTACCGACTTTTGACGAGCATGTCGTCGACGTATACTTCCATGTTGCGACTGATCTGATTTTTCAAAACCCGGTTGATGAGCCTCTGGTAGGTGGCTCCGGCGTTCCTGAGCCCAAAGGGCATGATCCGGTAACAGTACAGACCTTGGTCGGTAACAAAAGATGTCTTGGCGATGTCGGGGGAAAATATGCGGATTTGGTTATAGCCTAAAAAGGCTTCCATGAAGGTCAGCAGCCCGACGTCGCGTCGATTAGGGCGTCGATGCTCAGGAGAGGGAAAGGATCTTTTGGGTATGCCTTGTTGAGATCTGTGAAGTCTATACAGATCCTTCATCTTCCGCTGGCCTTCTTCACCATCACGACGTTAGCCAGCCACTCGGGGTAGCTGACCTCCTGAATGAACCGGGTGGACGACAGTTTGTCCACCTCCACCTTTAGGGCATGTTGCCTCTCCGGGGGGAACTTGCACCGCTTCTGATGAATAGGCTTGGAGCCCAGGGTGACGCTCAGTCGGTGCATGATCAGATCTTCGGAAATCCCGGGCATGTCGAACGGAGTCCAGGCAAAGAGATCGATGTTGCGGCGGACGCAATCAATCAGGCCAGGCTTCAAGTCGGGGGACGGGGTGCGGCTCACACGGAAACATTTGGATTTGTCTTCCGCCTCGAACGAGACTTCCTCCAGTTCATCCGTCGGTTCTGACTCCAGATGGTTCCTCTCTGGAGGGAGCTCCACTGCATCGAAGGGGTATACCCCGCCCCTGACCGCGATCATGTAGCACGAACATGCCGACTTCTAGTTACCTCGGACGAACCCAGCCCCAAGATCGGTGGGGAATTTCAGTTTCAGATGGTAGGCCGAGAGGACAGCCTAGAACGAATAGAGCTCGGGTCGGCCGAGGATGGCGTTGTATGCCGCCTTGACGTTGACCACCATGAAATCCATCAACTCGGTTTGGATGATGGGGGTCGTGCCTGCCGTTACATCTAGTGTCACAATCCCCTCAATTATTACGGGGATGCTCGAAAACCCATGAAGGGTGTAACCGGACCGCTTCAGCTTTTCTCGGAGGAGTTTGAGGTTCTCAAATACTTCTAAGAAAAGAATGTTAACCGAACTGTCGTTGTCCATCAGGATACGGCGGACCTCAAAGTTGGCCATGACAAAACTGATGACGAGGGCATCGCAGTGCGAAAGCCGGACACCTTCGAGGTCTTCTCCAGGGAAGGAGACCGCCCACAGATGAACCCGAGGGGAGGAATGGTCCGGAACAGAGTTGACCTCTCGGACGAAGGCCTTGCGAGAGGTATTGGATTCCCCTCCCATGGGTCCGCCGTGGACGTAGTGCAGGATAGCCGGTCCCCCTGTTTCCTCGGGTTCGGGGTCCCGCTCGGGCCACCGACTGGCTATCCGTGAAGGAGGCGAAGGCCTCGGGCTCCTCGGTTCTATCCGGTCTTTGGGATTAGCGGCGAACTCCCTCAGATACCCTCGTTGGATGAGGGCTTCGATCTCGTCTTTGTCTCGGCAATGATTTGTCTCGTGTCCAGTGTCTCGGTGGAAGCAGCAGTAGAACCTTTGGTCTTGCTTCTTGCCGTTATTGCTCGGTCGGGGAGGGAATCGGACGATCCCTTTATCCTCGATCTCCATCAAAATTGCCGAGACGTTCTGGGTCAGGGGCGTATATATCTCGAATCGGGGGACCGAAGGGACCCTCTTGAGACCAGCTGTTTTTTTTTGCGGGTTTCTTGAAGGGCTCGATGTCATCGGCCTTACGCATTCCCCTAGCCGTGGCTTCTTTGGTGCCTTCTAGATTGAGGACCTCCTAAGACCCTGAAATTCGTTCAAGAAAAGGCAATACTTCTCGACCCTGTTGAGTAGGTCGGGGAAGTCCATGAGTGGCTTTTTGGCTAAGGAAGCCTTGAGCTGGCCATGGCGGACATTATGTCGGAAGGCTGCGGAGGCAACACCCGCATCGAGGGAGGAGACAGACCTGGCCTCGATGGTGAATCTCCGAACGAACTAACGGAGGGATTCCCCATCCTTCTGTTTGAGGTCCAGAAGGGAAGCGCTCGTCTTCTCGACCTTCCTGCTGGTCACAAAGTGGGCTAGGAAGCCCGCATCTAGTTGTTCAAACGAGAAGACTGAGCCGGGGGTAAGTTTTGAGAACCATTCCCGAGCCGGACCACGAAGGGCAGCAAGGAAGGCGCGGCAGAGGAGGGGATCCGCAGCGCTGTGAATCATCATAGGGTCTTAAACCTCTCCATGTGATCAGCGGGATCACCCTCGCCATTGTAGGTCTCGAATTAAGGGGGCCTGAAATTCCGGGGGATCTCGGCTTCTAGGATTTGGGGGGAGAATGGCAGTCCAGTCTGTCGATGACCGCGACCCGGTATCGATCCGCCCTCGTCGAGATGGGCGAGGCGGTTCTCCATCTTCTGTAAACGCCGAAGGACGGTGCCTGCCTGTTCCTGGGGCGGGCCGATCTGTGGGATTCGCCGCCCCCTGTTCCTGACCGTGGGTTAGAACTGTTGCGGACCTCGGTGCCCTGGCTGCCTCGGATGGCTTGGAGGATCTCGTCCCGAAAATTTTGGAACTTGGCCCTCGTGACGGGGGCTTGCCCCACCGGGTCCTGCGAGGGTGGGGGTCCACGAAGTGAGCGGCTGTGTTCTGGATCGCGCTCTTGGGACGGCCGTCAGCGCTGGTTTGAGACCGAGTTGGAAGCGGCCTTTCCCCTTGTTCGACTAGCCTGCCGATCTAAGATGATGCAGCGTAAATCAGTCGCATTCGAGGGTCTGGCCGCGCCGTTGACCCGAGGTTGGTTGGAACCCTGGGCATCCGCACGGCTGTGATGTGGAGGGTCCGGATGTTGTGCCGAGGTGACGGCCCTGACTGAGCTCGGTCTGGCGACAGAACTACGCAAAATTTTCCACAGACGGCGCCAACTTGATGTTGTTTGCTTTTGGGGTGTGGGGGCAACAGGTGTGAGTTCTTGTAATTTGTGAAGAGGAAACTGTGGTACTAGCGTCGGCCCGACCCTGGGGAGTAGGACCGGCTCGGGAGTAGGGGCAGAGAGTTAGAGGCCGGGTGCTTGGCTCGGATCTAGTAGCTCACCTCGGATCTTTGCTGCTCGGCTCGGTCCTCTGTACCTACACATTGCCTAGAAACACCGGGGAAGTCCCAGCAACAGGCCCTCCGACGATCTAGTTAGTCACTGAAAAGAGACTGGGCAGCTAGGGTTCAAATGGAGAAAGATTGATTACCTTGTGAAGTGGAGAGGGGATCTGGTATTTATAGGCATAGGCAAACGGGTGTAGAACCTTAACGGGCCGGGTCGAACCCGTTTTCCTGTGGGCCTAAGGCGACAGGAACCTGTTGGACTTCTGTTGACCTGATGATCGGTGAAGAACAGGATTTGAGTGGATCTGATGATGCAGAAGGGGCCACATCATCTAACCCATATCACTAACTCTTTCAGCTTCCCAGTCTAGTAGTGACACAGAGTGTATCCAGTTTTTGTCATAATATGCGAGAGGCTTGCATATCGGTCCAAGTGCACAATCTATCTGTGACTGGAATCCTAATCAGATTTAATAGATTGATAATTTTGTTAAACTCATCTCTGTCCCCCTAACAGCCCCCACCCGTCTCTCTATGTTGACATTGGAGTCTCCCACACGCAAACCAAGGTAATAATTAATTGCTATCATTGCTTAAGAGGAGATGAGCTCATTCCATAATTCAGAACAACGTCAACGGCTGCTATGGTTTGGATAAATAGACAACGATACCCATTTGTCCCTACCGGTTCCTCCTCCATGCAGGTGTAATGTAAAGCTAGTTAGTTTTTTACCAGTCCGTTTACATATCCACCTTCGGTAAGATGACTACTACGCCAGTACTCTTTAACAATATCATGTTTTCCTCTACCCTCCAACCCCCTCCAAACCAGTAAGTAAGTAAGTAATTCCAGGGGTAAAGTAAAGGGAGGGTCAGAAGATTGGTTTAGTGCCTTCCCTAAAAACTCTCTCACACTCCCAACCCCGAAGAGTGTTCAAGAGCAATATAATTCGTTCACTATCAGCCTCGACATGGGGATGGCATCACATGGTTTTTTTAAAAATTGCGTACTTTCACGATTGCCACTAGTTGCAGCTGATATTCGTAAATTATATGGATATATAGAATGTACAATGATTCATTGTTGTGGTGATGATGAGCTTCTCTATTTTTAGCCAATCTAGAACATTTCCTTTTTTTCCTGTCTAAGAATTTATCATATCTATGCACATCTTGTAAAAACATTGGCAGAATCCCGTATTCCAGTGTCATGTTTTAACCGCATATAATATCTCAACTAGAACGCACAATATCAATAACCAATTCGATATCACCAAATGAGCACATAATACTATAATTAATCGAAAAATGTTATAATTTTGTTAAAATATTTTCATCAAAACCCAGATGTTACACAAACGCTTCTTCAGTTTTCACATATTTGTTGGACAGAACTACCCCTCTTTAATTTTGCATTTTGTGGACCTACAAAAATTTTTGATATGGCTGGAGCCGCAAGGCTCTATCCGATTCATCAAAAACTTTTATCCAAAAATACGTACATCAAAATAATAACTCGGGTAAATATATACACTGTCGAACTGTGTGCAACAAATACGGTTTTAAAGAAACTTGAAGGAGTTCTTGATAATTCAGCAGTAAAATTGCATCCTATCAAACTGTAGGGAACAGATGTTTTAAGAAACTTAACAAAGCTCTTGTAATTAACCCGATATAAGATGTGAACTGGCTATATTCAGATCGCCGTTATGGATTATATTAGTTTGGCTATATTCTGTTTGCTGTGTCTTTTCTCTCTTCCCTGTTTGTATTTGGGGATGACTGCTTTGGACTGGCAATCGGGAGTTTTGTTGGGGATGGACTTTATCCAGCATTTTTATTTGATGTTGTTGAGTTTCTTTTCTCTCTCATGTATGTTTTATTTTTCCTGCTGTGTTGTCTCCTTGGTTGCTTGGAGTAGCTTCCCTGACTTTATGCTGGGCGGTTTTCACCTGATTGGGTCCTCCACAGCCTAGCGGCGTCTTTCTGCGAGCATTTGCTTTTCTTGGTCTTGTGTTTGTTTTGTTTTAGTTGAGAGGCATGTCCATATTTAGGTGCGATGTCTTCTTGGTCTTGTGTTTGTTTTGTTTTAGTTGAGCGGCATGTCCATATTTAGGTGCGATGTCCTCTCCTTCTCGATCGCCGGTGGCTTCAGCATCCCCCTAATTGCGGTGCAGCCAGCTTGTGCCTCGCCCGTTCTACCGCCGGTGGCTTCAGCATCCCCCTAATTGCGGTGCAGCCAGCTTGTGCCTCGCCCGTTCTACCGACGTGTGCTACTACTTCTAATTTCATATCGGGTCCCATCCTTCAGTTTGGCAGCACCGAGCGACGTACATCTCCTTGCGACAGTCCGCTGCCTCTGGCCGGAGGGCTAGTCTTTTTCCCATCGAGCGCCTCTTCCGTCTTGTACTTCTAGTTTATGTATTGTGTCTTTTTGTTAAGGGTTTCTTGACTCTGGTAGTCAGGTATGTTTGGTTTCTTTTTGTTTTACTTCTGGTAAAACCAGTCTTGTAATTTCTCATTATTTAATATATTATTTTGGTTTGGCTGGAGTCTGTTGACTCTATCCGTCTCATCAAAAAGATGTGAACTGATTGTACTCCGCTCAAATATCCTCTGCACCTGTCCAGGTTAACGTATAATTAACAAATTATCCATTAAATTACACTAGATTGCACCACGGAATACTTCTGTTACATGCTGTGGAACTGCCACCATGAACCAAAAAGAATACTGGCGAAACCTCAACTGAAATACACTGGTGAAAATATTTTTGGATGAAACTGACAACATGAGAACTATCTCAAGGCTTCCAAATTTTCATTGTGCAATCCTCTCCAAAAGTGACGACCAAATTCCTATGAGGGTGATGAGTCACACCAATCACATCTTTCTCATGGACCTGTATAAGACAAGATGAACAAAATCAATAACAGATCTTAATTTGGGAAAAATTCGCAAGCCTATTTATTAGTTTGGTTTGGAAAAAAAAATCTACTCCAAGTGTTCAAAAAAGAATGCAAGCAAGGAAAATAGAGATACTTTAAGCATTAAAAATTGCTGTCAAGGTTAATTCTAGATTCTTTCATCATCAAAAAGTAATTAAACAGAAGATAATCAAAAGAAAATTTCAGCTACTTACTACCATCTCCATATATTAAGTCTACTGTCTTGGGTTCAGGTATACCTTATATGATTTTGGGAGGAACTAGTTACAAGAATGATTACATAGCTTGCAGTTCAGAAAATATATGGTAAAAACTGATTGGAGCCGTCCGCATAATTCTCACGATACCGACACTACAAAACATAAAGTCTATAATGGCGTTTTTGTCCGGGCGTGTTGTCCAGAGCTTTTAGTAAAGGCCAGGATAGAAAAGGGATATGGGAATATTTATTTCCTGACTCTTCTATCCCGGAGTTTACCAGGAACAGCTAAGCCCTATATAGGCATATTTAGTTTAAAAACGCCGAGAAAGTGGGAGGGATTTAAAAATCCCAAATCTCCCACCAATTTTATTAAATCCAAACCCTAGCCCCAATTTTATTATTGCCTTCTCACTCTCTCACAAACCAAACCCTGCCCCCCATCAACTTGCACCCCCGCCCCCACTGTGATTCTCACCGTTGACTTGCACCCCCGCCGCCATCTTTGTCCGCAAGCCCCCGGTCCCCCCTCCTCCCCGTCATCCGATTCCAAACCTCCTCGTGCCCCAGCCCCTCACCATGCCACTCGTCGACTGCCATGGAGTCTCGATTTAATGAGGTAAAAATTAAATTCTCTATCTTATTTATGTATTTCTTGGTTAATTAGCTTTCTCCTTCAAGTGTTTGGATGTGAGGATTTTCCCTTGAACTTGTGAGGGGATTAAATGTCATAACCAAAGGAGTATGAAATGGGTGGATACAACTAGATTGGAACAAAAAAGACAAGGCAATTCATTTGAAAGTTTCTCTTGAGGTTTTCTTATTTTCTTGTGGCATCACCTAAGGATTTTATTTATAGAGGGGCTGATGTTTCCCGTGTCTCCGAAATATTACTCCTTCCTCAGAACTATTTAGAACGCACAAGTGGATCTAACTGAGAAGGATTTAAGCAAATCACTTCATTCTTCTGAGCAAGTTTGTTCTTTATATATGGGAAATTGTTGAGTCTTGAAGTAACAAATATAAACAATTTAGTTCCTTCATATGATAATTACTAATATGAGTTCACCAAATATTTTACCTCGTCTCCACTGGGTAGCCATTGAAACACTTATAAAATTGAAAGAACCTCAATAGAGAGAACTTACAGGCAAATTTTTACACCAAAAGTCTCACCAAACTATGATCCCTTTACTGTGATCCCTTTCAGGTAGTATAACACATGTTTGACATTGTTGTTATTTGCTGCCATCCTAGTAACACTTTTTAAGGAATAAGAAGTTTCTCTTCCATACGCCTTGATAAATGTGGCTTGTAGCTTACCTCTTTGCCATTTCTCTTCCACCATCTACACAAAGGAGCATGGTTCATGACAGGTTCATTACTGAAGTTGATAAAATTACAGTTTTCTGTTTAGGCTTGATGGGCTATCTTCCATCTTGTAGATCAATTTTGGCTTTTATGATCAACATTTTTAAATCACTGTATTGAATGGTTATTAAACCTATTACCATAAAATCAAAATAGGATGAAGTAGTTGATCCACATATTGTGTGCTCCTGAAAGCTTTCCTTTTGTTTAATTCGTTCATGAGAATCTTGCATAGCAAAATTTACAACACCATGCACATCTTTCAGGTAAGGTTTTATCCCTTCCCGCTAACTCTCTCAACCTTGCAAGTTCTTGTTGGGACCATCCTAATTATTTTCATGTGGACGACAAACGTCACAAACCTTTATAAGAGATCTATGATATCTTCATCTCAGGTATTTTACCTGACTTTTTTTAATTGCATTCCAGATGACCATAATCTAAATAAATACCTGCTGACTTCGAGTGTCTTGAATAATCGATACAACCTACTCTACAACTTTTGACTATATTACCATTGGCAATTGTTCACACAATGGGAAACCTAACCACTAATATGAGCCTTGGAAAGGTTTTTGTTTCCTTCACCCACACTATCAAAGCTTTGGAATCATTTTTCTCAGTTGGCTTGTCTGCCTTATTCCTAGGAGAGGTAAATAATTCTGGAAATATCATAATTCATTTTACCAGTAATGCAGAGTTAGAAGATTAAAAGTGACACTTGTGTCTGTTGGCCAAATGCATATGCAGCTTCCTACTATCTGGATAATGTCTTCTCTTGCGCCTATTGTCGGTGGTGTTGTATTAGCATCTACGACAGAAGTCTTGTTTAATTGGCAAGTAATTTGTGCTGAATTGAAATTAATGACATCCTGATGCACATTTGCATTGACAAACCACTTCTATTTAGACGAATGTTAAGCTTATTTTTCTATGCATGTGCATACTACTGAAATCACATGTATCTTCCCTTTGACTGGGATGTTATTACTATATGACCTTCCTACTTCTGTTGGAAACCAAGGCTGGTTTTTGGAATGCCATGGCTTCCAATCTTACCAATCAATCCCGTAATGTGTTGAGCGAAAAATTCATGGTTAATGAAGAGGTAATGCTTTTGAGGATTTTGGTGTCAATATAGTTTTCTTACATAAACTTCAGTTAGTTGCCGCATACCTGGTTCTCATTTTATTTTCACTAGTCTGCATTGTTTTAACAAATATTTACTATGTTTCTATACAAACTGCTGACAAGTGCCAACTACTTTTTCCCAAATTTTCAGCAGAATTTGATTCTCTTTGCACTCTGCAATGCTGATTCTTAATCATAAATCTTTCTTAACAGGAATCTCTTGGCAACATAAATCTCTTCTAAATTATAATGATTATGTCATTTTTCCTGTCAGTCCCTGTGGCTGTATATGTGGAAGGCATCAGTTTCACTCCCTAATACGCATTCTATGTAGTGCTCAAATTTTGCCTTCAGCACTCGAAGAGCACCTCTCATTTCTTGTTCTACCTCCAGTAATCAGTCCGCTGAAACGACCTGCACCTCCAACCGTTGCTATCATTCTAGGTTTGGTTCCTCATCCGTCGTGGCCTCCTTGATTTCAGTTTTGACCACCACTTTGTTGGCTCTACTTTTTTGGATAACTTCTCTAGCAATGGTAGAAGAGGGAGTGGATAAGCCCTGTCAATTGCAAGCATTTTCTCCATGGCCTCTTCGACATCCAATTCAGTAGGAGTTCCAAAAGCAATGGTAGTTTCTATTGATCTATCTAGTGCTTTGAACAATTTTTTGGTTTAATTTCTTCTTTTGTCATATTACCTGTTGTTGCTGTAACAAATATTTGGTTTAATTTCTTCTTGTCATATTCCTTGTCATATTACCTGTTGTTGTTGTTGATCTTGTTTTTGCTCTTGTTGTTCTGTTGTTTTTCAAAGGAAAAAAAAAGAAGAGGGGGGGGGGGGGGGGGGGGGGGGGGGGGGGGGGGGGGGGGGGGGGCTATCCCGGCGTTTCCCAATAAAAGTCGGGATAGCTAATTAATACAAAAAAAATCAAAAAAGAACTATCCTGACGTTTGAAACGCAGGGATAGCCTAAAATTAAAAATACAAAAATCACCTACTCCAGCGTTTTTGAAACGCTAGGGGTATAGCGGCGGCTTCACAAAACGCCGGGGTAGACCCCAATCTGTCTCAACGCGCACTATAGCGGCGTTTAAGGAACGCCACTACGGGCTATTGCGGCATTTAAAAATGCCGTTATGGGCTTTATGTTTTGTAGTGCAACTGTGCAAGAAATATATATTTCCACCAATTTTGTAATGCAATCTCTTCAATAGTCACCATGGGCTATTGACCGGACACAAGCACTCTCAGAGTCTCACTCATACAGATTACTCTTATCATTTCATAAGTTCATGTTTTGATTTTTTCTATTATTTATATAAAAAGAACACCTACAGATATTGATTTTGCTATCTGTGACCTATGAATGTAAAAAAGAAAAAGATTATGATTGACATTCGTCACATTCCTCTATTGTGTAATAAATGTCAACGTTCGCTCATAATTCAACTCAGCTCACAAAGTGATCAAAACATATAATATTGCATTAAAGATTTATTTACACACTGAAAAAGCGTATATCTCAAATCTTCAAGGAATAAGTACTTGCCCATATGGTTTTGCAAAAGTGTTAATTGTTAATTTAACTAATATTTAGCTTGGAAGCAAATTGAAGAGCAACCAGCCGTATGGCATTTACTATAGCAAGTATGTAGTATTTGGGTAAAAACTAGCAATCTTCAATAAACCTAATGGCACAAAAGGTATACTATATCCTTGAGCAACTTTCTAGTGATTAAGCAAATTGCACTCTCATGCTGCCAAGTCACTATGTTATATAATGTTTGATTTTTAAAGATAATGTTTGATTTTTTGATAATCAAAGATATTTAAAAATAATAATTTTTTGATGAAGTCATCAAGTCACTGTAGCAACAGTGAGACATTCAAAGATAATGTTTGATTTTTGATACTCAAAAATATGTTTGATAGTGACACTTGCTACTAGTGATATAAATCAAACAAAATCTTCTTTTTGTTATTTTATTATATAATCGCAAAAGCAAATACTAATTCGCTATCCTACAGAATATCTTAGTGCAATTAATTTGTATACTTGTTAGCTTAATAAATGTCTAATTGCAATTATTCTGTATACTTAGTCCTATAAAACATGGTAGCAGTTGTTTATACGGAAGTCTTAAATTGATGTGTATTGATAAACTTGTCTAATTAACCAACAATAGTTATGCTCATGGAGTTCGTGACCATCATGTTTTATTTCCATACTTAAGTAAAATGAACATATCTTGAGGTTCAAAAACTTGTGGAATGATATTCAGCAGTTTCTACATCATAAATCATAAAGAGTCTTTTTATCTTTCTTGTTAATTAGATAATATAAAAATAAATTTTTACTGTGAAGAGCTGTAACTTCTATTAATGGTAATTAAAATGTAAGTGGATATTAAGATACTTTCGGTCAAGGTTGTAAACGGCGTTAGGCGGTGGCGGTTCGGTTAAGGGGCGCATAGCGCCTAGGGTGCCTAGGCGATTGAATTTATTTTGCCGATTTAGTTAATTTCAGCCCTATTCTTCAATCATAAGTATAATTATGCAATCCAATTGCAAATATTCATCATGTTCTTGTGTAATGTGTAATTAAAGAATGTTTATGCATAAAAAAAATTTCCTCGTGCAATTCATGTGTAATATGTGCAATTAAAAAAAAAACAATTGTCCAATTGTAATATGTGCAATATGCCAATAGATGTAATGTGTAACATGTGCTATTTTAATATGTGTAATAGGTGTAATATGTGCAATCCATCACCAATAATACTAAAAAAATTAAAAACAATTCCACTATTATTTAAGATCCATACATAGTATATACTATGCAGTTAAAATCGGTTTTCGGAACTAATCGGTCTATAAGCGATTAATGATTAATCGGTTAATCGGAAAATAATCGGGGATTAAATCGGAAAAATCGTTATATATATAATTAAAAAAAGATATATCTTTATTATGTAGCAACCTTAAATTCTAACATAAAACTAGTATGAGATTATCAAATAGGAACATATAGTTATTGGAAAAAAAAGAATACTTAGTTTGAGCTGAGTTTGGCTGGTATGAGATTACCCACTAATCGGCCGATTATTCCCGACTAAATCGCTAACTATTGAAATATTATAAATCGCTAAAAAAATAATCGCTTAGCCTCCGATTAGCGATTAATCGGGGATTAATCGGGCGTAATCGGGGATTTTAACTGCTTAGAGTATATAACAGATTAATAGATTGATAGTAGTTCTCTTTTTTTTGTGTTATTTTATAGTATTTGAAATTTTAAAAATAAAAAAAATGCTTGGGCGTTGGGACATCAGGCGTCCATCTGATCGGCGCCACGGACGCATACTCAACAAGATGACCGTCTAATCGCCTCTAACCGCCTAGACCATCGCCTACTGCAAAGACGGTTCGTTCTCCTCCATCTAAGCGCTTAGGCGTCCGAGGCGGATGCCATTTAGAACACTGCTTTTGGTACGAAGTAATGTTACTTTTTAGATAAACAGTATGTTGCTCTCAAGCTAGGAAGAATGGACACGATGGACACACCAAATTTCTGAAGAGTAGGACAAAGGGACGCGGCTTTAGTATTACATAAATAACTTAATATTATCTCAGCTATGCATAAGTTTAATCGAAATAATGTTCAAGAATATAATTTGGAGCATATAATCAAACTAAGAGATATATTGTCCACAGAAAAGTAATACTACTTCACTATAAATTATAAATTCGAAGAAGATCCATAGCATGTATACAGGTAACTAGAGTTAATTAGTATAAGAAACATAAAGAAGTGCTTGAAAGTGTTAATTATGTGTTCCAAGATGTGTTCAAGAAGTTTCTAAAAAGCCATGAAGCACGGATATGGGTTCGTGTATCCGGTACGTGGATACGACGATTTCCAAAAAACTAGGATACATGTACGTTAAGATACGCTAAATTAAAATAATTTTAAAAATTAATATTATACATATATAAATAGTAAACTAAAATATTCAATTCAATACGAACATGAAAAAATAAGAAACAAGAACATGGTAATTAAAATTAATACAAGCCAATGTCAAACAAAACATATTAATGGATCATTCCAAGTTTTTAACACCACCAATACTAATATTATATTATTACATGACCGAAATTTTCAAATAAAAGTAGGCTAGTCTTAAACATATTCAATATAATCAGTTTCATAACTACATTTATTATAACTTCATAAGTTAAGGCCCTTCAATACATTCTACTGTCCTATATCTATCATCTTAAAGAAATCTAACACTCAAACACTAGAGCGAATAAAGATGCAGCAATTTATACAATAATACAAGTAGTCAATCAACCAAAATAATAGCAAGAACTACATCCTATATCTATCATTTTGTCGACGTCTTTTAATCAAATGGAACAAAATAATATCTTTTAATCAAATGAAATTAGGATTTGAAATGAGAAGACGAAGAAAATAGTAGAATATATATATATATATATATATATATATATATATATATATAGGGTAAAAGGGATATGAGCAACTTGCTCATTTAGTAAATGAGCAAGTGATGAGGTGGCATGCATGTGATACATTGAGTATCTAACCACTTTTAGGATTTTCCAATCACATGCATGCCACCTCATCACTTGCTCATTTACTAAATGAGCAAGTTGCTCATATCCCTTTTACCCATATATATATATATATATATATATATATATATATATATGCAATTTATACAATAATACAAGTAGTCAATCAACCAAAATAATAGCAAGAACTACATCCTATATCTATCATTTTATCGACGTCTTTTAATCAAATGGAACAAAATAATATCTTTTAATCAAATGAAATTAGGATTTGAAATGAGAAGACGAAGAAAATAGTAGAAAATATATATATATATATATATATATATATATATATATATATATATATGGTAAAAGGGATATGAGCAACTTGCTCATTTAGTAAATGAGCAATTGATTATGTGGCATGCATGTGATACATTAGACAACTAACCCTTTTAAAGATTGTCCAATCACATGTATGCCACATCATCAATTGCTTATTTACTAAATGAGCAAGTTGCTCATACCCCTTTTTTCCATATATATATATATTAAACAGTATCTGAGAGTATCCCCAGGGTATCCGATCTTTTTTTCTTTTTTTTTAAAAATAATTGCTGGGATACATATCCGGTACGTATCCAGCGAGTTTCCCTTCGGATACGTATTCGGTACGAGATACGCACCCCCGGGAGAGTATCTGTGCTTCATAGCTAAAAAGTGTCCAACAGATAAGATGCATAATAAAATTTGGGACACTTGAGGACAATTCATCACCTTAGGGGCTACGTAACTACTTCTCCCCATTGTTCCAATGAAGCAACTTCTCTAAGAAATGTGTTTATAACGCAACTTAACAAGAAAAGCGCTAAACTGACAATTTGAACTTTCCATGCAGATGTTAATATCAAATTATAAAATAAAGGGATCCATATGGGAAACAAAATTCTAATAATCATTATTATGATTTTGAAGTCACTGATGAGTAGAGATGCTCCTGGATACGAATTTATCCGATTTGATCTGGTTCCGAATCCGAATTGATGCGGATTCGGATGTTAAAATTCCAGATCTGGATACGAATAGCAAAACCAACTTTTTTGCGGATTCAGATCCGTCCAGTATGTTCGGATCGGATGCAGATATCCGATGTATATTAAATATATAAACTGTATGTCCCATTGGTTCATAATCCATGTTATAGCATGCTGGTTCAGCCCTTACGATGGCACCGTGCGACATGTTCGAATCTTTATCCCTTCACTTTTTTTTCCTTTTTTTTTTCTTTTCTTCTCTTCTTTTCATTAAAGCTAAGTACAAGTGTAAAACATTATTTAGACCCCAGGGCTGACCTTCATATTTTTTAGTGCTGGCTTTTATAAATGTATACTGTATACTATAGTTTCATATAATCTTTCAACACATTATATTTTTTTTATACAAGTATACTATAGTTTTCATAAAATTTTAAACACTTTTATCTCTCTCAAAATTGAAATATGATCATCAACTTTTTTATACCCATATTCTACATTAGATTGTCCACAAGTTTTTTTAATACCTAAATTACCTTTTTTTTTTCTTTGTGATTAATTAAAATTTTGCTATATTAAGTTAGATTTTCTTTTATTTTTCTGCATTTATTAATGGAGTATAATAATAATTTAATGTTCATAATCGTATCTGTATTTGATTCACCGTATCCGATTTTGCATCCGAATCCAAATTTTGCCGATACAGATATATAAAAAATATCCGAGTCATCTGTATTTGTATCCGAATCCCTTTTTAAAATGCGGATACGGATGTTGGCCAATATCCGTTCTGTATCCAGTCCGAAAGCATCCCTGATGAGTGAGTAAAGCAGAAATAACCAGTCCGAAAGCATCCTTGATGAGTGAGTAAAGCAGAAATAAAGAACAAGGACATTCACAGACTCTAAATCAGGGTCCCTCCATGATCTAGTGGATAATATATAACATTCTGCCATGGTTTAAGTAGTCTTGAAAGTCGTGATAAACTTTGTTCTCATGTGCAAAATATAAGTTTAACTTTCAGCTTCTACAAAAAAAAATCTTGAATAAAGCAATCCAGGCTGCAGACACTCACCCAACAATACATGAAATAAACTGAAGAATGATGATAACAATTACATAAACTGAAGAATGATGATTACGATTACACTTACCTTCATTAGATGTTCAAGTTTACCAGATTGGTGGCTAAAACAATACATATTCCTGCACATATGAATATCAACAAAATCTCAATTAGTACAAACAAATCCACAGTTTATAGTACGAATACCCTCACAATATTATCTAACTGTAAACGATAATGACATAAAAAATAAAAATTATAGCACCAAAACTGGCATATAAGTAGGACAGTTGCATACATATCTTCACCAACACAGTAAATCCATTCCCCTTTTGGAGAAACACAAGCAGCCACGAAGTCACCACCTTCCCGTTTACCAGAAGAAAAACTCTTTACAACCTGCAATAATAATAATAATTATACCACATCAGAGCATCCACTGTCATTTGTTAAAAACCCAAAAATTGGAAATCGATTTAGAAATAGTGCTCACAGTCGTTTGCTAAAAATCCAAAACTGAGGATATGAGTGAACAGTGTCTTGCTAAACTTAGCAGCCGCTTTAGCCAATTGCTAAATATAGAAGACGGACGACGTTCATCCGTTTGACGAAGCGACGGATGAAGGTATGTCGTCCCTCATCGAAAACAAATTTCTTTTAAAAAAAAAAATCACTGGAAACACGCCAGACGGATGAAGTTGTTCCGTCTGGTGTGTTTTTTTTTATTTTTAATTTTTTTTAACAAAAAAAATTCCAAAAAACACCCAGACAGATGATCATCTGTTTGGTGTGTTGTTTGGATTTTTTTTTTAACCCAAAAAAAAAAAAATCCAAAAAACACCTAAACGGATGAAGTTGCTCCATCTGGTGTGTTGTTTGGATATTTTTAGATTTTTTTTTATACTGAATACCTAAAAAAAAAGATGGAAGATGATCTTCCGTCGCTTCTATTTTTGGACTTTGACGACTGCAGCGTGGACCTTCTTTTGCTATTTCTAAATGCTATATATAGCAATTGACATAGCAAACGCTAGTGGATGCTCTCATAAGGTCCTCAATCTTTAAATAATAAGCCAAACACAATCAACAGTAAGACTCAAAAATTGCTCGAAATGTTAAAAGTAACAGGATAACATAAAATCCACCTACAATATGAAGTTAGGAAGGAAATTCAATAGTTTAAGAGACTTAAGTCTTGGACTAAGCAAACATCAGAAGATAATGATCTTCCGCAACAAACTTGTGATACTTATGTTGAACCTAGAAAAGGTAAATCACAAAGAAGGTCGACCGATTTAAAGCAACATTGCTAATATAGAGTCACTGCACAAAATCAATAGGCAAGAACTACTCAAAAAGATTAGTAAGACATTTTTTTTGGAAAGGTAAGACTGCATCTTTGAACTTACACCGTGCAATTTATCACACAAGTAACAACAAAAACAAATGGTCAACGGAGCTAGATTTTTGTGAACTAAGACAGCCAACGTAATAATTCTCACAAATAGTCATATTATGATAAAAGACAATGTAGAATATTGATTGAATATAAGACATTAGCTTTTTAAATAATAACAAGTAATGGAGGGGGAAATTTAAATGGTGAAAATTTTAAGGAATAAAAATGATGTGGGCATCAGCTAGCATCAGTTATGCAGTCAATTGTGTGTGTGCAGTTATGTATAGTTATGCAGTCAGTGTGTGTACAGTTATGCACTCAGTGTGTCTGTGCACTCAGTGTGTGTGCAGTTAGTAGGCAGTTGTGTTCAGTTGTGTGTGTGAGTATGTGTGAGTGGTAGTAGCCTATATAAAGGCTTGGGTTATTGTAAAAGGGATGATTTGGTGAATGAAAAATATCAAACAAAGAAAATGTGATGTCTCTGTGTTCATGTCTTGAATGTGTGAAACTTTAAGGCAAGGCTGTGAAACCGACTATTATCCTTTCTTCTATTAATTCATCATCTTCAAGGTTACAAGTCTCCTCTATCATTCCTCTTCTCAACCAACATTCCTCCATATCCATAGTTGGTAAGTTTTTCAGGTAATTAAGTTTATCGAATTTCACTTTCATTATCTCTAAATTATTATCTATTGACTCTGCTACTATATATGAGAGTGAGAATTTCTACATGCCTGTAGCTTATAAACTTTTATATCGTCAGTTTTAAATTGCACAACTTTAGTTTTGTTAATAATGTTGTCTAGGGTGTCAAATGGAACTGCTAGCAAATATGTAACTCTTGTAAAATCCATTAACCCGTAAATGTTTTAAACTTCAACCTATAACTATGTTCAAACGTGTTGGAGAACACTACTTGATTCAATTTACTTTGATAAATCAAACTCACAAGTAGTTTCACATCATTTTGGTATCAGAGCCAGGTTATTCGTAATTCGGCTCTTGCATCATTCCGTTTAGGTCATTTAGTTTTAATTTCAGCAACCATTTAGTATATAAAAAAATTCATTTAGGTTGATTTATTTTCTAGTTTGTGCATTCACCTTAGGTCTTAAATTCATTTAGTTATAGGTACATTTAGCCATTTTCCCAGAGAATTTCAGCAGTTAGATACTTTAGGATTTTCCTTTCAGTCCCTCCTTCGTCCCTGCCTAGCGCATGAGACTACAAAGCACTGTTAAGGACCCCGAAGAACCTTTCTTAGCTATTCCTAACCACTCAATAAGAAGACGTAGGATTATGACGATAATACCTCTAGGAGAGTCTAGTTTAAACATCCATTGTCCCTCCCCTTCTTCTGATACCTCTAGTGTCTTTCCATCCAACCTCTCAATGGATGCCCTCCAAGCAACTCTTACTGAAATTATGGACCGGCTTGTCAGAATTGAACAAACTCAAGCCAATTCCCCACCCCCCGACCGTACAGAATTTCGACATGACGTTCGAGATCATCACAGACAAGCTCGAGACCCCGACGAACAATACCTGAAGAGTGTTAGACCCGATGTTGGCACTTTCGACGGTCGTTTAGAGCCCCAATCCTTCCTCGATTGGATCCAAGTCATAGACCACTGCTTCGAGTGGTTCGACGTGACTGAAGAACGAAAAGTTAAGATTGCAACAATGAAATTAACTTAACAAGCTCTCCAGTATTAGACTAACGTGAGAAGCACTCGACAAGCACGAGCCCAAAACCCCATTGCCACTTGGGAAGCGATGAAAGACTAACTCAAGGGCAAATATGTGCCTATATCTTTCCATTCTCGTCTTCTCGACTCGTGGAACCAACTATATCAAGGCAGCAAATTAGCGAAAGAATATGTTGCCAAGTTTGACGAGTTCTTGATTCGTTGCAATGCTCTAGGCTCTGAGCCTGAAGTCCAGAACCTGTCTCGATTCCGAGCTGGACTTCGAAAGGACCTCCGCAATGAACTCATCCATCGAGATGTGAAAACTCTAGAGAGCTTATGCTCTTGTTCAAGATCTTGATGACACGAAAGCAAATTCACTTTATAGGTCCAATAATTCTAGGAGTCAAAATTCTAGGTCGGCCCTAAGTCAAAATTATGGATCCAGATCTTCTTCTCATTACCCTAGTAAGTCTACCTCAATCTTTGCAGCCTAGGAGTGACCCCAAAGAAAAGAACCATGATAGAGACTTTTCCAAGATTAGCCCACTCACCAAGTGCTACAAATGCCAAGGCTATGGACATGTTGCAGCCAACTGTTCTAGCCCAGTCAAGGTAGCCATTGTGGACGGCAATCCCATCCTTGACAATAAGAATCAAACACCGAAGAGTACACCTACGAAGTCAACGATAGTACTGAATTTGACGATGTTGAGGAAGATAATCACCTCAACTGCATCAATTTTGATCCTTCTCTCAATCTATCAGTTGTTAGGTGTGCTTTCTCCCTACCAAAAGAACAAGATGATTGGAGACGCACTAACATTTTTCACACCTTCACCAAGATAGGCAACAAGAATTGCAAGGTGATCATAGACAGCGGTAGTTGTGTCAACGCCTAGGAAGCACTGATTCGGGTGCGGGGATGTGGGTGCAAGGGATGCGGGTGCGGGGATGCGGCAATTTCCAAAAACAGTAGGATGCAGGTGCGGTTGGAATTAGGCCAATATTCAAATAATTATTTTATATTATATATTTATATTAATATTTATATTTTTGTATAAAAAACCGAAATCATTGTTAATAATTATACATTAACCAACAGATTTCAGTTCATACAATCAAGCAAGCAAGCACTATGTATATTTGAGTTCATACAATGACAACAAACAAGCAAACAAGCAAACAAGCAAGCAAAGAAAAAAAAAGGAAGCAAAAAATGATTAATTAAGGTTGTACGGACTTTTGTAGGGTCATATAATCACAACAGGAAGCAATAAAGGATTAATTATGGTCATACAATCACAACAAGAAGCAAAAACTATATTTATAACTTCATCACAAGTGAAGTTTGTGCACCAATCTCAAAGCAAGTTTAATGGTGGATATTGGCAACAGAAAGCAACAAAGTTTAATGGTGGATTAACAGAGAGAGAAGGCGGCGACGTCGAAGAGTGGAAGAGTCGACGGTGGAGGAATCGACATAGTCGACAACGGAGAAAATGAGGAATTAACGGTGACGATTGAAGCAGAGTCAACGGCGAAGAGTGGAGAAGCCAACGGAGAGATGAGGAGTTGACGACGGCGTAAGAGAAGATTAGGGTTTTGATTAGGATTTGGGTATTAAGGGTTCTTGAGAGAGGGGGGAGAGAAAACATCAGATAGAGAGAAAAAGATTGGGATTTAGGAGTTTTTTTATAGCAAAGGCCCAACCCCACACCCTTGCCGCACCCTTGCCACACCCATTAAAATTTTTAATATAAAATAATGGGACACGCACCCCGCCGCACCCTGTGCGTGTCCCACTACACCCCTGTCGCACCTGAGTCCGATATGAGTCCGACTCGGGTGCGATAGCCTCCGTAAAGAGTCTGTGCTTCCTAGGACAATGTTGTATCTTCTGCCGTCATTTCCAAAACTGACCTTAAAGCTGAATCACATTCCCACCCTTACAAAGTAACTTGGATTGGCGCTACCTCGATGCAAGTCAACAAACGCT
Source organism: Hemerocallis citrina (assembly GCA_017893485.1). NCBI lineage: Eukaryota > Viridiplantae > Streptophyta > Magnoliopsida > Asparagales > Asphodelaceae > Hemerocallis > Hemerocallis citrina. The sequence goes on from CM030365.1 coordinate 136,934,561, forward strand.
ATTTAATCCCATTAAAATCAGGTGCGATGTGTTGACTATGGATGTAGGCCATGTCATTCTTGGTAGACCGTGGTTGTTTGACCACGACATAACCATTTTTGGCCGCTCCAATCAGTGTCTTTAAGCACAACAACAAAAGGATAAAGCTTAATCCTTCCCAACCACGAACAGATCCAGTGGCTTCTAAACCCACTGACAAGAAAGGAAAAGGAATTTCTTATATTGGCATTAAAGAACTAAGTCAAAAGCAACAAGAAAGAGCACCAATCTTTTTTCTCGCCACTAGAGAAGTCCCCAAGAAAGTTGTGACGTCGATTCCTCCTCAAGTTGTTCCTGTCCTTCAGAAATTTTCTGATGTCTTCCCCGAAGACCTCCCCAATCAACTACCCCCATTGCGTGACATTCAACACGCTATTGATCTGGTACCGAGAGCAAGTCTTCCCAACTTGCCGCATTATCGAATGAACCCAACTGAGCATGCTGAGCTCAAGCGACAAGTTGATGAACTTCTCAAGAAGGGCTTCATCCGAGAAAGCCTAAGCCCTTGTGCAGTCCCTGCACTTTTGACGCCAAAGAAAGACGGAACTTGGTGTGTGTGGACAATCGCACCATTAACATGATAACAGTGAAGTATCGTTTTTCCATTCCACGACTGGATGATATGCTAGACATGATGGCAAGTGCCACTGTCTTCTCTAAGATTGATCTTAAGAGTGGTTACCATCAAATCTGTGTCTGTCCAGGTAACGAATGGAAGACTGCATTCAAGACCAAAGATGATTTATATGAATGGATGGTTATGCCTTTTGGGTTGATCAACACCTCTAGTACATTTATGAGAATTATGACTCAGGTCCTCCGTCCGTTCATGGAAAAATTTCTCGTATATTTTGATGATATTCTCATCTACAACCGATCTGTAGTGAGTCATCTGGACCATCAGAGGTAGATTTGTAGTGTCTTAAGGAAAGAAGAACTCTATGCTACCCCCACCAAATCATCATTCTGGGTTTTATAATGACTGCTAAAGGTGTATCAATTAACCCAGAGAAGGTGAAAGTCATTGTCAATTGGCCCGAGCCCCATAAAATTAGAGATCTCAAAAGTTTTCATGGACTCGCAACCTTTTACAGAAGGTTTGTACAAGGCTTCAGCAGCATAACAGCTCCTATAACAGACAGTTTGAAGAAAGGTGAGTTTGTTTGGACACCAGCTGCCACAAAAGCATTTAATGAGATTAAAAAAAGAATGGTCCAAACTCCTGTTATGCGGTTACCTAACTTTTCAAAAGTCTTTGAGGTGATTTGCGATACTTCTGGTATTGGCATAGGCGGCATTCTTAGCCAAGAAAATCATTCCATTGCCTACTTCAGCGAAAAATTAAATGCAGCAAAATAGAATTACTCCACCTATGATAAAGAATTCTATGAGGTGATATAGTCTTTAAAGCACTGGCGTCACTATCTTCTGCTGCAAGAATTCGTTATCTTTTCTGACCACGAAGCCTTGAGGTTTATAAACTTCCAACATAACTTGAGACCCAGACATGGCCGATGGGTTGAATTTCTTTTATGCGCACCCAAGTCATTGGCTTTGAGAGAATCAAAGATGAGTATGCATCATGTCTTGATTTCCAAGAAATTTACTCTTTTACAGGATGACGTAACTCGAGTGATAAATAACTACCTTCTTAAAGATGATTATTTATTTTATCTATCTAGGCTATGCATTCCCCACACCTCTCTTCGAGAATATCTTGTTTGGAAATTGCATGTTGGTGGTCTTGCTGGATATTTTGGGTATAGCAAGACAACTGATGTTGTCGAATATCGTTCCTTTTGGCCCAATTTAAAGAAAGACGTCGTAAGGCTTGTTAAACGATGCATACCTGTCAATTAGCCAAACAATGTAAGCAAAACACTGGTTTGTATACTTCGTTGCCTGTCTCTAACTGCCCATGGCAAGACGTCAGTAAGGATTTGTGCTTGGTCTCCCAAAGACCCAAAAGAAGCATGACTCCATCCTTATTGTTGTTGACCGTTTTTCAAAATGGCCCACTTTCTGGCTTGTTCTAAGACCTACGATGCCTCACATGTTGCTTAAATTTTCTTCGACGGCATCGTTAAACTTCATGGACTCCCTAATTCTATTGTCTTATAGGGATGTTAAGTTCACCATCTACTTCTGGAAAATCCTGTGGCACAGGATAGGAACAAAATTGAAATTTTCTTCGGCCTTCCACCCTCAAACCGATGGACAGACCAAAGCTGTGAATAGGAGTCTAGGAAGTCTGTTGAGATCGTTAGTAGGCGAAAACATGGAAACATAGGATCTGAAATTGTCTATTGCTGAATTTGCATATAATTCATCTACGAGTCGAACCACTGGTATGAGTCCGCATGAGATAATTTTTGGGTATCGACCGAGACAACCTGTAGACTTAGCACCTATGTTAGAACCTCACATAGAGTCTGAGTCTGAATCTGCATTTGCATCTTGCATGCACAAATTACACAGAAATATCCAAGAAAATTGAAGAAAGTAATGCTAACTACAAGTTGAGAACAAATGCTACAAGAAGGTTTAAAACTTTTAAGGTGGGTGATGAAGTAATGGTCTGGATTCGTCCAGAACGGTTTCCCCTGGAGCCGTTAAGAAGTTACATGCCAGCAGGTCCATTTAAAATCTTGGAGAAAATTAATGACAATGCTTATGTTTTCGACCTTCCTGAAGGTCTCGGCATTAGCAAAATTTTCAATATCAAAGATTTAGTAAGCTACGAAGGCCCAAATTTTAACCCTAGCAACCCATTGATAGAAAAGCCTTCCCAAGAGCTTAATAGTGAGATTCCTCCACTACTCTCCCTGACATCACATACCCCTCAGCAGAGAATATTGATAATATTTTAGATGATGAGATAATCTCTACAGGAAATGGTGGAATTCGCAGGTACTTAATTAGGTGAAAAAACAAACTACAGACTGAGGACACATGGCTGGACTGTTCAGATCTTCAGAGACTTGATCCAGATAGGCTGAAGCAGTATGCGAGCCATCCTAACTTTGATGCACCGACACCGAGTTCATTCCAGAGATTTGGCAAGACCTATCAGCGCCGGCGACATATGGTTCCCATATATTTCTGAGACAAAACAGGCACCACAGCAGTATCAGATTTGACTCGACAGAGTCGAAGTCCTGTATCAGATTTGACTCGGCAGAGTCAAAGTCCTCTCCCACCCGGAGAGAATGATGTGGGCATCAGTTAGCATCAGTTATGCAGTAAGTTGTGTGTGCAATTATGTAACAGTTATGCAGTCATTGTGTGTGTGTGTGCAGTCAGTGTGTGTGTATGCAGTCATGCAATCAGTTGTGTGTGTGCAGTTAGTAGGCAGTTGTGTGCAGTTGTGTGTGTATGTGTGAGTGGTAGTAGCCTATATAAAGGCTTGGGTTATTATAAAAGGGATGATTTGGTGAATGAAAAAATCAAACAAAAAGAATGTGATGTCTTTGTGTTCATGTCTTGGATCGACAAGAGAGTACTTGGATTCTCCCAATAAATAAAAAGTGTATCATGCCTGAATCGAACCAGGATTTGCGGTGGTGGAGCCGGATCGAAAAAAAGAGAGATTCTAGTTGTAAGATAGCTAATGAAACCGTAGTTGGAATTGAGATCTCATTCAAAGAGAAAGATAACAAATATCTGGAGTTTCTTTTTTTTATCCTATACGGATGATCCGATCAGCAAGGACCATGATTGGGAATTGTTTGATCGTCTTTCTCCGAGGAAGAAGCGAAACATAATCAACTTGAATTCGGGACAGCTATTCGAAATCTTAGGGAAAGACTTAATTTGTTATCTCATGTCTGCTTTTCGTGAAAAAAGACCAGTGGAAGGGGAGGGTTTCTTCAAACAACAAGGAGCTGAGGCAACTATTCAATCAAATGATATTGAGCACGTTTCTCATCTCTTCTCGAGAAAAAAAAAGTGGGTTATTTCTTTGCAAAATTGTGCTCGAATGTGTGAAACTTTAAGGCAAGGTGTGAAACTGACTATTATCCTTCCTTCTTCTATTAATTCATCATCTTCAAGGTCACAAGCCTCCTCTACCATTCCTCTTCTCAACCAACATTCCTCCATGTCCATAGTTGGTAAGTTTTTTAGGTAATTAAGTCTATCGAATTTCACTTTCATTATCTCTAAATTATTATCTGTTCACTCTGCTACTACATATGAGAGTGAGAGTTTCTACATGCATGTAGCTTATAAACTTATATATCGTCAGTTTTAAATTGCACAACTTAAGTTTTGTTGATAATACTGTTTAGGGTGTTAAATGGAACTGCTAGTGAATATGTAACTCTTGTAAAATTCATTAACCGTAAATGTTTTAAACTTCAACCTATAACTATGTTCAAACGTGTTGGTGAACACTACTTGATTCAATTTACTTGGATAAATCACACTCACAAGTAATTTCACATCAAAAAAATAGAACTCTTTAGGGATAATATGATAACAGAAGGGATGGAGTGTATGTGAAGATGCTCATAATATGTGGAACAATAAGTTGCAAGAGCAAAAACATGAAAAAAAGAGGACATAGATAGAAGTAATAGTTAAAGACAAAGGAATTCATAAGAGTTGAGCTATATACAAAGGAGATCAAAATTATCCAATAAAAGATCTAACACCAGACAACATGAACATGCTAGCAATGCCAAGTTACATAAACTAAGAAAACAAAAATTACAGATCTTGACTGTAAAATCAATCAGACTGAATAAAGAAAAGGTCTCTTAAAGTTTGCACAGCGGGAAAACAAAAGCATAATGCACTATCCCAAAAATAATTTGACTCAACGAGTGTTTAAAACTCAGTATTTTGTGTATGACCCTGTTAAACCATAAATGACGACAAATGCCTTCCGTGTAGTCCCATCAAAAATTACAGATCTTGACTGTAAAATCAATCAGACTAAATAAAGAAAAGGTCTCTTAAAGTTTGCACAACGGGAAAACAAAAGCATAATGCACTATCCCAAAAATAATTTAACTCAACGAGTGTTTAAAACTCAGTATTTTGTGTATGACCCTGTTAAACTATAAATGATGACAAATGCCTTCCGTGTAGTCCCATCCAATATTATAGGTTGCCTCTATCTATGACAAGTACACTCAGTTTCAATTTCTTACCCTGACATCATATTTCAATTTTCGCACTTAAAAATTTATAAAGAATTGGGTCAAAGAGTACAAATATTCCAGACTGAAAGAAAATAGCTCTCTGCATTCCGAAGGAGATAAAAAAAAAGATACAGTACAACGATAGGAATGCTTAACTAGACATATCCAATTAGTATAGCACATTGCATAAAAATAGGAGTGTATTACATATTTGTTAAAGTAGTCTTAATTTAGTCCCACATCTGAAGTAGATTTATCTCATTTTCTGTACTCTCCTATATATAGGAACCAGTGTATTCAATTATATGCATCCAATAAAGTATTCTTTTCTGTCTCTATACTATACTTTCACATTGGTATCTGAGCTCTTCAGCAGAATGATACTTGACAGTTGGTTCGCCTCAATGTAGCTGGTAAGACGGTTGTAAGTAGGTATTCATGGTCAAACACAATCCTGCTGGCACAGTTGAACGACTCAAAGCTTGCCTTGTCGCTAAAGAATATACACAGGAATTTTGGGTCGACTACGCAGTAACTTTTTCTCTAGTTGCCAAATGCACGTCTGTTCGGGTTCTTATCTCTCTTACATCCAATTGTTCTTGATCCCTTCATCAGCTCGATGTTAAAAACGCATTTCTCAATGGAGACTTGAAAGAGGTGGTGTATATGCAGCAACCTCCTCGTTTTGAGCGACACGAAAAGAATCTTGTATGTTCGCTCAAAAAAAAATTATGGCCTCAAACAGTCTTCTCCAGCTTAAGTTTGAAAAGTTCGGCAAAGCTGTATGCTCTTGTGGGTTCTCAAGAAGTAAGGCAGACCATTTTCCCTTCACAAAGAAAGAAAGCAAATGGATTGTTATTCTGTTAGTCTATGTTGATAATATTATTATCACAGACAGTGATTCACAAGATATTGCAGACATCAAGCAGTGGTTAGCTCAAACCTTTCAAACAAATAATCTTGGTCTGCTTCAATATTCCTTGGCATTGAGGTTACATGCACAAATGATATCTTTCTTTCTCAACGAAAGTATGTCTTTGATATTCTTATTGAGACAAGAATATTGGGATGTCGTCCTAATGACATCTATGGATCCCAATAACAAGTTGTCCTTCTCCAATGATGCATTGTTCTCTGATCCACGACAATATCGCAGGCTGATTGGCAAACTCATATACCTCTCAGTGACTAAGTCAAATAGTCTTAGCAATTAGTCGTCAGTTATTTTATGCATGCACCGATCATCACTCATTGGGAAGCAGTAGTTCACTTTCTTCGCTACCTTAAAAAAGCCCCAGAACAAGGGTTTCTCTTCCGTCCCGGAGATTCTCTTTCTTTAAGAGAATATTCTGATGTTGACCGAGCATGATCAGTTGATGATAAATGCTCAACTATCGATGATTTTGTATTCTTTTGAGAAAATTCTGTATCTTGAAAAGGTAAGAAACAACCTGTGGTAGCCAAATCAAGTACACAGTCTGAATACCGAGTCATTGGACATTTGGTTTCTGAACTTTTATGACTCAAAACTCTTCTTTGAGACTTGGCAATCTCATTGTTATCTCCAGTTCCTCTCTACTGTGACAAAAGACTGCTATGCATATTTCTGAAAATTCGGTGTTTCATGAGCGCACAAAACACATCGAAGTTGACTGTTACTTCGTTCGAGATGAGTGGGAGAAGGTCCTTTCATTTTCATGTCTGATCCGGTAAACAAATTACTGATATCTTGACTAAAGAACTACCTCCTTAGCTTTTTCAAACTTTCTTAAGCAAGCTTGGCTTCGATAATATCTGCGCACCAGCTTGAGGTTGAGTGTTAAAAGTAATCTTAGTTTATTCTCACATTTGAAGTAGATTTATATTATTTTCTTTACTCTCCTATATATAGAAACCAGTGTATTTAGTTATATGCATCCAATAAAGTATTTTTTTCTGTCTCTATACTATACTTTCACAATATTAAAAAAATAATTACCTGCCCTTGAAGTGTCATGAGGTAAATTGAGGATGTTTTGTTGCATACTATGATATGCTCAGTATTTTTAGGAGACAGATGAACAGAGTTCACTGAAGCATCACCGCCCTTTACAAAAGAAAACAAAAAGGAAAAAAGAAGAATTAGCAATCTGCTGCAGATATGTTTTTAACTCCACTAGAATTGCCAAAACATTAAAGCCCTATAAACTTAAAATGAGACGATTTTTGACAAGTAAAGTAATACCCTTAGGGGAGGTGGCGGCTTGAAAGTGTGTAAGCAATCAGTAGTCTTTGCATCCCAAACCTGAAACAAAGAATATATTTTGTTGGAATATTTTTTGAACAAAGTTATATAATGTGAATAAAGTATAACTACAGACAATATGAAAAAATTGAAACAAAATCAGATGAAGCATGTGGTCAGAACCTTCACAGTGAAATCGCTAGAAGCAGTAATAACACGGCTGCCATCACTTGAGAAGATTGCATTGTTGACATAAGAGTTGTGGCCTCGAAACTCTTTCAACATCTTCCCCGATTTGAGACCGTGGATTCTGCCAATATCATCATTAAAAAAATAGTAAGTATTCAATATGAAACAGAAGCGAGCAATCAAAATGCCCACTCTCCCTCTTCCGACACCAAATACAATCATACTAAAAAAAAGTCATCAAATGCCCACACCTAAAACGCCAATAAATTCATTAAAAAAATAGTAAGTATTCAATATGAAACAGAAGCGAGCAATCAAAATGCCCACACTATCTCTCTTCCCACACCCAAGTCCACCCCAGCTATCATCACATTGGCCTATTCCCATCAAAGCGGGGTGGCTATGGAGCACATAAGGCTCCTTAAAGCTGACAGCATCTCATATAAGAACTTGTCAACATGATAAATGAGTTGCAAAGAACATTTGCATTTTAGCAGTTGATATGCAGTTGCTCATAACTATACTTGTTTGCTACTCATAACTAACAGGTAGAACTAAGAGACTTTTGCACCAAAAGCATAGATAGGAGAAAATGTGTAATCCGTCTTATTATAAATATCTTGTAAGAACAAAAAACAATCATTCAGTACTGAAATTCAACATAAGTAGAGTGTCATTATACTAAGAAAACCTTGCAGTACTATCAAAGGATGTACTTAGTAGCTGACTTCCATCACGAGAGAATGTAAGACTGGTAACACCCTGAGAATGAGCACGTTCAAGACGTTTCAAGCACTGACCAGTTCTTATTCTCCACACCTTCAAATTAAGATAAATAATTAAAGTTGCAGCATAAAATACAAGTTCTGTAGTTATTGATATAATAAGATAACAGAATCAAGAAATGGTAAAGATCAACATATATTGACCACTACAAAGAAGAAACACCTTAATCTTTCCATCTTGTGATCCAGATGCAAGCACCTCTGAATCTCTACTAAAATCAACACAAAGGACAGCATCATCATGCATCATAAAAGCATCCTGCATAGTTAATGTAAGAACATACAGATGTGAAATATGAGCAGATAAACAACCATAAATTTGAACCATTTTACAAAAAGTGAGAGGATGAAACAATAAAATAAGGTGAGCAGGAAGAAAATAAAAAATAGAAAAGTAGATGAAAATATTTATTTGCAATAACTAGATATTTGAATTCTTTCTCATTTTGATTTAAAGTTTAATACTAGCAATATCAGTTGCCCACAATCACTTGATAACTGCATATCTACTTCAAGGTTGTAGGGGTTTAACTTCTCAAGAAACAAGAATAAGCAAATGGTGCATTGCTGCTATAAATTGGAAGTAAAGAAGTAAAAACTCACATCAGCCTGATATTGGAGATCTTTCTTTAGCTTCCCACTAATGTAATCCCAAACCTGCAACAGATGCCAGAACATCAAACATTTAACATCAAATTTCTTTTCCGTATCAGAATATATATATATATATACATACTAGATTTTTCCGTGGGCACGTGCCTACGGCACGTCTTCAGAACGATACAGCATATGAAAATCTTGTAAACAGTAAAACAACAATTTTATAGCTCAAGTTTGAACAGTAAAATAATAATTAGTTGTAAATAAAAGTCCATGTTTCCATTAGTATATGTTGAAAAATAATTATAAATGGGGGTGTAAAATCCAACTTCTTAGAACTATGAGTGCGGAAAATAATGAAATTTAACTGTTGATGAGATATTTGCTATTTTCAATGTAACATGAGCAATAAAAAAATGCATTAAAAAATCTGAAAATTTACAAACCTGAAATCTGAAAATATAAATTTCTAAGTACATAGAGAGAGAATGAGTGAGAGAGAGAGAGAGAGAAATAAATAAATAAATAAAGGAGTTGTTTTGGGGGAGGGAACTTTTGAGCGGGAAAATATGTTTTGTGAGATTAGATCTGGACCATTGATTTCCACCCTATTGAATGAGAGCCACTTGTTAGCTTTCTGTGTTTTATTATATATATATATATATATATATATATATATATATATATATATATATATATATCAGGGCTGGCCCTGGCCCACGGCGGGCTGGGGACCGCCCAGGGCCCAATTCCAATTCTGATGAGGGGCACAAAATTTTGTAAGTATAATGGGTTTGTAACATTGTAACTAATTAATATTTGAACTAGGAATGCAAAAGGTCTTCTGGCTGAGCTGGTTAGAGCACTTGTTTAGTAAGCGGGAGGTCTTGAGTTCGACTCTTAACAAAAATAAATTTTCTTTTACTTCTTATATTCTTGTTTACTAATTAATGGTTTTTTTTACCTTTTAAATTCCTGTTAGATAATTAATGGTTTTCGATTTTTAATTTTTACTTTTTAAATTCCTATATGCTAATTAATGGTTCAGTAAGTGTTCTTAGTTATATACTACATTTTGAATCAAGCTTTAATTAAATTAGCAGAAACTTAGTGAGTAAAAAGTTGCAGACTGAAGATATGCTTCTTAATGTTGCAATTAAAAATTTTGAAAGGTTGGTTCACTTTTTTTTTAAATAGAGAAAATTGATTTACTTTTGCTATGATTGAAGCTAAAGAAATGGAATCTGAAATGAAAATTGAGCCCTTATTTCATATAAAATGTAAGTCTTTTAAAAAGACTTTTTGATGAGATTCCTGATACGGATAGAGAACAACAATATGCTCAAGAAATTTTACAACTGATTATTTTCTTGTTTTAGTTGATATAGCTTTTTCTCAATTGAAAAGTAGATTTGAACAAATGCAAATTTTTTAATCTAAATCTGGCTTCTTATTTGAGACATCACGGTTAGTTTCATTGGATGATGATGAAATGAAAAATTGTTGTATACAACTTAAAATTGCTTTGAAACATGGTGAGATGTCTAATATTGAAGCGAATTATTTACTTTCAGAATTACAAATATTGCAAGAAATGCTACCAAGTGAAGCATATGAAACAGATAAACCATGGCATTCCATTAAAATTATGGAGTTTGCAACAAAAAAAAAAATGGATATGTTTCCAAATATTTTGGTTATATGATTTTATTGACTGTACATGTGACTGTGGCATCTGCGGAAAAAAACTTTTCAAAATTAAAATTATTAAAATCTTATTTGCAAATAACTATGACAGCAATTTTAAGTATTAAAAAGAATATGTTGAAAAATATTGAGGTTTAACATATAATTGATGATTTTGCTTCTAAAAATGCAAGAAGAAATCATTTTAGATGAGATGTGATTGATTTTATTTTTTATTTTTTTTATGCAAGAATTGTTGTCACTATACTTAATGGAAAATATGAAGTATTTAATGTCATAAAGCAAAACAAGGTAATCTTTATTTTTAGGGGTATTGGTTTTATGCCCCCCCCCCCTTTATATCATATTTAATTAATACATATAAAAATACATGTGTATATAAAGGACACAATTTTTTTATAAAGGACACAATTTTTTTCCACCCCGGACCTTAAATACCTTAGGACTATATATATATATATATATATATATATATATATATATATATATCATGTGCGAACTCGGTCGTTGGCCGTCCGAACTTTATATATATATATATATCATGTGCGAACTTGGTCGTTGGCCGTCCGAACTTGCATCGGATCATGATCACGATTAGATGATCATGATCCGATCTTGATCGGACGGCTAGCAGCCGAGTTCGCAGCTGATCATGTGCGAACCAGTTCGCACTTGATCACTGCTCTCTCTCTCTCTCTCTCTATATATATATATCTATATAATAAATTACAAAGAAAGCTATCAAGTGGCTCTCATTCAATCTCCCCTAAAATCAATGGCTTAGATTGATTCTCACAAAACATATTTTTCCGCCCAAAATTTCAAACCCCAAAATTAAATTCCCCCCCCCCCCCCCAAAAAAACTAAAAAACACATTACTTCATTACTATCTCTCTTCACTTTTTTATATTTCTCTATTTCTCTCTCTCCCTCTCTCTCTCCCATTCTTTCTTAACTTACTTAGAAATTTAGATTTTAAGATTTCAGGTTTGTAAAATTTTCAGAATTTTTATATTTTCTTTATTGCACATGTTATATTGAAAATAGCAAATATCTCTTCAACAGTTAAATTTCATCATTTTCCACCCTTAAAGTTCTAAGAAGTTGGATTTTACACCCTCATTTATAATTATTTTTCAACATATACTAATAGAAACATGGACTTTTATTTACAACTAATTATTGTCATACTATTCAAACGTGAACTACATAATTGTTGTTTTACTGTTTACAGGGCTTTTCGTGTGTTATATCGTTCCGAAAACGTGCCGTAGGCATGTGTCCACGAGCAAATCTAGTATATATATATAGAGTAATGTGAGTCTCATATTTGTATGAGGAAATTTTCCTCATACAACGTGATTATACTTACTTGGTAGGACTATTATGGAAGATCCACTCCGTCCATCATGTTTATCATGCTAATAGATGTAAGTGTAGAAAAAATCAAGTTATTTGGAGGTCATTCACCAAAGCATCATGTGGGTCTAATTTGTGGTTCGATTTATATTACTGTTGAAATCGTTCATTTTTCAACCACATGTTGCATGGGTGAATAACCTCCAAACCACTTGATTTTTTGTACACATACATCCATTAGCATGATAAACATGATGGACGGAGTGGATCTTCCATAAAGACCCCACCAAGTGAGTATAATCACTTTGTATGAGAAAAATTTCCTCATACTCTATATGAGGCTCACTTTTCTCATATATATATATACTAGGTTTGCCCGTTGACACGTGCCTACAGCACGTCTTCGGAACGGTGCACCTTGTTTCATTATATAAAATAGTTTTGGAGGTCCAGCAAATTAATTGAAGTAACAAACAAAGAGCAAAAACATATTATATGATTTTTTTGATTTTTTTTGAATTATTTTTGAAGTTTTTAAAATTTTAAATTTATTTAGTTTTTTAATTTTTAAAAAATTTGAAATTTTTATTTTCTTAATTTTTTGAATAGAAGAGGGAGGGAGAAAGAGAGAAAAAAAATATAAGAGATGTTTTGGGTGGGAGATTTGAATTTGAGTTTTGGGAGAAATTTTTGGGGGAAAAAATATGTTTTGTAAGATTAGATCTAGGCCTTTGATCTTTAGAGGGATTGAAGGAGAGCCACTTGATAGCTTTCTTTGTGTTTTATTATATAGATATAGATATATATATATATATACACGAACCAGTTCGTACTTGATCACTAGAGGAGTAATCCAATGAGATACATCTTAAAATGAGAAAATAAGATACATCAATTATGACCATTGGATATCATCAGATTGAGATGAATGGCTCTTATTCATTTGGATTAGTTAATTGAAAACAGGTTTATTTCTACTAATTTATCCACACAAAAAAACCCAAAAAAACCATTTGTTATTTAAACAACTTAAAAATCGACGAAAGTAGTTTCAACTTTAATAAAGCCAATCCAATCAAAATGACAGTAAATTCAGAAAACAACCCCATCAAAGCAACGTTGGCAACGGGAAGAAGACAAAGCAGTAAAATTCTTGTTGTTGTGGCTAAACAGGATAGATTCCGTCTCTGATCCTGACCTGCATTGAGTCAGTTATAGAGGATGACAAATTGATAACTATCACTCGAATTTCTTACGTATCTTTTTTTTACTCACTCGTCTACCTTCTCATTCATTCTCACACTTTTACAACTCCAAATTTTATCATATAAATACGAAAACCCAGCCAGCTTTCTTCATCCTTTTCAACTGACAAAACTGCAACCCAAAAAATAAGAAAACCACAACAAAAAAAAAATAAAGAAGAAGAAGAAGAACCCATCTTTCTATGTTTTAAGGGCTCTTTTGCAAAAGATCTGAAATGGGTATTGATATGGGTTAGAAATGACGTGGCCCATCCTGGGCCACGGGATCCCCTTGGGATACGCGCACCTTCTGATCCCCCGGATCCGCCACATCAGCGTCGGAAAACCGCCCGGGCCGCTGCCACGTCAGCCCGGAAACCGCCCAGGCATCTGCCACGTCAGCCCTATACCGCCCGGGTTTCCACCGCTTCAGCCTCACGGGCAACCGGGTCCAGACCCGGTTGGCTTCATCTATAAATACCAGACCCCCACTCCTTCTCCAGGTAATCAATCTATCTTTTTCCACCAAAATCCTAGTTACTGTTAGTTTCTCCTAGTGACTGACTAGATCGTCGGAAGGTCTGCCACCGGGACCAATCCCGTTGTTCCGAGACCGTCTGCAGGTACACGAGACCATCGGATCCAAGTCTCAAAGATCCAAGCCGAGCATCGGCCTCCACCTCACTACCACCTACCTCAGTACCGTTCGTTCAGCCGAGGGTCATCTGCATAGGAGCCTCCTCCTTCAAATACAAATCGAGTAAGAACTCACGCCTGGTGCATCCACACGCCTCCCAAAAACAAACCACATCAGGATGGTGCCGTCTATAGGAAACTATCTATTGTAGACGCCAACCCAAGCTCTGCCTCTAACGGTACCCCTGTAGACGCTGACACAAGCTCTGCCTCCGACGGTACCCCCGTCAACCCGAGCTCACATGGCGCCCAAGGCCGCGAAAACTGTTACCTCCGCACGTCGGCAGGACGTGCCTCCCCAAGGCATCGCTGCCAATGCTCACGGATCGAACAACAGAGGAATCAGCCACGGGCCCCAGCCGAATGCCTCCCGTCCGATCCCGCCCGACCTACGGGGAGTGATCGCGAACCGGCAGGCTAGCCGCAGCAGGGGAGAAGCCGCTTCCAACTCGGCTCCAAACCACCCAAAACCTCTGTCCCAAGGGCGGGAACCGGCGCTCAGCCGTGTCGGTCGACAACAGCCCGCTCAACCAAACCGGGCCGAGCGGGCCCCGGTTACCCACCAGGAGTTCCAGGACTTCCGAAGGGAAATCTTGGGGGCCATCCGAGGGGTCCCCATCGATGAGAACGCCCGCCGTTCCCACACACGGTCGGATGCGGAGGTTAGCGTATCTCGCCCCTCAATAATCCCACCAGAGCATGACGACGACATTTTGAAACGCCTCCGAGAGATGAAGGATCGCCTCGACCACTTTGGCAACGGCGACCTAAGGACCGCTCAGGGATACAGGCCCGTTTGCCCTCCTTTCTCCGCCCTCATCCAACAGGCGGAGATACCCCGCAATTTCCGTCCACCTCAGTTCGAGACATATGACGGCGAGGGCGATCCTGCTGATCACATGGAGGGCTTCAAAAACCTCATGATGATTCACAGCGCATCGGATTCCCTCCTGTGCCGAGCCTTCCCCGCCACACTTCGGGGTCCGGCTCGGGAATGGTTCTCCAAGCTCACCCCCGGCTCCATCTATTCTTTCGACCAGCTAGAGGGTAACTTCCTCGCCCACTTCGTAACCAGCCGAAAGAGCAAAAGAACGAGTGCATCCCTGCTTGGACTCCAGCAAAATGAAGGGGAGTCACTCCGAGTGTTCGTCCGAAGGTTCACCGCCGAGATGAGGTCGGTCTCGTCCCTCGACCCCGGGGTTGCCTCGGCAGCCTTCCGGCACAATATCCGACATGGACAGCTGAAGGCCTCCCTGGCAAAGAAGCCGCCGATAGACTTTCCCGACCTCCTCAACAGGGTCGAAAAATATATCCGAGCCGAAGAAGCCCTTAATCCAGAGGACCAGAAGGAAGTTCCCGGGAAGGGGAAGCGCAAGGCCGACGAGGTTGAGCCGGCAAAGAAAGCTCCGAGAAACGGGGGCACCGCGAAGAAGGTTCAGCCGATCCCCCGCTTCGAGAGGTACACTCCGCTGACGCAGAACGTGCCGACAATCCTCTTAGCGATTGAAGATAGCGACCTCGTCCAGTACCCTCCTCGACCATCCAACAACACCAGCAAGAAGAGGGATCAGCGGTTCTACTGCCGTTTCCACCGGGACAACGGGCACGACACAAATCACTGCCGTGCCCTGAAGGACGAAATTGAGGCCCTCATTCAGCGAGGGTACCTCCGAGAATTCAAAAGGGAAGGCACTCGGGAACAGAGGGACACCAGAAACATGAGGGATTCCCCTCCTCCTCGAGCGCACCGACAGCGTCCTGATCGGATCCGGAGCCCGAAGAGCCTGAGGGTCAGGCAATCCTGCATTGCGTCCACGGAGGGCCCATGGGAGGGGAATCCAACACTTCCTGCAAGGCCTTCGTCCGAGATGTCAACACCGTCCAGAGCCCTCTCTCCCCCAGGTCCAGCAACTTCTTGTCTCCTTCTCAGGAGAGGATCGGGAGGGAGTCCGACTCCCTCATTGTGACGCACTTGTCATCAGCCTCAGCATGGCGAACTTCGAGGTCCGACGAATTCTTGTGGACAACAGGAGCTCGGTTAACATTCTGTTCCTGGGAGCATTCGAGAACTTGAAACTCTCCCGTGAGAAACTAAAGCCGGCCGGATACACCCTGCATGGATTCTCCGGCGTCCCCGTGACTATAGAGGGGATCGTCACCCTAGCCGTCACGGCGGGCACGACCCCGAACAGAAGGACCGAGTCCATGGACTTCATGGTTGTGAATATCAAGGCAGCCTACAACGCCATCCTCGGCCGTCCAGGGCTCTGCTCCCTCCAGGCGGTTCCCTCGGCCTACCATCAAAAGATAAAATTCCCTACTAACACTGGCGTTGGAGTTGTCCGAGGGAATCAAGAAGCAGCACGTTCGTGCCACATGACGGCAATCGGAAGCGGTGTATTTCCCCTCGATGCCATCGAGCTGGAGCCCGTAAGGATCCAGCCCGAACCAAAGCCGGGGGACGAGCTAGAAAATGTCTCGTTCGAGACAGGGGATGCCTCAAAGCACTTCCGAGTAAGCTGCTCCCTCGCACCCGACCTCAAGTCCGCCGTAATTGCCTGTATTCGCCGCAATGTCGACCTCTTTGCCTAGAAGCCCTCTGACATGCTCGGCATCTCCGAGGATCTCATCATGCACAAACTCAGCGTTATCCCCGGGTCGAAACCAGTTGTCCAAAAGCGGTGCAAGTTCGTCCCGGAGCGACAACAGGCAGTGAACGCGAAAGTAGACAAGCTCTTGTCCGCGCGTTTCGTACAAGAGGTCAGCTACCCCGAGTGGCTGGCGAACGTCGTCATGGTCAAGAAGGCGAGCGGGAGTTAGAGGATCTGCATAGATTTCACCGACCTCAACAAGGCATGCCCCAAGGATCTGTTCCCTCTCCCCAGCATTGATGCCCTGATCAATGCCACCTCGGGTCACGAGCTCTTATCCTTCATGGATGCCTTCTCGGGCTATAACCAGATCCGGATGTTTCCTCCCAACATCGCCAAGACGTCCTTCGTCACGGACCGGAGACTGTACTGCTACAGGGTTATGCCCTTCGGGCTGAAGAACGCCGGTGCCACCTACCAGAGGCTCGTCAACCGAGTCTTCAAAGATCAAATCGGACGTAACATGGAGGTATACGTCGACGACATGCTCGTCAAAAGTCAACAAGGACAGGACCACGTCACCGACCTGGAAGAAGCCTTTGGGGTCCTTCGAACCCACAACATGAGGCTCAACCCGACGAAGTGTGCATTCGGCGTCTCCTCGGGGAAGTTCTTAGGGTTCATCGTCAGCCAGCACAGCATCGAGGCAAACCCCGAAAAAATCCAGGCCATAATAGACATGGCCCCTCCCAGGAACGTCAAAGAAGTCCAGAGGCTAACGGGGAGACTAGCGACCATCGGCCGTTTTCTCTCCAAGTCTGGAGAGAAGTCCCTTCCGTTCTTCAAGGTGTTGCGCGGCACCGGAAGGTTCGAGTGGGGTACTCAACAGCCAGAGGCCTTCGCACAGTTGAAGGAGTACCTCGTCAACCCTCCTCTCCTCAGCAAGCCCGAACCAGGGGAGCCACTCTGGCTCTACCTTTCCGCTTCGGAGAACGTGCTTAGCGTCGTCCTCGTCTGAGAAGAGGAAGGGGTTCAAAAGCCCCTGTACTATGTACGCAAGGTCCTGCTCGATGCCGAGACCCGGTATTCCAGGATGGAGAAGGTGGCGTACGCCTTGGTCGTGGCCGCGCAGAAGCTCCGTCCTTACTTTCAGGCGCATTCGATCCAGGTACTCACAGATCAACCCCTGAAGGCCGTGCTCTACAAACCCGAGAGCTCTGGTCGACTAGTCAAATGGTCGATCGAACTCAGCCAGTACGACATCGGCTATCAACCAAGAACGGCCATCAAAGGGCAGGCCCTTGCCGAATTCATTACAGAATGCACCATCTCCGAGCAACCCGCGAGCAAAGAAGCCGACCAGACGTGGGAAGTTTACGTCGATGGCTCCTCTTGCGAAACGGGGAGTGATGCGGGCATCATTCTTCGGGGTCCGGATGGTTTCCTCCTTCGATATTATCTCCGCCTCAACTTCCCGGCCTCTAACAACGAGGCTGAATACGAGACCATGATCGCCGGGCTCAACCTGGCTCATCAAGCCGGTGCCAGATAGATCAGGGCCTTTAGCGACTCTCAGCTGGTGGTCAACCTGATCACCGGGGAATACGAGGCCCGTGACGATCGGATGATCAGGTACCTGGCCATGGTCCAATGCCTATTATAGTCCTTCGACGAATCGGCTGAATTGAGGATCCCCTGAGAGCTGAACGACCAGGCCGACGCACTTTCAAAGTTGGCTTCCTCATCCTTTGAAGGCCTCGACCGCACGGTCCTGATCAAAGTCCTGTTGAAGCCTAGTACAGACTTCCCGGAGGTTCAGTGCGTCGAAGACAGAGCTCCTCCCGACGACTGGACCACTCTTATCAAAAAATTTCTAGTCAAGGGAGAGCTCTCCGAAGACCGAGCTGAAGCAAGGCGGATCAGGGTCCGATCTGAAAGATTCACGGTCATCAATGCCACCCTCTTCAAAAGGTCCTATACAACAATGGATGACAGACCCTACCTCAGCTGCCTAAGCCCGAACGAAGCCAAGTACGCCCTCAAGGAACTGCACGAGGGGATCGGCGGATGTCACATGGGAAACCGTTTGCTAGCACGGAAGGCGCTAAATCACGGTACTACTGGCCCACTATGCTCCGAGATGCCTTCGCCCTAGTAAAAAAGTGCGGCCCCTGCCAACGGTTCTCCCCCGTGAAGAGGGCTCCTCAGGCGAACCTCCGGTCAATGGCCAGTCCGATCCCCTTTGCAATGTGGGGATGGATTTGCTGGGCCCATTTCCAAAAGCAACAGGCCAGCGAAAGTTCCTCATTGTGGCGATCGACTATTTTACTAAGTGGATCGAGGCCGAGCCATTAGCAACGATCACCGAGCAACAGACCCAGCAGTTTTTCTGGAAACACATTGTCTGTCGGTTCGGGATTCCGCAGGTGCTCATCACAGACAATGGGACTCAATTCGCGGGCAAGCATTTCTGCAAGTTCTGCGAAGATCTCAGGATCCAACAGTGCTTCTCCTCAGTATGCCACCCCCAGTCTAACGGTCAGGCCGAGAACGCGAACCGCCAAATCCTCGACGGCCTCAAGAAACGACTCGATAACTCTTCTAAGGGGTTATGGGTCGACGAGTTGCCAAGCATTCTCTGGGCCCACCGAACAACAAAGAGGATCCCCACGGGAGAATCCCCCTTCAATCTGACGTACGGCGTGGAGGCCGTCATTCCCTTGGAAATCGGGATCCCTTCACCCCGAATCATGGCGTTCGACGAGGCCGCTAACTCCAAACAGCTGCGAGCCGACCTGGACCTCATAGACGAGGTCAGGGAGAAGTCCGCCATTAGAAGAAGCATCTACCAACAAAGGATTGAGAAGTTCTACAACAAGAAGGTGCGTCCCGCCGACATCAAACTCGGAGACCTCGTTCTCCGAAAACTGGCGGTGTCCAGTCCCGGTCAGAAAAGGAAATTGGCCCCGAACTGGGAGGGCCCGTACAAAGTGTCGGAGGTCGTGCGCCCAGGGACGTACCGCCTGACCAACCCAGAGGGTAAGGCCATCAAGAGGCCCTGGAACGCCGAACACCTCATCAAGTTCGTAGGAGGAGATTAGCCTCCATCCCATGTAAATTATGAAGAATGTAATCGGCACGAGGTGCCTTGTTCTTTGTAAAAATCTCTTGTAATGTAAATATGCCAACTTTCTTAAAACAAATTTATGGCTTCATATTTTGTTCTCAATAAAAGACCTCTCGAGCTCGGCGCTCGGATAACAGCGCGAGCCAGAAAAGCTTCTCTTACAAGCTTGGGCCTCGGTGCTCGGATAACAGTGCGAGCCCGAAAAGCTTCTCTTACAAGCTTGGGGCTCTGCACTCAGATAACAGTGCAAGCCTGAAAAACTTCTCTTACAAGCTTGGGGCTCGGTGCTCGGATAACAGCGCAATCCTGAAAAGCTTCTCTTACAAGCTTGGGGCTCGGTGCTCGGATAACAGCGCGAACCGGAAAAGCTTCTCTTACAAGCTTAGGGCCTCGGTGCTCGGATAACAGCGCGAGCCCGAAAAGCTTCTCTTACAAGCTTGGAGCTTGGCACTCGGATGACAGCGCGAGCCTGAAAAACTTCTCTTACAAGCTTAGGGGCTCGACGCTCGGATGATAGCGCGAGCCTGAAATGCTTCTCTTACAAGCTTGGGGCTCGGCGCTCGAATAACATCGCAAGCTCGAAAAGCTTCCCCACATGTTTGGGACAGCTACGAACCCTGAGAACAAGTGCGGGAGCTCGGCGTCGGCCTCGAACAAGGCAGGGGCTTTCTTTAAAGCTCCACGGCCTTGACGCTCGGCGCCGACCCTATGCTACGCCTGCTACTGACTTTCTCCCCGATGTGGGGGCTCGGCACCCGTCCCTCGCTTGGTTTGGGCTTCTTCAAGCCCATCAACCAATGCACGAGGCGACAACCGCCAGCCCGCACCGTCTTTCCTGAGAACAAGTGCGGGAGCTCGGCATCGGCCTCGAGCAAGGCAGGGGCTTTCTTCAAAGCTCCACGGCCTTGACACTCGGCGGCGACCCTCTGCTACGCCTGCTACTGGCTTTCTCCCCGGCGTGGGGGCTCGGCACCCGTCCCTCGCTCGGTTTGGGCTTCTTCAAGCCCATCAACCGATGCACGAGGCGACAACCGCCAGCCACGCCCGCACCGTCTTTCCTGAGAACAAGTGCGGGAGCTCGGCGTCGAAATCGAGCAAGGCAGGGACTTTCTTCAAAGCTCCACGGCCTTGACGCTCGGCGGCGACCCTCTGCTACGCCTGCTACTGGCTTTCTCCCCGGCGTGGGGGCCCGGCACCCGTCCCTCGCTCGGTTTGGGCTTCTTCAAGCCCATCAACCGATGCACGAGGCGACAACCGCCAGCCACGCCCGCACCGTCTTTCCTAAGAACAAGTGCGGGAGCTCGGCGTCGACCTCGAGCAAGGCAGGAGCTTTCTTCAAAGCTCCACGGCCTTGACGCTCGGCGGTGACCCTCTGCTACGCCTGCTACTGGCTTTCTCCCCGGTGTGGGGGCTCGGCACCCGTCCCTCGCTCGGTTTGGGCTTCTTCAAGCCCATCAACCGATGCGCGATGCGACAACCTCCAGCCACGCCCGCACCGTCTTTCCTGAGAACAAGTGCGGGAGCTCGGCGTCGAAATCGAGCAAGGCAGTGGCTTTCTTCAAAGCTGCTCGGCCATGATGCTCGGCGACGACCCTTTGCTACGCCTGCTACTGGCTTTCTCCCCGGTGTGAGGGCTCGGCACCCGTCCCTCGCTGGGTTTGGGCTTCTTCAAGCCCATTAACCGATGCGCGATGTGACAACCTCCAGCCACGCCCGCACCGTCTTTCCTGAGAACAAGTGCGGAAGCTCGGCGTCGAAATCGAGCAAGGCAGTGGCTTTCTTCAAAGCTACTCGGCCATGACGCTCGGCGTCGACCCTCTGCTACGCTTGCTACTGGCTTTCTCCCCGGTGTGGGGGCTCGGCACCCGTCCCTCGCTCGATTAGGGCTTCTTCAAGCCCATCAACCAAGGCACGAGGCGACGACCGCCCACACCGCCATCCCCAAGAGATTACGGTGCATCGTCAACCCAGAGCTAGGCCGCGGCTTCCTTCGAAGCCGCTCGACCAATACGCTCGGCTACGGCCTAGTGCCACAATACAGCAAAATTGAACGATAAGGTTTAGAGCGTCCCCCTTCGGCAGACGCCCCGAGTTTCAAGTCGTTTGGTTGACCACCCTCTCGCCCGCGAACAACTCAGGATTTACGGCTTTCGCAAGCCCAAGCCCTGAATTGTTCGAGGACGGCAGGGAAGCCACCAACTCTCTGCTCTCTCCGGCCCTTACTGACCCTATGCTTTCGATCGACCCTCCTCTCGCCCACAAACAACACGGGGTTTCCTACTCTTGCGAGCCCGAAACCTCGAATTGTTCGAGGACAGTAGGAGAGCCACCGAGCCTCGGCTCTCCCCGAACCCCCGAACCGATCGGCTGGCCCACTACTCACAAACGAACAACCCGGGGTCTCGCGGCTCTGCAAGCCCGAACCCCGAATAGTCCGAGGGTGATTGGTGTGCCCCCAATCCGGAGCATTCGGAGAATATTTTGTTTCTGAGCGTCCGCCTCCGGCAGGCACCCAAGTCAAGCGGCTTTCACTTCTTAACAATCAGTTGGGGGAAGTGGGGATTATATAACCCCCTTAGGGGGGCAATTATTACGTCTGCGAATGCGAAACGGCAGATGGCGAAACGTCGCCATTAATGCTCATGGGAAGGCGAAACGTCGCCATTTATGACCCAGTCGCCTCGGCGGCGACCCCTTCGCAGCAGACACAGCAGCCACCTTCGGCAACCAAGACAATCAAGGTTCAAGAAAAAGAATGCTATTATTATTATTACTCATTGTTTACAACTCAATGAACGTTGGTACAAATACAAAGAATAACTCACAAACTCACTCGCACTCGGCCTGAAATTCAAACTCGGCACCTCCTTCGGGGCTCTTCTCACGCTCGGCCGGACCGGCCCGGGAAGATACTCCCGCCACCGAGCTTCCTGCATCACCGGGCTGGGCCTCATCCAATAGAAATGTCGGAGACCGCCACGGGGTCGAGTTACTAGCCTCCTCCATCAGACCCGCGCCTAACACCAGCTTCAGCCTGCAAATCTCTAGCTATTTCTCAACAACGGCCTCACGAAGAAAAGACTCCGAAGCCGACCGCCCGCTCGAGGCATCCGAGAGGGACCAGTCTGTCTCGATTACCCACCAGTCCCGGTCGGCTATGGCCTTCTTCAGGCACGCCACCTCCAGACCGAGCTCTCTAGATTTGTTTAGGAAATAATTAACGGCAGCCGCTCGGTCCCGAGCCTGTTTTCGCTGGCGAGCCAAAGCTGCCTCCATGGCCTCCTCCTCCGCTCGAACTGGAGGTACCTCGGCAGCAACTGGGGCGGCGACCCGGGTCCCGTGCGTCTATCAAAAGACGAGAGCAAACATCACAAAAAACGCAAGTCTTGAAGCCTCGACCCAAAAAAGTATATTTCATTTCTTTCAAAAAATTGATACAAAAGCCACGGTGGCCAGTCCGCTCGAGGCATTTACATCAAAAGAAACAAAAAGAAAAAACTTCTATTCTTGCGGGGGGGTGGCACCTCATCCTCGGCCTGGACGCCCCCCGCTTCGTCGCCCCCGGGGTCAACGGAAGGTTCGCCTCCCAACCGTAGTAGAGGTGGTCAACATTCAGCTCGGGATAGATCTGCCGGAAGTGCGCCTTGGCCTGCTCATACGCCTCGTCCTGCGCTATGATCAGAGCTTCCGCCGAGGCCGCCTCCATCCTCTTCAGGGCCTTCTGCCCCTTCGCCGCCTCGTCCTCAATCCTCTCCTTGAGACGATCCATGTCCGTCTTGTGGATGTCGGAGAGCGAGACCACCTACGCCACGTGGACCTTCACCATAGTCTGGGCCTCCTTCAGGTCGTCGGTCGCCTTGTTCAGCTCGCGAAGGTACTTCTCCGCGATCCTCCTCTTGATGTAAATCTCCTTCTCCAAGCACTTTTGGAAGTGCTAGCCATGGAGCATCGCCTGTCCGAGGGGAAAAAGATCAGAAAAGTTCAACCAAGTTCAAAACCAAGAGAAAAGGTGCCGAGCTGACTTACCGAGATATGCGCCTGGGACCAGCGCATGAAGGCCTGCTTGGCCGTCTGCGACTCCAGCGCCATTAAGTCCCGCTCGGTACCGGCCTTCGTGACGAACTCTACCGCCACGGGACCGTCGAGGAGACTGTCCCCCCGCAAGATTGACCAATCGGGGACGAAGGGCCGCAGTCCTTGTTGGCCCACCATCTCCTCGGCGGTGGGACGTGGCGGGGGAAGGCTCCTCCCGGGGGTATCAACAGTTTTCCCCGAACTGCCCCCTGCATCCCGGGGCGCCCTCGGTGTGGGGGGTGGTGATGCTTCTTAGCCTTCTTGGCTTGCAGGGGCTCCTCGACTACAGGGGCCGGCACCTTGGCGGATCCTCCTGCCTGAGCGGCGAGCTTCTCTTGCTCCGCCTTCTTCTTCTGGATGTCCGCCCTCGTCTTCGCGGTGACAGCCAGCAAGGCTCCCCTCTCGTCGACCTGTTCGGAAGTCATCTCTGCAAGAATGAAGAAAGATGATAAAGTTAACACGAAGGCTGAAAGATGGAAAATTCAGAACGAAACATACTAGGATTGGCCGGGCTCAGTCCGGCCCGGGCGAGGTGCAGCTCGGTCACTCGAGGCCACGCAATGCTGTGACCCCTAACTATCTTCTCCACTTGCTTCCACTCCTTGGCTGTTAAGTCGTTTCGCTTCGGAGGTTTATGGTAGGGCTTGAAGAAGCTCCACTGGGTCGGTATTCCCCAAGCCTTCTCACTCCCACCACAAAATACTTCTCTTTCCACCCTTTGATGGAATCCGGATGGCCGTGCATGATCTTCTTGTGCAGCCTAGGCGAGAAGTAGAAAATCCCTTCCTGATTTCCGAGCAAGCTGACCCCTAGGATGGCTCGGAAGTACATCAACCTCGGCTTCACCCCCTTCTCTTGGCACCTCAGGATGAAGCAGATCAAGTGCTTCCAAGAGTTCGGGCCGTACTGCATGGGGCACAGCTTCGCCCAATTCAAGACCCTCTTGACAAAGGGATGCAGGGGCAGCCTCAGGCCCGAGGCGAATGCATCCTCAGGAAACATACAGTAGCCCAACGCCAGGACCGTTGTGGGCCGAATGCCGGGGCTCGGAATAAAAACCTCGAACTCCTGCGGGATGAAATAAGAGGCCCTCAGAATATGCAGATAGTCCGCCCTCAATATGCACGGGATGCTGTCCATCCGAATCTTCACTCGGCCCTCTTCACCTGGTACGGAGGGGATGGGGCCTATGTCCTTGATATCATCAGGATACATCCGAATCGACCCCGGGTTTTTGAAGGAGACTGGGGGGAACTCGAGCCCTGGTCTGGGTGCGTATTCATCGTGCGGTGGAGGACTGTCCAGGATAGTCAGCTTTCGCTTCTTCCGGCGAGGACGAGCCTTCCTCTCGGGAGACGGGGTCGACAGGGGTGGGAGAGGTGGAATGTAACGCCCCGCCCCAATACTCAGACAATTTTAATATTTTTAGAAGACAAATTAGATACTATGTAGTACAACTGCCCACCACAGGCTGCCTCTCAAAAGGTGGTTAACCGGATTGGTGACTCTTGATCATTGGCTAATTATATTTATACTCAAATTAGTTTTTGTGCACCTCCCATGTGGGACTAAATTTCTCAATCTCCTCTCAAATTCCACAAATCCCGTGTACGCAAACCAGTCGACTGAACAATCGACCAGTCAACTGTTCGCTGCAAATCTAGGGTATTACATACACCCCACCTTTAGAAATCAGCGTCCTTGCTGAGTACAGGGCACACATCTAGTGTTGGATCCGTCCTTTCTAGCCGATGTAGTACAGTCGATCCCGGAGAACAATCACTCTCAACACCGCAGATCGGATACCCGGCTATCAATCACTACCTGTGACTCTCAATACCGCAGAATATACCCGACCTCGGAGATCAATGACTCTCAGCACCGCAGATCATACTGACCTCTACTACACCCGGTGTCGAAAGTCGGCTCTGATACCATTTGTAACGCCCCGCCCCAATACTCAGACAATTTTAATATTTTTAGAAGACAAATTAGATACTATGTAGTACAACTGCCCACCACAGGCTGCCTCTCAAAAGGTGGTTAACCGGATTGGTGACTCTTGATCATTGACTAATTATATTTATACTTTAGTTTTTGTGTACCTCCCATGTGGGACTAAATTTCTCAATCTCCTCTCAAATTCCACAAATCCCGTGTACGCAAACCAGTCGACTGAACAATCGACCAGTCGACTGTTCGCTGCAAATCTGGGGTATTACATGGAAGGTCATCCCCGACCGACCTTCCTGCTGTGCCTTCGCCAGCACCCTCTTCAGCATCCTCATCCTCATCGTCGGTATCCGGATCCCCCTGATCCTCATCCTCCCCCTCCTCTTCGCCTTCGGCGCCCTGGCCTTCCTCATCATTTCCCTCCTCTTCGCCCTCGGCTCCCTGACCCTCCTGACTCCCCTCGTCCTCTTCTTCCTGCTCTTCGCCTCCGTCTACAGGTTCCTTCCTCGGCCTCCGGGATCTCAGCAGCGACACTATGAAGACTACGTCGTCACTACTAGCCGACCCGGGGTCTGACAGAACCTCCTGCTTCACTTTATACTTGCTCAGAGACGAGGACGTCTCGGACTCGGACTCTCTTGCGGAGCGACCCGACGAGCTGACCTCGGATCCGGACTGAACGCGCGACATTACAAAACAGAGAAAATTAACCTAGAAAGTTACCGAACGATCACCGGAAAATGTCGCCGACGGCAGTGAAAAACCTGTTCTTAAAAAGTGGAGAGTGAGAGTAAAGAAATGAAGAAGAAAAAGTGAAGAGGGGGGAAGGGATTTATAAGAAGAACGGCGACTCCTCGATTTCCGCAATCAAGATCTGACCGTTGGATCTTAACCATCAAAGATCTAACGGCCACTAAGATCTGGAGACGCTTCGATCCTTGCGCTCCTGACGTCAGCGGTGGGAGTGGAATTACCTAAACTACCCCCAGGTCTTTTTCCCCACAGCGGACTTTTTCGACAAGTCAATGAATCTCGATGCTCGGATGGCATCGCGAGCCACAATTCCCCTTCTATGTTTGCAGAAAGGTCGACGCTCGGATGGCATCGCGAGCCACAATTTCCCTTCTATTTTTACAGGAGGGTCGACGCTCGGATGGCATCGCGAGCCGCAATTCCCCTTCTCTGTTTGCAGAAGGGTCGACGCTCGGATGGCATCGCGAGCCACAATTCCCCTTCTATTTCTACAGTAGGGTCGACGCTCGGATGGCATCGCGAGCCATAATTCCCCTTCTCTGTTTGTAGAAGGGTCGACGCTCGGATGGTAGCGCAAGCCACAATTGCTCTTCTATCCCACCGGAGGGTTGACGCGCGGATGGCATCGCAAGCCACAATTTCCCTTCTATTTCTACAGGAGGGTCGACGCTCGGATGGCATCGCGAGCCACAATTCCCCTTCTCTGTTTGCAGAAGGGTCGACGCTCGGATGGTAGCGCGAGCCACAATTGCTCTTATATCCAACCGGAGGGTCGATGCTTGGATAGCATCGCGAGCCGCAATTCCTTTTCTATACCACAGAAGGGTCGACGCTCGGATGGCATCGCAATTCCTCTCCCCTACTCCCAGGGGGCTCGGACCTCGAACGACAATGCAAGCCCCTACAGCACTGCCCTATTCATAAGGGGCTCGGAGCTCGGAGGACATCGCGAGCCCCTACCGCTCTCCTCTCCTCCCAGGGGGCTCGGAGCTTGGACGACAACGCGAGCCCCTACAGCACTCCCCTGTTCACAAGGAGGCTCGGAGCTCGGATGACACCGCGAGCCCCTACCGCTCTCCCCTACTCCCAGGGGGCTCGGAGCTCGGACGACAACGCGAGCCCTTACAGCACTCCCCTCTTCACAAGGGGTCTCGGAGCTCGGATGACACCGCGAGCCCTTATCTTTCTCCTTTACTCCCAGGAGGCTCGGAGCTCGGATGAAATAGCGAGTCCCAAAAAATCCTCCTTACACGACGGGCTCGCCGACCGACCTTCTAAGCTCGGCAAGCCGATCTCCAACCCAACAGGTATTGGCATCCCCTTGCTCTTCCAACTAGCGAGGGGGTCACTTGCCACCCCTAGACGCTCCACCACCGACCTTCGGTGCTCGGCGCGCCGACCTCCAAACCAACAGGCGTTGGCGACCCCTTGCTCTTCCAACGAGCAAGGGGGTCGCTTGCCGACCTTCGACGTTCGCCGACCGACCCTATACGCTCGGCGACCCGATCTCCAGCCCACCAGGCGTTGGCCTCCTCTTGCTCTTCCAACTAGCAAAAGGATCATCCGCCGACCCCAATAGCTCGTCTGCCGACCCCCGGAGCTCCTCTATCGACCCCTGATGCTCGGCAAGCCGAGTTCCAATGAGACCGGCCTCGACATCCCCTTCGCTCTTCCAACTAGCGATGGGGTCGTCCGCCGTCCTCCGAGGCTCATCTGCCGACCCCGAGGCTCGGCAAGTGTCACCCCGACTCTTCTACGCTTAGCATCTCGCGCAAACTCCAATGAGGGATCCCTTCCTCCTACCTCCTGGCCACTTCTGGAAATAGCAAAACCTACTTTCTCACCGCACCTTCCACCTTGCTCTTCCTACAGAGGCGAAGAATCACTCCTACACGGCAGGATCACCCAGCCCTACAGGAGTGTGGAGCTTGTGATATGGATTAGAAATGACGTAGCCCATCCTGGGCCACGGGATCCCCTCAGGATACGCGCACCTTCTGATCCCCCGGATCCGCCACGTCAGTACCTTCTGATCCCCCAGATCCGCCACGTCAGCATCGGAAAACCACCCGAGCCGCTGCCACGTCAGCCTGGAAACCGCCCGGGCATCTGCCACGTCAGTCCTATACCACCCGGGTTTCCACCGCTTCAGTCTCACGAGCAACCGGGTCCAGACCTGGTAGGCTTCTTCTATAAATACCAGACCCCCACTCCTTCTCCAGGTAATCAATCTATCTTTTTCCACCAAAATCCTAGTTACTGTTACTTTCTACTAGTGACTGACTAGATTGTCGGAGGGTCTGCCACCGGGACCAACCCCGGTGTTCCGAGACCGTCTGCAGGTACACGAGACCATCGGATCCGAGCCTCAAAGATCCGAGTCGAGCATCAGCCTCCACCTCACTACTACCTACCTCAGTACCGTTCGTCCAGCCGAGGGTCGTCTGCATAGGAGTCTCCTCCTTCAAATACAAATCGAGTAAGAACTCACGCCTGGTGCATCCACACGCCTCCCAAAAACAAACCGCATCAGGTATTGAGGAGGAAGGAGAAGGCAGTAGGAAGATGGAAGGGTGGTTCTATCTAATTCGATCAAATCGGTTTGGGTTGCAGTATTAATTTCAGGAAGAGATACTTTGTTCTTGATCAAAGCTCTCTGAATTGCTATAGGAATATACCCATACCAAGAACTCAGGTATTGTTCTGTGATTCTGATTTTTTCGTCCTTTTTTTGTAAAATAAATTTTCTAGTGAATTTTATCTACTTAGGCATCTCTCTAACTTGGGTTTAGATTAGATTTGATTTTGATGGGTTAATTTTGAAGTGCATGTTGGATTTTAGGACTGAATTGGAGTTATTGGATCGAATATATTGATGGGGCTTTTTGTGAAATTACTGTCATTTTGATTGGATTGGCTTTATTGAAGTTGGAACTACTTTTGTGGGTTTTTAAGTTGTTTAATAACAGATGGTTTTTTTTAGGTTTTTTTTATAGATTAGTAACAAACCGGTTTTCAATTAATTAATTCAAATGAATTAGAGCCATTCATCAATCTAATCATATCCAATGGTCATAATTGATGTTTCTCATTTTCTCATTTTAAAATGTATCTCATTGGATCACTCATATATATATATATATATATATATATATATATATATATATATATACAAGTCCCCTTCCATTGTGCACCACTTTGGTATGCACTCACCATTCTGGCCATCGCATGGATGATCCCAACCGTTCATATTGATCTACACGTCTAAATTATTAGTCTAAATATGTAAAATTAAGTCACTTGAAATTCATTTGCCCAAACATTGAAGTGTTATTAAATTGTATGGTTGAATATCGTTTTTTTTATGACATGCTGGATGGACAAATGAATTTCAAATGACTTGATTTCAAATGACTTGAATTTCGAAATCAAATCATTTGAAATTCATTTGCCCATGCATTGAAGTGTCATTAAATTGTATGGCTGAATATCGTTTTTTTTATAATGACATGATGGATGGAGAAATGAATTTCAAATGACTTGATTTTACATATTTAGACTAATTTAGACGTGTAGATCAATGTGAACGATTTGGATCATCCATGCGATGGCCAGAATGGCAAGTGCACACCAAAGTGGTGCACAACGGAGGGGGACTCCATATATATATATATATAGGAAAATCTTCCATTGTGCACCACCCCTCCGTGTGCACTCGTGTGCACTCGGCCTTCCCGCCTTCGTATCGACGATCTGAACCGTTCACATTGATCTACACATCTAAATTAGTCTAAATATGTAAAATCAAATCATTTGAAATTCATTTGCCCATCCATCATGTAACTATAAAAAACAATGATTTTCAGCCATACAATTTTGTAACACTTCAATGGATGGGCAGATGAATTTCAAATGATTTGATTTTACATATTTAGACTAATTTAGATGTGTAGATCAATTTGAACGGTTCGGATCGTAGATACGAAGGCGGGAAGGCCGAGTGCACACACCGTGTGCACCATAGGTGGTGCACAACGGAAGACTTCCCTATATATATATATATATATATATATATATATATATATATATATATATATACTAGATTTGCTCGTGGGCACATACCTACGACACGTCTTCAGGATGATACAGCATATGAACAGCCTTGTAAACAGTAAATCAACAATTATATAGCTCAAGTTTGAATAGTATGACAATAATTAGTTATAAATAAAAGTCAATGTTTTCATTAGTATATGTTGAAAAATAATTGTGAATTGGGGTATAAAAGTCCATGTTTCCATAAGTATATATATATATATATAAAATAAAACACAAAGAAAGCTATCAAGTGGCTCTCCTTCAATCCCCCCAAAATCAAAGGCTCAGATCTAACCTCACAAAACACATTTTCCCCCCAAAAGTTTCTCCCCAAAACTCAAATTCAAATCCCTCCCAAAATAACTCATTTATTTATTTAATTATCTCTCTCTATATATATCTCTATGTATGTATGTATGTATATATATATATATATATATATATATATATATATATATATATATATATATATACATATGGAGTCCCCTTCCGTTGTGCACCACCCAGGGTGCACACGGTGTGTGCACTCGGCCTTCAGGCATTCATATCGACGATCTGAACCGTTCACATTGATCTACACATCTAAATTAGTCTAAATATGTAAAACCAAGTCATTTGAAATTCATTTGCTCATGCGTTAAAGTGTTACAAAATTATATGGCTGAATATCGTTTTTTTTATAATGACATGATGGATAGGTAAATGAATTTCAAATGACTTGATTTTACATATTTAGACTAATTTAGATGTGTAGATCAATGTGAACAGTTCGGATCGTCGATATGAACGTCCGAAGGCCGAGTGCACATGCCGTGTGCACCATAGGTGGTGCACAACGGAAGGGGACTATATATATACTAGATTTGCTCGTGGGCACGTGCCGACAGCACGTCTTCTGAACAATACAACATATGAAAGTCTTGTAAACAGTAAAACAACAATTATGTAGCTCAAGTTTGAATAGTAAAGCAATAATTAGTTGTAAATAGAAGTCCATGTTTCCATTAGTATATGTTGAAAAATAATTATAAATGGTGGTGTAAAATCCAACTTCTTAGAACTTTGAGCGTGGAAAATGATGAAATTTAACTGTTGATGAGATATTTGCTATTTTCAATGTAACACGAGCAATAAAAAAATACATAAAAAATCTGAAAATTTACAAACCCTAAATCTGAAAATATAAATTCCTGAGTAAATAGAGAGAGAATGAGAGAGAGAGAGAGAGAAATAAAAAAATAAAGGAGTTGTTTTAGGGGGGATTTGAATTTGTGTTTTGGGAGGGAACTTTTGGACGGGAAAATATGTTTTGTGAGTTTAGATCTGGACCATTGATTTCAACCCAATTGAATGAGAGTCACTTGATAGCTTTCTTTGTGTTTTATTATATATATGATCTGGACCATTGATTTCAACCCAATTGAATGAGAGCCACTTGATAGCTTTCTTTGTGTTTTATTATATATATATATATATATATATCAAGAAAGACGGGGAAAAAGTGAATTTTGTCTTTCGTCTAGCTTAAAAAATATTTCAAAACAATGGGCCACATAGGACGGTTTCTTGCGACAAGTTGACGAGAAAAAAAACCAGAAACCCCATGATTTCTAAATGCAAGAGAAGTACAGGTTGAACCTTTTTTTTTGAAAGCCAGCATTTAAGACCTGGAAACAGGGGAAGATAGTTCTCTGTATAATAGTTAATGTAATTCACAACGCTTTGAAATTTTCATTATTCAAGATTCTTCAAACCAAAAGAAGTTTCCAAATTGCAAGAGCTTAATTCCAGTTATAAGAGAAAATTGAGCTAGTAATTTTTTCTTGCCAAACAATGCACAAGAGAGCAGGTCATTTATAAAGATAAGTGAAAAAAATACCTCAACAAAACCATCAACTGAGCATGAAACCAAATATTGGCCATCTGGTGAGAACCGAGCACACTCTGGGTGACTTTTCTTTCCAAACTGGAGAAAAAAGAAACAGGAAACACAAGATGATTTTTCCACGCTGGGAAGAATGATAGACAAGTGTAGCATAAGAGAATAAGCAGACCCCAATAACACATAATACATGCATATAGTGATGCACATACCATACGAAAAACCATCACAAAACACAAATCAATATTCCAAATAGTAGCATCGCATAATAATTAAATTGAAAAATCCAATCACAAAATTAATACCTAATGATACGTAATTCATAGTTGAACTGCTGAAATAAATTCTTCTGGAATCAAAAGGGATGGACATCTGACTGTGCTTTAAGGATATGAATGCTGTGTGACTTAGAATGAGAATGTCCAAATACTAAAATTTTATTGTTATGCCTCAGTCCTAACTGAGTCCTAACTGGAACTGTTATTTGTCTTCATTGCACATGTCAAACGCACCCCATCAATTCACCCTCGTGTTATCTCTTAACAAACTTTTACTTACGTATAGTCAAGATTAAGGTTTTAAAACTCACGATAGGGAGCGGATCGAGTTCTCCAAATATTTGGATTTGGATCGGTATCAGCCGGATCAGTAGTATCGGATTGGTGTATCAGGTTTTTTTGTTGCAGCATCTTTAACATTAAAAAATGTTATGTAATATGTTTCTATAATTAAATTATGTTTTGATTAGTAATTAATTAAAAAATGAATTGATCAATTTAAATAATTCTTTTTACAAATTTAATATTTTTCAATTACAAACTTGAACAATTTAATCAGTTTCGGATAATTATTAATGTTTTATTAGACCAATGGTAGACCAAATAATGTAGAATTTATTAACATACAAGGAAACAATTAAATATAAGCTAGAAATGAAATGCTATTCATTACACAAATACATCTTCATTGCCTGGACGAAGAGGATCCACATGAATCGAAAATTTCAAATATTGAATCTTTTAATCATCGGATCGGTGGTTATAGGTTGGGATCGGGCCAGTCCATTTGATCCAATTGCAAACTCGGCCGATCCCCGAGTTATTTGCCGATCCCGAAATTTAGGGGTTGTATTAGAGCGGCCCCTTGAAAAGCTGTATTTTAGATTGACTAAAGGTCTGGACCCAACTGCAAATGCAATTTTGTTCATAAGGTTGATCAAAATATGAGATTGCAAGACCTATCCATGAATAGAATTACTCAATTTTGTCGATTTGCCAGGTCTTCTAGGACCAACTTGAATAAAAGGAATTTAATAATGACATGGAATCAATACAACGTGTTGTCAGTGGTGTAAGATGCTCTAAAACACAGTCCAATTACGTTGACAATTCATCTAGTGAAGTACAAGTCATCTCTTAAGAAAATTTCATAAGAAAATATTTTTAGCCTGTCACAAGATTTCATAATAAACAAAATACAGACTCAACCCTAATGTCAGCATTCTCAAATATTTACTTCTAGAACAAATTAGAGATGTATAAATTTCCAGTGCTGTGAAACAGAAAGTGTAAGTGATGGATTTCATTATTGACTCAGTAATGTGCAATTATATTTGTATCAGATCAACCATCTAATTAGGAAGACAAGGCGGGTACACAATTGGGTCATATACACTATCTCATGGACACTATACCTTTATTTGGTGCCCAAGGGTTGTCGGGTACATGTCATCCTCCTCTTGCTTCATTGCAGCAGTTCCCCGAAATAGATCAAACTGTGTTCCAGGGGGGAGCAGTCCTGGAATAACACACATTATGTAAATAATGATAGCTTTACTAACTACGAGGACAATAAATCTATTTTTTTTAAACAAAAGGAGGTATCATAAAATCTAACGACATAAACCTTGATGCTGCTGCCACTTGAGAGCCTGACCAATCAAAGCCATTAATCGGGATGGAGGTACAACACTAACTTCAGCAGCAATAGCTGGACAAAAACAAGTATACAAGACAAATATTATTATACATAAAATCAACAATTTGATCAGAACAACTATAAAAGAGGACAAATATAATCAGAATTTAATAGTCTGCATAACCAAAAACTTAAATATATAGAGGAGAATAAATCACATCATGACACACATGTATGCCTTAATTGTGGATAATGTTTTGCTAAGCATAGAGGGGGAAACTCTATTTGAAATATTCAGGAGAAAAAAATATAGCTATAACATTATTTAAATTATTAGCCTACCTAGTTCCGACTTCTGAGTCATAAACTAGACACAAGAATTTGTTGAGGCAGCACCTTCTATACCATCGTTTTATTAGATAATAAAAGAGTGGTATGCCATGTAAGTTTCCAGAAATTGAAGGATTTTCAACCAAACAGTGCATTACCTTATGTTATTTCAATTTGTAATTGAGCAATTCTTTCAAGATCTCTAACGAAAAACTTTAACTAGCTGGTTACCTTAAAAAACACATAATTAACCGCCTTTCCCCTTTATCTTCAAACACCACATTTGTGGAACCATCGTAATTCCTTTTTACTTTAATTATTGTTTTGAATGTAGTTCATAATGAATTTCAGCACCTCCCTCCAAGAATAAACCTAGTTTTTTGCATATTAGTTCTCTTCTCTTTTCCTATTGTAAAAAATTCTGCCAACTTGTTCAATAATAAGCAACCACTGTCTGATACAAAATTTACACTCTATAACTTCCATTACATCTACCCTGTCCCAAAGAAAGGCAACTGACGAAGCAGAACTTCTTAACCTAAATTGTGAATAATTTAGGAAAACAATAATATCAACAAGGTAAAATCAAACCTTGAGCAATTTGTGCACGACGCTTCTCCTTGCTTGAGTCTTGATATACCTGTCATGTAACATATTACCAATTAAGGGTACGGGCAGAGAAACTTTATACCAAAATAAAACAATACAGGACCAGTGATCTTACGACTCCATCTATACATACAGTGCAGTTTCAAATATATGATCTTGATTTTGAATCAAAAAGAATCTAAACAAATTTGGCCAAGAAATCAAATTGATGGGTATTCAAATTACCGGAATTTAATTAAATCCATGTATAGGGTTTAGGGAGTAGGGACTAATTGTTTCATTGATTTGAGCTATATTAAGACCAAATAACAACAAAATAGCAATTCTAATTCTTCATTTTAAGGTCATGGAAATGGTAAATTTACTACTAGAAATATAACCTATCAAATGATAAAACAAACTTTTTGCCAAGATCAATATTGTTCTAATTGCATTGTTCTTTCAAACACCGGAGTGCAAATAGATATCTCCATGGAACCTAATTTGAAGAACTCAACCCTAGATCTGTGAAATGCATGCTCGAGAATGAAAAATAGATAACTGTACACAACCCTGCACAAAGTGAAAATACACACCTCATGAGGATCAAAGTATGTGCGGACCAAGAGATGCTCCAGGCGCAGATATCGCTCAGGTTGCTCTTGTTTCATCACCCCCATAGCCTGTGTTTGCCTTAATATAGCTCGTGCAGTATCCAACTCACGAAGCTCTATCATTTCAAGAACAATCTGTTAAGAACAAACATTTTACATGTAAAGAATTACCAAATATGTAATACCCCTAGTATGCATGGTTAATAACATTTGTTTTTCTTTTATTTAAAATAAAAATATACATATACATTGTTGTATATGCATTGACATTGTTATTTTTTATTTTTTATTTTTTATTTTTTATTTTTTATTTTTTATCATACACTACACTATTATTTCTATGTTTGTATGGTTAATTTTTTTAAAAGCCTAAAATGTAGTCTTTTTAAGAAGACCCAACTTTTCTTTCTTAAAGCCCAACCCAATATGGTTATCCATAGGTTAAGTGTATATAAATAAATCTTTAGGGGGGTAAAAGTAAAAAAGGGGACACCTAAGCTTCCTAGAGGTTTCCACACACACCTCCACTTCTCCCTCTCTTTTCCTTCTTTTGCAGTGGCCGGCAGCAAAAGAAAACAGCAGCCCTTCACTTTTTTTCTATATATATATGATGTTAAGTAAAACCCTAGTTCACTTTTCATACTACTTTTAAACCCTAGCCCAAAATTTCTTCTATCCTTTTCCTATCTGCCATACTCAAGCATCCATATAAATATATATATATCTAAAGTTCTACAAGCTTTTGAGAAGCATGGGCTAAGGAGTAAAGGAAGCTTTTTGAAGCAAGGAGGAGAATGAAGCATATCTTTAAAGAAGAAAGTGGGTATTTTCCTTTACCTCTTGATTACTTTTATGACTTATTATATAGAAGCTATGCTCGATAATATTGTGGTTTGAAAATAGTAAAATTATGCTAGAAGATATGCTTGTTAAAATTAGTTATTCTTGTTAATATGATGTTAGTTAAAAGTATTAGAAACCTTAGTTTATATAAAATAAACTTAGCAAGAAAAGAAATAGAATTGGTAGTACTGAAACTTGCTTACTAATCATGTTCTAGTCTTGGACTAACTAATCAATTGCTTGTAAGAATATATATCTAATAATAGTAAAAGATAGAATTGTTAAGTATTGTAACTTAATTAGCAGCAGTTTTAGTAGCAGTGGTAATAGTAGCAATAGTAGTAGTAATAGTAGCAGTAGTAGTAGTAGTAGCAGTAGTAGTAATAGTAGCAGTAGTAGTAGTAATAGTGGGCACTAGTGGTAGTAGTAGTGGTAAGTAGTAGTGGTAAGTAGTAGTAGTAGGCAATGGCAGTAGTAGTGGTAAGTAGTAGTAGTAGGCAATGGCAGTAGTAGTGGGTAAGCAGTAGTAGTAGTAGCAGTAAAGTAGTAATTCAAAATAAAATCTGTAGTCACTTAAAGTAATAGTAGTAAAGTAAAGAACTATTGGTAGTATAGAAGATATTGTAGGCATGAATACAGTGATTGATGGAATACCATATGCATGTGTATGCGGGTATGCATACTTGAATACTTACATATGGTAGTGTTTTGTGCACATTGAGTGCACTAGTGTGGTGCATGTTGGGCCGACCTCTAGCATGATCTGAAAGCTAAGTTGAACCCAAATTAAATCTAGACGAGACTTTTATTCAACTAGGATGGATTCACTTAGAACCCAGTTAGTGAATTAAGTTAAATTAGTTATGTAAACTTGCTGAAGAATGAAAGTGAAAAGTAGGAGCACGGTTTAATTAACTTAGAAAATAGAAGTTGTGATAATAAAGCAATTAGAATCGGGTAAGTTAGTGAATTAAGAAATTAATTTAGGATGATTGGTAAGGACAGACACTAGTTGGGCGTGTACTCACCTGTCAAAAGGACATGTGTGGCGTCATCTCGTCTGAGACACGTGTGGCGTGGTCTCGACTGTTAATTTCAGGAATTTAGTGATAAGAACAGGATGCAGACGTAAGTCACAAGTCCTGTCGGAACTTAGAAGATGGACTATTAAGTTTCCGTCTATGTTCTAGGTTATCAA
This sequence comes from Hemerocallis citrina, assembly GCA_017893485.1. NCBI lineage: Eukaryota > Viridiplantae > Streptophyta > Magnoliopsida > Asparagales > Asphodelaceae > Hemerocallis > Hemerocallis citrina. The sequence continues at coordinate 136,972,519 of CM030365.1, forward strand.
TACGAACAAGGAGCAAGAGTGTAACTCTAAGTCTCTTGGCAGAGTAGGGGTGATCCTATTGATTCGCCTTATGTTCATGATAACTTTGGTAGGAGCAGGAGTGGAAAAGGACCATGATTCCGGCAGAGCTGATGATCACCGGCCTGACTGGAAATGGAGGGACCATGCTCCTATCGGAGTGGAGAAGGACCATGATCTGAACGAACACAGTGATCATTGCCGTTCGGAGTGGGGAAGGACCACGATCCGACTGCAGGAGCGGGAATGGACTGTATGTACTACAGACTCTACCAGTTACTAAATGAATGTCAGAAACGAAAATGAGTACAAGAGTAGGATGCATAGCGAGGGATTGATCTCTATCATTTGGAGAATACGAATTCGATTTGGGGAGTATGTAGTATGGGATGCATACATTTCTAAATCAAGTTTGCATTAGATTAAGAGCATGGCATCCATATGAGTTTGCATTAGAATCTAGATCATGACATCCACTGACATTTATGTTTGTATGACCTTCACGTTTCTTTTCTTCTGCATCAAATGTTGATTGTTGAGGATTTTGAAGATTGCGGTTTTCATCCGTTATGCGTCAGTTGTATTCAACTGACGTGCCCACATTTTGCTAGTTACAGAATTGCTGATCATGAAGCAGGAGACTCGAGCTGCGGAAAGCATCCAAGTGTAGGATATAATTTTCTTGTGCAATGTAAGTTTCTAATTTCCTGAAATTTTCTGTGTTGTGTACTCATTAAAGTAAAGATTCTAGGTAAGTGTCACGAACTCCCAGTATATGGAAAGCGGGGCGCTACAAAATAAATATCAATAACTCAGAGATACTGAGATAGGAGACGGGGGGGTTGAGAGAGAGAGAGAGAGGGTCACTATTTTGATGTGGTCAACCTGATACAGATCAAAAGGGACAACATATCCCATAGTTAAATACATATCTTGATAAGAAAATTAAAACACTTTCCGAGTGAAAGAAGGAAACACAGCATATTTCACTTGCACAGAAAAGCTCCATCAACAAGGTAAGTGGCTAAACACATATTAAGGTTTGTGATAATTGAGAGATCATATCCAAACGATTCTAAGAGTCCATGACATTATCACACCTGTTTCCAAAATGCCTTGCCAATCTTTAAACGATTTTTTTGCCGTAATAAGACACTTTTTGAAAATATTTGTGATTATGGGCCAGTTTTGAAACTATTAGCGCTCGTGGGCTACTTTGTGCCACGTCAGCAGCGGCCGCTATTCTCATTAGTGACCTCTTCATTTTGAAAATCGTTAATGGGAATAGCGGCCTCTGTTTTAAAATATTTAGAATTTTTTGTTTGCTGTCGCTATTCCTATTAGCGACCAAAGCATACATGAAGTCGCTAATGGGATTAGCGACCTTTAATGAACTGTATTCTAATACTTAGCAAATTCTAGAGAGCTTTTGCTCTTTGAAAAAATAACAATCAATTTATTTTTGAAACTAAGGTTACGATTCGGAATAACGACCTTAGTTGTACAAGGATTGCTATTCGAAATAAAGGTTTTAGTTGTACGAAGATCGCTATTCGGAATAGAGGTCTTTATTGTACTAAGGTCGCTATTCCGAATAGAGGCCTTAGTTATGTGACTATTTTGTAAATTTTACAATGAACAAGGAGATTGAGTTTCCTATTGAGGTCACTATTGCGAATAACAACCGAAGTATACTAAGATCACTATTCCCAATGGCGACCTCAGTTTTTAAAAAAAAAATCCAAAAGAGCAAAAGCTCTCTAGTTAAGGTCACTAGTGGAAATAGCGATAGCAAACAAAAAAATTCAAATATTTTAAACATAGGCCACTATTTTCATTAGCGATTTTCAAAATGAAGAGGTCGCTAATGAGAATAGCGGTTGTTGCTGACGTGGCACAAAGTGGCCCACGAGCGCTAATAGTTTCAAAACTGGCCCATAATCACAAATATTTTCAAAAGGTGGCCTATTCTCTTTAAACTGACTCAATAACCACACACACTCATCCCATAATATGGGGAATTGTGCAAGCAACCTCTTACTCACTAGAGATGCTTACCCCTAGACTACCAGGGCACTTGAGGCTGCACATTGTTGTCTCCTACAGTCCAAATGTAGTACAAAAAGTTGACTACACCCAGCATTACTCCAAATAACTAACAAGTAAACGACAAAACAAAGTTGCACATACGTGTTCAATCCGGCGTTCAGCTTCATTTGCACCATCAATTTAAAAGAAAATTCCCCCAATTTCCTACAAAATCAAAGCATTTACCTGTTCATACAAATCCTCGAGCTTCTTTCGCGGAAGCTTAAGCTGCGAAACCTGGGGCAGAATGGCGTCCCACCTCCCGCTATTGATATCGGAAACGAACGTCTCCAGGCTGTCGACCGTATTCAATGACACCTGGCACTCACTCTGCAGCGTCTGGAACGTTTGGTGCAGAGAGTTCTCTTTGCAGAACTGAAGAACTATCTTTATAACACTGCAAGAAATTGTCAACTTACTTGTATGATAATCTAGGTTTTTTCAGCCACTAATTTGATGCGTTCTAATCTAGGGTTTAGGGTTTAGGGTTTTGAAATTAAAGAAATGAAAGACTTACTCTCGAGCTTCGATTTCTAGGGTTGACATTCTGGATTCGGCGAAGGATTGGAGAGGTTCGTTGTTGCCTTCCTCTTCTTCGTCGTCTTCGTCTTCTTGTGGATGCGGGAAAAGACTTCGAGAGATTGAAGAGTATGTGATTGTGGGCCGTGGGCTGTTGGGTTATCGGATTTGTATCTTCAAAGGATATCCAATAACAAAATGAATTTAAGAAATGGTTCATTTCTCGATTTTTTTTTTTTAATATGCCACTTTTCGAAACTATTTGCAGAAAGACAACAGTTGCTAAAGTATTTGCGTTCGTGAACTCAGTAACCAAACTCGCCGGTTTCCAATAGCGAGTTTAGTTGCTTCATGCTCGCCGTTGGAACATGGCGAGTGTAGTTTTTTTTTTAGAAACTCGTTATTCCCAACGGCGAGTTTAGTTCAAATTTTTCAATGAAGACTTGTCATTCCTAATGGTGAGAACATTTACACTAGACTTTCTGTTGGGAACGGCGAGTTTAGAACTTTTTTTTTTGGGGGGGGGGGGGGGCTGGATGTTCCCAGTGGCGATGATATTTACACTAGACTCGCTATTGGGAACGGCGAGTTTTTTTTTTTTTTTTTTTTTATTATATTCTTTTGGTGTAAGACTCGCCGTTCCCAACAGTGAGGACATTTATACTATACTCACAGTTGGGAACAGCGAGTTTAGTTCAAAAAAAATTCTCTAGAGTTTTTTTCAATTTTTGATAGTTTGTATTTTGATTTTTTAGAGTTTATATTTTTAGATTTGAAAAGTTTATATTTCAGTTTTTAAGGGTTTATGTTTCAGATTTTGATAGTTTGTATATCAGATTTTGGATAGTTTATCTGGTATTAATAGTTTATGTTTCAGATTTTGATGGTTATGTTTCAGATTTTAATTATTATAAGTTTCAGATTTTGATAGTTTATGTTTTCCGATTTTGATAGTTTATGTTGCAGATTCTAAATATTAATAGTTTCAGATTTTTGTTAGTTTAAATTTAATATTGTTATGATGATTTCAGATTTTGTAAGATATAATTTCATATTTTATAAGCATATGATTTCTGATTTGGAAGGGAATAATTTTAGATTTTGAATGGATATAATTTCATATTTTGAAACATATAGTTTCATATTTTAAAGAGTATAAATTTCAAAATTTTAACTGTTTCGTTTCAGTTTTAAGTTGATTAAATTTCATATTTAAAATTATAATATTCACTCATTTAAAGCAATTATGGAAGATAGAATTAAAGCAATTATGAAAATAATATTTACTCATTTAAGAAAGAGGACTTTTATTGTGGTCTTGTTTATTTTTAAATACAATAATCAATGAATGGAAATTGAATTTAGTTTAGATTTTTAGTTAAATTGGAGCTAGTTGTGGACTAGTTCGCTAATTTTTATTAATATTTAAGAGGGGATTTGATTATTGAATGATTGAGGAAATTATTCAAAAAAATAAATTGGGGATAAATTATGAATGAACCATTTTGTTCACATTCTAATAATTAGGGTTAATGAAGAAACCCTTAGAGAAGGAATATGGTAATATTTTGATGGTGAGAGCCCTAGAGGCTGAGTAGAACCCTAGACACCAGTAGGTTGTGATTGTTTAAATGTGGGAGTTAGCCAGATTGGGGCCAGAATTCCTAGTGTTGTTTGAGTTAAGTCCGGTGGAGTGAGCTAGCTCTAGGAGGTGTGGTTATTTAAGTTTGAACCTAAGGACAGGCAGTGGATGGAGTTATGATTGGAAACAATGACAAATATGGCCGGTTAAGAGCTGCAGTTCTCCGGAATGTTCGGGATGGACAAGATATGCCCGGTAAATCCACAGGTGGTGGGCTAGGGTAGGTCTGGTTCGTAGTTTTGGGGTGGTCGACTTGCCTAGATTAACGAATAGTCGGTTAAGATTAATAATTCCGTTGTGCATTGTAAGGAGAGTTGATGTCATTGTAAAGAGAGTTGTTGTAATGAAGTTTTAAATTTTCCCTGTATTTTTGTACTTTGTTTATATTACATCGAAGTAAAGATTCTGGATGAGTCACGAATTTCTGGTGTTTGAAATTCGGGGCGCTATAGTCGGTGGATCTGTCGTCGGAGCCAACTCTGATGTTTCATAATTTCTTGCAGGTCTATCAGTCGCGTCAGCAATCGTCAGATCTTGATCCCGGTGCTCTACGATCCAGATTCAATCTCCAGAGCTCTAACCACTTTTCATGGCAACAATTTAAGGTTAGATCTTTAGTAGTTTCCTTCAAAATACACTCAGTATATGTTTGTTCCCACACAAAAATTAACAGCAACAGATTAGCTCCATCTGTAGGAAACTACACAGATCAGAATTTGTCGTATGAAACACCGAGTTTCTCGTCATGCCACTGAAGGAAAGAGGGAGTGCAGCGATCTCAAACCGACAAGCCAACTCTCTTTGTCAACAAGCTCCTCATATGGAGGACCATATTCCTCCTCATCAGCAGGATCAACCCCAACAGCCTAATCAAATTCCTCTCAGCGGAGATGCAGCAAGTGGCTCCAGAAAAAGTAGTCCTGGACCAAATTGATGAGTGTAATTTTTACATGATTGATATTACTCTTTTTACATATCACAGCTGCAAGTTCTCATTTATTTCTTTGAACTTTAATTTCTTTCAACTTATTTTTATTTATTTGTTTACTTTTGTAGGAATGAGATGGATAAGTGCAAAATGTGGGTGTTTTGGGAAAATAAAGGAAGAAGACAAGGATAAAGATTTCAGAATTCAAATTTATTTTATGTGAAGTTTTCAAGAAAATTCGAGCACTCTAATGCATGTTTTTACAAATTGGTTCTTTGAAGAACCAATAAATAATATTCTGGACAACCAGGGGTGGAATGATAATTTTGAAAAATAAAAAGGAGGAAAAATGCAGCATCGTGGAAGTGTGTTTGGATTGGGATTAATTTATTTAATAGTTTAAAATTTTAAAGATGAATCTTAATATTTTCATTTAGGATTAATTAATTTAATAGTTTAAAATTTTAAAGATGAATCTTAATATTTTGATTTTAACTAATTAACTAACATTTTAAACTCCAACTAATCCTATTTAGTCATCACCTCAATTCCTTCAAGCCGGACGGGAGACTTCTTCGGAAAGCCCGAGATCAAAATTTCTTGAAAAAATCCAGACTTCAATTTTCCTTCAATTTCAGCTTCAAGCAATAACAGCAAAACGAGTTATTTCTTTTCACTTTTATTTTTAATTATTATTATGCAATCAAATAAAATATTTGTAGTTGTAAATTTGCTATGAACTAATTTTATTTTTCTAGGGTTTCGATATAGCATAATTTTGAAAACACAATTTGAATTTCATGTTATTTTATTCTTCTACTTTTCCATGGTTGTGTTAATTTTTTGTTATTAATGTTTGCAATTGTCTAGCAATAATTGTTTGATTTATTGAACCATAGGGGATGTAGAGAGGTAACTTCTAAGTTAGAATTATAGAATTAAACACCAACATCATTGATTGAGCGAAATTAGAGATAATTTACAGCGATTAATGTGATTGTTGAGAAATCCGTCAAACTTAATGAATCATCAAATAATTAAATTCGCATAGAGATGACGAATTATTAGTTAGGGGTATGTTTGGTGTTATTCGAGAGAAGACATTGAATAGTTAGGAGATTTTGGTTTACAACTTGGAAGAGTAAAGTTTTGAGTTTCATGAAATTATGAATTGTGTGAGATTAGGTACGTGAAATCAAAACCACTAGAGTTAGTTTGCCATTAATAAACCCTAAAAATTTCAGATTTCATTATTTTTAATTCGTTTATTTTTCAATTAGTTTAATTTAATTTAGTTGCTAGTTTTATCAGATTTTCGGTTTTCCAAATATTACAACATATGGTAAATTTCGGAACTCAATAAAATAATTAGTCATTGTGGGTTCGACACTCTTTTCTTTTAAGCTATACTACTTATTGCGATTTTGTGCGCTTATAAATTATTCCATCACACATCATGAACAACACCCTCTACATGACCATGTTTCAGTTTATTTTGCTGTCGGCCATTCGACGCCATCGCGGGTCCCCATGGGTTGAGAGACCTTTGTCAAGTCATCAATTCCACACAACAGTGGTGTGCTCGAGCCGAGGCCTTTCGTTCAGAACATCAGGAACCGGAGAAGCAATTCTCCTCGAAGGTAGAGATCAAAACGAGAAAAACAAAGAGAAAGAGGCCCATGTCACTATGGCCAAACTTGAAAACATCAAGCATGACATCCTCCAAGCCATTTGATGTACCTCATGATTAGGGTCGACACTCATGGAGCCGCCACTCTACTCCTTCAAAAGAAGTAGAGTCCGTGACTCAACTAGGTCCAAGGGGAGTGATAACCAAGTCCTTCGTTGCATCCGAGAAGTGGATGATCACTTGGAGTAGATAAAGCATAAAGGGAACCGCTCCAGTAGAATTTACTGCCCCAAACGGCCTCTTTTCAGTGAATCCATCCTCAATTGACCTATTTCTAAGAACTTCAAAGCTCCTCAGTTTGAATCTTATGATGGTCTGATTCGGTGGATTATACTGAGAGTTTTAAAACTCTCATGATGATCTACAACACCACTGATGTGCTCCTGTGCCGAACATTCCCCACAACCTTGAAGGGATCGGTGATGGAGTGGTACTCTCACCATACTCCGAAGTCGATATTCTTCTTCGAACAACTCGAGGGGCTCTTCATAACGCACTTTGTCACCAGCCGCAAGGCTAAAAGAACAAGTGCATCTTTGTTGAAATTAAAGCAAATGGAGGGAGAGCTGCTGAAAGTCTTTGTCAGTGCTTCACAGCCGAGGCAAGGTCCATCACCTCCCTGGACACGTCAGTGGCAGCGGCCGCCTTCCACCACAACGTCGCTCACAAAGACTTGGAGACCTTCCTCGAGAAAAAGTTGCTCAAAGATTTCACTGAGCTTCTAGAAAGGAGTAATAAGTATATCAAACCTGAGGAAGTCATTTATCCTCAAGGCCAGAAGGATCCATCTTTTGGGAAAAAATGGAAGAATACCAGCGAAGAATGGCCCAGGATGTTTCAGAAAGACGGCATAGCTCAGTGCCGCCCTCCTCTAGCACAACACTTCAATAAGTTTAGTCCCCTTAACACAAGCGTGTCAGCCATCCTCATGGAAGTTGAAAAATATGGAATAATATGCCATTTCCCCAAAGATGACCAGACTTACCAAGAAAAGAGACAGGAATAAGTGGTGCGCATTTTTTAGAGACCATGGACACACTACCGACAGCTGCTGAGCTCTCAGAGAAGAACTTGAAGGTCTGATTTACCGGGACTACCTCTCCTTGTTCGTCCAGTTCTCGAATGTCATCGTAGTGTGAATGTCTGCATTAGGCATTAAGTCATATCATACACTGACACGATTAGGATTGTAACTTTTCTTTTTTGCATTAAAGTTTGTGATTGCTAAATTAAAAAATTACTGTGTTATAGCATTGCGACATTTGTATGCAACTGACGTGCCCACAGTTTCCTAGTTGCAGGAATGGGTTGGCATGGATTTGAAGACATTATGAGAGATGTCATAAGATTAAAGAATTTCCATTATCGTGTGTTGTGTTGTACTTACTTATTTCCGTTGTGTTGTTGTAAAAAACAGTGTTGTAAATGAAAATGTTTTAAATGTCTTGTAAAATTTATACAAAGTTGAAGTAAAAGATCATATTTTTGCTACGAATTACCTGTGTTTAAAATTCAGGGCATTACAAAATGGTATCAGAACCAACTTCAACAAATAGTACAAAATTATAAGGAAAACACATTAGGGTGGACATTAGAAGTGTGAGTTCAGTTTATAGACATTTAAATGTAATTAGATACAACTACTTACATTTGCATTGCTCTATACACAGAGGTGTTCTCCTCCCTTTCGTCGTAGGATGGCGGATAACTAAAATCTTTTGGAAGAATGTCTATGTTATTGTTGCTTTTGATGATTGATAAAGTTTTATGCACCAGAAATGGCTAGAAGAAGAACTAGAAATGGGGAAGGATCTAGCGGAGAAGACAATCGACTTGATTTGGAGACGGAGTTGGCACGTGTCTACCAGACACTTAACACTTTTGTCGTAGTGAGTGTGAACTGGAATATAAGGGCAGGGAAAGCAGTGCAAGTCCCAGAGGCAATCAAGTTGGTGGAATCCTTCAAGAGGATGAAACCACCGATCTTTGAGGGCATGGAGGACCCAGATGTAGCCGATGATTGGATCTGGCAGATTGAAATGGTGTTCGAAGTTTTGGATACCCCAGAGGCTAGTAAGGTAAAGCTAGCAACTATCCAGTTGAAGAAGGATGCTGGAGTCTAGTGGCAGTCCATGAAACAGACCGTAGGAAATGAGCCAATTTCCTGGGAGGACTTCTTGGAGGAGTTCCGCAACCATTACTTCCCAATGGACGTGCAAGAAATGAAGGCAATGGAATTTTTTTTGGCCTTGCAGCAGGGTAACATGACTGTCCGAGAGTATGAGACGAAGTTTACCCAACTATTCCGATATGCACCCGAGTTAGTGACTGATGAAGCCAAGAAGGTGAGGAAGTTCGAGCAAGGTCTGAGGCCAGGGCTGAGTTCTCGTATGATACCCCTTGGTATCTAAAAATTTGACAAGCTTGTTCGGAGGGCTGCAGCTACAAAATCTGATATGGAACAATATCAGCTGGTAAAAGACCGGCGTAGCAGTTGGAATAGTGGTAGGAGACCCGCGACATTAGGCAACTTCAGGAGGCATCCCCCAGCGCAGAGTTTCAAGCTGACTAAGGCAAATGCCATTACTGTGACTAGGAAGTCAAGCAACGGAAGGAAAAGACCCCTAGGAGTAACCAGTTACAATTGTGGAGAAGTGGGTCATTACAAGTCCGAATGTACCAAGTCACGGAATCCCATAACTTATTTCAATTGTGGGAAGGAAGGTCATGCTAAGCCGCATTGCCCACATTTCCAACGGGGAGGGCAGAGTTAGAAGCAGGCAGATCAATGGAAGAAACCGTACTGGCAAGGGCGAGTATTCGCTCTGACAGAGAAGGACGATGAGGACTCCGACAACGTCATTACCGGAAAACTTCTAATAAATGAAATATATGCTACGATTTTATTTGATACTGGTTCATCGCACACTTTTGTGTCTTCCAATTTTGCTCAAAGGTTAGAGGTAGAACCAAACAACTTTCCCGGCAAGGTTTTGGCAGTAGCTACACTGTCAGGAGAAATACTAACTACTGATCGGTACTATGTTGATTGTGAGATCAAGAATGGAGGAAGAATTTTTGGGATCGATCTTATAGAGATGGAAGTATTGGGAGTCGATGTCATCATTGCCATAGACTGGATGCCAATCTACAGTGCTAGCATCGAATGCAAGAGCAAGAAGGTGATGGTGAAGGCACCAACAGGGCCAGCAGTAATATTTCAAGGGAAGAGGAAGTGCAAGGAATTGGTGGCAGCACTGACCAAGAAGAGAATTCCTGAGGAAGTCAAGGAGATTTCTGTAGTCCAGAACTTCCCGACGGGTATTCTTGGAGGATCTACCTACTCTACCACCGCATCGGGATGTGGAATTCAGTATTGCTATTCAGCCAGAAAGTGCACCAATATCCAACGCATCATACCGAATGGCACCGGTGGAACAGGATGAGGTGAAGAAGCAAATCAAAGCACTTTTGCACAAAGGTTTCATCAGACCTAGTGCGTCACCTTGGGGAACAAGAAAAATGGATTGATGAGGATGTGCATTGATTATAGGGAGCTGAACAAGGTGACTATCCAGAACAAGTATCCTATTCCGCGAATCGATGATTTAGTCAGACCGACTTCAAGAAGCAGCAGTTTTCTCCAAGATTGATCTTTGGTCGGGTTATCACCAAGTTCGTGTTAAGGAAGAGTATGTGCATAAGACTGCGCTCCGAACTCGACATAGGCATTACAAATTCCTAGTTATGTCATTTGGAGTGATGAATGCACCAGCCATATTCATGGATATGATGAAAAGGGTCCTGCAACCATTCATTGACTCTTTCGTCGGCGGTATATTCCAAATCAGAAGAAGAACATGCTGAACATTTGGCAGAAGTGTTGAAGAAGCCGCAGGAGCAGAAATTATATGCCAAGTTATCCAAGTGTGACTTTGGGAAATCCGAAGTCGCGTTCCTAGGTCATATCCTTTCTAAGGATGGAGTGGCCACTGATCTGCAGAAGGTAGAAGCAGTGAAGGAGATCAGGAGTTTGTTGGATTTGACCGGTTATTATCGGCAAATCATTCAGGTTACGCTCAGATAGCCGTACCACTCACCGGACTTACGAGGAAGAATGTATGTTTCAAGTGGACAGAGCAATGTGAATCAAGCTTCCAAGAGCTGAAGGGAAGGTTGACTACTGCTCCAATATTGGCTTTGCCACGGGCGGAAATTGACTATGATGTCTACAACGATGCTTCACATCAGGGACTGGGATGTGCACTGATGTAGGAGGGAAAGGTAATAGCTTATGGGTCTAGGCAACTGAGACCGCATGAGAAAAATTACCCAACCCATGATTTGGAGTTGGCAGCAATCATATTTACCTTGAAGCAGTGGAGACACTATGTGTATAGGGAAAAAGTCAACATTTACACAGACCACAAAAGCCTGAAGTACATGTATCAATAAAGAGATCTGAATTTGAGGCAGAGAAGGTGGTTGGAAGTGCTAGAAGATATTCGTCCAGAGATAAAGTATCACCCGGAAAAGGCAAATGTGGTAGCGGATGCGGTGAGTTGAAAGAGCAGTTTATCTTGTTTGATTACAACTCAGGAGAAACTTGCAGAAGAATTTGATCGAGCTGGAATTGAAGTGGTAATGCAGGGATTGGGGGCATCGTTGGCGCAGTTGAGACTTCAACCCACGCTTAGATATCAGATCATCGACGGTCAGAAATCTGACCCAGAAATTCAGAAGATGAAAGATCAAGTTGGCACGGGAAAATTATCAGAATTCCAAGTAAGGGACGAAGTGTTGTGGTTCGGAGAAAGATTGTGTGTACCTGATCAAGCAGAATTGAAGGAGAACATTCTACAAAAGGCACACACTACTCTATTGTCGGTACATCCAGGGAGTACCAAGATGTACAAAGATATTAGCAGCATTTCTGGTGGTCAGGACTGAAGAGGGATGTAGCAGAGTTCATTGTAAGATGTGCGACTTGTCAGCAGATCAAGGCAGAGAATCAAAGACCTAGAAGTTTACTACAGCCATTACCCATTTCCGGAGTGGAAGTGGGAGAACATCAGCATGGATTTCATTAAGTGGCTACCTAGAAGTCCCAAAGGGAATGATGTGATTTGGGTGATAGTGGATCAACTAACCAAGTCTGCTCATTTCTTGGCGATGAAGATCACCTGGTCGATGGAGAAGTTGGCAGAAATGTACATTGGGGAGATCGTGAGACTGCATGGAATTCCTGTGTCGATTGTTTCAGATCGAGATGCACGGTTTACGTCACACTTTTAGAAGAGCCTTCAGATAGCTTTGGGAACCAGGACTGACTTCAGTACTGCTTACCATTCTCAAAGATGGACAGACTGAGAGGGTCAATCGTGTGTTAGAGGACATGTTTAGATGATGTGTGTTGGATTTCAGAGGGAAGCTGGGAGAGGCACTTAACTCTGGTAGAGTTTGCCTACAATAACAATTTTCAGACCATCATTAGCAAGACACCATATCAGGCTCTGTACGAGAGGACGTGTAGAACGCCAATGTGTTGGTATGAAGTGGGAGAAAGGCAGATGTATGGGCCGGAGATAGTGCAGCAAACCTCAGAGAAAATAGAATTGATCCAGAAGAGGCTAGTTGAAGCACAGAGCTGGCAGAAGAGCTATGCGGATAACCGGAGGAGGGACTTGGAATTTGAAGAAAGTTATTTTGTCTTCTTGAAAGTATCTCCGACGAATGGAGTGCTCCGATTTGGAAAAGGAGGAAAGTTAGCTCTGCGATACATAGGACTGTAAAAGATACTGAAGAGGATTGGAAAGACAGCCTATCGTTGGAATTACCTGAAGAGCTAGCCCAAGTGCACGATGTCTTTTCACGTGTCTATGTTGTGGCGCTACATTCCAAATCCAAGTCATCACTTACTAGAAGTGCCAGAAGGTCTACAGCTAAATTTGAGCTACAAGGAACGTCCAGTGAGGATCGTGGATCGGTAGGAAAGAGCCTTGAGGAACAAGACTATATCCATGGTCAAGGTAGCGTGGAAGAACCAGCTAGTTGAAGAGGCAACTTGGGAATTGGAAGAGTGGATGAAGAGTAACCACCCCGAACTTTTTGGTTGAGTCTGTATTTTATCTTTTCCACTACTCTTTAAGCGTAGTTCTGAGGACAAAACTATTCTAAGGAGGGAGTACTGTAACATCCCCAAAAATATTTATTTTGACATTTTTTTGCATGTTTTTTGCACGTAATTTTGTGCACGCGTCGGTTAATGAAATTCTATTGAGTTATGAAAATTTTCCTTTCATTTTACAAGTCATTAGTGTGTGGTTAATTTTAATAAAAATCAACTAGGCTTAAATCTGTATTTTGTAGCCCATTAAAACTATTACAAATTAAAGCCCATGATTATTTTGTGTGCACTTAACGTGCATTTAAAATTTAGTTAAATTAGTACACCTTGCAGCACCCCGAATTTTCAATAAATAAAATTAGAAATAAGTGACACAATTTCCAGAATCAACTTCAATGTAATCTTAAACACAATATCAAATACAAGGAAATTTAAAACTTTTTATTACAACTATTCTTTCTTACATTTGCACAGCAGACTAAATTAATACATTTATTATAACACAACGCATCACTTAAGCTTTGATCATCTTAAATCCAGGCTTCCCCTTTACTTGGGCAACTCACTTCCAAATCCTGCGAGATAAACTAAAGAGTGGGCACGTCAGTTGAAGGCAACTGACGTCAACTATAGCAATAGTGATACTTCTGGTTCTCACAAACAAAAGATGCATATAATAAATGATGCATAAATAATAATAAATATAACATACTACAACAAGTGAAGCTAGACTAAGTGTTAAGTATATGAGATGATAATAGAAAGCATGCATGCATAAATAAGTCAAGAAACACAAATGCCTATGATGATTTCTAATACATACTTGTCAGATTCTATGCATCCCATACTACATAGGTCCGATGCAAGCCCTTATCGTTTTCCACTTCATAGGATTCAATCCCTCGTTATTCAACTAACCTACTACGATGATTACTTTAAGATTTAGATTATTCTGTGAATATTTAGTGTCATGCCCCCAATAATTCTTGAGAATCAACTTCCCACCGTCCGTAATTTTGGGTACACTCCCTCACACCCCGATAATTCTGGAAATTAAAACCCACACCGTCCGGCCAAATGGTACCTCATCACACGAATATTCCATGAGCGTCGCCCCGATCCCCAATAATTCTGAAGATACATCCCACACCATTCGTGTTCACACCCTTATAATTCTTGAGAATCAACTTCCCCTCATCCGTGATTTTGGGTACACTCCCTTACACCCCGATAATTTTAAAAATTAAAACCCACACCACAAGTGATTACACCCCGATCATTCTTGAGACCATCTTCCATCGTGAATCATATGAGGCCCCCTACCCATATTTGCTCTTATTTCGTCACTACTCCCACAAGTGTCTGTCCTTATGTTTATTAAGTTCAATTAGAACCACAATCTCCCTAGAGTTGTTGTACCCTACCGGACATAACTTTACTGAATCAAACAAAATTCCCACTGACCAAATTGCAACAAAAATCTCATTTGTTGGCGTACTAGGGTCCCACTCAACATCTAGAGTCTCATAACTAAAAATATCATCAACAATCTTTCTAGGGTCCACATCATAACTCTAAACCTCAGATCAAAACCCAACTTGGTTTAATAATTGTACAAAAATACTCTTTATTAATCACATTCCTTAAATCAACCGAAATTACCATAAAAGACTTTCATATATGGAAACATATCCAATTTACGAAAATTCTTTATAATTAACTTTTAATTACCTCATTTCATTCATTCATAAAGTTTGATCAATTCTACTAGAAGTTTATTCAATTCAACTGAAACAAGTCTCTTAATCATGTGGGATCTCGTCCCAAAAATCTGGAATTCTTTTGCCTAAAAATCTAAAATTAAATTCTCAAAAATTAAAGTCTTAGAATCAATAATCTATAACATTAAAATTTATTAATTTAATTTTCCACCCAACACCTTTGTTTTATTTTTATTTTAAAAGCTTTAAAACTAAAAAAACTCAAAAGAAACCAAACAAAAACTCAAAAAACTTAAAAAAACAAACTGGCTTCAACAGGGCTCGAACCAAGCACACCTAGTGTAGAGCCCAAATCGTTGTGGGCTATCCAACTTCCTAAGTCCACTTACTGTCTTATTTAGATGCTAAAACAATTATGTCCCGAATGTTTTGTACAACCCTAGGGTCGGTACAACCCGAAACCTTATTACTCCAGACCCTAACACAACATCTTGGGTTACTGTTCACCTAATGAACAGTGATTCCGAAACCCAACATATCCCAATTCAACCATACAACAATTACTCAACCCTAATGTTAAACTTGAATTTTTAAAAACTTTACAAACAACTAAATAACATGGAAAATCTCAACTTTAAAATCAATCCAAACATGAATTTAAGAGCATATAATAAGTTCTAATTATCTCTACAAACCTCCATCATCTACAAGTTAAATCCATGATCATCAATCAATTTTATGGATCCCAAACTAAATTTTTGTCTATTAAAATTTGTATTTGTATGTTCATGATAATCTCTAAGTTATAATATTAAAACCCACATAATCCATCATCATACCACGAGTTCATAAATCAAGATGAGTTCTTCTATGTGTCTAACATCAATAACATTTTTCTTTCATTTTATCATGATAATCCTCAACATCAATAGAGTTCTAATTTCATGAAAAACATCAATACCACATTCATTTATCATGCATACATCCATCAAAACTCTAGAATCTAAAACATGAGACTAATTTTAATTAAAACAATGAATTCTCTTTTTTAAAATCTCAATTTTTTAATCCACCAAGCATTGAATTTGCGTGATTTCAATGGTCCATAAATTATCATAACAAATACCCATCATCTATTATAAACTCCATGATCATACAAGTATTTCTGTAAATCAGAACAAGTTCTTTCATGCATCCCCTTTTTCTAACATCAGTAAATAATTTATACATGATAATCACATCTCAATTAGGATTGTTATTCATGAATATGTTATTTGACTACTCATCCATTGAGATTTATTTACTAGTAGGATTTTATTAATTATGCATAACCATCCAACTTCTAGCATGCTTTGTTTCTTAATCAATCATTATATTCTACAAACATATATCAAAACAAGAGACAAGAAAGTATCACCCACCTCAAAGAAGATTAATGAAGAACAAAAATAACAAGAAGAAAAGCCCCTATCCTCTTTTTATTTTTATTTTTTTAAAACAGGGGGAAATGGCTGCTATTTAATAGAGGCTGGGCTGCACATCTTGTAGGGTTTTATGATGATTTTACAAAACCCTCCCCCAAGAAACAATTATTTACAAATAAATATAGATCTTCCAAATCAAGTAGTTAATTAAATCAATTAGGATAAGACATAATTTTTCTAAAACACTCCTGATTTTGGCCAACCATCATGCAGCCCAGAAATATTAAAATTCGAATTTTGCCTCTAAGTGGCAATTTTACATAAAAGTCATTCACTTTGAAATATTTGCGAATATACCATAAATTATTCATAAAAATCTAAAAAATTTAGAATTATTATCTACTAATAAATATTAGATTTTAAAAAAAATTCTGACTTTTTATTCCCAAGAAAAATATTTGCATGTGTTTTGCACGTGCAAAGAGATAAATTTCAGAAAAATGCTTAATAAATCACAAAAATTATCATAAACCATTTATTAATTGAAAAAAATATATTTAAAACTTCTAGGACGTTACAAACCTTACCATGTGTAACACACACATCTTGTTTAATTAAAAACTAATAATAAAATGGTATGAAGAAGTGTGCACATAGGGTGCACGTGCATGTGCCTTTTCCCCATGCACTATAGGCCGTCCATTTGAAGTGGAGAAAGTGGGAGAGTGTGTGGGTGAGTGGGGAGCTCTTTTAGGAAGTGAGGAGTTATTATAACTAATTATTTCACCCTATATATATTCCCCTAATCTAACTCAAATGAACACAGAACTAAACTAAACGAAAGAGAGAGAGTCAAGAGAGGGTTTGTGTGGTGTTGGCTTGCGGTTTCGCTAGGGAGGAGAGGATGGAATTTTGTAGAGCTTCGGAGCATTTTTTTTTCTAGGGATTCTACCACTAAGAATTCTCCTTTTGAGGTGGGTGTCTTTTTTAATTTCAAATTTTTGTGATATTGTTAGATAATTGTCATGTGTAATCTAGAATGTTAGTGGTGGATTAAATTGAGAATTGATGCATGTTAAATTAAATAGAATAAGATGAAAATTACAATATGAAAATTGATTTGTCATGCATTCAATTATAATGTTGCATAAGATTGTTTGGGTGCTAATATTATGTATGTGGGTTCATGTATGTTGGTTCATGTATATTGGTTCATTTTAGATTCTACTACATCATGATTAAATCATATATGTGAAATTGTATATGCATAGAGACTTGCAAAATTGAGGAATTCATGTAAGAATTACATGTAGGATTGTAAGTAGAGCGTGGGTATGTGTATCTTTCTCATTTTTATATCAATTGGTAGAAACATTCATGCTAATTTTATAAACTAAAAAAAATTGTAGTCTAATTTGATTAATAAGGTATAAGAATGAAAATGGTCAAGAATTTTATATCTAAATTGATTTGGATACTTTCCAAATTAAAATATATCAAATTAGAGAGATTTACCGTTCTGAAAATTTTAGAAGTGTTGTGTATAGCAATAATCTTGGAAATATTTGAAGAAAAAGAAAATTAGAAGTTATATGGCTAAATAAAAATGTATGAGAAACAGAGAGTTGGTATAAAAGAAATTCGATAGAGATATAATCAGTTGTGGTGTTCGAACTTCTTGGTTGGCACGTGGGGTTAGAATGCAACCTACCGTATATAGGTTGCGGGTTCGTGTCTTGGGAGGCTCAATTTTTTTTTCTTTCAAAAATTTGATTTTTATGAATGAACAGTAGATGAGGTATAAAATTAATAGAAGGGGGTTCTCATCACCAACGTGAGTTGGCTTGTTTGGTTGCGTGCTGAGGTTGGTTTGCTACTGGTTTTGGGTTCGATCCCAGGTGTGCACAACTTCGTTTTTAATTTTATTTTTAAGGTTTTCATGGTTCTAAAAATGGGAGAAAATTTTAGAAATATTTTAGAATATTATTAGAACATTTGAAAATAATTCTACACTATTTTAAGATATATTTTTCGAGACTTAAAAGATTATATTATACAATGTGCTAGATTAATCTAGTTTCTAGTCAAATTTTGAGGGAAATTGCTTATGTTAAAACGATTTAAAATTATGGGAATAGAACACAAATTTAGAAACTCATGCAAAGGGTATTATATGTGAGATTACGAGATAATAAGAACAAAAAATTGAAATAAAGATCCTGCAATGTTTTGCAAAGGTTTTATCAATTGAAAAGGTCGTTGAATATTGTTAAATGATAAATCAGAAATATCAACTAAGTGTTTGTTTACAAGAAATTGATCAAGTGTTCATTTATGTTGAGATGATAAACATAAAGAGAATAGATGAAGAAGAATGATGAATAATGAATGAGATATTTATGATGAGGTTAGATATAACCTATGTGATCTCTTTTTGAGATAATTGTTTGTTCTAGAGTAAGCGGAACCCAGAATACCGGTAGTTGTGATATATGGTATTTGAGAAGTAACCATTATGGGTTAACTTTCTCTTGAGAAGTAACCATTGTGGGCTAACATCCTCAGTGTTTTGGTTTAAGTTCGGTGGGTAAGCTAGCTCTAGGTCTTTATAGCTATAATTTAAACTTAAGGATAACCACTAGTTGGAGATATGATGAAACAAGAGAAAACGTGAGTTATGGACTCCAGGATGATCTGAGGAGTGAGACAATCCCCAGTATTCCGGAATGATGGATGAAATAGGCCACAGAATGATCCGTAGAATGGGATTGATCTCCAGTATTCCGGAACGAGAGCGATGCTCATGGGATACTTGTGCGATGAGGGTTCCAGGATAACTTACGGAGTGAGACAATCTCCAGTATTTCGGGACGATGGATAAAATAGGCCACAGAATGATCCACAGGGTGAGATTGATCTCCAGTATTTCGGGGCGAGAACCAATACTTACAGAGTGTCTAAATTTTGTAGTAGTCATAGTAGTAGGTGGCATGGCGAGGGACTGAACCCTATAATGAGGAGTACGATAAGGGCTTGCCCTCGGACCTATGTAGTATGGGATGAATAGAAGCCAAACAAGTATGCATTAGTGTCATCGTAGTGTGAATGTTTGCATTAGGCATTAAGTCATATCATATACTGATATGATTAGGATTGTCACTTTTCCTTTTGCATTCAAGTTTGTGATTGCTAAATTAAAGAATCGCTGTATTAAAGCATTGTGTCAGTTGTATGCAACAGACGTGCCCACAGTTTTCTAGTTGCAGGAATGGGTTGGTATGAATTTGAAGATACTATGAGAGATCTCATAAGACTGAAGAACTTTCATTAACTTGTGTTGTGTTGTACTTTTTTAATTACACTGTGTTGTTGTAAAGAACAATGTTGTAAATGAAAAAGTTTTAAATTCTTTGTAAAATTTGTACGAAGTTGAAGTAAAAGATTCTATTTTTGCCAAGAATTGCCTGTGTTTGGAATTCGGGGCGTTACAAATATAGAATTAAAAAAATTCTGCTGAGTTTAAACTATAGATTCTCTTGGTTAAAAGATATGATTAGTTAATAATCATGTTGAAGATAAGGAATTTGATTTCTATCCTTAATTAGTCGAAAATCTCTTTCTTGAGATGTAAGCAAGTCTTAATTGTGGGTCTGGTTGTGATGATAGGGTTGGAGGTGACCCGTGTTCTTCTTACAGGCCCGTAGTTCCTACAAAATTATTATTCTACCTCTGAAAGCTTTAAGAATCGTGTCAGGATCATGTGGCTCTAATTTTACCCATATCGTGAACTAAAGGGAGGGCCATCAGCCCTAATTAGAGGTGAAGAAATATATTGGCCACTAAATGTCGGTGTTGAAGAAAATGGTGGAGGATAAGTGTTTAATCGGAATTAGTTCTATTTTTTTTCATATGAACATTCTCTTGTGATCTAGACCCTGGTATTTTGGAACAAGACCTTTGAGTTGGCTGCTTCATACCGTTGTTCTTCGTATTTGAATGGAAGAAGCTTCAGATGCACTTGGTTGATTTTCTTCACTTTTGGTCATCCAAATCTGAATCCGTTTATTTTGATTATGATTAGAATTTATACAGCCCCTTTTGAATCTAGATCACTACAGATTTCACTACGATGTTTAGCAAACTCGGGCAACAAAGGTCCTTCATGCAAAAGACAAGTCTAGAATCATACGCTCTTTGCAGCACGAACAAGCGACATGGATACATTGGCAGAATGTGCTAAAAGAATGTTATATCCACTATTATTTTGTTCATGAAGCGTATGAGAAAAGTGTTGATCACCAGAATAAAGTAGGTAGTTTGCAGGGTGGTGGATTTTCGGCTTGACAACACAAAATGTCAACAACGATTTTGTTAACGCTCTTGTCTTTGACACTTACAACAAGAATGTTTATCAGGACCTTGCAAAATGTTGCTGCTTATTTTGGTGAGGGAGCAAACAAATAGTGAGTTAAATTTGATGGAAACTACTAAAGATCTAACCATTGAACGTTGCCGTGAAAAGTGGTTAGAGCTCCTGAGAGTGGATTTGGATCGTTGATTGAACACCGTGAAATGAATTCAACATTTGCTGATGCGGTCGATGGACTGCAGAAAGCCTGAAACACCGGGGGTAGCCCCGACGACAGTCCCTCCAACATCAAGTGAGAACCAGAAAGAGAAAGAGAGTTTGAGAGAGAAATTGCTAATTACCTTCTCACTAAGGAAGGGGGAGGGTATTTATAGGCTTGAGAAATAGTACAAGAGATTCATCCCATGCTGGCCTGTACCTGTTAAAAAAGCTCGTTATGATTAATCTTCATGTAGAAGCTTTAGGATCTATGTTAGAATCATACGACTCCGATTTGCTGCGATTTTTACCATTATCATAAGCCTGCCACTCCTGGGAGATAATTTTCTTGGCTTTCGGCAATTAGTTTGGCTTATTTTTGAATTCTGGAGTACAATCTTAGTTTTCAGGGTGTATTGAAGATAATTAAGACTGATCAGAGGTTTCTGAAGGCGCAAATATTTTCCTGGAAATTTCCATATTTTTTGAATTTTCTCGAATTTTTAATTAATAAACCCAATTTAAAATTAATTTTCAGAAATTTGATTATTTTTCTTAAATAATTATTTTTGGATTTTTAAAATTAATTTTTAGAAATTAAAATGAATTTAAGGGAATTTTTATAAATAATCTGGCGACGACATGAATTTTGACGTGATCTGCAGCATCATCCCATGCTGGCTCGCCCGCTGAGGAACTTGAGTGGTCGTGATGAGATGGACCTGATGAGGGGGGACGTGGCATCATCAGAGGCATCCATCAGCTCCTTGCTCGCCCGCTGATGCATCTGAGAAGAGATCGGAAGGGGCAGGCGACGTGGGTCAATCTGGATCGTTCAGCATCACTTGGCTCACGTACTGAGGGAGATCTAGAAGTGGAGGCGAGAGGAGCGATGGCGATGGCGTGGCGCAATATTGAGCGTTAGTTGCATTGGAGCACGATTATCAAGGAGATCCGGCAGCCAACAGCTCTAGTGAGAGCCCCTCCCGCTCGACCAACGAGTATGTCAAGCTCTAATTTGGCGAGCTCCATTCCCGTCGAGCTGGAGATTCAGTTGAGCACCTCATCAAGCTACTGGTTCAGTTGAGCTACCACATCGTCTCACCGAGCTACGAGTTCCTCGTCGCCTCATCGAGCTGCATGGGCATGTCGAGCTCCTCCACTTTTGTCGAGCTAGAACTTCAGGAGATCCAGGAGTTTTAGTCAATATCCTCCAATTTTCGTCGACCTCAGAGTTGGTCGAGCTTCGCTCTCGTCGAGCTGCCACCGCTTTGGTCGACCTCGGAGGTGGTCGAGCTCCGCTCTCATTGAGCTGGCATTTTGTCAAGCTGTCACTGCTTTGGTCAACCTTAGGATTGGTCGAGATCCACTATCGTCGAGCAGGTGTTTTGTCGAGCTGGATATTCGGTCAAGCTCCTCGTCGAGCTAGTGGTTCGGTCGAGCTGGCGTTGGTCGAGCTCACCTCATTGACCTTGAATTTTAGGCGAGCTAGGTTTTCTGTCGAGTTGGGGTTGGTCGAGCTCAACTCTTCAACCTCAAATTTCAGGCGAACTGGGTTTTTGGTCGAGCTACTTCGTCGACCTCAAGCTCTACTCTGTCAAGCTCTGAACCTGGACGTGGTACTTCATCGACCTCACTTGGCTAAGCTGCTCTCCCTGTTCTCCGTCAATCTCTTATTTATGGCTATCGAGGTACGAAATTGGGGCTTGTGATGTCGAGCTCTAGTTTTGAAGGTGGGTCTTTGAAGAAGAAGAAATTTCGAAGAATAAGAGCTTTTGAGGGTTCGGTTTGTATTTGTCTTCGGGTTTGGAGTTTGCACTCGCATACCTGTTTAGCTTTAATAGGTTGTAGAAGCTCGGGTTTTGTTTGTGTGGTTTTGGATGGTAGACCCGACCCGATCTCGTGTTTGGGAAATTGGACCCGATCTTACGTTGGTGGATTTAATTGGAAGACGGACCTTCTTTTTCTTCTTTTGAAGTTTTTGAGATTTTTAAGGCTATCTTAACTACTTTTATTTGGAGTTTTGTATTAGCAAGGAGCTCGTGTGTAGTCGAGGTAGGTAATAAATTTTCTTGATTTGGCTAAGTAACAAGAATTTGTTCCCCTCTCCTTTGAAGCTTGGGGTTTATTTTGAGCTTGATCTTTATTGGGAGTGAGATTAGCTACATTTGGTGGTGATTGGTAGTCATTGTGGAACTAGTAGACTTGATCAACTGGAAGCTTGGTTGGTATAGGGTTTCTTTTGTCGGTGGTGATGTTTGTGCTCACCAAGTGTTTGATGAAATGTCTACCTCATGGCGCCCTCCAAGTGTTTGTTGGTTTGTCTAGCATGTTGCACCTACCAAGTGTCTGTTGATTTGTCTACCCTCATTGATCCATTCTCCCATCGGTGGGGCGTTGTGACGTTCACCCGCTTTGCCGATCGATAATTCTACTACTGGGGTACTGTTTTTACTGATTTGGATGCAGTGAAATCTGACCGTTCGATTTTGTGAGTGGCTGAGGTTTTGCCAAGTGGTGATTTGATTTTGGAGGTTCTATAAATAGGAGTTGATTTCACCCCCCTCCCCCCCTCTTTCAACCTCTCCCTCATTTACCTCATTCACTTTCTCTTTAGAAAATTTTGAGAGCTTCTCTCTCTAGAAGTTGTGGTGTTTTACTGGGCGGTGCTGGTGGTTCGTCTATTGTTTGATGTTGATGCCAATTGCAACTGTAGATTCGGTGTTCCCATTACTTCGACTAGGTAACCTTCTCACGATCGCTGTTCATTATGTCAAGCATTTTGTTGACCTATGCTTCATCCACATCGGTTAGTCTAGATGTAGATGATGGTGTCGAGTTTAGCCACTTCACTGGAGGGGAGAAAAGGAGTGATTGTAACCCCTGTTTTTCTTTTTATGTATTTTTTTAATGTATTTTCTTCTTGGGTATTTATTCATTGTATCTCCTTTTGGACCGTGTTTTGGACCTTCATTTTCTATATATTCATCTATTTGATTTTCGCCTTTATTTAATCTTCTTGATTCAATTTTCAGTCTATTGTTTCGTGTCTGTTTAATCGAGCTATTATTTTTTATCCTCTTCATTTTATATTGTTCGTGCGTTATTTTAGTTATTCATTTTTGTGCCCATTTCATTATTTTGGATCACCCTATTTTTTATTTGGATCTATTCATACCCAAAACCCAATTAAATCTTTTTGATTAAACCCAATAATATCACCCCATTTTAATCTCTTTTTGGATCCATTACTAATACCCGTTAACCCTATTTAAATACCCTACCCGTTACCCACACCAGTTGCAACACCTAACCCTAAATACTACTTTGTATATATATACCCCTTTATATATCCCCCTGTTCATATTCAAACCCTAATATCCTATTCTAACCCAGCCATTATACCCATCCCCTACCTCTCAAAGCCCCTGCACCTCCTACCTAGTCCCGACGCCTCTCCACATCGGTGCCCCTCCTGCTCTCATCCTTCTTCCCCTCTCCTGTCCGGTTGCACACCTGCATCCCCGTCGCACCCTCTTGCTCGCGCCCTGTGCTCCTTTCGATGCGCCGTAGACAGCAGCCGCCAGAGCGACGCAACAACCCCGCAGCAACCCATCCCGACCTCCTCTTCAGCCGTATTCCCCAATGCCCTTGCAGCCGACGCAGCACCTCCTTGTCGGGACCTCCCGTCGTAGATAACGGCAACGCAGCAAGCAGCAGCCGTTACCGTCTCTCTCTCCCTCTTGCTCTCTTGTGTGCGTGTGTTGGATCTCGTGGTGATCGCGTGTTCTTTGTTGGTTCGTGGTTTGTTTTTCGTTGAGTTCATGCTCGAAAATCCGTTTCTGTTATTCTTGCTTTTTGCACCGTACTCGTCGTCGTCTCTAAGGCAAGTAACTTGTATTCTTTTTGTTGTGTAATACAAGTACTAAATACCACCTATAGTGTAGGTTTGTTCTAGAGACAATTCTTGTACAAAATCCCTGTTATATCTTGTCTCTATGTGTTGATTTGCCCGTAGTTATCTCATTACGCACAAGACATGAAATAACTTAGAGATGATCACTTCTTGATGTATACATGCATGTTGTTCGTATGATATCGTGTGCTTGATTGTGTTAGTTGTAATATACTTGTTGTAGACGTGTTAAACACTATATACCATGTTACTTGGACATCTAGTATACCCTATTTCATGTTTAGTTATGATTTAGATGTGTTTCATATGATCTAGTTGATTTTATGCTTGAAGAAGATTTCAGTTTTGTTGTTACCCCGTTTTTTAAAAGTATTTTAGACTCTATTAAAGTCAGTATATGGAAATTATTTGTGAATATGAATTATAGAGAATTCTGTCTACTTTCCAAATTTTCTGACAGATCTCAGTTTCGATTTGTGAATTGCAAGTTATGACTATTTTACTACAGATGTGTAGAAAATTTCAGATTCTGTTTCATATGTATTTTGTAGGATAATTTATTTTTATACTAATGTTAAAGATAATATTTTGATCCAATATTTTTCTGGTTACAACTAGACTTGATTGGATTAACCCCTAATTTTTATGGATTTGATTGATGACTTTTACAAACTATTCTATACTGACAAACAACTACTATACATGCAGAATTTAGTAAAGAAACATAATTTCAACCTGATTCTATTTGCTGTTTATAAAAACTTTGTGAAATGATTTGTAACCTATTGTATATATTTTATCAACCTTTGACGGATCGGGATTTTGATTTATATTTTGTAATCTATTGCTGTTTTAGTACTGCTGTGTTTATGATTTCAGATTTACAAAACTGCTGTATCTTGCTGCTTTCTGATTTTACTTGACTATTCTATCTATGTTGGAAAATTATGAAACATTATTTTCTGATACTAAACATACTAGGAAATACCCCATATTTTCTTGGATTTAACCAGTAAGTTTTCATGCCGTTTTCCTGTTTATGAATATAAACTTCTGATTTCTGGCTGAACATGTTTTCTAGATACAATTCTGTTTTGAGTCATGTTTTTGTGAAATACCATATGACTTATATATATTTGCTGGATTCGGTCGAGAGTCTATTTTCCATATTTTCTGACGGATCCAAGTTTGCATGTTTGTGGCAACGGAAATCCCAGATTTGGTGCAGTACTGTCTTGCTATCCTAAACTAGAATTTTCGTTGTCCTACCTTTTTATGAGTTGTCTTTGACCTCTGCATATTTATCTTTCAACCTGAACCTGTTACTTGTTCATGTCATGTTATTCTTGCCCTGTTTTGTACACGTACATGCCTTTTTGATAATAATAATAAATAACCAAGCCGGGGTTAAGGGAAAGACCTTAGTAGGTATGTATACTCAGAAGGGGGCCGTGTTCACATTACTTGCCGCCATATTTCATGATTACATGATTCATGCTTGTTATTACTATATGCGGCCATGTTTCATGATTACATGATTCATGCTTGTTATTACTTGTTGACATGTTTCATGAGTACATGATCCATGCTTATTACTACTATTTGATGCCGCGAGTTCACGATTACGTGATTCGTGCTTGTTACTTGTTACTTGACTTGACGCCTGAGTACACGGCCCTATAGAAACCCACCACTAGTTCTAAACGAAATTTGCATGTAAGTAGCAAGCATGTGGTAAAAACCTGGGACACATGAAGTGCTACCTAGATAGGACTAGATACAAGACTTGAAACAACATGATTACTTGACACTTGCTACTTGTTACTTGTGCATGATACTTGATACTTGATACTTGTTACTTCTTACTTGTTGCACGATACTTGTTTACTTGACACTTGTTACATGCCACTTGCACTCGTTCATCTTGCCATGCTAGTTGTTCTATTTTGTTGCCATGTCTATTCCATGCTATGATTGCTTCCGCTGTTACTCTATATTTGTTTATTGTTTTCCTGTACTTGTGTTTGCACTACATACGGCTCGTAACTTGCATTGATGGACATTTTGTTTCTCTTTCCTTTTTCCTACAATTTGTTAAATTGCAGATTATAGTGATCAGCTGCCCGATGTAGTAGGTGATCTAAGATTCTAGTTGCTGGGGTTCTTGCTATGTTTACTTTCTTGCTATTTTTGAATAAATGTATTGCTACTTGGATTATTTTGTATTGGGCAATGTGACCCAGAATTATTAACTTGTTCAGATCTGGTTTACTTGAGATTATTAAATTTTGTTTCAAGTGAATTCTTGTTGGTATGTTGATTCATATATGCATGCATGGTTGATTTCTCCTTGTTATCTCTTGATTATTCTTGTGCTTGTTGTAAAGATCCTGACAGCTTATGGATGATGAAAATTATTCGCTGGACTTAGTCACGTATCCGTATTCTGTATCTCCTTCTTGGGAAGCGGGGGGTGACAGTGATGTAGCCGGTCGTTCCACCATTGTGGAGACGATCGTCGAGCCTGAGAGACATAGGGGATGTGCACTTAAGACCCTGTTGTTCTTAGTCCCCGAACTGATTAGGGAGTACCATGTAGTTTGTAGTGCCCTGAATTCCTAACATAGGAACCCGTGACACACTCCAAGATCTTTCTTCAAATGAGTCACAGCACAATAAAATCACAGGAAATTAAATACTTTTATTACATCAAATATTTATTACAATGTCCAATGATTACAACCATTACAATAAATTAATACATCATGAATATACAATAAAATTGGACAGTAACTTTCGCTTGGATGCTTCCCACGACTTGAGTTCTCCCCGTGCTCCCCAATCAACAATCTTGCAACTAAACAGACCGTGGGCACGTTAGTTGAATACAACTGACGCAATGCTACACTACAGCGATCCTCGCTATGCCATAATATAGCGATTCTAAACCTTAATAACCAAAATTTTATGCAAAAGGAAAAGTGATGTCAAACAAGTGTTGGTGTATGCCATGGCTTAGATCTAATGCGCACACTATGCACACATGCTCCTAAAGCTAATGCACGCTTGATTGGAGAGTTATGCATCTCATACTACACATTCCCCAACCAAACAACGTTCTTCAGTTGATGGAGTTCGATCCCTCGCTATGCATCCTACTCTTGTGCTCACTCATGTCTCTGATACTCTAGTGATGATGAAGTTGCAGTCGCCCCGCTTACTCCAATCGTTGTTGCGCCAGTGGTGTCCAATCCTCGTGTTTTATCCACTGCGCCCAGGGTCGCAGTCGCACGGCTTACTCCATCGCAGCAAAAACTCATAGTAAGTCGGGGTAATTCCACATCCCTGGACCTCACCAAAAGCTGATGCACGGGTACTAGGGCTCCCCACCGAGAAAGTTATTTTAGAGCCACAAAGAGTTCACTCACATGGCAGTCTCTAAGTCCTCTTCCTGCATTGATCAAAATGGGACTTGACAAATATTAGGGTTTCCCCAACTCTCCGCTGCACTCATCCTTACACTAGACCAGAACTTGCAGTCGAGACGACGTCACCACTCCAAAATTCCTCAAAGGTTGTTACGGTCATAGAGGCACTCGTGCCGAAGACAATAGAGCCCCAAAGAGTTCACTCAAATGGCAACTCTAAGTCTCCTGCCGCATTAAACGAACTTAGGATTTGGCCAGGCATGAAGATGCCATGCGTCCCCCTGACAGGCGTACACCACCCACAAGTGCCTGTCCTTACATTCGACAATGACCCGAACTAATCGTATAACACCACAACCCAAGGTAATACTGCTGATCCCCTCTAGGACGAAGATTAAGAATGAGGTTAATTTTTGATCACTAGCCTTTCATCTGATTATCTGAATTCCAAAACTCTAATCAGTCTCTAATATTTTTCAGTGTATCATTCTGAATTATTAGGCAAGTCTAGGTCTAATTCGTATTAGTCAATACTCTTAGTTAGGCGATGTATCAACTTTCATGTCCTAACTTAGAACAACTTAGTTTATTATGAAAAACTAGTTAAGTTCTACATGTAGACCTGTTTCTAGTTAATTACCTTTTTATTATTAGAACATATCCCATCCCACAATAGGACTCAATCTAGCCCTCAAATCTGGCGCAAGGGTTGGCCCGCCTCGGCCCACACTTGGCCCGAACCAACGATGAACTGACTCTGTTGATTGCAGCAACCACCATCTATGCTTGGAGTTCGATCACAACCATGACCTGATCCACACGTAGCTCCCGCTAACCTTCACGCTCTACAGTCCTCGACAAGTGGTAGCACCGAACACAATCATGGAACCCTTCCACGAACGGCGAGTATGTCGGCGTACGAGCCATTTCTTCCAATGCGTTCGATTCGACACGGGTCCTTATTCCACCCGTCTAGATATGCCAACAAGACTTAATCCTAGAGTCTCAAACTCAACCATTGTAGCCCAACAAAGGTACACTACTCTAGGAATAAATTCTACACCATGAATACTCAAAAAGAGTGCTAAAAAGCTCTAAAAATGAAAAATCACATTTCCAAACAGAAAGCACACAATTGGCATTCATGCCAAGATGGAGTCATTTCCGGTCCAGTTTAATTGAAGAAACCCGATCGGGTGCTCCCCATGCTTCTACTCAAAGTAGATAGGAAGCACAAGCACAATTTGGGCATGAATCTCATCCCAAAGTGATTAACAATGATACATAAACATCCATCATAATTCCTACTTTAAAACAGTGAACAAACATGTCTATATTGTAGGTTTACAAGCACACATGAGCTACTCATGAGATGAAACTTTAGATAATTTAAGTCCTAACTCATTCCCACATTCGCAACATGATTTATGACCCCAAACAACAACTTAAAGCTCATATTCTACAAGTACAAACTCAATCTCATAGACATAGTGCAAAATAGTGAGCTTTATGACTCTGTATGTTTCTGTTGTCACTTGCAAAATTAATTATAATTCTTATACTGATCCAAATCATGAGTTCTTAGACATTTCGAAAAGATCTATGTATCTACTAAAACTTCCTAGTTACATGCTTCTTCAAATTATGTCATTAAAGTGGTAAAATAAGTTATTCTTTAATATGCATGCAATAATCTCTAGAACAGAGCAACAATGAACCAGTGCTATATAAAAATACTTTAAAAATAGCAAATGATCTGTAAACTTCATGAAATTTAGAACATAGGATCTAAATACATGTTAACAGAACATACTTAAATTCAAGCGATTCTACGAAGTACTTTTCAAGTTATGATTCTTGTAGATTAATTAAAAACAGAACAAATCATCTTCAATCTTCACTCTGTCTTTTCTTTTCAGAACAACCAGTGATTTCGGATTTTATTAAAATAGCAAACGATGTCAAAAAAATCATAAAATTTTATATTCATGCATTTAACACATACTAGACACACATACTAAAATTTCAGTAATAGATATTCAGTGGTTACAGAGTTATGAGCTTTGGAAAATCATAGTCAGAACACAAGCTATGTATGTTTTCTGTATAGTCAGAGTTCAAGTTCGTACTTAATTAAAATAGCAAATAAATTCAAAAAATTATGAAATGTGGAAGAAAGGTGTATAACATGCATATGATTCTACACTTAAAATTTCAACTTCAAAAAGTGTTGTTTGAGTTATAGCATCAAGACCTAGCACACTTTTTAGTTTACCTCTTTACTGTGTATTTTAACTAGTCTTCAACTAATAAACTAGCATGCAACGAATTTCTACCACTTATTTACACATTTCATGACTTCTCATGCTGTCAAGACTACATCACAAATTCACCACACAATATTAAACACTACCAAGGTTTAGAAACACCCACCTTAAAATTGTAGACAAGAACACCTTCAAGCTCCACCTAGTTTGCTCTTCTCCTCCTTGTTCCTTGCTCTTGTCCTTCTTGCTCCTAGCCCTTGGCTCTCCTTTTCATTGACTCCTCTTCCTTCTCAAATCAGTAGATTATGGTAGAAATGACGTGGTTGAAGTAGGTTGAGGTATAGGAAAAATGTTTAATTGTAGGAGAATGAGGAAAAATGAGCTAGTGCAATAGAGAGAGGATTAAATAGAAGAGGCTTCATGATGGGGTAGAGGGTTCAGTGTGAGAGTGAACAAAGATGCTTAGGGTTCTACAAGATGCTCTTGGAAACTCTCACACCCATCATGATAATCATTCAAAAATCAAAATCCTAGTTCTCTTCCTTCCAATACCATGGTTTTGCAATATTATATTTATTTATGTGTACATAGTGTAGTGTGTAGTACTATATATATGTATGATGTGCACATGACATGTTAGGCTCATAGAATCAAGTTGATCATGGCTAGAGCCCAAATGTCCAACCATGTTGAGTTTGGTTGACTCAAGCATACACTCAAGTTGGTACACAACAAAAATAAATTTTTACAAACAAATTGTAGCACGCACAAAGATATATTTTAAGACAAAATTTTATAAACACATGCAATCATATTCATATATAATTATACAAATAATAGTTAAGTATTTATACATTTCATCTTCAATTATAATTGAGACAAGTATATCCCAACTCAGGTTCTACAATTACACCTTTGTTGAGTTTGAAACATATCGAATAATGATATGTTTCAATACTTAATTGAAATTGAGAAAGTTCCATTAATACGTGCAACTCTCAATCATGCACAGATTAAAATACAAAATAGATATATACTATTTTGCAGGGTCTTACATAGTTGACCGAGATTTCCTTAGGGGTGGCATGGAGTATGACTAGTCGGACTCTGTCTACACTACCGAGGCTGATTATGCCATCACCATCTTACACGGGAGGAGATCATTGTGATTAGGGTGGTCTTCAGGATTCCTTCCAAGTATGGACTACTCTTGCCAGGTCCCGAAATTAGGGCATGCTATACGGTATCAGATAAGTATTGTTTCTTCCCTTGCGATGTCTTCTTCGCGGGGCTTCGCTTGCCCCTTCACACCTTTGTCCGAGAGGTGTTAAACTTGCATCGTCTATGCCCGATGTAGCTGATGCCAACATATGGAGTCATGTTGTGGGATTTTTACTACAATGTCGTAGGCTTGGGGCTGAGCCCAACCTTACCATGTTCAGACAGCACTTTAGGATTGTTCAGCTGAGCAAATGGGAGGAACGTTGGTATCTTAGCCCATGTAACAATCGGGGGGTGATTGAAATTCCCAGCTTGGTCAAGCACTAGAAGAGAAATTTTTAGTCGTTCGAAGTGCTAGGCCATGGGGATTCCCACAACCTGGAGGAGGACAATTCCATCAGCGGTGAGGGCGGAACTGGTGGTGACTGCGGCGGAGAAGAGTGTTCGCGATGCTCTTATCACATTGAAAGTGTTGGCATGGCAAGACATTACCGACGAAGTACTCTTCAAAGGTGGTCTTGGCCCGTCTGTTTCTAGTACGGTTTGCCACTTTCGTTCACTTGCATATCTTGTCGCTTCATTCATGCCTTCGTTATTTCTGCATTCTTTTTTATTTTGCATCACAAGTTCAAACTTCTTTGTGTTTCATCTTGTAGGAAGAACATAGACTTCGAGGACTTGTTGGCGGACATGGATGCATTACGAAACAAGAGGGTTGATGAGCGGAAGAAGCGAAAGATATTGGTGAGTCGTCCTCCTTCTCCAGACCCATTGCCTCCGGTTCACCATACCGATCAAGCCAGTTTCCGGGGTACCGCCTGCTGTTGCCGTGGGTTCATTTGTAGCGCCCCAAATCCCCATACTAAAAATCTGAGACCCTACTCCAGGGGTCGAACTTCAAAATAGCCACAATCACAGAAAAGTACAGAAAAATTAAAAACTTTTATTCCATATAAATGTTACATTTACAGGTGTTACAATATCCAAATAAACATATAAGATTTACAAATAATATAATAACACTTGAATATGTCCCTTGGATGCTTGAACCAACGCGAGCTCTTGCTGTACATGCAAATCGGCTCCGGATACCTACAAGGTAGGGAACGTCAGTACTTCGACTGATGCAATGCTGATAATAACAACGATCTCCAAGCTAACAATCACAACCATACTTTTAAGCAAAAAAGAAAAGTAATGTGACACACTAGGGGTTAATGGATTCGGGTTATAGTGTTGTTGTATGCCATGATTCTACAGCTAAATGCATCAATCACATACCTACTGCTAATGCAAGCAAGACTTTGGAAACGCATGCATCCCATACTACATACGCCCCCAAATCTAGCCATCTTTCTCCATATTTCAGGGATTGAAACCCTCGCCATGCATCCTACTCTTGTACTCAACCTGTTCCCAATAGATTTTCGTGTCTGAGGAGGTTGCAGTCTTTCGGTCTAGTCCTGTACTGCAGTCCCTAAAGTGGAGGTCGTGTTTTCCACTTAGTACTTGTGCACGGACCTCACTCAAAAAGCCGTGTTAAACCTTCCGGTGCGAAACCATGTACTCAATAACCTTCCGGTATAGGCCATGCACCCAATGACGTTAATGATTCATATATAGAACAAACCCACGCACATAGGAACATGACGGCATCGAGGGTCAAATCCTCCTATCCGACAGGAGCACCTCCCGTTCCTTACCCCGGAACTTTGGAAATTAACAGATCGAGATACGAGACCGCGAACTCAAAACCTGAGAACCAAATCCGTATCCCTACGACAAAAAAAATACAACACCCGACAATGGTCTGCTAGTACTAATGCAATGTACAAACCCCTAATACATCCCTCTAATCCAAGACTCACTCTAACCATTCAGTAAAAGATAATGCTTTCCAAACTCTGCCCATCGACCACTGGCCCAGGCGACACAAATCCAGCTTGCCACTTTACCTAGCTTGGAATCGTCCCTCACTATGGCCCGTGTTCATCCTCAATCGTCATGAATACAACTCGACGACACCAAAATGGACGTCCAAACCCCTCGGCGGAAGTTCTCATCTAGGGTCGATAGGTGTAGGGTATCACCCTACCCTAGTGACTAACTCGAGTCACAGGAGTCACACCAACAAGACCAGCAAAAGACACCATTCATCCCTAAACAATGAGTTATCAACTCTTAGGTACACAAAGGAAATGGTTCTTCCAACACTTAGCCAAAACCATGACTAAACCAAACTAATGGTGTTTTGCCTGAAACTTAAAAAGATCATAACTCCCACAATACAACTCAGATTTGGGTGTTCAATCCCAATCTAGAAAGTTAAAGACCTAGGATACAACTCTCTAATTGATCATCACCTCAGATTCAGTCATCTAAATCCTCAAATTAGCTTCACATGCCTCAGCCTGTGTACTTCCTGTACACTGGCTGCACCTTACCAGTAGCATAAACACTACTTACTCATCGGAATGATACAAATCTAGGTTCTTTGGAGAGGTGTGAATGCCCTCTACAACTTTCTAGTTAATCACCAATCCAAACTATATTATTTGATCACCCTAAACCGGACATTACTCTCAGGTGTACAGAACCACACATAAGACAATACTCAAACAGAGCCTTCAGCTCAAATTATGGTTTCTGTCCAATCTTGCAAAAATCATATCTAATAATCTACTCACAAGAATTTCTTCAAAACAGACTCTTTGGAAATCTCTATATGTCTACTCCAAATTCCTAGTAGAACTCTTCCTCAAATTATGCTCTTACAGAGCCTCAACAGTACCATCTTATCAAGGTGTCTATTCTGACTGAATTAAGCACAGTACATGCTAAAATATTCATCATAAATCACATTCTGATCAAATGGTCACCAAATTTGCATTAAAAAAACTAGACATCATCATGAACAACATGCAAAAAGATTCATGTCCAAATTCCAAGTAATCAATGAGTTCTATCTATTTTAAACATGCATAAAAATCCTGCTGTTCTTCAATTATAGTCTGGACTACTGTTGATTGCTTAATTTTGAAAATGCATGAAACTTCATCAAAATAATTTCATAATTTTTCCTTAGAGTCTAGATGCATGAAAGAAATCATGGTAAAAATTTCAGGCATATATCACGAGACATTTAATTATAAGAATTCCCATAAGTTCAGTTATCACATTAGAGAGATCTTGTTCCTGCTTTACGGCTCAGTCAACAAAATGGATTTTATTAAAATATCAATCATCATCAGCAAATTCAGAAATAAATCATACATCTTCTAGACATGTATGAGATCAATCTGTGAAAATTTGAAGATTAAAAATCCAAGTAATGTGCTCTATGGTAATTCGGAACTAAGGCATACAGATCAAGTTTTCTGTCTTCATTTCCAGATTCTAATAAACTTCTCTTAAATCAACCATCCACAACTACTATTACACATGCATGCAATAAATTTAAACAAGAATGAATAAGAACAAGATTAGAGAAATCCCCACCCTGAGTTGGCTTGAGAAGAGGTGGTTGTCTTGAGCTTGCTCCTCCAAAATTCTACTCCAAGCTTGAGAACTTCTCCTTCTTTCTTGCTCCTTCCACTCTTTCTTTTTCTTTCTCTTTTTCCTTTTTTTTTTTTGGAAATTTCCAGAGCTGAAGAGTGGGAAGAAGGGAGTTTTATTAAGAGGGGAGGGAGGGAAAGAGGGGGGGGGGGGGGGGGGGGAGGGGGGGCGGCCAATAGGGGTAGGGGGGTAGTGGCTAGTTGGTTTTGGGAAAAATCATGGTCTACCTCATTGTTTTTGAGTTGGAGCTTGGGCTAAATTTCTTGGGTCTTGATCAAGCTCTAAATGAGAGATGAGATGTTAGATTTAAGTCCATACAAAGTATATCCATTGTAGTATCATACAATTGCATATTTGCATTCGTACCACACTCAAAACTAGTGTATGTACTAGTATCAGTCCGTCTCATTCTCGCACATTGTCAAGAACACAACCACCTAAACGAACTGCCCTGCAAAAATCAATGCACCTCACATCAATCATACTTATATAATCAAACCAACACCGCAATATATACATACATACAGACAATACACACACACACACACACACACACACACACACACACATACACACACACAAAAGCATTATATTATTCGGGGTATTACAGCATTTTTGGCTACGATCATGGTGAGTGTCATGCCTATTCCACTGATCACCGAGGCTGGGGAGATTCTTATTGACGGGAGGGAGACAATGTACACTCCCGACTGAAATTTGAAGCCACTAAAGAGCTTCCTGAGGAACTTTGTCGCCTACCTTGACGCTAAACGCCACATTCCTACTCCTGCTGACCGAGAGAGGTCAGTATTGGAGATTGCATGAGCGCACATGATGATACACT
This sequence comes from Hemerocallis citrina, assembly GCA_017893485.1. Lineage (NCBI taxonomy): Eukaryota > Viridiplantae > Streptophyta > Magnoliopsida > Asparagales > Asphodelaceae > Hemerocallis > Hemerocallis citrina. Next base: position 137,008,474 of record CM030365.1, read on the forward strand.
CTAATCTCCTGTGATTTTTGGCTTGCATTCTCCTTCTTTGCAATTTGATGTCTTAATTTTTTTCTCCTTATCTCAGGCGATGTGTTACTTCGGTTATCTAGTAGACTTCTATGTCGCTGAAGAGAAGAACTTAAAGGCACAGATCTCCCGCGTCGAGAGAGAGAAGAAGAAAGTCGTGAAGGAGGTGAAGGCAGAGTTAAAGACGCTTAAGAGAAAGGAGGGTGATGCGCACCTTGAGATGGAGGCATTGGCAAAGAGAGAGGGCGAGAAGTGCCTTGAGCTGGAGGCATCGACGAAAAGGGAGGAGTCCGCGAAGAGGGTAGTCGAGCTCTCAGTGGAGTTGGAGAAGGCCCGTGCCGATGTGGCATTGGAGTTGAAGGTGGGGGTGGCCAAGGGGCCGAGGCCAAGTCCAAGTTGCATGGAGTGATGGTTAAGTATCATGCCGTGGCGATTTCGTATGTGGTGGAGCGTGTTCCTGGTTTTGATGGGATGGGCTACCACATATTGCTTCGCCCCGGAAGGCCCTTGATACGAGCAAGGAGGACGGTGGCGAGGGTGACACTCCCACGAGGGATGCGAGGAGTGTTTTGGGAATTAAGGTAAAGGAAAGGAGGCGGTCGGGAGCTCCTTGGTTCTTGCAAGACATATGGATGCTTGATTCACCCTCTGGTGTTTCGTACTTTGTTTAGTTGCATTTTATTCAGTCTTTAATTGCAATAAATTTAGTCTTTGTATGGTGCCTAATTGTAGACTGCCGACCGCACTTCTGTATCTTCATTTTAGTGGATGAAATACTATTTTCCTGCATTATCATTACCTTTGTCTTGCGCCAACCGTGTTTTGTGATAACTTTTAACTGTGGTACTTATTTCTTTTGTGTGACGATTTTCTTCGATTTTGTTGACAGATAATTGTGGGGACAAGGTAGAAACCATGTAGTGATGAAGCCGAGCATCTTCGTAGGCGACTGTACATAACAGAACTAGTTGTCGATCATTTGTGCGTTCAGTCAGAAGACGAGTGGTTGGAAACTGTTCACCTCAAGTTGGTGCTTATTGAGAGGGACTGTGATTAGCCCTCATGCGCACTAATCGCCTTGCCAGCATGCCCCTACCTCCGAAGGTGACAAAAGACAGTATCAAAGAGTGTGCTATACTTAGGAAAGTGGTTGTTGAGAAATACTTTGAGTTTTATCGTCTCCAAGCGAGGCTTGGTGGTTTGTGAACGGCTAGTACTTCGCACTTTGTTAGTGCGAAAAAGGGAGCAACAATTGATGTGAAGAAGGCCACAACAGCTAAGGTGAAGAAGAGCACAACAGCTGGTGGAGCTGGGTCGAGCATTTGGGGAACGGGCTTAACTGCGCATTTACCCCCTCGTCCTTCTGGCAATGCTCAGAGCAGAGTGAATGTTTTGTCGAGTTTGACTTCCCTACGGTGGATCACGTGCGCTGGGTCCTAGTCTACAGACCCAACTTGCGGAATCTGCACCTTCTACCACAGACGTAAGTGGCCCAAAGGTGGTTGTGCCTGTCAAGAAACCCATGAGGCTTGTGTCTCTTAGGAATAACATTTCTCGCCCGCGGAGCTGGAAGGACGGTTTGTAAGTCATATTGTAGAGTTACTATGCTGCTTAACATTTAGACATACCTTTGTAATGATTCCTTCACTTGATGACTGTTTGTGGTTCACTGTTTTGTAAAATGATCTATAATTTTATACTTGTAAATGCTTATCGAAGAATTCTTTTCATATGCTTGATCCATGTTGTTTAACTTGTTGAAATTGATGAGCCATCGACTGAGTTCTTTGTAGCTAAATAACAAGGCCACAAATTTATTGTGTATAACTAACGAATTGTCGATGGTGCACTTGCGTAGCGTTTTGAGTTTAGAATTTATCTGTCTAGTACCGAGCTAGTTGTAGGAGAAAATCTTCGGAGGAGTTATCTTTCAAGCTTGCTGTATAGGTGTTTAGCTAGTTGTAGGAGAAACTCTGAAGAAGAGTTGTTTTCCAGACTTGCTATATGGGTCCACCAACGAATTGTGAGTCACATCGAGTGGCGAGTTGAACTCCAAGTGTTTCTTTTGCAAGTTTTATTAGAGTAACTACAATTCACGATTTTGGAGCTCTAATCTGTCTTTATGGAATTTTAACTATTTTTAGGAACATATCGAATGGCGAAGCAAACTCTTGATTTGCTTGAGTGCAAATTGCCAGAGTAACTTCGAGCTATGGGTATGGATTCTGAACTTGTTAGTTTAAATATAAACAGGTTGCAGGAGCAGATCGAATGGCGAAGCAAACTCTGAACTTGATTTGTTGCAGGTTGCTAGAGTAACTTCAAGCCATGGGTATGGACTCTGAACCTGTTGTCAAGGCGTTAATGGATTTTAGGAGCACATCAAATGGCGAAGCAAACTCTGAAATTATGTTTGTGGAAATTGCTAGAGTAACTTCAAGTCATGGGTATGAACTTCGAACCCGTCTTATAGAGAGCTTTTAATGAGTTTTTAGTGCCACTTTGTTTGTAGGTTTGGTGTTTAACTCATTGTTTACTTCAATAAAATTGAACAAAATGTTTAGAAATAAACTAGCTAATTTTATTGAGAAATAAACAAGGGGTTCTGCTCTAGTGGATGACCTTTTTTACATGCATTGTCAGTAGTGAAAGCGGTCTTTATTGAAAGAAAAGATAAACTAAGTGGTTGCTCTCGTGGCTGGCCTTTATTATAAGTTTTAGAAGTTCTATTGTTAAAAGAGGGCATTTCAGACGCTCGATGTACTTCATGAGGTGCCCGACATTCCAGGTTCCTACTGTTATATCCGTGCCCCCCCTCCCCCCGAGTTTTCAAGTTTTTTGAGCTGATAGGCGAACAACTTAGTAGACCTTGTCAAGAGTTGCCTATTTTGAAGTGAGCCTCCCCTTGATCTGTAGAAAGAAGGGGAGATCTTCTGGTATGCCGATAAGCTTAGGTAAGATTGTTTCTTTTCGTTGAATTAGCGGAGTTGCTTTGGGCAGGGTATTCATATTTATTATTGTATCCTGATGAGGAAGAATTTGTACCTAGGAGGAGATGACTTGATAGGTTTGGAAGTTCTCGGTAGGATTGGCTAGTGCAGTAGCTTCGAACTCGTCTACAGAATCGGTGTTACTGTGATTGCTTTATGGTAGTAGCTCTGTGGCATTAAGGGGGAGAATCGAGCCCCCATTGTAGCGGTGTAGCATGATCGTGTTGTCTGTTGGCTCTCCACAACTTGGCCTGCGCCTACTAATGTTGGAAACTTCATCTTCATGTTAAATGCGGAGGCAACTGCAAGGAAAGTTGCTAGGCCTGGGCAGCCAAATATGGCATTGTGCGCGGCTTTGATGTTGACAACCATGAAGTTTAATGCTTCCGTCGGAGTTGCTGGGGTTTTTCCTGCCGTCACGTCGAGTGTGATGATTCCTTCGACTTGGACGGTGCACTTGAGAAGTTGTGAAGTGTATAACCAGCTGGCTTGGGTCGATCCCGTGAGAGCTTGAGAGCATCAAATATGGCAATGAAGATGATATTTACTGAGCTGTTGTTATCTACAAAGATGCGTTGAACATCATGATTTTCCATGCATAGAATAATCACCAGTGCATTTCAACGAGGTGTTTTGATGCCCTCAAGGTCATTACTGGAGAATGATACATAGAGGTCCAAACTCTTTGCAGGTGGAGCATTGTAAACTAGATTAACTTCCCTCACGAAGGCTTTGCATGAAGAGTTGGAATCTCTCCCAATTGGACCTCCATGAATAGTGTGGAGAATGGCCATGTGTTTAGAGTCTTGCAATTCGGAAAATCTCTCTTGACGCTTATTAGCCCCCTGGGGCAGAGGGATTTCGGTGTTGTTATCTTTCTAAACGAACTTGGAGAGATAGCCCCTACGAATTAGACCTTCAAGTTCTTCTTTAAGGGCTCAGCAGTCATCGGTGGTGTGCCCATGGTCCTTGTAAAATGTGCACCACTTGTCAGTCTTTTCTTTTGCTAGCCGTTGTCATCTTGGGAGGATGATGGACTATCTCATCCTTTTCAATTGTAATGAGGATGGCAGACACACTTGCATTTAGGGAAGTGAACTTGTCAAAACGGGGTGTTGGAGAAGGATGGCATTGATCTCTACCGTCTTTCTGGAACTTCTTGGGTGCTTCCTCGCTTGCATTCTTCTGTTTATTCCTAGAATGTGATTCTTTCTTGCCTTGTGGATTAAGAGCTTCATCGACTCTGATGTATTTGTCACTCCTTTCTAGGAGCTCAGTGAAATCTTTAGGAGGCTTTTTCGAGATGGAAGCTTTTAGTTCTTTATGAGTAACGTTGTGGCGGAAAGATGCAGCCGCCACCAGGGGCAGAGCCACACCAAACCCAGGGTTGGCAGTTCCTTTGTAAAAAAAATTATTTTAATTTTTTTCAATGTAAGCCCATACAACCTGCTCCCCTTGAGGCCCATACTATCACACTACCCGACCTGATCTGCTTCCTCTTTCTTCCGCTGCTCTCTTCTTCTTCATTTAATTTTTCTTTTCCCGACCTCCTCCAAAACCTAGCTTTGAAACTATCAATCCCTATCTCAAATCCTCCTCCCCCAAACTCTCACTGCCATCTCCGTCTTCTTCTCAATGTCGTTGTCATTTTCGAAGGCATCAAAGTCGGCGAGTCTCTCATATTTGAAGGTGTTGAAGTTCCCAAGTTGCTCATCTGCCAAGTGCCAAGGCGTCGTCTTCATTTCCAAAAAATCTTTCAAGGAGTTCGGTCATCTAGTCAGAGTCAGGTATACTTCATATTTAAGAATACGAGATAATTATTTGAGATTTGAGATTGTTTAAAAAAAATATTTGATATTGTTGAGAATATGAGCCTCAAATCTCAACAAAAGATTTGAAGTTTGATACTTTCGAATATGAGAAAATTTGAGATTGAAGTCGCAAGTAACAATTTCTATTGAGATTTGAGGCTGTTAAAACTTAAAACCAAGCTTGAGATTTCAAGTATTAATATCAGAGGATTTCTTATGAGATATTAGTTGGAAATTGAGTGACCATTTAGGCCATTTTTTTAGAACACAGTTTAAATAACTAAGAAATTGATTTTCTATTATAATTGTTCTCTAATTAACCTGTAGCCTATCCTTCCATTTAGGCATGACTATTTTTGATGAATTTGGTTTTGCTCGTCATTAGGAAATAGGAATGAACCTTAACTTCCTAAGGAATGATGCAACTACAAGCTTACTACCTTAATTAAAAGACACACTGTCAGTTTGATACTAATTTAATTTTTAACAATATTCATACATTTATGGATGAAAATTTTTAATTCTTGTGATTTTGCTCCCGGTGGATGAAAATTCTAGCTTCCCCACTTGCTGTCACTGATGAGTGCAATTCCCCTTCATTTTGCGTCAGTTCCAACAAGGAGGCACTTGTTTTTTCATCCTTACGGCTGGTAACGAAGTGTGCTATGAAGAGCTCCTCGAGTTGGTCGAAGGATAATACTAACTGTGGAGTGAGGCGGGAGTACCATTCCCTTGTAGATCCTTTCAAAATTGCGAGGAATGTTCGACACATGAGCACATTGGTGGCGTTGTAGACCATCATGAGGGTCTTGAAACTCTCGATATGGTCAATTGGGTCGATTCCCCATTGTATGATTCGAATTGAGGAACCTTGAAGTACTTTGGAATGGGTAAATCGAGGATGGTTTTGCTAAAAGGATGTCGACTTGGGGCACTACTGGAGCAGTTCCCCTCATTCTTCATCTGTTCTAGATGATTCTCTACCACTCGGATATGGCGAAGGACTTGGTCGTTTTTCTCTTGGATCTAGTTGAGTCACCAGATTCTTCTTTAGATGGCTGACCTTAGTCTTAACTACCCTGGATAGCTCGGAGGATGTCGAGCTTGAATTTTTCCAATTCGTCCCTAGTGAGTGGGGCATCTTTCTTTTTGTTCCGCTCAAGAAGCTTTCGACACTTATGAGTCACGCTTCTTTTTGCAGTATGCCCTCTGTGAGCGGAGGAATGCCTTGATCTCTGTCAAGGAAAGTTGCTTCTCCAATTTTCTTGATGTTCTGAGCGGGAGACCTCAGTTCGGGTGCGCCTCTCGTCCAAGAAGATTTGTAGATCAGTTCCTTGTTTTCTGGCGTTGATAATTGGCGAAGATCTCTTGACCCTCGGGGGACTCGCGAGGCCAATGAATCAGTGGAAGCATTATGGACCGAGACACGGTCGTACAGAGGATGTTGTTCATGAAGACTTTGTCGAGAGTCCCCCTGGGGCCTCTCCATTGAAGGGAGCTTGACTAGGTTGTTGGGGAAGATCCATTTGATGCGGAGGAGCTGGTTGACGAAAAGAACTGGTGCGATGGTTTGAGGCTGTCGCTCTGCCTTTTAGTCTTGGCGGCATGGCAGTAAGTCTAATCTGTGTAGCGTCCCACAGACGATGTCAATCTGTTGCTACTTATTTTGGTGTGAGAGCATACAGATAGTGAGTTAATATTTGATGGAAACTACTAAAGATCTGACCTTTGATCGTTGTCATGAAAAGTGGTTAGAGCTCTTAAGATTGGATTTGGATCGTTGACTGAACACCATGATCTGAATCTGACGGTAGCTGATGCGGCCGATAGACCTGCAAAAAGTCTGAAACATCGGGGGTGGCTCCGGCGACAGACCCTCCGATGCTCACGTCAGAACCAGAAAGAGAAGGAGAGTTTGAGAGAGAAATTGCCAATTATCTTCTGACTAAGGAGGGGGGAGGGTATTTAAAGGCCTGAGAAATAATACAGGAAATTGATATAAATCCATTAGACCGACTATGAATTCCTTATCTCCTATTCGAACCCCCCCTCAAGAGATAAGTTTTCTTGTTTGTGGATAAGAGATTTGACTAACAACCATTATGGGTTGGGTCTCTCTTAGTGAGCCTAATCTGTCACTTTTAATTGGGCTTGAGAGTGGCCCATATTTTCATAGATAAGCTTGGAGAAGGCATGTACCTTTTAAAGAGGTCTGTTATGATTAATCTACCTGTAGAAGCTTCAGGATCTGTGCTGGAATCGTACGACCCTGATTTGCTGCGATTTTTACCATTATCAGAGAACAATATGAACTATCTGGTGCACTTTTTTGAGAAGTGTTACTGCACTAATTAATTCAAAATTGTAATTTTAAATGATCTTTCGTAGTAGTGCACCTCTTAATAGAGAATCAAACTACAAAAAGGCGGCTTAAATGGGATAACATCAATCCTACCAAATAACAACAAAACTGGAGTCAATTAATCCAATGTCTTACCAGGAGGGACGTGATTCACAGCAACTCTGCTGCTAAAAGTGCCTCTTTCACATTCAAACTTAACTTGTTCATATACCCATATGCCTTGATCGACACTAGACATACCCCATTGCCAACAATGCCAACTTTATGTTGTTAGCAACGTTCTTCGAATCACAACATTTCGGTACTTGGAAGCTCTTGATGTCCCACCAAACCGATGTCTTCAACTCTGATGAGTTCACCTCCATGTGCTGCTCCTGCACCGCTTCGGCAATGACTGGCTCAATGCTGCTGCCATCGCCCATGGAATCTAAGGTTTGGAAAGGAGGAGATGTAGGGCTTCTAAAAGGAGGTGGAGGATTTCGATTTTAGGATTTTTGTTGAGGAGTTGGGGGTTTTATACAGAGAGGGCAAGGCACATGATCGCAGAGTGCGCCGGTGGCCGAAAGATACTTGTAATTTTTTGCAAACAAATTTTATTCCTAAATATACGAACCACATGAGGCAACTAATATTTTAGAGGATTCAAATAAAATATTGAGAACTCTAATTATCAATATACAAATAATACAAAATTTCATCCTATTTCAACATTATAATTCTAGAAAGGGTTTTCTCCAAAAAGAATTGATATTACCAGACAAAGAAAAACAACTCAAAAAACTATTATAAAATTTCCCTATAAAAAAGAAAAAAACAACTATAGTTAGTAGGTGTCAGAATTTTTACAGGAGTGACTTGAAATGACTGTTTTAGCTCTCTTTTCTTTATCAACACTTTCTGCTTCCTCTCTTCTTTAGGATGATGATAATGAAGGAGGTTATTGGATTTTTTGTGACTAAGATCATGATAGGGATGGAGGGGTTGCGGAGAGGTTGGGGGATAGTGGAGAAGGAAGAGGGTGTAAATCTCCCTAGGGAGGGGTGGAGGGATGTTGCTGCTAATTTTTGTATGGGAGCAAATAGATATGTGAATTCTTTTAATAAAAACAATAAAGATCAAACATTCGCTGTTTGTCAGTGTTGACCACCAAAAACTGCACTTTGACTCCGAGATCTGATCGTCAGGAACGGGTGATGTCTCTTCCGTGGGCCTGCAAGCAAGTTTGAAACACCGGGGGTGGCCCCAGCGACTAGGGATGGCAAATGGGCCGGGTCGACCCGTGAACCGCCCGCAACCTGCTCGGTTAACCCGGCCCGCGAAACCACGGTCCGATTTTGGGTCGAACCCGTTAACATTAACGGGTCGACCTGGGTCGTTAAAATAACGAAGCGAACCCGCTCAACCTGGCCCGGTAACCCGCGAAAAAGGCCCAACCCGCCCGCCAACCCACGGGTCGACCCATGGGTTGCGACGGGTCGAACGTTCGACTCGCTCCGGGTCGACCGTTCGACCCGCGGGCCAACGGCTAGTTACTGTTCAACAGAGCCGTTGAACGGCTCTTTTAGCCGTTTTTTTTTTGGTGTTTTTTGTGTTTTTTGTGTTTTTTTTATATTTTTACCCTATAAATACCCCCTAAAATCAAACAAAAAACTCACACATTTCTCTCTTACTCTCTCTACTATTATTAAGCAATTTATTTGAATTTGTGAACAATTGAACAAACAAGCTAGCAAGTCATATACATGATCAAATCCCGGTCGTAAGAAGTCAAAATTCAACAACGTCTTCAAGTCTTTAACTTTCCTCCAACTCCAAGTGATCAAGTCTTCTACTCTCCTCGAAGCTCTCCTCGAGACTTCAATTCTAAATTTCTACTTCTACTTTTATTCTTATTTTCACGGGTTTTTTTATATACGCGTATCCATGGTGAATGGTATCAAAATTTCATATCCCTCTCTTCTATTTTTTTTTTGTAGTTATAATTTTTTGTATCTTATTTGTTTGTTGGTTTTTTGATCTTCTCTCTCACAACCCTCTTGTTTTCTAGATTTTTTTTGTAACTTATCGTCCCTACATTGTGTAGTTTTTTTTTTTACATACACTACTACATATAAACATGTCTAGATCACGTGGTAGCGGTCGTAGCCAAAGTGGGCAAGATTCCACCGGCACTTCCCGTAGGCCACCAATTGTCCCACATAGTGAGCCCGCCGAAGCATACCATGATCCTCCTACCCAACAAGGGCGTACACACGATGAGTTTGTAGGAGACATACAATTAGAAGAACGACAACAACAACAACCAACCGAAACAACACAACCCCCTAGTGGTAGGAAAAGTAGAGGCGAAAGTAGTGATTGGCATAAATTTTATGATTTTATCCCGAACGATGAAACTCCGGGTATAGGTTTGAAAGTTTGTAAAACATGTTCTAAGCAATACAAATTCAAGAGAGGTGATGGCACGGGTACAATTAAGCGACACATCCTAAATGTCCACAAAGACCTTCTTGTTGACTTACCCGGCCAACAAAAATGTAATATCCCGGACGGATATTACCTTGTATAAATTATTATTTTATTATTATTTTATTATTATTTTATTTTAATTCCAAAATTGAAATATTTTGGTGATTTTCACCCGGTTTGTTCATAAATATTGTCTGTGCGCATATATCGGTCTGTGTACATCCGTAGTGCATCAAATTGGTAGCGCGATGCTCTGAATTGATAGTAAAACTTATTTTATTATTATTTTCAAGATTAAACTATTTTATACGGATTATATGAGGATTTCTTGGTATACACATACATATACATATACGTATGTTTGTATTGTACCAAATTAGTACATTATACAAAATGTGTAGTATGTACTCTTGGACAAGGTACTTATCTTTGTCATGGCAAATTTAAGTTAATTGTTAGGGTTTTAGGAGGCTTAAACCTAGGTTAAGTGTGCATGAGAAGATTAGGAAAAACTCTTCTAGAAACCTTATCTTTTCACCATACTTCCACCTCACCCTAGTCCATACCTCAACCTCATCCCTACCCTCCTACAAGGCATGGCCGGCCCCCATATTAAGGAAGGGGGTTTTGGCAAAATGTGAGTGCACTTTTGCACTCTCCCCCTCCTCTTCCCTCCTATAAATACCCCCTCCCACTCCACCTCTTGTCTCTTTTTAGAAAGCCAAAAAGAAAGAAAGGAAAAGAAAGAGAGAAAGACTAATAGGAGAGTTTTTCATTGTAGGTCTCCATAAAAGTTTTCATAGGAGCTTAGGGGAAGGAGAAGGATAGCAAGCAAGTTCTTCCATCAAGGGAAATTTTAGGTGGGGGTTTCTCCACTTGCGTGATTTTTGAGTTGTTGTTTTGGTTCCTTATTCTTCTTATCTTCCTTGTTTTGTTTTCCTTGTTCTTTTGGTGTGGTTGTTTTTGTAGTGGTGTGGTGGTATGTTGTTTCTTATTTTTGAATGTTGTAGCATAAACCACATAAAAAGGGAAAAGAGTGATAGAACCTTAATAAACACATAAAGATTGAATCTTTGTAGTAGTAGTAGTTGTTGTTCTTGTGTTATTAACTAGACTAAAATAAACATAAGCATATGGTGATTGTACACCCACTTTGGGTTGTAGGACTTGTTATTGGACTCATACATAAGTATATGGACCTTGGTGCATACACCCATTTTGGGTTGTAGAACATACAACTTGAACTTTTGGACTAAAGAATATGCATATGAATGGTTGAACCAAGTTGAAGGTTCTTTACTTTATTTTATTTTGCTTATTTCCTTTATAAATCTTATGTAAAAAGGAACTCATTTTGGATGCTAATTCTAACATGAAAAAGAAACTAATCTAAGTTATTAGTTGTAGAATGTTAAAAAGATTTCTTTTATGTTTGACTAAGTAATAATAAATGTTATGCTTAAATAGGTAAGAAATAGATGCTTATTCTTAAATAAGTAGTAGTAGATGTTTATGTCTAAATAAAGTAGTAGTAGATATTTATGTCTAAATAAAGTAGTAGTAGATGTTTATGTCTAAATAAAGTAGTAGTAGATATTATGTCTAAATAAAGTTGTAGTAGATGTTTATGTTTATATATAAGTAAGGTCATATTGTAATGTAATGTATGACATTTTGTTTAGAAGTATAGTAGTAACCCATGTTAGATTAATATTCATGCTTGGTTAGTAGATGTTCATGCTTAAATGTTATTCATGCTTAAGTTAGTAGATGTTCATGCTTAATGATATTCATGCTTAAGATAGTAGACATTCATGCTTAAGTAAAGTTTATGTTGAAATAGTAATAGACCTTCTTGCTTTAACTATAATAGAAACCCATGCTTAAAGTAGCAAATCCATGCTATTTTGTAGTAAATTAAAGTACGAAAGTCTTATACCATGCTTGAATCATTGTAGGAAACATATATACCATATTTAGATTGTCGTAGGAAGGCACAATCCATGCCTAGGAAGGTTGTATGTTTATGCTAAGTACATAACCATGTTTAGGAATGTGTAGGATTAATGTTAAAATTACCTACCATTCTTAGCCTGTTGTAGATAAATATTGGAATTGAATACCATGCTTAGGAATGTGTAGGATTAATATTAAAATTACCTACCATGTTTAGCTTGTTGTAGATAAATATTGGAGTTGAATACCATGCTTAGGAATGGGTAGGATTAATGTTCAAATTACCTACATGCTTAGCTTGTTGTAGATAAATATTGGAGTTGAATACCATGCTTAGGAATGTGTAGGATTAATGTTAAAATTACCTACCATGCTTAGCTTGTTGTAGATAAATATTGGAGTTAAATACCATACTTAGGAATGTGTAGGATTAATGTTAAAATTACCTACCATGCTTAGCTTGTTGTAGATAAATATTGGAGTTGAATTCCAAGCTTAGGAATGGGTAGGATTAATGTTAAAATTACCTACCATGCTTAGCGTGTTGTAGATAAATATTGGAGTTGAATACCATGCTTAGGAATGGGTAGGATTAATGTTAAAATTACCTACCATGCTTAGCTTGTTGTAGATAAATATTGGAGTTGAATTCCATGCTTAGGAATGGGTAGGATTAATGTTAAAATTACCTACATGCTTAGCTTGTTGTAGATAAATATTGGAGTTGAATACCAAGCTTAGGAATGTGTAGGATTAATGTTAAAATTACCTACCATGCTTAGGAATGTTGTATATTCATGCTAAGTATATATCCATGCTTGAGTTGTAATGATTAATCATGCTTAAGTAGTGGAGATCCATGGTTAAGGTGGTAGTAGGTATACATGCCTTAAGTAGTAGACATTCATGGTTAAGTCATAGTAACATTGTGTTTGAATTATAGGACATGCTTAAAGTAGTAGAAGATATCCATGCTAAAATCTAGTAGCTTTCTACTTAAGTAGTGTCCATGCTTGTAGTTGTAGTGTTAGCAAGGAAATTATTCATATTGTAGTTGCAATATTAAGTTGCAAGGTCGTTCTAGCTAATCCCCTAGAAGGAGCTCATGTTGAGATTGCTTAGTCGTTCTATATTCAAGAGCCATGCATGCTTGAATGGTATATTGTAGCTTCATAGATAAAAGTTGTTATATCACTTTCGGGCTTTTCATTGGTAGAATGCCTATCATAGACTATTAGTAGATTCCTCTGTTGCTTCTAATTATAGAAGATCGAGTTGTTAGTATGTACATTTGGTTGCTTATAGATTTGATTACCTGTATGGTTGTTCGTATATAGGTTGTTGTCTTTTACACGGTTCGATCGGCCCGTGCGTAGCTGTTGGTCTCATACGCGGCTTATTTGGCTGGTATGTACATTGTTATCTCATACGAGGCCCGCCTGGCTCGTTGGAAGTTGTTGGTTCATACGTAGCTTATTGGCTCGTATGTGGTTAGTTTACTCGTATATAGCTTATTAGCTAGTACACAGTCTGTTGTACTCGTCTAGAGTGATATTATTACCCTAGGGGCTATCGACCATCAAGACATATGTTTTCTTACTCCTAAGGAACTGTGGAGGAGTGACTCCTTGTGTACCATCAGATCTTAACGGGTGTAGGTTGATCGAGGACCAGAGTATAGACGGAATCCAAGTTTAGGGTAGTGGCATGCATGTATGTTCGTATTGCCGGGGTCTTGGATCGATAGGCCAGGAACCGGATCCTGAGGGATTCTGGTAAGTCTAGGTTGAGCAGCCTAGTAGAGTTATCTTGCGAAGTCTAATTTAAGACCTAGCATGTTGTGTTTGTAATATTGTCATTCCTAGGATTGTTCAGGGTTAGGGACATCATTAGGGTAGTGACTTATAAAGATCATTTACTTAAACCTTTTGCCGGAAAGAGAGGAGTGGGTTGTAGGGGGCCCCTTACGACCAACTCGTCCTTGGGGCAGACCTTAGGTGGTGTTATCGTGTTGTACCTTCCCGTCAAAGGGATACGTACGATGCCTTCTCACGAGTTGGGAGCACGGGTTGCGTATCTCACACTGTTAATTCCTGAAGTGCCATGATAAGGCAGGCGGAGCTACGGGGATGGACCCCGAAACTCCGTCGGGTCCTATGTTGGGGAAGCGAACAGGCCATAGACTACGGTCTGGCTAGGGGGCGGCAGGGGGCTCTCCTGTTGGCGGAAACCCCGAGGGTTCGTCTGGTTTTTGAGTGAGGTCCGGTTAGCCGGGTAGTAGTGGCAAACATAGACACCATGAGCTGACTGCATTAGTGGGACTTGACCATGTCTGCAACCTCATCAGTCACGTTGTATCTGTCAGGAACGAGTTGTGTACAATTAGAAACTCATAATGCAGGTTCAAATCCCTATATATGGAGAAACGTCTTGAGATGGAACGCATGTAGTATGGGCTGCATGTTGCTTCGGAGACTTGCTGACATTAGAAAAAGAGCATCCTAGCTTTAGTTAATATTACATTAGATTCTAGTCATAGCATTCACGAATACTTAAACTACACCGACACAATTGCCATGTTTCTGTATGTTGTTTTGGGAGATTCGCTGCTATGTTATCAGCCTTAAAGCGTCAGTGAATACTGACGTCCCCACTTCAATAGGTACTGGATTGCAGAAGTACATGTGCGGGATTCAAGGGGACTCAAGGAAAGGAAAGTGAGGAGTCAATGTCATGTTTAGTTCCGCTGTAATATGTATGTTGATTATCTATTAGTTGAGAAGTACTCCAGTGAGAGTTACCAAGTATTGTTCTTCATTCCTTGTACTCTGATGTAAGTTGTTGAAAGTTGTAATACTTGGGAATGTAAAGGTATTATTGTAACGCTGTTGTAATGTATTCCAGTTGTATAATATTCAGACTTGTAATACATTGGGTGTTGAATAAAAAGTTTTAAATTCTCCTGTTTTTCTGTGTATTGTGACTAATTAAAGAAAAGGTCCTGGCTCGTGTGTCGAATTCTCCATATACGAAGTTCGGGACGTTACAAAGTGGTATCAGAGCTAACTTCAATTTACAGTCCAACACAGTAGGAAAATTAAATTTGGATGCCTTTTAGAAGTTGGGTTTTAGCTAGTTGTAGACAATTATAATTCATATGGTTGTTTCTTTCAACTTATGTTTTATGATATTTCTATATCTATGCTAATTTTCGTATCCACTCCTTACAGGATAACGGACGGAGCATTTCCCACGGGGAATGGATGGGGTCACGGGGTTGTGATCGAGATAGACTCAGACTCAGAGCCCATCTCAGAGGGGGTCGAGTCACCAGTTGGGGCCGGATTGGCCAACGGGACCCCCACAGCTGCCGCAGCAGGGGGCACCCCTTTAGGAGGCCAGGTTCCAGTACCGCCACCTCCCCAGCTTACCCCCATAGAGCAGGCCTTCCAGCAGGTATTTCACGAAATCTCGACCTTGACATGGTCCCATGTCTGTCTTGAAAGTAATATGGACTCATGCGAATTTGTGGGCTTCCACCATGGGAAGGAAGTAGCAAAGTTACGGAGCGCCAATGCGAGGGCCCAGCGCAGGATGGTGATCTTGAATCACAGCTACCGTGCACAGTTTGCGCGTATGGAGCGCCGATGCACGGAACTTCAGGAGCAGGTCACCCAGTTACGAGTGCTGCTGACTGGAGAGGACCCACCAGAGGGCGCTAGCAGTACCGACTAGGCGGTCGGGTGCTCGTAGACTATTTTGTTATTTTGTAGTTTTGACTCCTACTTATGTGATATAGATGTAGGAAGGATGATGCAGATATGACACTTTTTGTAACCAAATGGGTTTATATATATATATGTGGAATCCATGCAATGGTTGTTCAAAAAAAAAAAAAAAAATTTGTTCATCTCTTGCCCTATGTCTGTGCTAATTCGTACCTGTTGTTTTCATTTTTCCTAACTTAACGTAGTTCTGAGGACAGAACTATTCTAAGGAGAGAGTATTGTAATATCCCGGGCGGATATTACCTTGTATAAATTATTATTTTATTATTATTCTGTTTTAATTCCAAAATTGAAATATTTTGGTGATTTTCACCCGGTTTGTTCATAAACATTGTCTGTGCGCATATATCGGTCCGTGTACATCCGTAGTGCATCAAATTGGTAGCGCGATCCTCCGAATTGATAATAAAACTTATTTTATTATTATTTTCAAGATTAAACTATTTTATACGGATTATATGAGGATTTCTTGGTATACACATACATATACATATACGTACGTTTGTATTGTACCAAATTAGTACATTATACAAAATGTGTAGTATGTACTCTTGGACAAGGTACTTATCTTTGTCATGGCAAATTTAAGTTAATTGTTAGGGTTTTAGGAGGCTTAAACCTAGGTTAAGTGTGCATGAGAAGATTAGGAAAAACTCTTCTAGAAACCTTATCTTTTCACCATACTTCCACCTCACCCTAGCCCATACCTCCACCTCATCCCTACCCTCCTACAAGGCATGGCCGGCCCCCATATTAAGGAAGGGGTTTTTGGAAAAATGTGAGTGCACTTTTGCACTCTCCCCCTCCCACTCCACCTTTTGTCTCTTTTTAGAAAGCCAAAAAGAAAGAAAGGAAAAGAAAGAGAGAAAGACTAATAGGAGAGTTTTTCATTGTAGGTCTCCATAAAAGTTTTCATAGGAGCTTAGGGGAAGGAGAAGGATAGCAAGCAAGTTCTTCCATCAAGGGAAATTTTAGGTGGGGGTTTCTCCACTTGCTTGATTTTTGAGTTGTTGTTTTGGTTCCTTCTTCTTCTTATCTTCCTTGTTTTGTTTTCCTTGTTCTTTTGGTGTGGTTATTTTTGTAGTGGTGTGGTTGTATGTTGTTTCTTATTTTTGTATGTTGTAGCATAAACCACATAAAAAGGGAAAAGAGTGATAGAACCTTAATAAACACATAAAGATTGAATCTTTGTAGTAGTAGTAGTTGTTCTTGTGTTATTAATTGGACTAAAATAAACATAAGCATATGGTGATTGTACACCCACTTTGGGTTGTAGGACTTGTTATTGGACTCATACATAAGCATAAGGACCTTGGTGCATACACCCATTTTGGGTTGTAGAACATACAACTTGAACTTTTGGACTAAAGAATATGCATATGAATGGTTGAACCAAGTTGAAGGTTCTTTACTTTATTTTATTTTGCTTATTTCCTTTATAAATCTTATGTAAAAAGAACTCATTTTGGATGCTAATTCTAACATGAAAAAGAAACTAATCTAAGTTATTAGTTGTAGAATGTTAAAAAGATTTCTTTTATGTTTTACTAAGTAATAATAAATGTTATGTTTAAATAGGTAAGAAATAGATGCTTATTCTTAAATAAGTAGTAGTAGATGTTTATGTCTAAATAAAGTAGTAGTAGATGTTTATGTCTAAATAAATTAGTAGTAGATGTTATTTCTAAATAAAGTTGTCGTAGATGTTTATGTTTATATATAAGTAAGGTCATATTGTAATGTAATGTATGACATTTTGTTTAGAAGTATAGTAGTAACCCATGTTAGATTAATATTCATGCTTGGTTAGTAGATGTTCATGCTTAAATGTTATTCATGCTTAAGTTAGTAGATGTTCATGCTTAATGATATTCATGCTTAAGATAGTAGACATTCATTCTTAAGCAAAGTTTATGTTGAAATAGTAATAGACCTTCTTGCTTTAACTATAATAGAAACTCATGCTTAAAGTAGCAAATCCATGCTATTTTGTTGTAAGTTAAAGTAGGAAAGTCTTATAGCATGCTTGGATCATTGTAGGAAACATATATACCATGTTTAGATTGTCGTAGGAAGGCACAATCCATGCTTAGGAAGGTTGTATGTTGATGCTAAGTACATAACCATGCTTAGGAATGTGTAGGATTAATATTAAAATTACCTACCATGCTTAGCTTGTTGTAGATAAATATTGGAGTTGAATACCATGCTTAGGAATGTGTAGGATTAATATTAAAATTACCTACCATGCTTAGCTTGTTGTAGATAAATATTGGAGTTGAATACCATGCTTAGGAATGGGTAGGATTAATGTTAAAATTACCTACATGCTTAGCTTGTTGTAGATAAATATTGGAGTTGAATACCATGCTTAGGAATGTGTAGAATTAATGTTAAAATTACCTACCATGCTTAGCTTGTTGTAGATAAATATTGGAGTTGAATACCATGCTTAGGAATGTGTATGATTAATGTTAAAATTACCTACCATGCTTAGCTTGTTGTAGATAAATATTGGAGTTGAATACCATGCTTAGGAATGGGTAGGATTAATATTAAAATTACCAACCATGCTTAGCTTGTTGTAGATAAATATTGGAGTTGAATACCATGCTTAGGAATGGGTAGGATTAATGTTAAAATTACCTACCATGCTTAGCTTGTTGTAGATAAATATTGGAGTTGAATTCCATGCTTAGGAATGGGTAGGATTAATGTTAAAATTACCTACATGCTTAGCTTGTTGTAGATAAATATTGGAGTTGAATACCAAGCTTAAGAATGTGTAGGATTAATGTTAAAATTACCTACCATGCTTAGGAATGTTGTATATTCATGCTAAGTATATATCCATGCTTGAGTTGTAATGATTAATCATGCTTAAGTAGTGGAGATCCAGGGTTAAGGTGGTAGTAGGTATACATGCCTCAAGTAGTAGACATTCATGGTTAAGTCATAGTAACATTGTGTTTGAATTATAGGACATGCTTAAAGTAGTAGAAGATATCCATGCTAAAATCTAGTAGCTTTGTACTTAAGTAGTGTCCATGCTTGTAGTTGTAGTGTTAGCAAGGAAACTATTCATGTTGTAGTTGCAATATTAAGTTGCGAGGTCGTTCTAGCTAATCCCCTAGAAGGAACTGATGTTGAGATTGCTTAGTCGTTCTATATTCAAGAGTCATGCATACTTGAATGGTATATTGTAGCTTCATAGATAAAAGTTGTTATATCACTTTCGGGCTTTTCATTGGTAGAATGCCTATCATAGACTATTAGTAGATTCCTCCGTTGCTTCTAATTATAGAAGATCGGGTTGTTAGTAAGCACATTTGGTTGCTTATAGGTTTGATTACTTGTATGGTTGTTCGTATATAGGTTGTTGTCTCGTACGCGGTTCGATCGGCCCATGCGTTGCTGTTGGTCTCATACGCGGCTTATTTGGCTGGTATGTACATTGTTATCTCATACGAGGCCTGCCTGGCTCGTAGGTAGTTGTTGGTTCATACGTAGCTTATTGGCTCGTATGTGATTAGTTTACTCGTATATAGCTTATTAGCTAGTACACAGTCTGTTGTGCTCGTCTAGGGTGATATTATTACCCTAGGGGTTATCGACCATCAAGACATATGTTTTCTTACTCCTAAGGAACTATGGAGGAGTCACTCCTTGTGTACCATCGGATCTTAACGGGTGTAGGTTGATCGAGGACCGGAGTATAGACGGAATCCAAGTTCAGGGTAGTGGCATGCATGTATGTTCGTATTGCCGGGGTCTTGGATCGATAGGCCAGGAACCGGATCCTGAGGGATTCTGGTAAGTCTAGGTTGAGCAGCCTAGTAGAGTTATCTTGCGAAGTCTAATTTAAGACCTAGCATGTTGTGTTTGTAATATTGTCATTCCTAGGATTGTTCAGGGTTAGGGACATCATTAGGGTAGTGACTTATAAAGATCATTTACTTAAACCTTTTGCCGGAAAGAGAGGAGTGGGTTGTAGGGGGCCCCTTACGACCAACTCGTCCTTGGGGCAGACCTTAGGTGGTGTTATCGGGTTGTACCTTCCCGTCAAAGGGATACGTACGATGCCTTCTCACGAGTTGGGAGCACGGGTTGCGTATCTCACACTGTTAATTCCTGAAGTGCCATGATAAGGCAGGCGGAGCTACGGGGATGGACCCCGAAACTCCGTCGGGTCCTATGTTGGGGAAGCGAACAGGCCATAGACTACGGTCTGGCTAGGGGGCGGCAGGGGGCTCTCCTGTTGGCGGAAACCCCGAGGGTTCGTCTGGTTTTTGAGTGAGGTCCGGTTAGCCGGGTGGTAGTGGCAAACATTGACACCATGAGCTGACTGCATTAGTGGGACTTGACCATGTCTGCAACTTCATCAGTCACGTTGTATCTGTCAGGAACGAGTTATGTACAATTAGAAACTCATAATGCAGGTTCAAATCCCTATATATGGAGAAACGTCTTGAGATGGAACGCATGTAGTATGGGCTGCATGTTGCTTCGGAAACTTGCTGACATTAGAAAAAGAGCATCCTAGCTTTAGTTAATATTACATTAGATTCTAGTCATAGCATTCACGAATACTTAAACTACACCGACACAATTGCCATGTTTCTGTATGTTGTTTTGGGTGATTCGCTGCTATGTTATCAGCCTTAAAGCGTCAGTGAATACTGACGTCCCCACTTCAATAGGTACTGGATCGCAGAAGTACAGGTGCGGGATTCAGGGGGACTCAAGGAAAGGAAAGCGAGGAGTCAATGTCATTTAGTTCCGCTGTAATATGTGTGTTGATTATCTATTAGTTGAGAAGTACTCAAGTGAGAGTTACCAAGTGTTGTTCTTCATTCCTTGTACTCTGATGTAAGTTGTTGAAAGTTGTAATACTTGGGAATGTAAAGGTTGTAATACCCGACAAAAAATAGCATATGGCTATTTTGTATCGTAATCCATGTGCAATTGAGAATTGCACACAATTATGTATTTTCTAATAATAATTAATTATTATTGAGAAATATCAGATATACTGTCTATCTTATTTTATGCTTTTTGGACGGTTATTATGAGACAATTTTATGTATTTTTGATGGTTAGTATTTTAAAGAGTGAGAGTTGGGGTTTATTTGAAATGTATTGGGACTTGGGGGCTTATATGTAATATTCCCCTTATATTATTTATTTATCTATTTATTTATTTATAAAAACCCCACACACCCCCCCTTCTCCTTCCTTCTCATTTTTCTTTCCTTCTCCTTCCCGTTCCCTTCCCATCCCGACCCCAAAGAAACCCCGGCCCTCCTTCTCCTTTCTCCTCCTTCTCCCGTTCCCTTCCCAGCCGAAGGAAAGAGTCCCCCTTCTCCTTCCTTCTCCTTCTTCTTCTTTCCCTTCCGGTTTCCATGACGGCCAAAAAGATCCCACCCCGAACCCATTCGGCCAACGATTACCTCGCTCGAATCCACCTCATTCCTTCACCGATTTCAAATTAAATCGAGGGGCAGCCTAAGTGAAGGGTTCTCTACACCGTGGTAGCGTCAGATTTTCGAATGGATTCGGGAAGGTAAAACCTTAATTATTTTATTGTATAAAATTTAGTTGGGTAAATTTTTATTGAGTAGGAATGTTAGGGTAGAGAGATTTAAGGATATTAGAAATTGTAGATGTGAGAAATTAGCGGATTTTAGAGAGATTTCCAGTTGTTAGTAAAATAGGGCTTTGGTTTTGTAAAAGAGAATGATATGGATATGAATTAATTCTCGTATAGTAATAGAAATTGTAGTTGGGCTATTAGAATATTTTGGGGCTGATTTAGTAATTGTTTGGAAATAAGAATCTCGTCGGCATTAGTTTATTACGTGCATCGCACGTGTATATCCCAAGCGTTCAATAAACGTTTGTGTGATATTTGGATGTTGTTATTAGCTTTTATAATTGGTTTGGACGATTTGAGTGATTACGTGCAAAGCGCGTGTGCATCCTAGGCGTTCAATAGAATGCCTGTGTGATATTGGAGTTAGTATTATTATTTTTCCGTAACTGTTTTGGATGCTTGAGCCTTGATTGCTTTGAACTTTGATGATAGGATATACTAGCGGCTTTGGATGCATGGTGGCGCTTCGAGTCTTTGCGGGACAATTTGTGAGTATGATATACGTTATTTTTATGCATATGGTGTGTTATGAAGATTTTAAATTACGATTTGCGGTGTATTTCTGCTTCCGTATCTTAGTGTAGTATGGGTGTTTGAACTAAGGATTTGTGTGGACACTCTTGTATGTGTCCACACTAAAGGTTAAATTTCATAAATTATCGAGGTTGGTTGATACCTCAAAATAAATTGTGGAGTGCAGCTGGTCTGAAAGGACAGAGCTGAAGCCGATTGCTTTTGGACCGAAGTCCGAAAGGTCATAACCAATTGTATACGTATGATCTTGCTATGAACATTGAGAGAAGTTGTTGGTATGGGTTTATTTGATGATTCTCAAATTTAGAAATTCTAGAGTTCGTTTGGTAAAGGGTAGTAAACGCCCTGCTGAAGGAGTGATTGAATTTGTGTGCTACGTTGGAAAAGTCGTAGCTCATGGTGTGAGATGAATCTAAATGTGAATTGGGGACTTGAGCTCTTAAATATTGAGAGAGTCGCCCACTAGGGGATTGTTGTGGATCTCCCTACCCTTCTAGAAGTCTGAGTGTGTTGAATTCCGATGAGCGTAGCTTGGGTCACAGCTACTGCTAATTCTTGAGTGATTTTATCGGACAATTGATGAGGAGCCCTCTGCATACCGCAGTGTGGGGATCATAAGCTATCAGGTTTAATGATGTCTTAGCATTTCATTGAGGACTTAGATAAGTTCCTGTGCTTAGTACTCATCGTGGACACAAACGGGTCGTACGGACTACGGTCGGGTGAAATACAATGCTATAGGTATACTGCGGTATATCTTTAAGTGCTATAGGTATACTGCGGTATATCTTTAAGTTCGTCACGGCTGTTGAATGGGATCCAGGTATATGCTAGTGGACACAAACGGGTCGTACGGACTGCGGTTCGGTGAAATACGATGCTATAGGTATACTGCGGTATATCTTTAAGTTCGTCACGGCTGTTGAATGAGATCCAGCTATATGCTAGTGGACACGAATGGGTCGTACGGACTGTGGTCCGGTGAAATACGATGCTATAGGTATACTGCGGTATATCTTTAAGTTCGTCACGGCTGTTGAATGGGATCCAGATATATGCTAGTGGACACGAACGGGTCGTACGGACTGCGGTCCGGTGAAATACGATGCTATAGGTATACTGCGGTATATCTTTAAGTTCGTCACGGCTGTTGAATGGGATCCAGGTATATGCTAGTGGACACGAACGGGTCGTACGGACTGCGGTCCGGTGAAATACGATGCTATAGGTATACTGCGGTATATCTTTAAGTTCGTCACGGCTGTTGAATGGGATCCAGGTATATGCTAGTGGACACGAACGGGTCGTACGGATTGCGGTCCGGTGAAATACAACGCTATAGGTATACTGCGGTATATCTTTAAATTCGTCACGGCTGTTGAATGAGATTCAGGTATATGCTAGTGGACACGAACGGGTCGTACGGACTGCGGTCCGGTGAAATACGACACTATAGGTATGCTGCGGTATATCTTTAAGTTTCGCCACGGCTTTGAACCCAACCATGTCATACTATCAGGAACAGGAAGTAGACCAAATTAGAATGCATTGCATAGCGAGGTTTCGAATCCCTAAACTTAGAGACAACGGCTTGATTTAGAAAGTATGTAGTATGGGATGAATACATTTCCAAAGTCTCGCTTGCATTAGACTAAGTATGTTGGCTTGACCTGGGTCACATGTAGTATGGGATGCATGTGCATCCAGAATCTTGCTGATATGAGATTAAGTGGATCTGTTCTATATTTGTATTGTTGCATTAGACTCAGGTCATGACATACACAAACACTAGGAAATTAGGATACACGTTTATTGTCCATTTAAGATGAAGTATGAGTGTGGAAGTGATGTATTGTGAGACGTGATGATATGTGTTGTAAGAAATGAATGTGTGTTATGTGATATGAGATTGGGAAGGAAGATAAATCGTGAGTTTGTAATTGCAATGAATGGTTGCTTAAGGGTAAAGTGATGGGCCTTAAGCGATAAATCGGAATGATTTCCAAACTTATGATAAGTATGCTGTGAGCATATATGGATATGCGTACATGAAGTGATGCAGTGAGTATTTGATGTGAAATTCCATTTATGATATCTACATGTTCAGGTTTATCTTGGTATTCGTAAGTTCGTTCTGTTTACTTATAAAGTTTAATTTAGTTGCTTATTAATAAATTATACTCACACCAGAAATGGCTAACCCCTTAGTGTTTGGGGGGTTAGGGAGTTTCTGGACTACCTAGGCCCTTACTGTTACAGGTCCTCAGCGGTGCAGAGGTGAGGTGTAGATTCTGTGGAGTGGGGCTTCATTCTACAATTTGTTACGTAAGGTTTGATTGTGTGAATAGTGCATTTTATGATTTAAATTGTATTCTTGATATATAAGTATGTGGATGATGATGATGAGTATAGTGTGGAGTGGTATGCTATGTTGTTGACCCGTACCCATCTCGTTGTGGAGTACCGGGCCCTGTGGTATGTTTTATGAATTATTTTCTAAAAACCTTACTATGTTTTCAAAGGGATTTATGGTTTTTAATTGATATTGGATATTCTATTATGAGTTTGGCCCCCAGAGCACACACACACACACACACACACAATATATATATATATATATATATATATATATATATATATATATATATATATTGCCTGTGTGATTCTGCTCATTTTGGCCTGGGGAGCCCGTGATATAATTGCCTGTGATGTGAGCTACGGAATTTAGAGCAGAATTCCGTAAGCTTTTTGTGTTTCGGGGTAGAAATTTCAGGGGAGACTCTACCCGATTTTTCTTTGAAATATAGCTATCTGAGTTTATGATTAAAGTGATATAGAAATTGAAAGAATTGAGTTTGGAGTCAAAATGGGGGCGTTACGGCTTGATACAAATAATTGATGTTCGTAACTATTGATTTATTAACTCTGATGGCAATAAAAGTGTTTTAAATTTCCATACTATTTACTGTGTTGAGATGCATTTGAAGGCAAAGATTCTGGTTGTATCACGGATGTCCGATGACGGGGATCCGGGGCGTTACAAAGGTATTATTGTAACGCTATTGTAATGTATTGCAGTTGTATAATATTCAGACTTGTAATACATTGGGTGTTGAATAAAAAGTTTTAAATTCTCCTGTTTTTCTGTATATTGTGACTAACTGAAGAAAAGGTCCTGGCTCGTGTCTCGAATTCTCCATATAGGAAGTTCGGGGCGTTACAAAAAAATCCACCCTAAGACCGGTTTAGTTGATAGCCACCCTAATGATCCCGATCTTGTTCGTCGGGCAATGGCCAAATTAGTAAAAAAGGAAGAGTTAACATTTTCCTATCCCGAGAGTAGGGACTTGAAAATTTTTAGTCAAACGGCCTTAAACCCTTATTTTAGAAAAATCCAGAGAAATACTTGCAAATCAGATTGTTTTAAAATGTACAATGAAATGAGAGACGCTTTATTGCAATTTTATGGAGTTTAACTTGTAGAGTTAGTTTAACTTCGGATTGTTGGACGGGTTACAACAATATTCCAATGATGAGAATAACCTGTCATTGGATCGACAATGATTGGATTCTTAAAAAAAGAATCATATCACTTGCCGCGTTGCCCTATCCTCATAGTGGCGTTGAAATAGCAAACCGTATTTTAGAAATTTGTGATGTTTTTCATATTCGCGATAAAATTATGTGTATTAGTTTTGATAATGCATCTAACAACAATGCATCAATTAGTATTTTAAAAAAAGAATTAAACCCTCCATCTGACAATATTTTTCATGTTAGATGTGCATGTCATATTTTAAATTTATGTGTTCAAGATGCATTAAAAATAGCAGATCCATATATACTTAAAATTAGAAATTGTGTACATTTTATTGCATTAAGTGGCACCGTATTTCAAGAATGGAAAAATTGGTGTAGAATTTCAAATATACCATTTAGAAAATTTCAAAAAAATGTTAAACACCGATGGAACTCTACTTTTGATTTACTAGAGGTTGTTACCGAATATAAAGCATGTATAAATGATTTTTGTATCGCAAAAAATATGCCAAATTTTCAAATAACTCCCCCCGATTGGTATTATGCCGAATCTTTGTTGAAATTTTTAGAACCTTTTAAAACCGCAACTTTCAAAATTTCAAAATCATATGAATCTACTTCTAGTAGCATTTTTATTTCAATAATTATTATGATGCAAACTTTTAACGAAACGGTAAATGATGCTTTTGTTGGTGATATTGTCAAACCAGCATATACAAAATTTTTGAAGTATTTTAATCCTCCGCCTATGTTGTATTGTGTTGCTAACGTTATGGATCCTCGTATCAAATTAGAATGTCTGAAGAGTTTGATTGAAATATTTTTTGCATTACTTGGGGAGGATGTAGAAAAAGAAATTGGTTGTGCTTCTTTTTTAGTTAAATTTGAATCTACATTAAATAACTTGTATGATTATTATGATAGATGTTTTGCTTCTAGTAGTACAACTTCTGTAGTTAGTTCTTCTTCTGGTAGTTCTAAAGGTAAGGGTAAGAGTAAATTTGATGATAGAATATTTAATTTACTTACACAAATTCAATCCAAAAAACTTAGGACTAATCAACCAAATGAATTAAATTGGTATAACCAACAAGATTCTGAGTCTTTTACTTCTTCACTAGATATTTTATAATGGTGGAAAGACCATGAACACACATATAATATTCTCAAATATATGGCTAAAGATCTACTAACTCCTCATGTCTCTACAGTTGCTTCTGAAAGTGCATTTTGTACAAGTGGCAGGGTTCTAACTGATTACAGGAATCGCTTGAAGCCCGATTCGTTAGAGATGCTCGTTTGCACTGAAGACTGGCTGAAGGCTGAAGATAGGACACAAGGAAAAGTATTATCTACGTCCACAAGTGGGAGCAACTCACCGGAAGAACAACAACAACAACAATAGCAACCATAATAAACAATTCAAGACCAACAACAATAAGTCAACAACAACAAATTGAAGGCCATCAAATTGAAGACAATTGTAAATAGATAAAAAATTGTATTAAATCTTTGCTTGTTATTTCAAATTAGAAAAATTGAAGTAAATTGAAATTGTATATAAGAAATATGTTAGTGTATAAAACAAATTTGTGAAATCTTTATTTCTTATTAGAAATTGTGAAACTTGTATAACTTGAAATTATATCAATAATATTTCAGAATTTTTTGGCAACTTCACTCATTCAATCTTATTATTATTACGATTTTTAATGTTTATTATTATTATTATTATTATTATTATTATTATTATTATTATTATTATTATTATTTTAAGTAAAAAAAACCTATCTAAACGGGCCAACCCGCGATCCGACCAGAACCGACCCGGATTGACCCGAAAGGCTTCACGGGTTGGACGGGTCGCCATTTCAGCTCTTTGTGTAACACCTCGAATTCCAAATACAACTGAATTCGAGTCTCACGGGATCTTTTCACTTCTCTTTGTACAATTTTACAAGGAAATAAAACTTTACTTTACATCAGAGTTACATTTACATTAACATTTGTACAGGGGAAGCAAATTTTACATTAATGAATGAGATACAACAACAGTTGAATAATCTTTAAGCATCAAGTCTTCTTTAGTCTTTTTCATGTGCTTTACCCTGTATAGAAACTGTGGGCTTGTCAGTTCATTCAACTGACGAACTATTATACACGGCCATCCTCTCTATGCCGAAAACAGTATAATGATTCTCAATACTTAACAAACCACAAACTAGTTCACAAACAAAGCTAAAGGGACTATCCTATTGATGTCGTGTTGTGAATGTGCACTTAGTTCTTAATGCAATTATTTCTATTTATATGACACTAATGCGCCCTTGTTCAGAGTCTATGCAGCCCATACTACATAGGTCCGAGGGCAAGCCCTTAACCGTTCTTCATCTTGTACGGTTCAATCCCTCGTCATGACTTAATCTACTACTGTAACTACGGTAAGTATCCTAGATGTTCTACGAACTACGAACTCATGT
Organism: Hemerocallis citrina; assembly: GCA_017893485.1. Taxonomy (NCBI): domain Eukaryota; kingdom Viridiplantae; phylum Streptophyta; class Magnoliopsida; order Asparagales; family Asphodelaceae; genus Hemerocallis; species Hemerocallis citrina. Next base: position 137,036,075 of record CM030365.1, read on the forward strand.
CTAGGCGCCCTGGAGAGAATCCCAACGCACTGACACATGAATCATCATGCAGGCATCCTATGGTAATTCACCTCCTGCCATAGACATGACACCACACGCAGTCGCCAAACACCCCACGAGCGTAGCCACCGGGACGGTACTCTGGAGCAGTATCCACGTCCTACTCATGACGCATCATGGGACATCCTGTGAATACCCTTAAGCCGGCAATCCAATGGCCCTCATACTCAATGTTTTTCTCTTACTTTCATCACATCTTCACTATGTAACTAGTCCTTCATTTAATTGAATCATGAATAAAATTAATCTCTTAGGGTTAGCACTCCCACTATACCGGTCTTATTCATTCATTTCACATGACCCAAATCTTGGTCTTTTCATTTCAAATTTCATTTCAACAATTCTTTCATTTGCTGGTATGAGGCTTAGCTACACCCTAGTTCTCAATTTCAACTCATAATTACAACATCGAGTTTTTCATACTCATAAAGTCTTTTTCATGAATAACAATCATTTTCATTTCATGTTCATAGCATTTGTATATTCATATCTTTCATAATTCATCGAGTCATTCAATTTCAATTTCATGTACAATATCATGCATAAACAAATAAATTCAACTTGTCATATTCAATAGTTTACTCTTTCCACAAAAATTCTCTTATTCTTGTTTTAACGATACCAAATCTAACATTCATACTTTCAATTTTTCCCGTTATCAAATCTCTTTTTGAATCTCTTTTAATCAATACATTTTTCTTTATTCAAAGACAATTTAAACAAACAATTTATAGTAAGTAATTTTTGGCAAAAGTAGTCTCGAACTCATTTATACTAGGCTACAGATCATAGAAAATTATCTCATGAAAATCCAGATATTATTTGAAACTTCAGGGCAGTCGACTGTTAAAACACGACCAGTCGGCTGTTCTACGATGATTTAAAACTCGAAAATAAAATGATCAGGGCAGTCGACTGTTAAACATGGTCAGTCGGCTGTTCTGCGATGATTTAAAACTCGAAAATAAAATGATCAGGGAAGTCGACTGTTACAATATAATCGGTCGACTGTTCTGTATCTAAAATCCGAAATTTATTACATGACAGTCGACTGTCGACTCTAATTCGGTCGACTGTTGATTGCATCAGGTTGCAATTTAGAGTAGATTATGGATGCATTTTTGACATTGAAAGTAAGATCACAATTCTCATGTTATTTATAATTAAGGTTTTCTCAAAATAATATTTTTAGAACACAAGTTTCCCTCTTTCCTTCAATAGAATTACTCTAATTTAAACAATTAACACTTTCATGATGCATTTAATCACAATTTGTCTCATAAGCACACAATTTCCATAAAGCATAACTCATATAGCATGGCAATAGTGATAGATTCTAGCATTTCACTTTCACACATTTATCAATTATCAATCATCGTCACAATCATTCTCTAAATTATCATTCCATCTCTACTTTATCAAACATGAGACTAAAATTTCTTGATTTCTCTTTAACTATTTTATCAAATCATTCCTACCATGGCATCTAAATTTAGAATTATGAGAAACACCCACCTATTTGGAGAAAACGAAATGAAAAACTCCTAGAGTCTCCTAGAATGCAAGAAAGTAGCATTCTCCTCCTAGATTGTGGGTAACCCGAGCCTCCCCATGCTCCTTGGATGCTAGCCGGCCTCCTCTTGGAAAGAACACACACAAATATGCACACTCAATCTTTTACTCACTTAAACTTCTCAATCTTTTTCTCACTAGCCTTTTCTTCTCTTAGTAATTTATTGTGCATAAATGATAAGAAACTAGGGGTACTTATACACTTTTAGGATGAGATTGAATGGGTAGGATTAATCTAGGAGTTAGAAATTAAGGACTAAGAAGAGTTGGGAAGTTGTAGCAACTTCCATGAACTCAATAACTACCCCTCAACTCAACTCCACTCTTCCTTTCTCTCTTGGCCACAACCGGCCTCCCTTTGGGTGTGCAATGCACACACAAGTGCATGCACGTGTCCCAACTAGTGTCTCCTATAAAAAGTTGTACAAATTTAATTAATCAAGTGTCCACTAATTGTGTCTACATGACAAGTTGTGACAATTAAAAAATTAATTAAGTTTGTGGGCCTCAAAATAGTGAGCTTTAGGCTTATGGGCTATTTAATAAAATATTTAATTATTAGAGTGGGCTTAAAATAAGAGAACAAGTTTAGGCTTTATAAAATAGGATTTTTAGAAAAATAAAGAGAAAGAAAGAAATAATTGTCCATGTTATAAAAGATAATTTTATAGGAAAATATGCATACAAAATTTTGCACGTGCACAAAACGTGAAAATCAACATTTCTCATTAAATGAAAATTCAGGGTATTACAACACTCCCTCCGTAGAATAGTTCCGTCCCCGGAACTACAATTAAAGAGTGAGAAAACAAAACACAATAAGTAGAAGGAAAGAAAATACAAATCAAACAAAGAGCTCGGGATGATCCTTCATCATCCTCTCTTCAGATTCCCAAGTAGCCTCTTCAACCAACTGATTTCTCCAGGCTACCTTGACCATCGGTATCGTCTTATTCCTCAAGACTTTCTCCCGACAATCAACAATCTCAACTAGAAGCTCAATGTAACTCAGATCCAATTGTAAACCTTCTGGCACTTCAGGCAAATGGTGACTCGGATTTGGAACGTAACCTCTCAGCATAGACATATGAAAGACATTATGCACCTGAGACAACTCTTCCGGTACCGGTAAGCAGTTTTTCCGATCCTTTTTAATATCGTATGCGGGCCTATGAATCTCGGGGCTAACTTTCCACCCTTGCCAAGTCAGATCACGTCTTTACTAGGCGATACCTTCAGAAAGACAAAGTCACCAACCTCAAACTCAAGGTCCCTCCTCCGGTTGTCTGCATAGCTCTTCTGCCTACTCTGAGCATCCACCAACCTTTTCCTGATCAAATCAATCTTTTCAAAGGTCTACTGCACAATCTCAGGCCCAAACATCTGACGCTCCCTAACTTCGAACCAACAAACTGGCATTCTGTACTTCCTGCCATACAGAGCTTCGTACGGCATCACCCCAATGCTAGTCTGAAAACTGTTATCGTAGGAGAACTCCACCAGAGCTAAATGCATTTCCCAACTGCCTCCAAAATCTAGTACACATCACCGAAGCATGTCCTCAAGAATACGGTTGACTCTCTCGGTTTGCCCATCGGTCTGAAGATGAAAGGCAGTGCTGAAATCTGTCTTGGTACCCAAAGCTGTTTGAAGACTCCTCTAGAAATGTGAAGTAAACCGCGCATCTCGATCAGAAACAATGGTCAACGGAACACCATGAAGCATGACGATCTCACCAACATAAAGCTCAGCCAATCTGTCCATCGACGAAGTGAGTTTCATTGCTAAGAAGTGAGCAGATTTGGTTAGTCGATCGACTATAACCCAAATCGCATCATTGCCCTTTGGACTCTTAGGCAAACCCGTGATGAAATCCATACTGATGTTATCCCACTTCCATTCCAGAATAGGTAACGGCTGCAAGTTTTTGATTCTTGACTTTGACCTGCTGACAGATCTCACACCTCGCCACGAACTCGGCTACATCCTGCTTCAAACCTAACCACCAGAAATGCTGCTTAATGTCCCTATACATCTTGGTACCCCAAGGATGTATAGACAAAAGAGTAGCATGTGCCTTCTGAAGAATACTTTCTTTCAAGTCCAACTGATCCGGAACACACAGCCTCTCTCCAAACCACAACACTCCATTCCTGATCTGGAACTCGGACAACCTACCAGCACCGAACTGCTCCTTCATCTTCAGAATCTCCGCATCTTCCTTCTGACTTGCGATAATCCTTTCATTCAGCGTTGGTTGAAGCCTTAACTAAGCTAAAGATGATCCCAAGCCTTGTAGAACGACTTCAATACCAGCCCGATCCAATTCCTCTGCAAGCTGCCTCTGAGTCGTTATCAAACTAGCTAGACTGCTCTTGCGGCTAAGTGCATCAGCAACCACATTAGCCTTCCCAGGATGCTACTTAATCTCCGGACGAATGTCCTCAAGCATCTCCAACCATCTCCTTTGCCTCAGATTCAGATTCTTCTGTTGATAGATGTACTTCAAGCTCTTAAGGTATGTGAACATGTTCAGCTTCTCACCATACACGTAATATCTCCATTGCTTCAAGGCGAAGATAATCGCACCCAACTCCAGATCATGAGTCGGATAATTCTTCTCATGCGGTCGTAGTTGCCTAGACCCATAAGCGATCACCTTCCCTTCTTGCATTAAGACACAACCAAGCCCACGATGTGAAGCATCACTGTAAACATCATACTCAACACCTGCTCTAAGCAACGCCAAAATAGGTGTGGTAGTTAGCTTCTCTTTCAACTTCTGAAAGCTTGCCTCGCACTGCTCGGTCCACTTGAAGTTCACATTCTTCTTGGTCAAGTTAATGAGCGGTACGGCTAACTGAGCATAACCCTGAATGAATCTCCTGTAGTATCCCGTTAATCCAAGAAAACTCCCGATTTTCTTCACTGTAGTAGGCCTTGCCCAATCTCTTACTGCCTCTATCTTCTGAGGATCAGTTGTCACTCCCTCCTTATAAAGGATGTGACCTAGGAATGCCACATTTCCAGAAATCACACTTGGATAACTTGGCATACAACTCCTGCTCCTGAAGCTTCCTCAAAACTGCTGCCAGATGTTCCGTGTGCTCCTCCTCCGACTTGGAGTACACAAGAATATCGTCGATAAACACCACGATGAAAGAATCAATGAACGGCCTCAGAACTCTGTTCATCATGTCCATGAAGATTGCAGGTGCATTCGTCACTCCAAACAGCATAACTAAGAATTTGTAATGTCCGTGTCGAGTTCTGAATGCAGTCTTATGCACATCTTCAGCTTTCACTCGAATTTGATGATATCCTGATCGAAGATCTATTTTGGAGAAAACAACTATTCCTTGTAGACGATCGAACAAGTCATCAATTCGTGGAATAGAATACTTATTCTGAACAGTGACCTTATTCAGCTCTCGGTAATCGATACACATTCTCATCGATCCATCCTTCTTCTTTACCAAAAGTATCGGCGCTCCCCAAGGTGACGCACTCGGTTGAATAAAGCATTTCTCCAACAGTTCCTCAATCTGCCGTTTGATCTCATCCTGCTCCACAGGCGCCATCCTGTACAGTGCCTTGGAAATAGGTGTACTCCCTGGCTGAATAGTGATGCTGAACTCTACAACACAATGTGGGGGTAACCCTGGTAAATCTTCCAAGAACATAGTCGGATAATCCCGAACTACCGGAATTTGCTACGCCTCTACAGGAACATCCCTCTTGCAGGTAGCTGCCACCAGACCAAACATCTCCTTTTCCCTTGGAAAGTGACTTCAGGTCCACCTGGAGGACTTCAGGTCCACCTGGAGCCTTCACTGTTACTTCTTTGGTCTTGCACTCGATGATTGCACTGTACACCGACATCCAATCAATGCCAATGATAACATCGACTCCCAAGACATTCAGCTTGATCAGATCAATCCAAAAAATTCTATCCCCAATCACGATCTCGCAGTCCGCATAGTACCGATCAGTGGTTAAAGTCTCCCTTGACGGAGTAGCTACTGCTAAAATCTTGTGTGGAAAGATTTTTGGTTTGACTCCTAGAACTTTAGCAAATTTAGGTGATACAAAAGTATGAGAGGACCCAGTATCGAACAAAACAACAGCTTTCTTTCCATTCAAATAAAATTCTCCTGTTACATAACACATACTCGTCACATAACAGTTTTACTAAATAAGCGGGAAAAGAGATGACAGAAAAACACTCCTAAACACCCTCACTCGTACCAGTGATGACGTGATCTACCTCATCAGCGTCAACTTCAGTCAAGGCAAATACTCACCCTGCTGATACGGCTTCTTCCCGGCCTGCTGAGTTGGTCCATTGCGGACGACATCCTGCAGCTTGGGGCAATGAGACTTGTAGTGGCTTGTCTCCTTACAGTTGAAACGAGTCCCAGAAGGTCTCACCCAAGTATTCCCGGGTCTTCCTGCCACCTGAACAGCGTTCGCACCCGTAGGCTTGAACCTTTGAGCCGGCGGCTATCCCTTGACACTTCTAGCAACTGCAGGCCTCTTCCCCACATTCCAGTTGTTCCTCCGATTCTGAACAGCATGGAACTGCTCCATGTCTGCCTCCGTGGTTGCCGCTCGTTTGACCAGCTTATCAAACCTCCTGATACCGAGGGGTATCATCCTGGATCTCAGACTTGGCCTCAACCCATGCTCAAATTTTCGACCCTTCTTCTCCTCGTCCATCACCAGTTCGGGTGCATATCTTGAGAGCTGAGTGAATCTTGTCTCATACTCCCTAACCAACATGCCGCCCTACTGCAGCGCCAGAAACTCCATGGCCTTCTTCTCTTGGATGTCTGATGGAAATAATGACTGCAGAATTCCTCTAAGAATTCCTCCCAGCTAACAGCAACATCTCCCATCGTTTGCTTCATCGACTGCCACCACACAGCCGCATCCTTCTCGAACTGCAATGCAGCTAGCTTCACCTTGCTGCCCTCCAGAGTCTCAAAGACTTCGAAGATAGTCTCTACCTGTCGGATCCAATTATCAGCCGTGTCAGGTTCTGACTTTCCCTCAAACACTGGTGGTTTCATCTGCTTGAATGATTCCACGAGTTTGATTGCTTCGGGTACTGGATTCACAGACACCCTTCCTTGATTCTGATTCATGGCAACGGAATTGAGTGTCTGATAGACCCTCGCTAGCTCCGTTTCCAAGTCCAGACCTTCACCGTTTCGAGCTCGTCTTCCAGCCATATTCTGATGCAAAAGATCCATTAAATTCGACGTATAAAACATGAACTTTTAAGTCAACTTTTCATTTTACTGAATTTCAGACTTTATACATTCGAATCTAAAATATTTCTGTCATCAAATGAAAGTAGTAAGAAGATACAACAGTCTAACTCCTACGGTTCCTCTTGTCTTCTCGAAGCTCTCCCCATAGTTCCTCCACTTCCTCCTTCAGTACATCGTACATGTTTTTCCTCTTCTTGATTTCCCAAACACGATGACTGAGAATTGCAATATCATCCTTGTGCTTCGCCAACTGAGTCTTCAGTAGCCCGACTCTCTCCCGTTGAGTCTCTACCTGCCTCTGAGGAGACACAATGAGACTACTCGGAACTAGTTCTTCCTCATCAAAGGAGTCATCAGATGAATCCGGAGGTGGAGTGATCTCTCGGGACTCAGGCCATTCCTCTTCAAATTCTTCAGGATCCTCTTCGTCTGAATCAGCCTGCCCGGGGTAGTAATCCTCCTCAACGATGTGCCAATTGTCATCTCCAACTGGATCGAAGTGGTCTGCCATCTTAGAGAAAAGAAGAGAAGAAGCATAAATCATAGAGCAACACAAATATAAGTTACTTACATTTAAATCTCTAGACTCAACTCACGCTATAATATCCACTTCTAGGGTGTCGTTCCTTATAAATTTGTACCACTTGGAAGCGTGGCACTGATGCCACCCTATAACACCCCAAATTCCAAATACAACTGAATCCGAGTCCCAAAGGATCTTTTCACTTCTATTCGTACAATTTTACAAGGAAATAAAACTTTACTTTACATCAGAGTTACATTTACATTAACATTTGTACAGCGGAAGCAAATTTTACATCGATGAATGAGATACAACAACAGTTGAATAATCTTTGAGCATCAAGCCTTCTTTAGTCTTTTTCATGTGCTTTACCCTACATAGAAACTGTGGGCACGTCAGTTCATTCACCTGACGAAATATTATACACGGCCATCCTCTCTATGCCGAAAATAGTATAACGATTCTCAATACTTAACCAACCACAAACTAGTTCACAAACAAAGCTAAAGGGACTATCCTATTGATGTCGTGTTGTGAATGTGCACTTAGTTCTTAATGCAATTATTTCTGTTTATATGACACTAATGCGTGCTTGTTCAGAGTCTATGCAGTCCATACTATATAGGTCCGAGGGCAAGCCCTTAACCATTCTTCATCTTGTAGGGTTTAATCCCTCGCCATGACTTAATCTACTACTGTAATTACGGTAAGTATCCTAGATGTTCTACGAACTACGAACTCATGTCTAGGCGCCCTGAAGAGAATCCCAACGCACTGATACATGACTCATCATGCAGGCATCCTGTAGTAATTCACCTCCTACCATAGACATGACACCACCCGCAGTCGCCAAACACCCAACGAGCATCGCCACCGGGACGGTACTCTGGAGCAGTATCCACGTCCTACTCATGACACATCATGGGACATCCTGTATATACTCTCACACCGCCAATCTAATGGTCCTCATACTCAATATTTTTCTCTTACTTTCATCACATCTTCACTATGTAACTAGTCCTTAATTTAATTGAATCATGAAAAAAATTAATCTCTTAGGGTTAGCACTCCCACCATATCGGTTTTATTCATTCATGTCACATGACCCAAATCTTGGTATTTTCATTTCAAATATCATTTAAACAATTCTTTCATTTGCCGGTATGAGGCTTAGCTACACCCTAGTTCTTAATTTCAACTCATAATTACAACATCGAGTTTTTCATACTCATAAAGTCTTTTTCATGAATAACAATAATTTTCATTTCATGTTCATAGCATTTGTATATTCATATCTTTCATAATTCATCGAGTCATTCAATTTCAATTTCATGTACAATATCATGCACAAACAAATAAATTCAACTTGTCATATTCAATAGTTTACTTTTTCCACAAAAAATCTCTTATTCTTGTTTTAACAATACCAAATCTAACATTCATACTTTCAATTTTCCCGTTATCAAATCTTTTTTCAAATCTCTTTTAATCAATACATTTTTCTTTATCCAAAGACAAATTAAACTAACAATTTATAGTAAGTTATTTCTCGCAAAAATAGTCTCGAACTCATTTATACTAGGTCACAGATCATAGAAAATTATCTCACAAAAATCCAGATATTATTTGAAACTTCAGAGCAGTCGACTGTTAAACATGGCCAGTCGGCACTGCGATGATTTAAAACTCAGAAATAAAATGATCAGGGCAGTTGACTGTTTAACATGGCCAGTCGGCTGTTCTGCGATGATTTAAAACTCGAAAATAAAATGATCAGAGCAGTCGACTGTTACAATATAATCGGTCGACTGTTCTGTATCTAAAATCTGAAATTTATTACCTGACAGTCGACTGTCGACTCTAATTCGGTCGATTGTCGATTGCATCAGGTTGCAATTTAGAGTAGATCATGAATGCATTTTTGACATTGAAAATAAGATCACAATTCTCATGTTATTTATAATTAAGGTTTCTCTAAAATAATATTTTTAGAACCCAAGTTTCCCTCTTTCCTTCAATAGAATTAATCTAATTTAAACAATTAACACTTTCATGATGCATTTAATCACAACTTGTCGCATAAGCACACAATTTCCATAAAGCATAACTCATATAGCATGGCAATAGTGATAGATTCTAGCATTTCACTTTCACACATTTATCAATTATCAATCATCTTCACATTCATTCTCTAAATTATCATTCCATCTCTACTTTATCAAACATGAGACTAGAATTTCTTGATTTCTCTTTAACTACATTCATTCTCTAAATTATCATTCCATCTCTACTTTATCAAACATGAGACTAGAATTTCTTGATTTCTCTTTAACTATTTTATCAAATCATTCCTAGCATGACATCTAAATTTAGAAGCATGAGCAACACCCACCTATTTGGAGAAAATGAAATGAAAAGCTCCTAGAGTCCCCTAGAATGCAAGAAAGTAGCATTCTCCTCCTAGATTGTGTGTAACCCAAGCCTCCCTATGCTCCTTGGATGCTAGCCGGCCTTCTTTTGGAAAGAACACACACAAATACGCACACTTATTCTTTTACTCACTTAAACTTCTCAATCTTTTTCTCACTAGTCTTTTCTTCTCTTAGTAATTTGTTGTGCATAAATGAGAAGAAACTAGGGGTATTTATACACTTTTAGGATGAGATTGAATGGGTTGGATTAATCTAGGAGTTAGAAATTAAGGACTAAGATGAGTTGGGAAGTTGTAGCAACTTCCATGAACTCAATAACTACCCCTCAACTCAACTCCACTCTCCTTCTCTCTCTTGGCCACAACCGGCCTCCCTTTGGGTGTGCAATGCACACACAAGTGCATGCACGTGTCCCAACTAGTGTCCCCTATAAAAATTGTACAAATTTAATTAATCAATTGTCCACTAATTGTGTCTACATGACAAGTTGTGACAATTAAAAGATTAATTAAGTTTGTGGGCCTAAAAATAGTGGCTTTAGGCTCATGGGCTATTTAATAAAATATTTAATTATTAGAGTGGGCTTAAAATAAGAGAACAAGTTTAGGCTTTATAAAATAGGCTTTTTAGAAAAATAAAGAGAAAGAAAGAAATAATTGTCCATGTTATAAAAGATAATTTTATAGGAAAATATGCATACAAAATTTTGCACGTGTACAAAACGTAAAAATCAACATTTCTGATTAAAAGAAAATTCAGGGTATTACACTTCGACCCGACCCGGTTAAGCCTCCAACCCGACCCGAACCCGCCCAAGTCAACCTCCAACCCAGGCAGGTCCGACCCGACCCGGCCCGGTCGACCCGAATGCCAACCCTGCAGGGACAGACCCTCCGACGCTTAAGTCAAAACTCAGAGATATGGTTGGTTTTGAAAGCGGAATTTGCAATTACCTGATTTTTTAGGAGGTTTCGAGGTATATATATATGCGCTGAGGGGGGCTAGTTTCAAGATATTCATCTATCTCTAATTTCCGATGTTTGGATAGAGTTGGTTATCTCCGCCATAGGAAGAGATCGAGCTTTCAAACTCTCTCTTGTGCATGGGGGGATAGAATCGATTACCCCTAGAAATAGGGGGTTTAAACTGGGTTGATAAATTTGGACTCCTTTACGCTAGGGCTATTGGAGCAGCCCCTATTATAGGCTGGATCGGGTTAATGGGCCTAAAAATGGCCCAGCCCCTTTTATCAGGCTTGTATTTGTTGGAATTTACCGTTATACCTCTGAGACCTTTAAGATTCATGCCCAATATGAACGATCCTGATTTTGTATTATTTTTCTCCATATCATAAGCCCCCCACTCTCGAAGATTGAGTTTCATAGCCTTTGAGGAGTAATTTGCCCATTTTAATGGTTTATAGAACTTATAGAGTCTTCGAGAATGTTTGAATCTTCTCGGGGTGTAACGGAGTTGTTCCGACTTTGTAAAGTACCCAAAATTATTCTAAGATTTTTTTAGATATTTTTTTTGCTTTTTTTTGGGAATTTTCTGACTTTTTCTTTCAATTTTTAATTTTTTTTCAAATTTTTAATTAATCGATCCAAATTTAAAATTAATTTCTGGAATTTAAAAATAACTTTCTAAAATTATAACTATTTTTCGGAATTTAAAATAATATTCCAAATTTTTAATTATACTTTAGAATTTTAAAAATAATTTTCCAGGTTTTAAAATTAATTTTCAAGATTTTAAATATTTTTCTGAAAATTTTAATAAATAAATAGAATTAAATTTTATCTGTGGCAATCTGGACCGTTGATCAAGAAGAACACGGATTTTGAGAAGATCGGCGGGCTTCGATTGCATGAAGGATGCAACCTCCTCGGATGAGAAATTTGCGACGAGGAGGTCAGTGACCTACGTGGGGTCCACTTTCAGTGAGACAGCGGTATCTCGGTGGGCCCCACTACCACATAATCTCTCCTTCCTCTCGCCTCTTTCTCTCTTTTTCATTGCACGTGCGAAGCACATATCAGGCTTTGGCACTTTAATTGGAGGGACCAGATTCGTTGATCACGACGGGCGCACTTTCAGAGGCGTCAAATGGCTACGGTGGCGCGAAGGAAGCACTCTCATTAGACGACAAAATAATTCGAGGAGAGTGTGGGACCTGTGTGGGGCTCGGTGTCAGTGAGGGTGTCGGGCGCGGTGGCACCCGCTGCCCAGTGAGTAGGGGACAAGCCCATGTGGGTGAGGCACTAGCGTGTTGACGCGTGGTAGTAGAGAAAGCGGCAGCTGCTGCTCAGGTGGGGCCTACGCTGCCCACCACTGCAATGGCAACTATGGCAGGAGAGAGAGGAGGTAGCTGCGTGCTTGTGGGGCCCACGCTGCCCGCCACTGCGATGGCAATGCTTGGCAGGAGAGAGAGCGAGGGCACTGCATGCTTGTGGGGCCCACGTTGCCCGCCACTGCGATTGCAACGTGTGGCAAGAGAGAAAGAGGGGGGCTGTGCAGGCATGTGGGGGCTGCGTTGGGCGGCTAATCAGCGGGCAATGCGTGGATAGAGCATGCCAGCTATGAAATGCATTTTATACCCGTTAACACGTATTTTTATGCAGCAACACGTATTTTTATGTGTTTTAGCTTATTTGACGCATTTTGCATGTTGTTTTGACCAGTTTGATGCATGCTTTAAATTCACCTCTTCTTGGCTCATTTTTCACACTTCACTATTCATTTTCTACCTCCAAACCAACTCTTCTCCTATAAAATTTGGTGCAAGCAGCATTTTTTTTGCCGATTTTCAACGAATATGTATTATCTAAATTGTATTTCATTTTAGAGAGTCGTGCATAAGATCGGGTAGATAGTCTCCTCTTCTTGTTCTTCTAGTAGCGGTGGGGTGAAAGTGTTGTCTGATTCTTGTTCTCCAAAGAAAATAATCGTTCCATCCACTATCGTAGAGGAGATTGACCAAACTAGCGATAATAGGGATTGTTCTCTCTCCCGATTTCATCCTCACCTCATTCCCTTCTTAGTTCTCCAGTACCCTGAAGAAGTAATAGGGGTAGCATAGTATGGGATCGCATGTGATGAGCCCGACAATTACCCAATTTTCGAGAGTGATCATGTCAAAACTATTCCCACAATGGGGCGATTATGGTCTGTTGTGGGATTTCTGTTAAGTATGAGCTATTTTGTCCCGGTGCTGAAGTTAGGGTATTCCACAGGATGTTGGTGGAATATTGTATGATTCCTTTTGATGCATTCTACGCTGTATTGTGTCTTCCCATGCACCCCTTCTTTGTAGTCATCATCAACTGGTATGGGCTAAGTCCGATCCAGTTCATGTCCAACTTTTGGAGGAACTCACGGGTTTTCTGGTGTGGTGTCGAAAGATTGGCACCAAACCGAACTTAAGGCTGTGGAGGATGCATTTTAAGTTCCATAAGCAGCGATCGTGTGACAATTGGTACACTACATTTCTCCTCGCCCCAAAAACGGGGTGATCACCACTCCCAGCTTTATCAAGCACTGAAAGTGCAAGTACTTCATCGTCAAGAGTTCTAGGTCGTGGGGATTCCCTACTAGATGAGGGAGTTACGTACCGAGGAAGTTGACAGTGGAGCCAGAACTGATGGAAGAGGAGGAGAAGATTAGTGACACTCTCCTTATTGGTGGGGAGATGAAGTGGAGGGATGTTATGGAGGAAGCTCTTCATTCGGAGGGAATGAATCTGATGAACCCTAACATGGATTTCTAATCCTTGCATTTAGCTTTCGCATCTTAATTCCAGCACTTTCAGTTTCTCGTATTTTGTTTTATGATATGTCCTATTCTAATACTTCTTCTTATTTCCTTTCTTGCAGAGGTGACGGTATGGACTTCTGGGCTCTCCTTGCTACTCGGGTTCCTCTTCACAACAAGAGTCTGGATGATAAAAAGAGAAAGGGGACATCAAGCTGTCCTGGGATTCCGAAGGCCGTTAGGGGCTCTACTACTTCTATAATGACGAAGGCGGAGCGTCAGTCAGTGGACGTGGCGATGAGCCCTGCCGAGGGGATCTCGTGTTTGGATGTTGTCTTGGCCCTCCAACCGGCTCCCCTAACCCTTACAGCCAATAATGTATTTACCGAGGAAGAGAAGAAAGTATTCAATCTGGACTCGGGGGTGAAGCGGTGTGATGCCATCCTATGGGACTCGGTGAAGTGCCTCGATGTGGTGCAGAATCTTCTCCCCTTCTCGGGACCAGAAGGTTTTAGAGAAAGAGAGAATCGATGGTTCCATCATGGAACTTTCTCGAGGCACTGTCTCTATAGGTAGTTATACTCTTAGTTTCTTTAAAATTTCCATTTGTATTTCAAGATTTTCTATGTCTCATCTTTTTCCATTTTGCAGATGGCTTGTCGAACTGAGAACATGATCAAGCTCATTTGCACTAAGGAGAAGGCTTAGAGAGATCAGGCCGTCAGGGCCGAAAGACAAAGGAAGAAGGTCGATTATGAGCTGGAGGTGGAAAAGGGTAAGGAGGCTGCCCTCCTTGCTAGCTTTGAGTAAGAGCAAAAGAGGTTAAAGAAGGAGGCCACAAATGATCTGGAAGCGGCAGTAGCGGCCGCGGTGGCTGAGATTGAAGTGAAGGCACTGGTTCATCATAACGATGTGATGGATCAGTCATATTCCAAGGCCATCGCGAATGTGGTAGAGCACATTCCCGACTTCAATGGGAAGGGGTATCTCCCGGAGCTTCTTCCCGGTATGGAGCCAGTAGTAAAACAGCCGATGAAGACAGGACTCAAGACGAGTCGCCCAGGTTAAGAGGAGAGGAACGGAGCAGTCGGGATTTCTACCCCTTTGGCTTCGTCAAACGATGAGAAGTCTTGATCTTGTGGTTTTTAGAGCTTTTCCCTTTGCATTTACTTTTGATGTAATCTGTAGTAGCCTACTTTTTATGTATTTTGTAGTAGCCTAATAGTGGACTGGCCACCTCTTGTTGTATCTTTGTATTTAAATGAACGACTTATGAAAATTTGGGAACTTTTGTGTTGAAGTATCATACATGTTATTTCCCTTGTGTTGGATGTTGAGCTTTGTATGTCTTCCTTTGTGTTGTTTATGGCCGCTTGGATCGAGCTATAGAGGTAGTCATGGGGAGGGGCTGCCTTCTAGGCTTGTTAGTCGGCAATTTGTCGCATCTTAGGGAGGATTCGAACAGTTGTTTCGAACTCCAAACCCGCATGTTCCTGGTTCTATAGAGCAAGGATTTGGGCATATGACTTGTTGTTTCGACGAGGACTCGAAGGCCTACATGTTCTGTTTAGAAACGAAATGAGAATTCGTCCATCTTCGGGGTCAAAATTGGCCCGTAATGTCATTGGCTCCTGAAAGCTTAAGGAAATGAGCTACGCCATTGGGAAGTTGTTGAGCAGTTCAAAAAGTTTCGGGAGTAGTTGGAATGATCGTTTTGAGTCCCGAACTTACATGTTTGCAAACTTTGGGGGTGATTCTGAGCCATGATTATGAACTACGGACCTATTTTTTGAGTATTTCAACGAGTTTTAGGAGCAATTCTGAATGGTGAGCTACTCCGTGTGTGCTTATTTGCAAGCGACTAAAGCAACGTCGAATCAAGTGATGGACTCCATACTTATTGTTTGAGGGTTTCAACTAGTTACAGGAGCAATTCCGAATGGTGAGCTACTTAGTGCTTGTTTGTTCACAAGCGACTAAAGCGGTGTCGAACCAAGTGTTGGACTCCGAACTTGTTGTTTGGATGATAGCCGGTTGTGTGAATAGTCCTTGGAAAGAAGCTAGACTCCGAACTAGCTGTTTAGTTGAGTCGTGGTTGTGGCTCAGGTGGACAGATATGAAGTTAGAAAAACTAGTTCTACTAGAGGGTGTTAAGCACCCTTGTGGTACTTCATCAAGTGTTCAGCGTTCTAGGTCCTCGATATCATCCCCCCCCCCCCCCCCCCCCCCCGGGGTCTTCAAGTAGGTACGCTCCTGGGCGGACTACTTTGGAGATCCTGTACGGCATCCCCAAGTTGGGAGAGAGCTTGCCCTTCTGGCGGGGATGAAGATTTCTAGTTTCTGAAGGACTAGATCTCCTTCCTTGAGGTTTGCCTGGGGGACATTCTTATTGTAGAATTTTTTTACCCTTTGCTAATAAATTTGTCTTCTCAAGACTGATTTCTCGCGGACTTCCTCTATGAGGTTGAGGTTGCCCCTGAGATTGGTGGAGTTATGTTCTTCATTGAATGAGAGCAGGCGGGGGAAGGGTATTCTGACTTCAAGGGAGATATGGCTTCGGAGCCGTAAGTAAGGTTGAAAGGAGATTCTTCTATTGTGGTCCTCTTTGTGGTCTTGTATGACAATAATACACTTGGTAGCTCTTCGACCCATAATCCCTTGGGGGATCCGTCAAGTATTTTCTTGAGGCTGTCAAGGATCTGTATGTTGTCTTTCTCTGCCCGACCATTGGACTCAAGGTAGGAGATGGAGGAAAACCGTTGCTGGAACCCTAGGTCGGTGCAGAATTTACTAAACGCATTAGCTGCAAACTAAGTTCCATTGTCTATTACCAGGATCCGGGGGATGCCAAACCGATAGATGATTTTCTACCAAAAGAACTATTGGACTCTATGCTCCGTAATGATTTCTAGTGGTTCCGCCTCGATCCACTTTGAGAAGTAATCAATGGCTACCACGAGGAAGTTTCTTTGTCCGGTTGCTGGGGGAACGGTCCAAGCAAACCAATTCCCCACATGGCAAAGGGGATTGGACTGGACATGAAACTAAGTTCGACCTGGGGTGTTTGTTTGATTGATGAGAACCTTTGGAAAAATGTGCACCGGCGAATGTACTCCTGAACATCATTGAGGAGTGTAGACCAAAAATATCAATGATTGAGGAACTTACGGGCGAGGGATTTCGCTCCCATGTGACCGCCTCCAATCCCTTCATGAAATTCTTTCAAAGCATACTGGGTCTCCTCAGGGGAGAGGCACCGCAGATAGGGTCTGTCATCCACCGGAGTGTAAGAGCATTTGTACATGATTCCTTTGATGAGTGTGTATCGCTCTGCCTTCACTCGGATCTTTCTAGCTTCCTTGGGGTCAGGGGAGGATTCCCTTGTCGAGGAAGTCAAATAGTGGTTTCATCCAATTGTTCTCAGTTATCGGAGGAGTGATCACCATAAGCTCTGAGATGTCTTCTTCGATGTTGGGCCTGAGCAGGACTTCAATAAGAACAGTGTGGTCGAGTCCTTTGAGGGAGGAGGAAGCCAACTTAGAGAGGGCATCTACTTGCTTGTTTTCTTCACGGGAAAATGTGGGTGACTTATGTTTCTTGGAAAGTAGCTAGTAGCTTTGTGACGTGTGCTAGGTACTTGACCATACGGTCATCCCTGACTTTGTAGTCTCCCTGGACTTGGTTCACTACCAATTGAGAGTCACTGAAAACTTTGACACGTCGGGCTCCGGCTTTGCGGGCTAAAAGGAGGTCAGAAATTGGCGCTTCATACTCTACTTCATTGTTGGAGGCTCGGAAGTTGATGCGAAGTGAATACTGGAGGGTGAACTCGTCCGGGCCTGTCAGGATAACTCCATCCCCACTTCCCCCGATGCATGAGGATCCATCAACATAGATGCTCCAAAAGGAAGGGTCTTCGCCTTCCTCAGGGGGGGTCAGGAATGGTGTTCTCTAGATTGAACTTGGCTCGAGCCTGGGCTTTGATGGATGTCCTCGACCAATAGCTGATATCGTACTGGCTTAACTCGACAAACCACTGTATAGGTCGCTCTGAACTCTGTGGATCGTGTAGTACCTGCTTGAGGGGTTGGTCAGTGAAGACCACTACTGAATGCACTTGGAAGTACGGGCAGAGCTTGCGAGCTGCCATGATCAGGGCTCCGGCTTTCGTGTTTTGTTCAAGAGTAATGCTACATCTACTACCAATTTCACTACATTTCTTTTCACTACCTTAGGTGGCACACTCCAATAGGTAGGGAAAGATATAGTAGGTGGGGAAACTCTTCAATAGGAGTATGCCACCTAAGGTAGCGAAGAGAATGGTAGTGAAATTGGTAGTGGCTGAAGCATCACTCTTTGTTTAATGGGTTGTGGGTAGAGATTAGGGTATGGTCTTGAATTCAGAAAATAAATAAGTTTGGGTTGGGCACACCAGAATAAATAGATAATAATATTATAGAATGGATTATGAGTGTGGGCTTTAACAAATTAATTGAATGTGCAAATGAGGAAAATTTTGTCGTACTACCCCACTTTTTTAAAATATTTGGTGCTTAACCCCACTTCCGAAAATAATTAGTGATCTGCCCCTGTTTAGGACACGTCATCATAAACCGTTATGGAAAATAACGACATAGGTTATTTACATGCCGTCATTTCCAATAACGGCATCTATTTTACATTTTTTTTCCATGCCGTTATTTGGAATAATGGCATCAGTATATTTCTCTTACAAGTGTGAATCATCTAACTTTAAAAAATTCTAAGTGTGAAAAAACTTATAAATAATGCCGTTATCCCCAATAATGGCATTCTAATGACTGATGCCGTTATTGGGGACAACGACATCAGTTATATATAAATGAACTCTTGCAGTTGTTTGGAAACAGAAAGAATGAATAATAAGTTAATTTTTTATTAAAAAAAATTATAACTGATGTCGTTATTTGGAATAACGACATCAGTTATAAAAAATTTCTATAAAAAAATAACCACTACATCAGTTATTTGCAGGGATACTTGTCACGTGATCTTCCTTTCAATTGCAGGGATACTTCCTTTGATAATGACCACTACTACATCCCTTTGATTGCAGGGATACTTCCTTTAGCTCCACTCACGTGAGTGCATGCATGCCTGTCATCCCTCCCCACTTCACGTGACTTGCATGATACTTGCTTTGATATGATAGTGAATGTTGCACTGATGCCGTTATTTCAGTAGAGAATGCCGTTATTTGAAATAACGGCATCTGTTATAAAGTTTTCACACTTGCAATTTTTTCTCTAAGTGGAGATTACAAGCTGTCGAAAAACAAAACAACCTATGTCGTTATTCCAAATAACGACATGGAAAAAAATGTAAAATAGATGCCGTTATTAGAAATAACGGCACGTAAATAACCTATGCCGTTATTTCCAATAACGGTTTATGCTGACGTGTCCTAAACAGGGGTAGATCGCAAATTGTTTTCGGAAGTGAGGCAGAGGGCCAAATATTTTCAAAAAGTGGTGCAGTAAGGCAAAATTTTCACAAATGAGTTCAAAGAATAGGAAATTTTATAAACAAGCAAAATACAAGTATACAAATTTTTTTTTGGTGAATAAATGGAAACGGAGGTTACAGTGTATTATAGAAACAGAAATAATAGCATGTCAATCTAAATGTGCAACTCTATTTGCAGTTTTTTTATAATTTGTTCACTTACAATAGATAAGTGGTTACAACTAAATACTAATTATATTCTATTTTTCCTTAAAAATTATACATGGACCAATTATATGAAAAGAGTTACAAATGGATTGTATTTAGAGTGACATGCTATCATTTGTCGATATTTTAGCAATTACATTCTTTAAAAAAAACTCTGCCAAGTTATTTTTTGGTTCATAAAAATTCGGAGTTAAAAATAGAACTTGAACTGAGAGAGACCAAGGAAAGGCTTGCTTTCAGTCAGGAATTGAAGAGGTTTCTCCGAATGTGAACCATGAGATGCTTTCAGGGCAATTGATTCGTGAGGGAGGATACCTCCAGGGAAACCGACCGAGTTATTCATATTTGTTGACTCTGCAGAATCTAGGTGGGGTGACTTTTCTTGATGTCCACCCTTCTCGTGGTGCGCCAATTGGCTTTGCTTATGCATTGTTCAATAATGTATACTCATTAGTCATTATCCTCACTTTCGACCACTTTGAGAATTTTCTATGAAACTAATCTAAAAAAATTACAACTTACTGAAGATTTGAGATTATTCAATATAATCGGATGGATCTCATTCGAAACAAGTTCAATCATTAAAATCGTTAACAGACTTGCAATTTCTGGGTAAAAATAGCAAAATTGCCTTATCATACAATCACCATTCTCTTACTCTTTGGCTTATCACTCTAGAGTCTAGAGTTGACAGAAATTATATGTGATTCCTAAACATGTCCATGTTTTCTCTCCAATTAGACAAGGAGCAACTACACCGAAGCATAATTAGTTTTACATGATGAATGGAATAAAAACTGTAAGAACCACCTCAACTTCTGCTTTCACTTCCCTAATTTTTATGACACAATACATATCACATCCAACTGCATGGATTTTCAAAGTAGATGATAGCTCATTCGCTTGAAAGTACGAATATCTGCATTATGTACATTGGAAAACTAGCAGGATCGAACTTATCCTGCTTCTTATTAGGTTCTGCTACAATTGGAAACAAATACATTTGGAACATATGTACAGGTTCATTCCCATCCATTCCACTCTCCCATGACCGACTAAACTAACCTGGGTTAATTTATCGTTAGATGAAAGCAGAAGGAAACAACCAAGAAGCCAGCAGCCTTTTTTTTTTTTGGGCAGTACAAAACATTATGCAAATAAGACCAATGCAACTAAGGAAGCATCAAGGTAATGGTTCTTGCGAATCTCCAAGGCGAGATAAATGAAGGTAAGCATCAGTTCCTGCGAAAAAGTAGTTTAGGAGGAATAAAACAGGTCAGCATAACAACAACCGAATGATTTTATCTAATATCATCCAAACTACTAAATTTACTTGCATATGAGGGTGCAGCTATGCACGCGTTCTGCTAGTGAAAAGGAATTGGTACCCGTTATTCAAGTGGCGAGAAAGTGGATGATATTCACACTTCAGTTGATGATATTCAAGTGGCGAGAAGAACATGTGGATTACATTTACACACCTTTTCCTAATTACTTTTTTATTTGCTTAATAATGAAACTTTCAATGGCTCCCATTAGCATTGGTATCGGGTCGGATCCTTCACTACCTGGACCCGGTCCCCTACGGGTCAAAAATTGGACCCGGACCCGTGAGGACCGAGTCCGGGTCCGAGTCCGGATCCTATTAAAATATTCCTACCCGTTCGGATAGAAACAGGAGTGAGCGGTGAGCGGAGGCGGCAAATGGAGGAGAGAAGAAAAAGGCATGAATTTTGAGTTTGGAAGAGGAAGATTTAGAATTGAGGAGGAAGGAGGGGAGGAATGAGGATAGAATATTTTCTTTTATGTTGATTTTTTTGGTTTTTTTTAAAGGGTCCGGGTCCGGGTCCGGGTCGGATCTCTTTTGAGCGGACCCGGATCCGGACCCAAAAGTATAACGGGTCCCATTTTAGGTCCCGGACCCGGAATGGCCGGGTCGGTTCCGGTCCAATGCCGGGTCCGGATCGGGTCCGGGTTGGATCCGGATTTCAGGTATTTATACCAATGCTAGCTCCCATCTCATCATAGAGGATTTCTTTACATTAGTGGGGTTTGTGGCTCGGATATCGAAAAAATAAAGAGATTGTTGGATGATTACTATGAAAGTCATTGCCACTAGGCTAAAACTTCGAAGTTGTAGAAGGGTTGAAGGGTTGAGGGAATTGCACTTGTATTCTAATATGCTTCCGCAGGTTGAGAGCCATTTTTTTAATGGGCCAAAGAAACGAGATAAATTTCCAACAAATTGTAGACCGAGACGTGAATGTGCGCAAAGAGATAACTTTTTTTAAAATACCGAAATAAATAAACGCACCAAGCGAGATTCGAACTTGCGCTACTTAGATTCCACTTGTTGCGACTAGAGGTCCACCAACTTTGCCTCACTAGTCGAGATAAATATTTGGTATATTAGTCTAAAGCTCTATATGACCCAGAAGGAAAAGCTTTTTTGGGAGCGTAGGATCCAAACTAATTTAACCATCCAACTATCTCTTTATTTTTTCCATGTGGAACTATTATTCAAGGAACAACCCCAACAATCTCCACCTTGGCTCGAATCAAAGCCTACAGCATATAGAGAATGTTGACAGTCCTCCTCCCTGGGACTATATTCTGTGTACATCCACCACACCATGGATAATTTGACAGTCTTCCACCTGTGACTATATTTTGTGTTCCTCCACCAATGTTTTTTACTCGACTTTTGCCTCTGCCATCTTGACTCAACACATTTGTCTTTCATCAATCACCTTATTGACACGGCAAGAGCATGCCTCCGCCTACTTGTTGACTCGACACAGCCTTTGGTCACCAATTGACTTGACACAGTAACTCGGATTTAACATCCCACATGGTCCATAATGTTCACCATGGGCTCTAATACCATGTAAAAATTTCTGTCACTAGGCTAAAACTTCAAAGTTGTTGAAGGGTTGAGGGAATTACACTTGTATTTTAAGAGTTACATTAGTTTAGACCCGATTGAGGTTTTCCCCTATGTCATATAGGGCTTTTGACTAATTTAGTTAATATCCATCTAAGCTAATGGACCATAGATGCCCATAGATGCTACAATTACTCTTACATACTTAGTACTGTAACTCTGAAAAGGTTGGGGCTATGTGACTTCATAATGTTGAGTGTTGTGATGCAAAACTCAGATGACTACTCGGTCACCTGGCTTTGAGTAGTTGATCAACCCACTGGTAGGTAAATTGTCTGTGCCTGTTAAATCTAAAACCGACTGTTGAGTCCATATTTATTTCGTTGCACTCCTTGCATTTTCTTCAACTACATGTGTATCCTTCCTGAATTGTTACTTATGGAGCACTGCCACTTCTATTTAAAATATTTGCAAAATGTGTCGTATTGGACATTTTTCCAAATTTCGCAAACATGGAATAGTCGCCTTTTTGGAGCAAGTAGTTTTGAAAAGTTTTGTGTCAGTTTATTGTGTCACACTTGTGTGTGCGCATATTCGATCTTCATTACATAATTAGTATACCAAATAAAATACTCTCTTTGTTTTATAGTTCCTTATGCATAAAGCTACATAAATGAACAAATATAATTTAAAAACTTCACATGCATATAGTTAAGCTAATTATTGTGTCACACTTGTGTGTGCGCATATTCGGTCTTCATTACATAATTTAGTATACCAAATAAAATAGTCACTTTAATTTCTAATTCCTTCTGCAAAAAGCGACATAAATGAACAATATATAATTTGAAAACTTCATTTGCATATAGTTAAGCTAATCTTGCCTTGAATAACTAAAAAGATCCATAATGAAGACTTGGAAAGCACAAACGGAAAATAACTAAAAAGATCCATTCAAACTAAAAAGATCCCTTTTTTACTTCTTAGTCATCTTGCACAATGCAGGTTTCGGCACTAACAGAAAATAATCTAACTGTTTTATAGTTATGTTAATACCTTCCTAATTATGCTTGATAAAGTGCATTCATGATGGATAGCAAATGGCAAAAGAAAAAGTAAAGTAGCATATATTCACAATATAAGATCTTGAGCATACCATATCCTTCCATTGAAATTATTTGCAAATCACCCCCGAAATATCGAGCATATAGGCGACTGATTGGAAGGCCATAACCATAGCCAGCCATAGTTACCCCGTCAGTGACTCCATAGTTCTCATCTAGTGGATTTTTTGCAGTACTATAGAGATACGAGAAAATTTTTGAAAGACCACTCCTGGGAATGCCTCCCCCTTCGTCAGATATCTGTGACATGAAATGAAATTATAGGCCAAACCAGAAAAAGAAATTACATTATCTCAATTTTTAAAATTTTTATTAACATTTAGGTTTCGACGGAACCAAACAGTTGCTAATGCTACTTAACATGACATTGTGTACAAAAAGACGTAGCATCAATAATAATTTCTTAAGACAGGAGAATCAAAAGAATCTTTTTGTTTGACAATCATATTGCATATAGTTCGAATACATGTAAGCCGTATGCTATTAAAGATAACAACTAGAATATAATGCATGAGATTAGGGAAGAAATTCTCCTATGAATACAATTGTGGATTAAGAGATGCATCAACTCATTAATATTGCATTATAGAGCTTCCAATAATTACAGAGAACTGTAAGAAGCATACCTTTATAGTAACATCTTCAATTCCATCTGCTACAATTATTCTTACAGGAGGGGGATCTTCATCGGAATTCGTGAATCGTTCCTGAACTGCACGCAGAGAGTTCTTTACTAGCTCAATTAGCATGAGATGCAAGTGTGATGGAACATACCTGTGTTTAAAATTTTATAAAAAAATTTAAATATCAAATGCAATATATCTCTTAACATTTATTACAGAAAGTAAACGAGAAAATGTTTCTGAGAGACACAAATCTTTAAGTTTAATCTTACATACAAAATACTAGCATAGCTTATCTTCCGGAAAAAAATGAACATAGCCTACAGAGATTTATAGACAAAGATAAATCTCTCAAATAGATCAAACGCATTATCCAATTCTTTGTAGGCCTCACATCATTCATTTCTCCTCTTGGTTAAATTAGAAATGGTGGGAATGGGATAATACATCATTATAACATAATCAAACTTGTTGATCCTAGTAGTTAAGATAGACATCTAAATCATATATATAATAAAATACAGAGAAAGCTATCAAGTGCTCACCTTCAATTCCCACAAAATCAAAGGCCCAGATCTAGCCTCACAAATCACATTTTTCCCCCAAAACTCAAATTCAGACCCCCCCACCAAAAAAAAAAAAACTCATTTATCAATTTTATTCTCTCTCTCTCTCTCTCTCTCTCTCTCTCTCCCCCTATATATATATATAAAATAAAACACAAAGAAAGCTATCAAGTGGCTCACCTTCAATCCCTCCAAAATCAAAGGCCCAGATCTAACATCACAAAACACATTCCCCCCCCCCCCCCCCCAAATTTCAAATCCCAAAACCAAATCCTCCCCCCCCCCCTCCCCCCCAAAAAAAAAAAACTAAAAAACTCATTACTTTATTACTATCTCTCTCTTCTCTTCACTTTTTCAAATTTCTCTCTTCCTCTCTCTCCCTATCTCTCTCTCCCATTCTTTCTTTCTTTACTTAGAAATTTAGATTTTAAGATTTCAGGTTTGTAATTTTTCAGGATTTTTTTTTATTGCACATGTTATATTGAAAATAGCAAATATCTCTTCAACAGTTAAATTTCATTATTTTCCACACTTAAAGTTCTGAAAAGTTATATTTTACACCCCCATTTATAATTATTTTTCAACATATACTAATGAAAATATGGACTTTTATTTACAATTAATTATTGTCATACTATTCAAACTTGAGCTACATAATTGTTGTTTTACTGTTTACAGGGCTTTTCGTGATTTGTATCGTTCCGAAGACGTGCCGTAGGCACGTGCCCACGGGCTATATATATATACAATTAATTATTGTCATACTATTCAAACTTCAGCTACATAATTGTTGATTTACTGTTTATAAGGCTTTTCATATGTTGTATCATTCTGAAGACGTGTCGTAGGCACGTGGCCACGGGCAAATCTAGTACTTTTATATAATGGGAGAAGATGTATGTGTGGTTGTGGTTAGCTTATCATCGTTAATTACTTAACCAATAAAATGTTTTAGTGGGCCACGCTTCATTTTACTTCTTCAAGTTTGTGTGCTTTCACCAATATATTTATTTCCATTTTAAATTACAAATTTCATACTTTATTAAGTCAATGATATTGATTTTTTAATAAAATATCTCCATTTAGATACCTTGGACTGTATATTACCGGCATTTCTGTAAAAAAAAAAAAAATCCATTTCAATTTTTCTATAAAGATTCATTTAATTTTTATACGATTATATCATTAAGATGATTTATGAAGGATTCTAATGAGGACATTGGTTCTGTTTTGTTTTATTTTGAGATTTAGCCATATGTAGTAGTTTTGCAATTTGCACCATTTATTTTCTGCATTAGAATATTTTGAAGATTTGTATTGAGATTTTGTTTTGAGCCTGTATAGGTCTTGAGAATAATGAGAAAGTAGGCTATTATTGATTAAAAAAATTACTGTGTTGAGTTACTTCTTTGCATTCTTTTCTTGTGTGTGATACCATAAGAAATTATTAGGGTTGTGAGGATTCCTAATAAAGTATCAGGATTTGTGAGAAACTCTAACTACACCCCAAAATTCTCAAAATCAATTATCCAAAATCCCCTCTCCTTCTTCTCTTGAGAATAATGAGAAAGTAGGCTATTATCGATTAAAAAAAATACTGTGTTGAGTTACTGCTCTGCATTTTTTTCTTGTGTGTGATATCATAAGAATTTATTAGGATTTGTGAGGATTCCTAAAAAAGTATTAGGATTTGTGTGAAGCTCTAACTACACCCCCAAATTCCCAAAATCAATTATCCAAAACCATTGTTTTATATTTCCTCCGATACGGCCGAAATTTCGTTTCGGCTAGCTTGCCGATACGAAATCACATATTTTATACTCTACATCGTTTTGGACCGAAATGTGTAGATTTCAACCAAAATTATATAAATATTGGCCGAAATATTGCCGAAAATGGCAAAATATCAGCCGAAATAGACACAATTGTTATTGTGAATATATTAAAAAAATTTGTTTTACTTTTTGCATATATGTCTTTCAATATAGGACCTTAAGCTAAAATAATGTGAGAATTTTGTATCGCTATTGCTTATATATATGCAAAGTCAAATAAGTTTATTAACTAATATATTTTTTCTAATCAATGCAAATTCAATTTAGTTTTATACTTATATTACATTCTCTTCTATATTATCGTTAAATTATACGACAATTTACCGTAATTGATTCATATCATTAGTTGCATTATACCGTATTTTATATGATAAATGACATGTAGGACATATAATATCTTATTTAGTAAAAAAAATCTATATATTGGATATAGAAAATGAACATCCGATATGATCACATTTCTCCCAGATCTCTTCCGATATCTCCAATCCAAGACGAAACATCCTTTGCCGAGATGAGTCCGAAATCCAAGATTTAAAACCATGTCCAAAACCCCCTTTCCTTCTTCTCCTTCCTCCATTAGCCGCCATAATTTTCTCACCACCAAAACCAAACAACTCCATCGTTTTCCCCCCATCGACAGTGCCAACAACCAGCAACCCCAACCACCTCCGATCACCTTTCCCCTTTACGGCAACCCATCCCACACTTCCATCCCCTCACGACCACCATTGTAGCACCCCCAAATCACCCGACCCCCTTGATACATCCTCGACGGTCACCGTCAACTACCCCTCACTACCCGACGCCAACCCCACCCCACCCCAAATCCACTTCAAATCCGAACCCTAAACCCCAAATTCACTCAAATCGGAAACCCTAATTTCCAAATCCAATTCAAATTCGAGACCCAAATTTTCACATGAAGAAGATGATTCTTGGAGGAGTATCACGCCGTTGACATTGACGATTAGCATACTACTACTCTCCATTGTGACAATCATCGAATCTTGATAATTTCTTTCCACTTCTCAAATACTTGTGATGCTACTTTATTATCTCTAGATTATTATCTGAATTTTTTGTCGTCCACAAATACTGAGTGTGTATGCTTCTACTTGCAATTAGAGTACGAATCATTGTTACATATTTTACTTGCTAAGAACGCTTATGTATATAATTATTGATTGTTAAGATTGAATCTTTAATTGGGCTTGTTAAACTAATTCATATCTTGAAAATTCATCAAACCAATTAATAGTTTAATTTATGACTTAATCTGCTTTACATGTTGGTAAACTTGATCTTTTAAAATTCTTGGAAATCCTCTACTTGGGGTTAAGTTTACATCAGTTTCGGTAAAGAGTTTTCTTGTCTTTTATAACAGCCTTATCCAACGTGCATTTGCATGTTTTAGAATGTGGTATTGCATAAATACATGCACAGGATGCATGAGCTATTAAAATCTGAAAGTGAACTGCTACTACTTTCTAGTTGTTGTGAATGTGCAAATGCAAGTAAATTGAAATTACAGAATAGAAGGAGGAAAAAAAACAGAAAAGGAATGCATGTAGATGAGGCAAAAATTACTATATGAGATGAAACAATGCAGTATTGCAGTGTGCCAATAAGATGTGAATAAAGTCTAACTAGGAAAACTAGTACTAGCAAAACTTACGGGAAGGTGAAATCTGGATCACCATAAATGTCAACTTCAGGAGCACTCCCATACTCTCGAAAGCAAACACTTCGAGCATCTTCACTAGCAATTCGAGCAACAAGCATAGGAGACAGTTTAGTATTTATTTGACCTACAACACCAGGCTCCGGGTCAGGATCGTGCAAGGCCACATGCTGTCCTGTATTTTCATCAGATTAATGTCTGCTTAGTTTCAAAATAGTTAAAAATAATATATATGTTTCAGTCATTCGTAAGTAACAAAAGGCCAATTTCTAGTTCTGTACTATAGCTTACAACTAGTTATAAAAAGCAAATTTCAGTATATTTTTATTGATGGAATTGTACAAGGTAAAATAGAATGCAATTCAAAAGCCACAAAAAAAAAGGAAGAAGAAGAAGAAATTTCACTGACCAATAAGCATACGAATTCCAATTCTTGACATGTAAAAACGGTGAAGAAATTGATGAATTTCTTCTAGATCATTAGGCACTGCCTCTGTTTCCAAGTCCTTCTTTAGCTGTTGCATACCTAAAGCCATGGCAGGGACAACATTATTATGCCTGACTTTGATCATTTTGATCATTTTGGTGAATGCCAACTCATCTTTTGAATCTTTAATATCTGGGAAGGATCGAAGATCACGGAAAGATTCCAGATACCAATCTCTGACCTTATAAACAAAAAAGAGCAGTTAGAATTAGATGATATTCACTCTTGACGAAGATACCATTAATATGAAATATGAACGAATCGATCCTTATAAAGGCAAAATAAGATTGGGAACCAGATTAAATGTAAGAGCTAAACTAGTTTCTAGAAGAGATCGTACAAAAGATTAGTTCGCTCATGGAGATTGATTCTAACCAACTACCTAGTACACATTTAAAATATTTGATTTAAAACACTCTGAAACAATACGAACAGTATGTTAATAAGAAGACCATCTTTATCCACCGCCAAGAAGAGTAAAAAGAATATAAATTTAGGGGACACACAAGTAATACACTAATGTTCTCAATACATGCCTTATGAAGAAAACAACTAACAATAGTAAGATACAATCCCCAAAAAATTAATTCAAGAAAACAACTAACATAAACAAACATTTTTTTGAAGTGAATATTCTTATTAGATTCACCATCTGAATTTTTAAAATCTTAAATTTGCTTTCATTTAATTATTATATTTTTTGGCTACATTTGAGTTAACTGGTAACGAGGTAGGCCATTTCTTTTCGATGTGATAAGCCCCTCCCTTGTCCACATTTACCTTCACTAGGTTGTTCGTGTCCATTTGAAACAGTCAGTGTCAGATTGACAATTGATCATGATTACTTCAGCGCTTCATACTTCAGATGAGACTCCAAGGATGATGTCATGAAGCTTCACCGGAGATGTTTATGGTGGATGTTTTTTTCGTTATTTTCTCATTAACGAAAAAGGATTGTCCCAGATTCCCTCTCCGCGGTGGCTCACCGGTACTACCAAAAAGGCTCATTGTCTTTTTGTTTGCCCTCTTTGTCTCAACTCCCAGAAAACATGCACTGATGCACATACCCCCCCCCCCCCCCCCCCCCCCCCCCCCCCCCCCCCAAACTTAAAACCCATTTTCACCTTTCTACCAAATTCATATGCAAAATTACACACCAACAACAAAATGCTCACCCAAATCTAAAAGTTCATCTCAATTACCTAAAAAGGGACAGCTTCCCGATGAAGTAATCATCTCTAACAAATTGTCTAAATCAAATTTAATTAACTAAAACTCCTCAAACTACAATAAAAGAATACCAATTCACCCAATTCCTCTAAAAAAAAAAAACAATTTCCACAAAATCCCACAAAACCCAATTCCCAAATCTTTACAAAAACATGAAGAAAAAAAAAATCAAAATTCACAAAATAAAACTGACCTTTAAAACAGCAGGCTTCTGGGAAAGCCCAAAGGGGAGGTTGTGAAGCTCAATGGCTCGTCTCGCAATCCTAATGGGGAGCTCGTTGTGGAGGAACTGGGACGAAATCAGGAGGTTTTTGTTGGTGGGTTTGGATCCGAAATCCATCATGTACCTCAAACTCACACCTGTGGCCTTCTTCTCTCCCCACTTCCGAGCCTCCTCGAACAGGGCCTTCGAGAAGGTCTCCGAGGCCTTCTTGGCCGCCATTAGAGAGAGAAAGAAGAGGAGAGAGAGCGATCAAAAAGGAGAAGGCATGAGAGAGAGAGAGAGAGAGAGAGGGAGCGATATAAAGGGGGAGGAGGATACGAGGGAGAGTGAAAGAGGGGGAGTGATTCTCACATTTAGGCCGGCTAGAAGAAACTATTTGCGTAAAAGTCAAGTTGGAGACAATCTTACAAAAATAACCCTATCTTTAAAGATATTTATACTGCATAAAAACTAAAAAAATTGCGTAACTCAATACCCCATTTAAAACTAGATATTTCACAGAAAATAAGGAAATTAAGGTTAAAAAATCTCTCAAAATTTAAGATTAGATACATTGATAAAAGATTAGCAGAAATAAAGCATATCGCTAGTAAAGAAATATCAGAATACCTTTTACTAACAAGAAAAGTAACTAATCAACTACATAAAGAGATACAAAAAGAAATAGCATACAAAGTATTAGATTACAGAAACGAAGAAGCAAGTTGGTATTACCAACACCTACTAGTATATAAAATAATAGGTTAGGTATGACCAACGAAACAGTTGTATTAATTCCTAACATGAACCCAGAAATTTGTATGATAAATATACAAGAGTTGGAAGAAGATTACAATGGTCCTGAAATATTCAGTGATATAAGCAAAGATTTAAAATCATAAATAAAAATATAAAAGAAATAGGTAGATATATAACTGCCTACCCAGAAGAAGAATTAGGCATCACAGAAGAAGGTATGAAAGAGCTAGAAGCCATAACAAAACTTAATATAAATATCTAGGAAATAGAAGATTTAATGGCAAATCCTAATTCAGAAGAAGTACAAGAAGCCTTGAAAAATCTAGATATAACAAATGAGGAAATAAAAATGGACCAAGATAAGATTATTGCAAAACCTTCAGAAATTCCAAGTAACATGTATGAAATCTTAAGACCACCACCTAACAAAAAACCTTACCAATTACCATGGAAATGGCAAAACACAAAAAGAAGAATGCAACTAGGAAAAGATAAAGAAAAAGATACCCCCAAATACAAACCTACAGAACACTACGAAAAAGGAATATCAGGAATGGAGAATGGTTAGACCTAGATTGCGTAAAAGACGTAGATAGGACAATTGAAGAATGGGTAAAAGCATCACTAATAGTAGGATTTAGGCAAAACCTTAACGAAAATGTGTTTGAGAAATTTATAGAAGCCACCTTTATGGGAGTAGTAGCCAAATGGTGGAATGGGCTAGAGGAAGAAGAGAGAAATACTATAAGAAAATCAAGACCTATTGATGATAGAGGAACTGAAGAAAGCTCAGCACAACGGACCTTAGGTTTAAAAGAAATAATTACAAATTACGAAAAAAACAATAAGAACTGAATTCAGTGTATACGGTAAAGGAGAAAAACACATTATATATAAAAAGAACCAAGCAAGATGGAGACTAAGTAACTTAGAAATATGCGACATGTGCCTTTTTGACAACTATGCTTGTGAATTCCGAGAATATTTTCAAGATAGTTATTATACAAAAGAAGAACAGAGTCCAATTTTAGACTCATTCTTTTTAAAACTACCTGATCCACAGAGTATAAACATATATAGTGCATACATAAGTGAGAAAGTAAAACTAGAAGTAGACACTTTAAGGTATAAAACACAATTCGTAAAAGATTATAGAGACAAAGTATGCCAAGATGCTAGAGCAACAATGAAATATTATAGAACATATAAACAAAGAATTTGTTGTGAGGATGTAAGGCCGAATCATTGGGGATGCAATAATAACTATAAATACACAAAGAAAAATAATCACAAATTCCAAAAATATCAACCAAAATATAGGAAAACTTTTAAGAGATATAGAAAACCTTATAAAAAATACTTTAGAAAAATGAAGAAGAAGAATAATACGCAGTATACGAAAAATCCTAAAAAATGTAATTGTTACATATGTGGTGAGGTAGGACATATATCACCAAATTGTCCTAAAAGAATGAAAAAAGAAAATGTAAAATACGTAGAAGAAATTGAAGAAATGAATAACATAAATTATGAACCCATAGAATATGATGAAGAATGGTCAGAAATAAGTGAAGATGAAGAAATAATGGTAATGGAAGAAGATAGTGGAAGTAGTGAAGCTGAAATAGAAGAATGTGAAATAAACATGATAATAGATCTAACAGAAATAGGAGAACCTTCAGAAAGAGAAGAAAATAATGAAGAACTTAGAGAAAGAATGTGCTTTGACATACAAAAATACGATAAAATAAGAGAGAACAAATTAGATATAAATCCAAAAGAAAATTTTAAACTACAAATATTTAAAAGAAAGAAAAGTACCATCATAATAGTTAGGAATAATGAACAACCTATAGACATTGAACAAGCACAAGGCAAAACCATAATCCCATTAATAACCGAAAGAATAATAAGACAAGAGATGGAAAAAATAAGTGAAAAGACCAGAAAAACATTAAGACACATATATTTAGGAGCTGTACAAATAATAATAAAAGCCTATTTTAAGGAAGGAATAAATACACCCCTCGAAATATACCTAATGGATGATAGGATAATATCAAGTACACAAGATGCCTTAATAGGAATAGTACAAGGAAACCTAATGTACCAGAAGATAAAGTTCACAATAACTCTCTATAAGCATGACATAAGAAAATAAAGATAAAAGTCTAGTCATGTATCATAGGTTATCAGGTATAGAAATGATAGAAAAAAAAAAAGCAAAGTTATGAGTATACAAATAAGAAATATTTACGCTTCCACTAGCAAGCACGAAGTAAAGAATAGAAATACAAATAATTTTAAAATAGAGCTTCTATTCAGAGAAATCATAAGATACAAACCAATTAGAGAAAACCCTGAAATGACTATACCAAATTATATAGAATTCGACTTTAATAAAGCAAAACAAACTGCAAAAGGAAAAGCACCACAAATAATGTTCGGAAAGAGATCACTATCAATAAGAAATAAACAACAAGCATTAGAATTAATACCAATAATAAATACATTAGAACACCAAAACAATAACCAATTTAAAATAGAAATAGAATATTATGACAATGGAAAATAGAATAAACAAATAGTCTTAGTAGATACAGGAGCTACTAATTCACATATTAAACAAACAAATATAAAAACCACTGAATTAATAACATTAGAAAATCCGTATTACTACCTAGACTATTATAATAATAGACATCCAATTGTACATAAAATCATACTACCACTAAGGATAAATGGTAAAAAGGAAATGTTATTACACTTACATGTAGACCCAGAACACCATGTTAATAAAATGTTATTAGAAACTGACTGTCTCACATCAGTACAACCTTACTCAATTCAAGAAGAAAAAATCACAATAACAGTAAACAATGAAAGCATGATAATAAATAGGATATTGGACAAATGAATCCATTAAGAGCAACAAAAAACACATTATACATCCTAACAGAATTTGTTTACGAAGGATACAAATCAAGAAACTATCACAGTCTAATAGACACCGGAGCAGGTACTAGTCTATGCCGCGAAAATATACTACCAAAATGGAAATAAGATGGTTTTAATAAAAAAGCCATAACTGGATTAACTGGACAAACTATCATACTTGACAAATATCAACAAAATGTTAATATACAAATAGGAAGTTACATACTAAAAATACCTATAATATACCAGTTTGATGATATGAATAATGATGTACTATTAGAAAATAAATTTTTCCAACAATACTATCCCATAACTGTATCACATAAATAAGTTGTATTTACAATACCTTGCAGACACCAAGTAATAGCAATTAGAATAACCCAACCTTATTCCAGAACTGACCTGCCACACATCAGAGTTTCTTCAACCCAGCGTGGTGAATATCAATATTTACCAAATAAAACTAGAATACAACAAGTTCAAGAAACAACTACAAAAGAAATTTTACAAAAACAATTAGAAGATCTGTGTGGAGAAGACCCATTGGCAAAATGGAACTTAAGTGAACCCACAGCACATATAGAACTAATAGATATGAATAAAATAATAAAAATTAAACCTATAAGACATACTCTAACAGACCTAGAAGAGTTCAAAATACACATAAAAGAATTAATGGAAAATAATTACATAAGAAAATCACAAAATCCACATCCATCACCAGCATTCATAGTAAGAAAACATTCAGAAGAAAAAAGAGGTAAATCTCGAATGGTAGTTAATTATAAGGAACTAAATAAAAATACTAAGAGGTTTGGATACCCACTACCAGACATGCAAATACTACTTAACACAGTAAGAACAAGAAAAATATATTCGAAATTTGATTGTAAATCAGAATTTTATCATGTGAAACTAACAGAAGATTCAAAACCTTTAACAACATTTAGCACACCTCAGGAATTTTATGAATGGAATGTATTACCATTCGGTTATAAAAACAGCCCAGGAATATTTCAAGAGTATATGGATAAAATTTTTGAAAAATTCAACAATTTCATATTAGTATATGTTGATGATATTCTAATAGGATCCGAAAATGAAGAACAACATAAAGAACATCTACTAAAATTCATAGAAATAGTAAAAAATGCAGAGATTATACTATCAAAAAAGAAAATGGAATTATTTAAAACTGAGATAGAATTCTTAGGAACAAAATTATCACATGAAGGAATAGAATTACAACCACATACAGCACAAAAAATAAAGATTTTTCCTAATGTCCTAAAAGAAAAAAGAGAAGTACAAGCTATAATAGGATTACTAAATCAAACAAGAGGTTACATACCAAATTTATCAGCAAAAACAAATTGGTTACAACAAAAACTAAAAAAGTTTAAGAAATGGGAATGGACCCCGGAGGATGAAGAGAAACTTAAATTATTAAAACAACAAACTTCAAAATTACATAAGCTAAGATTACCTGTTAAAGAATAATCTTGGATAATAGAAACAGATGCTTGTGAAAACAATTGGGGAGCAATATTAAAATTTATTGAAATAGGAGAAAATGAGGAAAAACTAGCTAGATATAGTAGTGGATCTTTCACACAAACCCAACAAAATTACCATATAAACGAAAAAGAACTACTAGCAATCTTAAAAGCTATAAAAAAGTTTGAACTATTTATAATACACACAAAATTTACAGTAAGGACAGATAATACCCAAGCAAAGAGTTGGATTAACAAAATAATAGACCCAACCATAGCAAACAAAAGATTGATAAGGTGGCAGATGGAGTTAGCACATTACGATTTCTTAAGAAAACATAAAAGGAAAAGATAATATTTTAGCTGATTTTCTATCAAGAAATTAACTATTTCACTTATTGCAGCCAGAGTTCAGCAAATAGAACAAGATGTTATTTATATCAAGAGAACAATGGAGCAATTAAAAGGAGCATTTAATTAGTTACAACTACAAATATGTGGACTCCAAAGTCTATTCTATCAGCATGTAAGTCAGCATGTAACCATAGAAAATATGGTGGACAATAATAGCGAAAAAATGAGTGAGATAGGTGAGCCTTCTCAGTCAGTAAAAGAAGAAGCAATTATATCCTCAAATAAAACCACATACAAGGAGACACTTCTTACTGAGAAAGTTCCTACCAAAGTATCGAAGAAAATATTATTTTTACAATATATTCAAAAACTATGTCAAGTAATGGAGGTAAACCAGTTCATCAAGACCATATCTCAACAGCACATGAACAAGGTCATCATCCTATCAAGAGCTAATCCAAGAAAAACTAGGGCACTATTCGAAAGAGGACTTATCCATTGCATCTATCCATCCAGAGAATGTGAAGAACTAATCCACCTACCGAGAGAAATTTACAAGACAGCCAAAAGTTATTTTGGGCTCACGAAAGCCTCAAAAATATATGTCAGAATGTATTCAGCCATCCCCGAGTATCTTAATGATGAGGAAGAATTTCCAGCAGAACATGTTATAAAAATAGGGATGACCACCCAAACAATCTATGGAGAATCAAATATTGTACCATTTAAAGCTGAAGAATTTGAGAAATTAATCTCAGAAAGAAGGGCAATAGGCTTCAAGAACATGTACTGTGAATTGAAAGACATAAAACAAAGAGACAACAATATATAGATCTATGACAGCCCAGATCCAGATAAGATAATAATGTATAGTATAGCAAAGATCAAACAGCCACAAGATAAGCATGAGCTGTTTGACAGCTGGTACCAGATACAATCTACTGGAGCAATGATAATGACAGCAGAGACAGCTGTACAATACTGTAGCCTGATGAAGATGGAGCACCAACATAAATGTGCAGCATGTGAAGATGTCGGCCAAGAGGAATCTCTTTTTCTAGAATAGACCAAAATGTAATCAGAACAATTATTATAAGATGATGTAAGCACTTATATATTGATAGCAATTATTGAACATATAATGTAAGTAGTGATGTATGAAAACTTGTTATAAGCTAGTCCCTTGGCCTATAAAAGGGAAAGCAAACCAAGAGAGAGGGGCAACCATCCTGGAGAGAAAAAATTTCTCAAAATCTTGGAGAGTCTGTTGGTAACAAGTTTGAAGGAAATAAAATATCTTTTATGAGTTCATGCATCTACCAAATCTTGTAGAAAATACGGTATGGATAACTAAATCTCTTTCTCTTAGGGAGAGTTTTGTAAGGCTCTGTCTTACTGACCTTGCAAAAAGATCCATTTGCAACCTTCTATAGTTAGACTGTACACCTAGCAGTAGGAAACGAGCTAGGTTGTGGTTGTCTGTACCAAAGTGCTACTAGTTGTTCCCGACGTATCTCTCGGATGAAGCTCTCTTGAGGGCATAGTAATCCTGAGATGGGAAAAACGTAAAAGGAGTACAGAAATCGGGGTGCATACCAGAGGTATTTAATCCATTGGTAGTAACTGGTACAGGTAGTAACTGGTACAGAGCAGCTCAAAGAGGTTTAACTAGGTCGGAAGCATGATGGGCAGTTTTGTTTTGATTTTGTAGGTATCCTTAGAAATCTCTCTCTACTCTTGATTTATAATTGATTATTGTTCAATAGGACTAATGGATAATAATAATTTAAGTATTGCCTCAGAAATTTTCGAATTAATGATTAATTATCAAGGAAGTGATAGAATGCT
Source organism: Hemerocallis citrina (assembly GCA_017893485.1). NCBI lineage: Eukaryota > Viridiplantae > Streptophyta > Magnoliopsida > Asparagales > Asphodelaceae > Hemerocallis > Hemerocallis citrina. The sequence goes on from CM030365.1 coordinate 137,073,429, forward strand.
AGTTTTCGATGTTTATTATCCTCAGAGAGTAACAAGCATGACTGACTATTATGAATTCAAATTATTTTTCTTCAGTATTGAATGAGTAATAATTATAACGATAAATCAAATAAATTCTGGAGAAACTAGTAATATAACGGTCGAAATAATTGATGATTTAACTTTTTATGAAAGATCTTTGTTATTTTATGAAAATGGTATATTTAGTAGCTATGTTTGGAGTCCTACGACTGCATATAGACAATTTCTAGAAGAAAATGAACAGAATGGAGGAGAAAGCAGACATACGGAAGAATTCGAAGAACCCCCATATGATAGTAATAGTGAAGGAAATGAGACAGAATCAGAATATATGAGAGAACTTGACGACGATATTCCAGACATTCCTGATTACTTTTTCAGAATAGACAATATCCATTATTTTGACGAATATTATTTTACACCAAACTTTTATATTTAGAATTTTAAAGTTTTTGATACTCTCTTTATTTTTATTTTCAGGTCTTCAGGAGATTACACGCTTCCCCCACCCAGTGGTATCAGAGCCTCGTTTTTTAAGTAAGAAACTCTTACCTGAATTTCCCAAAATTTTAGTAAAATATTTAATACATTTTAAGCAGTTAAAAAATCAATTATATAAGTAAAATAGAAATAATTGTGAAAACAATTTTTAAAATTATAGAAAGGTCACACATCCTATAGAAAATAGTATAGAGAAGGAAGTATAGAAGTTTATTTTAAAAAACTAGCCCTTAATCGCAAATACTTTTGAAGGCTAGGCCTTAATCGCAAATATTTTTGAAATTAGGCCTTTTCTATAAATAATTTCAAAAAGTAGCCTAAATCTCTAATTAACTCGAAAGAGGGGGAGGTGTCCTTTCGATAGTCTTCTTTTCTTGTGTTGGTGATTTTTGTGGGAAGGGATGGGCTCCTGTTTTATTTGTTTTGCATTTTGGGGCATTATAAAAGTAGGGAGCTTTATGAAGTTTGGGTTTTTTCTGCACAGTCCCTATGAAGGGCAATGCTACAACTACTATTTATTTTATAAATTTCTTACACTCTAATATGATATATTCATCTAGTGGTCTTTTTTTTTTTGTGTGTGTGTGTGTGTGTGTGTAAGAAAAAGGTGGAATATGGCCACCATGTTTTATTAATAAGAAATTAAAGAAACAAACCCAGAGTACTGGGCCAAGTCACAACCTACAGACAGAAAATAGAACATACATGAAGCAACATAATCCATACAAACAACAAATCCTTCCAACAACCCTGGAGGGTGGGTCGACAAACAAGCTTTGTCCATCAAAATTGTATGTATGTCAGTTTAGCTTCGTACACTGCATTCACGGCACATGCACACCCACCTGAAACTAGTCTGGCAGGATTTTATCACTCACCGAGCCCTGCATTCTCCTCGCTGGGGGATCCCATCTTTGGGCCCAAGTCCCGCAGGCCGAATTTTGATAACCGCCGAGCTCAGTCTACTCGATGGGGGGACCCCATCTTTGGGCCCAAGCCCCGTAGGCAGAGTTTTGACAACCGCCAAGCTCAGTCTACACCTCTTATCCTCCCACAATCTTGCTATTATTACTTCCCCATCAAAAACCGCAGTCAAGGAGAGAGCCGTGAAGAGGATACCTTCGCCTTTCTCACGCCCTTGTTATCTCCAGTGATTTCTCACAAATACAGACTACCACCAACCTAGAGTAGTGAGGAGCAACATCTTCACTCACCCTCTCTCAATCAGAAAACCAATACAAGACCCAGCTGATTGAAGTATCACCTTCTCCTCTCGCCACAACGGGCGATGGAGTTGGGCATCAGCTTCCATTATGAGGGCGTAGTGGTGGTGGTGCCCCGTCGACTGTGGGCATCAGGTGAAGCAGCCCGGATGCAGCCCCCGCCCCTCTAGATCACACCCCAACAGAACGGGGTACAAGCTCCAGCCTCTATCTTTGGCACTGCCATCATCACAAACCCCAACTACACCAACCCTGGAGGCCCAAATCATGGTTGTAGATCACCGTAATCGGCCCTGAGAGCATGGACATGGTGGTAGCGGCAAAGGAACCGTTCCGGCACCGCTGAAGGAGACGGACGACGGCGTCGGTAGAAAGCATAGGGCACAGGCGAACGCTGGTACTGCAACTCGCTACCGAAGGCGAATGCGAAGCATTAGGGCGAAGCCACTGGATCTGAAGGACGGTGAAGACGCGAGCTCCCCACCGTGGGATCTCGCCATCTCCGACCATCAGCTTCGTCGCCAAAAAGTGTGATTGGCCCCGAGAGCGTGGACATGGTGGCGGCAGAGAAGATCACCGGGCCCCATATGAGTAGAAGTAATGATACACTTCTATGCTCGCTTGATAGCAACAGCCTGGCCATCAGGCAAAAAACCGTGCCAATAGTAGATAGTAAATAGTAGATACCTCCAGTAGATAGTAACAGCCTGGCCATCCTGGCCATCTAGTGGAGGTGTCTACTATAGTAAATAGTAGATACCTCCACTAGATAAGTACCACATTAGGATGTAAGAGCATTTGTAGTCATTAGGATTCAAAAATTTTATATTTGGCTTTTAGAATTATAAATTTTGAGTTAAGTTTGTAATCGTTGAAACCCAAAATTTGGTCCAGCGGTGGATGATCGTTTTTATTTTGAATCTTTGCCATTGATATTTATAAAAAAAATCATGTCCACAACATTTGTAAAAAAATATTTTTACGCATGGGAACACATAATAATTCCTATAGGCCCATTCAATCTCATCCCTTATCAAATAATCAAACCAATCTAAATTTAACTTTATGCATACTTAATCCTATAGGCTCTATTCCATATAATTTTTTTTTAAAAAAATTGGAACAAACTCAGGGACGGAACATGAAGTTGCGTTCGTCCTAGTTGTTTTATTTCATTTTTAATTTCGCTCACACACAAAATGCTGATTTCTTTAGCCAATTTTTTTTTTCAGGCACAATATGATCTTGCATATTACACATTTAAAAATAAAAAATAAAAAACATTCGGCGGAATTGAATTCCGATTCATAATCTGCTAGATATCTAACTTTTAGTACTCCTAGGTCTGGATTTCCAGATTCACAAGTTTTATGTGTATCACCTAGATTTATTAATAAACAGAACATGTTAACAATAAAATTAAAATGTGAAATTTATTGGCTGAGACTAGATATGCTTAGGAATCACCCTGAATTTTTCTGGATTTAAGTGATAAATTTTCAGACCTGAAACATATATGTGAACACAATCTATAACCTGGAGACATAAAATTTGTAAAGAATAAGAATTTGAACATAGTTTCTGCGATTTTTATGTATCGTGTGTATATTCGCTGGAACCGGCAGAGAGTCTAATTTCTAGAACTTCTGATGGATCCAGATTTTCTTTAATGTAGCAGTGGAAATTTCGTACGCAAAATCATCTTACGTCCGACCTGGTTTTTGTTTTTTTTAAAAATCTTCATACGCAAGATCATAGAATCTTTTTTTTATCGGACACAAGATGATTTGCCGATTCCTATATTTGGGAAATTCATATATTGTCACTCAAATATAGAAGCCTACTGTAGCAATTTTTCCAAAATTTGAAAATAAAGCGAACGACTGCAGCCGTTCGTTCCCTATATTTTTCAAAATTTGGAAAGATAGGGAACGACTACAGATGTTCTAAGGAGTGGGAGAGGCTGTAGGTATAGATTTATCCCCCCCCCCCCCCCCCCCCCGACAAAAAAAAAAAAAAAAAAAAAAAAAAATTTCATGTTAGTCCCCTACAAGTCGTTATTTTTATATTTGTCCCGTTCAATTGAATTGATCAATTTGAGACATAAGTAAATTCTGATCCACTGAATCAATTTTGGAGGAAAAATCTTGAGCAAAATGATCTAAAAGATGATCAAATTACAATGGCATAAATACTTGCGAGAATGACACCCTGTTTCTTAAATTTTATTATGCTTATATTCCAGTTCGGACTACTGATCACTTTTAGTGCTGATCAAGGAATTTATATGGAAATAATTATTTTTTAGGGACTAATATAAGTTTTCAATATTTGTTGGGACCTATGTGAAAAAACCCATGAAGATTTTATAGCAAAGTATCATTCTTTTGGTTGATTGTTCGAAAATGTTAAAATGTGGAATATTTTTGCCATTTTGGTGATGAAAAAGAAAGGAATTTGTTTTGCTTTCACGGTTATCATGTTAATTAATGAAGATTAAGTGGGAGGTACAACACCGCCTACTTTCTATGTCGTGGTGCAATAACTCCCCACCAAAGGAATTGTTATGGATACTCCTGATGAGGGATGTTTGAAGCACAATTTTGATGGGTCGGTTGGGGGACCAGAAATTGGCTGGTGCAGGTTTTGTGGTAAGAGACTGTCGGGGTAAGTTGGTTGGGGCTGGTGGTGTCTTCATCGATGGTGATGTCTCGGTCTATGAGATTGAGCTTTGAGGTTCTTTGGAGAGGAAGTAGTTCTATCTACATTATTTAGGTTTGAAATTGTGGCTTGAAGGGGACTCATTGAACACCATTGATTCTGTTCTTCATCCGTCTGATTTGGGATATAACTTATGTCTTGATATTAAACAGTTGGGTGAGAGGTTGGAGTTCTGGCGAGCCTCTCATATTGGTAGAGAAGTAATAAGGTGGCTCTTTGTCTAGCTTGATGCATGCTTTTCCTGCGGACATTTTGATGTTAGCCTGAAAAGATCTTAGTTTGTAGTTTCCTTGTTATCTTTTATCAAAAAATAATAATGGTGATGAAGTAGTTATATGGAAGCAATTATATATATATATATATATATATATATACACACACACACTAGATTTGCTTGTGGGCACGTGCCTACAGCACGTCTTCGGAACGATACAAAATACGAAAAGCCTTGTCAACAGTAAAACAATAATTATGTAGCTCAAGTTTGAATAGTATAACAATAATTAGTTGTAAATAAAAGTTAATGTTTCCATTAGTATATGTTCAAAAATAATTATAAATGAGAGTGTAAAATCTAATTTCTTAGAACTTTAAGTGTGGAAAATTATGAACTTTAACTGTTGAAGAGATATTTGCTATTTTTAATATAACACGTGCAATAAAAAAAACATAAAAATTCTGAAAATTTACAAAACTGAAATCTTAAAATCTAAATTTCTAAGCAAATAAAGAAAGAATGAGAGAGAGAGATAGGGAGGGAGAGAAAGAGAGAAATATGAAAAAGTGAAGAGAGTAGAGAGAGATAGTAATAAAGTAATGAGTTTTTTAGTTTAAGGGGGAAAAATTTGGCTTTGGGGTTTAAAATTTTGGGGGCAAAATGTGTTTTGTGAGGTTAGATTTGGGCCTTTGATTTTGGAGGATTGAAGGTGAGTCACTTGATAGCTTTCTTTGTGTTTTATTTTATATACTAGATTTGCCCGTGGACACGTACCTACGGCACGTCTTCGGAACGATACAACACACAAAAATCTCTGCAAACAATAAAACAACAATTATGTAGTTCAAGTTTGAATATTATGACAATAATTAGTCGTAAATAAAAGTCTATGTTTCTATTAGTATATGTTGAAAATAATTATAAATGAGGGTGTAAAATTCAACTTCTTAGAACTTTAAGGGTAGAAAATGATGAAATACAACTGTTGAAGAGATATTTGCTATTTTCAATATAACATGTGCAATAAAAAAATATAAAAATTCTGAAAATTTTACAAACCTGAAATCTTAAAATCTAAATTTCTAAGTAAGTTAAGAAAGAATGGGAGAGAGAGAGGGAGAGAGAGAGGGAGAGAGAGAAAGAGAGAAATATGAAAAAGTGAAGAGAGAAGAGAGAGATAGTAATAAAGTAATGAGTTTTTTAGTTTTGGGGGAAAAAATTTAATTTTGGGGTTTAAAATTTTGGGCAAGAAAATATGTTTTGTGAGAATCAATCTAGGCCATTGATTTTAAGGGAGATTGAATGAGAGCCACTTGATAGCTTTCTTTGTAATTTATTATTATTATTATATATATATATATATATATATATATATATATATATATATATATATATATATATATATATGTGGGTAAAAGGGATATGAGCAATTAATTATGTGGCATGAATGTTATACATTGAACAACTAACCCTTTTAAGGATTTCCAATCACATGTATGTCACATCATCAATTGCTTATTTACTCATACCCCTTTTCCCATATATATATATATATATATATATATATATATATATATATATATATAATTTTATATGTAACAAAATTGAAAGTTTCATTTTGATAGTAAAATTCGGAGTATTATTGAATATAATCATATATGTTGCTGCTTTATTTTGGTGTTGAAAGTTTCATTTTGATAGTAAAATTCAGAGTATTATTGAATATAATCATATATGTTGCTGTTTATTTTGGTGTGGGAGCAAACAGATAGTGAGTTAATAATTGATGGAAACTACTAAAAATCTGATCTTTGACTTTGGTCGTTAAAAGCGGATAGAGCTCCTAAAATTGAATTTGGATCGTCAATTGACCACCGTGATCTGAATTCGACGGTTGCTGATGCGGTCGATGGACCTGTAAAAAGCCTGAAAACAGCGGGAGGTGGCCCCGGCAACAGACTCTCCGACGTTCAAGTCAGAACCAGAAAGAGAAAGAGAGTATGAGGGAGAAGACTAGCGAATTGTTGATTACCTTCTGACTATAGAGGGAAAGATGTATTTATAGGCTTGAGAGACATATCAAGAGATTGATTTGTGTCTGTTGGATCAATATGAATTCCTTATCTCTTTAATGTCTCTCCCCCTCAAGAGATTATCTCTTTCATGTCTCTCCCCCTCAAGAGATAAGATCTTTTTGTTAAGGGATAAGAGATTTGACTCCTAGCCTTCATGGGTTGGGTGTCTTTCCTAGTGGGCCTAGTCTGTCACTTTTTATGGGCCTGAAGGAACCCATGTCTTGTAGAGGAGCTTGAAGAAGGCCCAGACCTGTTAAAGAGGCATGTGATGGTTAATCTGCCTGTAGAAGCTTTGAGATATGTGCAGGAATCGTACGGTCCTGATTTGCTGTTTTTACCATCATCATAAGCCCCCACCCCGGAAGGCAATTTCTTGACTTTCGGAAAGTAGCACACCTTACTTTTGGACTCTGTAGTACAATCTTAGCAGTTAGGGTGTTCGAAAATACCTGGAGCTGATTAGTGACTTCGGAAGGCAGCGAATATTTTCCTGAATTTTTTCAAATTTTTCTGGAATTTTCCCCAATTTTAAGATCATTTTTTCAAATTTTATAATTAATAAATCAAATTTTAATTAATATTTGGAAAATTTTAATTAATTTTCCAATTTTTTTAAAATTAATTTTTAGAATTAAAAATGATTTAAAAGGATTTTTGTGTATAATCTGACGTCGGCTTGCTTTTTAAAGCGATCTGCAACGGTGATCAAGGGGAGCTCACGCGCTGAGAGAGATTAGACGGCAGTGACTCTCCACCGTGATTTCGGTGATGTGGCGTGAATTTTGGCACGATCAGAAGAGTTGATCAGATGCTAGCTCGCCCGCTGATGCGATCGAGTGGCTGTGATCTGATTGCTGTGATCAGTGGCGACGTGGTGCTATTTGAAGCGTCCATCAACCCTGGCTCGAGTGCTGAGGCGGATCAGACGGAGGAGATCTGATCACTGTGATGAGGGGCTATGTGGCGTCATCAGGATCGTCCATCAGAGCTCAGCTCGCCCGTTGGGTGAAATCAAACGGTGGAGAAGTGAGCGGAGCAGCGGTGAAAACAAAGAGCGATGTGGACACATCTGAACCGCTCATCACACTTGAGCTCTTTTTTTGGAGGGATCATAGGGTCGGAAATTGATGCGAGGACGCCCTAGCTCGGCCGACCATGTAGCCGAGCTATGGCCATTTTTTTCCGGTTTTGTGGACTATGCTGGGTTACGAAGAGTCCGTTTCTTCGCAAAGCTACAAACTTTCGTCCTCGTCGAGCTACCACGACGTCGAACCGTCTCTTCATCAACTCATCCCCTTTCGCCGAGCAATGGGGCTCTGTTTTTGGCCGAGCAATAGATCTTAGATTCAGCCGAGCTATGAGAGTGTAATTTGGCTGGGCTGTGGCCTTCGAACTCGCCGAGCTGTGATTGTTGTGTTTCTCCGAGCTATGAAAGTTTAGCTATGCCGAGCTATTGAGGTTGAGCTTCGCTGAGCTATGGTCGTCAAGTTTCACCAAGCTATGGAGGTTACATTTTTCGTGAAGCTATGACCGTCTCGCCGAGCTATGGAAGTTTAGCTTCACCGAGCTATGGCTGTCGAGTCTCGCCGAGCTATTGAGGTTTAGCTTCTCCGAGCTATGGTCGTCGAGTTTCGCCGAGCTATGGAGGTTGCATTTTTTGCCGAGCTATGGACGTCTCGCCGAGCTACGGAGACGATGCTTCGTCGAGCCATTGAAGTTGAGCTTCTCCGAGCTACGGTCGTCTTGCCGAGCTATGGAGGGGCTGTGGCGAATTGAGTGAAGCCCTCGAAGCACGAGGCTCCTTGTCGACCGAAGCCCTCGAACTATGGAAGATTTAGTTGAGCTACGAGGCCCCTTCGTCAAATAAGAGTTTAGGAAGAGGATTAGTCGAGGCGGGAGCTCGGTGTTTGGAGTTATGGAGCTCGGAATCGAAGCTGCGAAGGAAGAGTTCGAGGGAGATGAAGTAGGGTTTCAGTTTTTGGCACCCAGTTTTGAAAAAGAAGGAGCGGAAGCGGGTTCGAAACCCGTACCCGTTTTCCCCTTCACTTTTTTCCTTTGAATTTAATTTGTGGGTTCGGTTTGTAAACCCGACCCAGTCCGAAGCCACTTCTATCTTTATTCTTCTTCCAAACCCGTGAGCCCTTGTTGGAAATTTTTCACTTTTTGCAAATCTTTGGAGTTTTTGAAGATTTGTGGATATTTTTGAAGTTTTGATCCCGCAAGAAGCTTGCCTTGTTTGGAGTTGAGTCGTCTTCGGTGGAGTTCTTTCTCTCACATCGAGGTAGGAGCACTAGTGCGCTTGGGTTTTTGGATTTGATCGTCTCTTCGGATTTTGAGTTGATTTTGGTAAAGAGAGGTTGAACGGACTTGGGGGACTCCGAGGGGCTAATAGGCTTTGTCACAAGGAATCTTGATTAGTGATATGGCCAAAAATGGGGTTTAATCGGAACCGTCCAAATCGGGCGTGAATCTTGAAGCCCAGGGGTAAAACGGTAATTTCACCTACCAATGGGTCTGAAGTGGGTCCTAGTTCACCTTTTTGGAAACCTACTAACCCGCGAACGGATTCACCTCAACTGGGTGCGGGTTTCAACCCGCAACAAACCCGGTCCAGAAGTATAGAATTAGGGTTTCTGATTAATACTAATCAACGGCCTTGATTCACATCTATCCTTTCACCATGGGATTAGGGATTACATTCCTTATCTAACCACAGGGATTACATTCCTAATCTAATCCCAGCGGCGCCTATAAATACCCCCCATCCATCTCCATTAAGAGGTAATCAATCTTTCTCCAGTTTTTTGTGCTCTTTCATAATCTTACCTGATTACTGACTTGAGTGTCGGAGGGTGCGTCGCCGGGAACAACCCCGGTGTCTCGCACTTTTTGCAGGTGTACGGCAGGAGTCAGCATCAAACTTCGACGGAACAGGTATACAGGTTTACTATTCAGTTTCCCTAAGAATCCACAAATACTATCTGTTTGCCCCCACACCAAATTTAGCGGCAACAGATTGGCGCCGTCTGTGGGAAACTAACGAATAGCAACCTCCCCTCTCCCCGTTGGACAGATCTTCTCCAGCCATGCCTCCTAGGAAAGTCAGATCAAGAGGGTCCAACAGAGGACCCAACCCCGATCAGCAGCAAGAAATTCCCATCCAGCCTACTCAACAGCAGGGGCAACTTCCAACTCCAGTGGAAGACCCGCTTCAACAGGACCTTCCTCCTCCTCCTCTGAATCAGCCACCTCCCAGGGGTCCTAACCCTCAGAAACAACCTCTTCACCAGGACCACGTCTCCATCCACCACGCCTCTTCGGACTCTATGGCCTCCCATCATCCCCGAGCTTCTGGTCTCCACAACACCGCCCTCAACTGGCAGAAGGATGAGGATCTTCGTTGCCATCTGGATGAAAAGCGGGCCCGAGAGGGAACCTCCCGCCAACACCGTCCGGATGAGCGATCTCCTCACCGCCGAGAATACAGAAGATCCCCTACACGAAGGGGGCGGAGAGAGTCCCCCGAGCATTACCGAAGAAGGCCACACTCCCCTGCAGGTCGGCAACAGCCTAGGAACGATGAGGCACCCATCACCCGTGCTGAGTTCCAGCAGTTCCAAGCGACCGTCCTACATGCTCTCAATCTCCGGCCCAACACCAATGCACCCAAGATTCCCTCTCCTCCTCCGGTCCGAAGTCCTCGCCGACGGTCCCCATCTCCTCCTCCAGCTCCCAGCAACTCCCGGCATGAGCAAAGTCCTCGCCGCTCCATGGACTACCGTCGCCGTAGCCCCCGTTCTCCTTCGTACGAAGACGAGTTTAGAGGCTCAGCTGATTACCGTCGAAGGGACGACGCCGTGTACCATCGTCTCCATGAAATGGAGAGGCGCTTGGGTTAGTTAGACCGAGAAGAAGAGCTCAGAGGAAGGACCCTCCATCCTAGCAGTATAATGGATGCACCCTTGCCAATCGGCTTCATGCCTCCTCAATTTGAGACCTACTCCGGGGAGACCGACCCCGTCGATCACATCGAGAGCTTCAAGACCCTAATGCTCATCCACCAAGCTTCCGATGCTTTGCTCTGTAAAACCTTCCCTGCAACCACTACAAGAAATTTGCCATATACCAACGGATATCTATAGTGACGGATCACTAAAACCGTGGGTATAGGAATCATATACCTACAGACGTATAGTAAACTGTGGGTATAGGTATAGGGATGCTTTCAGATAAGGATCTATCCGATTTGATCCGCATCCGAATCCGACTTTTTGGCGGGTACGGATATAAAAAATCCGTATCCGGGCGAATACGGATACGGATTCGGATATCCAAATAAAAAAAAATTGGATACAGATACGGATATGGATATCCCTAAAAAAATTAGATTCGGATACGGATATCCGCTTAATTTAATATATATTTATTTAATAAAAATACTTAATAGTTATGCACTTTCCCAATTTCCCAATTCCCAATTCGAGACTGCAGCCCTAATCCCCAGTCCCCATCCCCAATTCCCTATCGCGCCGCCAGTGAAGCCCGACCTCTCCCCTTCCTCTCCCACCAGCAGCCAGAGGCGACGCTACAGCCCTAATCCCCAGTCCCCATCCCCAATTCCCCATTGCACCGCCAGTGAAGCCCTGCCTCTCCCCTTCCTCTCCCACAGCCAGAGATGACGGCAGCAGTCCCGCAGACCAGTCGCGACGCACCTCCCGCGCCTCCCGCCGTCCAGCACCGCCGTCCATGTCCTGTCGTGCCGCCCCCTGTCCCCCTGGCAGCACTCCCGCACACCAGTCGCGACGACAGCAATCCCGCAGACCAGAGGTGAACACAACACATGCCTCGAGTTTTATAGTTAGTATGAGAGTTGAGGAATTTAGAGTTATCATCTGAGAAATTACCTCCTTGGCAAATTGATCAGTTGGGGCAAGGTATCTGTTGCCCTGGCTGTTGATGGTGGGGTCGGCACTCCCACCGATGGTGTACATCTCCCAGTGAGTGTAGTCATTGTTCACTACATGGAAGTAATCATGCCTGCACCTGCAAAGCAACAATATAAAACAGGTTCAGCTCCCAAGCAGAAAACTGGAAACTTTAATACATCTCATTACTTTTTTCAGTCAATGGTAATGCCGACCATCTTTATTTTGAGGAAAACTCGCCTCGATTTCACACTGACCCTACTTTGCCAATTCAAATTTTGATCTTCTAGCTATATTCCGTATCGACTGCAGGTTGCGTAATTGACTGAAGAGGAGGAACTAGGAGGACCAGAATTCACCATTTCAGGTAATGAAGCATTTGTTTTCCGAGGCCAAACTTGTTGGTATCAAAAAATTTTGAGTTCTGTCATTCTATAATATGCAATATTTATTTGGTTGCTAGAGTAGATGTACCTTGAGAATATCAAATTTCAGATGCTGTTTTATTAATTTTACTCGTGTGACATTATCTCATTGTTTCCAGGAAGCCATGAAAAAAGTGTATGTGTCAAAAAGTAAACAGTGAAGAGACATCATACAAGTACAAGATCATATATATTCATGGCCTCGACTCTTGCAAGTACTATATTAATTCCATTTCTAAGGTATTGACCATCACCCATACAGTAATATACTGTCCTAGTTAGTTCATCTTGCACTTATCTTTATGTAAAACATGCTGCCTGTGGTGTTTTTCAGAAAGTCATTGATGAGGTTGGGAGATCTTGCAGGTCTTGCAGGGGTTTGAACTTGTCTCCTATATAAATCAACAAAAAGAAAGGTAAAGTGACCAGTGCATCAAAAGCTTCTGATAACATTAACTTCTTGGCATAAATAAAGGAACTACAACATCATCAGCTAAATTCATCTTCTTTCTTGCTAGACACTATGCTTTCATAATACAGCTCAATTTGCCAATATATATCTAGAAGGACAACAGAATGGGGAAGAATGGGGAATGACTGTCCCATAAAATTTCCAAGACTTAAATACCACAAAAATGGTTATGTGTCTACCAATGTAGCGGTAGATTCTTGATACCATTTCTAAATGCAGTCAATAGTCAATTTACATAATTTTCAAAAGCATATTTCTGTTTTGTCTATGAAAGATCTGAAAATATAATATTTACTGATCTACAGTTCATTTGTACAAAATTAAATATATGTTCAAAATTTTCGTTGAGTTCTACATTTCATGTCTGTGTCAAGTCACCAAAACTCCATTTGCTATGCATTCGTCTTTCTTCCAGTTAAACATGCATTAAAATGCTACCAAATTATTTGGCTGAAATATTTTATATTTGTAACGAGATGATGAAAGGGTAAACAAATTTCACAAGACTTGAGTAATTCATGATTTTGCAGCAATCAGCGTAAACAAAGAGCACTTCGGCTTTCTATTTTCTTTCGTTGGTTTGAGTTTTTTACTTCACAGGAGTTCAATTTTATAACCACTTTTAGAACAAAATTTGTATTCACATATTTTCATGTAGTTTGGAAAATATGCAACGATATCAAAACAAGTTTTTATCCTCATGAATTGTTGTAGTCTTTTGATCATTGTCGTATGGTATGAAATATGTTACAAGATTTTTTTGTTGATTAATTGTTCATTGATGTACAAGTGTTTTGAGGGCTGTAAAGGCAAGTTTTCTCATAAAAGATTTTAACGAATGCTTTCAGGTATGTTTCAAAATTTTGTTCAACAAAGGTGTGGAAAGGAAAAGGGAAAGGGAAGTGTTTTCTGCAAGTGTTTGTGATCGAATTATTTATTGTTCTATTCTTCTTTAGATCTTCTTTCACTGGCCTTCTCCAATGGTGAATCATAACTTATAATTAACTTCGAATGTTGTAGTTGTGAATGTTAGTCTTCTATATGATCATTTGATGCTCAGCAATAGGAAAGTGATGTTTTAATTATTTTTTGTCCATTTATTCTTCTTTCATATTCCTGCGAGATCCGCAGGTTTTCACTATAACATACTAACATTTATCAATGTGCATTTATATTCATGTCTAATTTATGATAGAATTCTCATCTTCAATAATTTTACCATATAGCATTATGGTGGTAATATAACATTTGACATTTACATTAATGATCTTTACATATTTGATCCTCTTAAGGAATACATGACATTGTTTCTGGTATGAGTCCCCCAACATCTGTACCATCACCTGAGCAAATTACCTTTCTAATGTATATACCACCACTATCAGACTAGCAAATAACAAGAAGGATTCTCACTGATACTAACTACAACATTTATAATATAGCAAGAAATGAACTCTTAACTAATGCATTATTCTGTTGAGATCATATACTAGGCACAAGTTCTTTGCTTATGTCTATTCTTTTAGTCTGGGACTTACATTTCATCGTCATCATCACTATCTCTACGAAGGAACTAATTATCATCTTTTTTTTGGAAACTCCAGTTAGCACTAACGTATTTATTGGATATCAGGTCCGCTTGGCTGTTGCTGGTGCTTTCCATACAAGCTTCATGGAACCAGCTGTCTCACGGTTAGAAGCAGCATTGGCAGCAACTGAATTCAGGCAACCCAGAATACCTGTCATATCAAATGTGGACGCCCAACCACATTCTGATCCTGATACTATCAAAAAGATTTTGGCACGTCAGGTCAGCTACTCCTGTTGTGAAATTTCATTTATTGCTGAAGAAAGAGTACTGCTCAACTCTTCACATAGTTTAGAGGCTCGCTTTATTACGTAGAAAGCTCATTACAGAGTGTGCAAATGATTTGATGCACCTTAAAATTGTACAAATACACCGGAGGGTGGAACTATGTTCAGTATATTTGTGCTTTTACTACAAATTTACGATAACTACCATGGCTGCCATTTGTATTGGGGTCAAGTAAGCTTGTCATTGGTTATACCGAACATTGTTAGAAGTATCTCTCAATTGGTTGGCAGACTGCCATTCCGATGCGTCTCAGTATTGACTGATATTGCATGTCAGTTATGCTATTAATTTTATAGTCTACTGGTTAAATATGATGTTCATCACCATCTGTTGTAGTTTGACAGTATAATTAGGACTAAAATGAAAAAGTTCAAAATTATTTTTACTTATTTATTTAGTTTTTATTTATTGAATTTATTTGAAATGTCTGCTTTGAATTTAAAAACATATTTCCAAGCATTATGTTACTCGAACTTTTAGTTTCCTGAACATTCGTTTATCATGGTGGTTAATGCTTTTTAAACAGGTGACTTCGCCGGTTCAATGGGAGTTGACTGTGAAGACTCTCTTGAACAAAGGCGTTAAGAAAAGCTATGAATTAGGACCTGGCAAGGTATTTACAAACTATATGGTGTCCCTGATGTTATTTTTTAAAAATCAATTTTCACCCAATTTTTGGTACAATCTGATCATCTTGCTGCTTGTAAACATCTACGCTTTCTAATTTTGACTTAGTGATTTTGGCTGCTTCGTGGCTTGCAGGTTATCGCAGGAATAGTGAAGAGAATGAATAAGACTGCGGATCTCGAGAACATCAGTACAGGCAGGTGAAAGCCAAGATGGTCACCTTTCATAGGAAGAAGAATCTTCAGTACTATGAGATATCGGCCAAGAGCAACTACAATTTCGAAAAGCCTTTCCTCTACTTTGCTCGAAAGCTTGCTGGGTAAGAAACTGAGTAGTTTGTCTTAATTGAGACTTACGTTTGTGAGAAGATAGCTATTAGGAAAGATTTCTTATACTGGAAGTTGGTTTAATTCAGGGATGCAAACCTTCACTTTGTGGAATCACCAGCAGGGTATGCACATTATCGCTACGAGCTCAGCAGGGTTTCTGCAAGTGTTTTCATAGCACTAGGAAAAGGGAAGCGTCGGTGCCCTGGAGATGTGAGATTTGCTGTCTTAGATTCATGGTTTCGACCTATGTTGAAGGATTTTGGATGGCTACTGAGGTGTCCAAAGGGCCTTGAGATTCGGATGTTAGAAGAAGGCCTCGGTCAGGCGATTCTCACCCTCCTATTGAATCAGTAGCAGAGTTTGTTCCTGGAGTGGTTTTAGTGGTTTGGTGGGAAAGGAACCGAGTGTCCTAATCAAAAGTACTAATTTTCTGTTGATGGAGCAAATCTCGAAATTAAGTGGATGAGATTATTATAAGACTTTATATGCTTATTATATGTCAGTATGGTACTTTTAGGTTGACATTTTAACTATTGTAATTTGAATTTGACATGCTTGCAATACTTCATTAATTTTTAATATGATTGAAGTTTAATTTTATTTAATTTTGTTTCATAAACACATGTATTTATTTCATTGTGTATTTGGTTTATAATTGAATTAATATTATAAAAGAAAATATTAAATTATCATAAGCATATATAATTAATAAAAAAAAATTGTGTATAGAGCGATGAGTATATATTCAGATAATTGGATGCGAAAACCATTGCTAAAACCTATAGCAATGGAGCTTCAACCGTGGGTATAGGAAAGCAAAATGTGTCTTTAAAACATATACCAACGGATACGAAACCGTAGGTATAACACCGAGGTTTTGTCCAACGGGTAAAAAAACCGTCGCTATAGGCTATAGTGACGGCATTTTGCCGTGGGTATAGCTAATTAAATACGACGGAAAAATATGTCCGTTGGTATAGGTCTTACGGGCTATACCTACGGTTTTTCGCCTTTTACCCATGGATTTTTGCTGTCACTATATGTCAAATTCCTTGTAGTGAACTCTCAAGGGTCCAGCTCGAGAATACTCTCGCCTTGCCCCCTCCTCAATATTCTCCTTCGAGCAATTCGAGACCCTGTTCGTCACCCATTTTGTAAGTAGCCGAAGAACTGAAAAGACCAGTATCTCGCTACTGTACCTCCACCAGAAGAAGGGTGAGAAGTTGAGAGACTATGTGAAGAGGTTCACAGCTGAAGCCCGGTCTATAGCATCCCTCGACCAGTCGGTCGCTGCGGCAGCATTTCAATCTAATGTCCTCAATGCCAACCTCCGCTCCTCCCTCGCCAAGAAGCCCCCACAGAACTTTTTCGACCTCCTCCAACGAAGCGAAAAGTACATTCGGGCCGAAGAAGCCAAGCACCGCCCCAACTTGGAGGGGTCTTTCGCCGGGTTTAAGAGAAAGGGAACAGAAGATGAAGGAGCAAAGAAGCTCCAGAAGGATAATGCCGGCCAGCGCCGACCTCCCCCCAGATTCGAGAAATTTACTCCTCTCACCACCAACGTCTCTACCATCTTGATGGAAGTTGAAAAAGAAGGAATCATACCCCCTGCTCCAAAAATGAACACCTCCAGCAAAAGAAGGGATAAGGACAAATGGTGCCGTTATCATCGGGACCACGGCCACGACACCAACGATTGTCGGGCCTTGAAGAATGAGATAGAAGCCCTCATCCAGAGGGGGCAGCTGACCAGGTTCGTAATAAAGGACCGAGCCGAACTTCCTCCCCCGCCTCGGGGGGCTAACAAGCGTCCGGAACGAGAAGAGATGCCCGACTTTGAGGAAGAGCGAGTCCTCCACCTCATTCATGGGGGCCCAATGGGGGGCTCCTCAAACTCCTCTCGGAAGGCATTTATAAGAGAAGTCAACTCGGTCCGAGCCACCCCTCCTCCCAAAGGCCTCGGAGTGCCCGTCACGTTCTCAGACGAAGATCTTGAAGGTGTTCGCACCCCTCATTGTGACGCACTCGTCATCAGCCTCCACATGACAAACTTTAAAGTGGAGAGGATCCTAGTAGACAATGGCAGCTCCTCCTCACCGCTTTCAAAGGCCTAAAGCTCTCCCAAGATAGACTCAAGCCTGCCGGGTACACGCTCCATGGGTTCACGGGAGTGCCAATGACTATTGAAGGGGTAATCACCCTCGACGTAACCGCTGGCAAAACTCCTACTATCCGAACGGAGGCGATGGATTTTATGGTTGTGGATGTCCCTGCAGCTTACAATGTCATCCTAGGCCGACCCGGCCTAGCGGCTCTGGAAGCCGTTCCTTCAGCATACCATCTTAAGATGAAATTCTCCACCCGGGCCGGGGTAGGGGAAGTAAGGGGTAATCAAGAAACGGCCCGTAAGTGCTACATGACCTCTACCCTCGGACCAATCCTCTCCTTAGAAACTCTGGAAATCTCCCAAGATGCTGCCCGACCGACGTCCGAGCCGGTGGATGAACTGGAGGAAGTGCTCTTCTCTGAGCAGGACCCAACTCGCAAGTTCTTTGTTAGCAAGACCCTCCCGTCCGCCCTATGCTCGGACATTGTACAGTGCATCCGGAGGAACCAAGACCTCTTCGCTTGGTCAGCTGAAGACATGCCCGGAATTTCCGAAGAGCTCTTAGTCCACCACCTCAGCGTTGTTCCGGGGTCCAAACCGGTTCAGCAGAAGAGGCGCAAGTTTGCTCCCGAGCGCCAGTTAGCCATAAAAGAGGAGGTGGACAAGCTCTTGAAGGCCCGCTTCATACAAGAGGTGAACTATCCCGAGTGGTTGTCAAATGTAGTAATGGTGAAGAGGTCCAATGGGACTTGGAGGATTTGTATTGATTTTACTGATCTCAACAAGGCCTGCCCCAAGGATCCCTTTCCTCTTCCGAGTATTGACACTTTGATCGATGCCACCTCGGGACATGAACTCCTCAGCTTCATGGATGCCTTCTCAGGCTACAACCAGATCCGGATGTTTCCTACGGATATCCCGAAGACCTGATTCGTGACCGACCAGGGCCTCTATTGCTACAGGGTCATGCCCTTCGGCCTGAAGAACGCGGGAGCAACATACCAACGCCTCGTCAACAAGGTTTTCCAAGCTCAAATCGGCCGAAACATGGAGGTGTATGTTGACGACATGCTTGTGAAAAGCATTCGAGGTGTCGATCATGTGACCGACCTCCAAGAAGTGTTTGACATTCTGAGAAAGCACAACATGAGACTCAATCCGAACAAGTGTGCGTTCGGTGTCTCGTCAGGGAAGTTCCTCGGCTTCATGGTTAGCCAACGAGGAATTGAAGCAAACCCTGAGAAAATCAAGGCCATACTAGACATGGTCCCTCCTAAAAATGTTAAGGAAGTCCAGAGGTTAACAGGCCGTCTAGCCGCCATAGGGCGCTTTCTTTCGAAGTCCGGGGTGAAATGCCTCCCTTTCTTCAAGGCCCTCAGAGGGGCTAAAGGTTTTGAATGGGGGCGGTAGCAACAGGAGTCCTTCGACCAGCTCAAGGCTCACCTCGTCAATCCCCCTTTCCTCAGCAAACCGATCCCTGGTGAACCCCTCTACCTCTACCTGGCAGCCTCTGAGCAGACCCTCAGTGCAGTTTTAGTGAGAGAAGAAGACCGGGCTCAGAAGCCCATCTACTATGTGAGCAAGGTGCTTCGGGACGCCGAGCTCCGATACCCGAAGATAGAAAAGATGGCTTATGCCCTGGTGATGGTCGCGAGAAAGCTTCGTCCGTATTTTCAGTCCCATTCGGTGGTCGTTCTTACCGACCAGCCACTGAAGCAGGTCCTCCACAAGCCAGAGACCTCGGGCCGCCTTATGAAGTGGTCTATCGAGCTGAGCCAGCACGATATAACTTATCAGCCTCGGACCGCCATCAAGGCTCAGGCCTTAGCAGAATTCATAGTTGAGAGTACCATCCCCGAGTCCAGCCAAATAATGAAGGGACCGCCTATCTGATTGGTTTATGTGGACGGATCCTCCTGCAACGAGGGAAGCGGAGCAGGGGTCATTCTGGCAGGCCCAGATGACTTCATCCTCCAACACTCCTTCCGTATAAACTTCAAAGCCTCGAACAACGAAGCTGAATGCGAGGCACTTATAGCCGGCCTCGGAATGGCCCGAAATGCAGGGGCGCAACGCCTCCGGATCTTCAGCGACTCTCAGCTAGTCGTGAATCAAGTTCTCGACGAGTACGAAGCACGTGATGACAGGATGGTCAAATACTTAGCCAAGGTCAGGGGCCTCATGGCACTGTTTGAAGAAGCCCTCATCCAAAGAATACCCCGAGAAGAAAATACTCAGGCCGACGCCCTCTCCAAACTAGCCTCTTCCTCCCTTCAAGGTCTCGAGCAGACCGTCCTGATAGAGGTCCTTCTGAAGCCGAGTATAGAGGACGAAATCCCCGACTCCATGGAGGCACTACCTGTCCTGCTCGAAGACAATTGGATGAAACCCCTCATCGAATTCTTGAGGGACGGGCTCCTCCCCGAAGATCCTAAGGAAGCACGAAGAGTTAGAACCAGAGCCGAGCGTTACACATTAATTGGAGGTATCCTATATAAACGCTCCTTCACACAGGTAGACGGCCGGCCTTACCTGAGATGCCTCTCCCCCGGGCAAGCCGACTACGCCCTACAAGAACTTCATGAGGGCATCGGCGGGGCACACTCGGGGTCCAGGGCTCTTGCCCGCAAAGCGTTGAATTACGGATATTTCTGGCCCACTCTCTTACGAGACGCCGAACGACACGTTCGGCAATGCAGCTCCTGTCAGAAGTACGCCGACATTCGATGCCTACCACAAGCTACACTCACTTCTCTATCAAGTCCGATCCCCTTTGCAATGTGGGGGATGGATTTACTAGGGCCATTCCCGCCAGCTCCCGGACAGTACAAATTCTTAGTCGTGGCGATCGACTACTTCTCGAAATGGATAGAGGCCGAGCCCTTGGCCACGATCACCTAGAATAAGGTTGTTCAGTTCTTTTGGAAGAACGTGATCTGCCGATTCGGCATCCCTAGGGTCCTGATAACAGACAACGGAACACAGTTCACCGGGGCTGCCTTCCGAGCTCTATGCGAAGACCTTGCCATCCAGCACCGGTTCTCCTCCATTTCTCACCCCCAGTCAAATGGCCAAGCCGAAAATGCTAACCGACAGATCCTCTCCGTCATTAAGAAGAGGTTAGATAAGTGTTCCAAAGGCTTATGGGTCGATCAGCTTTCCAACGTGCTGTGGAACTACCGCACCACAAAACGGACCCCCACAGGAGAGAGCCCATTTAATCTCACCTATGGGTCCGAGGCCATCATCCCCCTAGAAGTCGGAATACCCTCTCCTCGTCTATTAGCTTACGAAGAAGAGCAAAACGCTAGAGACCTCCGAGCCAGTCTTGACCTGATAGACGAAATCCGAGAAAGAGCCGCCATTCGTCAACAAAGCTACCGAAGAAGGATCGAGTTAGCATACAACAAGAAAGTCTGCCCCAAGGACCTCAAAGAAGGGGACTTGGTCCTCCGAAAGTTGGCCATCTCGTTCCCAGGTCAGAAGAACAAATTGGCCCCAAATTGGGAGGGACCTTACAGGATCGCCAAAGTAGTCCGCCCCGGCGCATACAAACTAGAAGATCTCGAAGGCAGGGAGATCCCCAGGACTTGGAATGCCGACCATCTCTTAAAATACCAAGAGAGAGCACCAACGCCTCCCTAAGTATTTCGAGGATGTCGAACCGTTCCTCTCCTATTACTTGTAATGTTTTTTCTTTTATTTCACTCTTGTAATAACGGCTTGCAACTTTAGAAGCAGCCGACCCTTAGTCATCAATAAAGAGCTTTTTTCATACTTTACTTGTAAAAATTGTTCACATCCTTCTGCCTTCACTTTTCACTCTAACGATGGTTCCGGAGTCCAACACTTGGCTCGATCCTACTCCGCAAGCTCGCTTCTAAGCGGGCTAGGAGTGGGTCGCCATTCGGAATTGCTCCCACGACCGTTGAACTCTAACAATGGTTTCGGAGTCAAACACTTGGCTCGATTCTACTCCGCAAGCTCGCTTCTAAGCGGGCTAGGAGTGGGTCGCCATTCGAAATTGCTCCCACGACCGTTGAACTCTAACGATGGTTCCGGAGTCCAACACTTGGCTCGATCCTACTCCACAAGCTCGCTTCTAAGCAGGCTAGGAGTGGGTCGCCATTCGGAATTGCTCCCACGACCGTTGAACTCTAACGATGGTTCCAGAGTCCAACACTTGGCTCGATCCTACTCCGCAAGCTCGCTTCTAAGCGGGCTAGGAGTGGGTCACCATTCGGAATTGCTCCCACGACCGTTGAACTCTAACGATGGTTCCGGAGTCCAACACTTGGCTCGATCCTACACCGCAAGCTCGCTTCTAAGCGGGCTTGGAGTGGGTCTCCATTCGGAATTGCTCCCACGACCGTTTAACTTTAACGATGGTTCCGGGGTCCAACACTTGGCTCGATTCTACCTTGCAAGTTCGCTCCTAAGCGAGCTAGAAGTAGTTCGCAAGTCGGAGTTGCTCCCACAACCGTCGAATTACTCCTACGATGGTCAGCGAGTCCACTATTAGGTAAGGCTCGACTCATATCGCAAGTTTGCAAGATTAGGAGACTGAAGCGCTGCTCGGCACCACTGGCCAAACGCTCAAAACCCCGAACCGCGAAAGAGCAAGAGGCCGGCTCAGGGACCTCGATGCGATAAACACAGTCACAAACAAAACGACTACACAAAGCTACAAGGGACATGCAAGTTCAAAAAAGAAATGTTATTAATAATTAAGATACAGTGCAAAGCGACTCTTCCATACAACAAGGTTACAAGGCCTTAAAGTACAAAAATTACAAGGCCGACCCACTACACTTGGCCTTGAAAACAATCAACAGTGTCCCGTTCGACCGTCAGTTTGGGAACCTCGGTCGTCAGTTCCTCTCCCTCCGTCCGAAGCTCCGCTTCAACAGTCTGCAAGTGACGGATCTCAGAAAGCAAGTCGTCCCTCTCCGCCGCAATTTTTGACAAATTGTACCGAACGCACTGGATCCGAAGGGCCTTGCTAAAGGCGGTCAACGAATCCTCGTCCTCTCCTATGGGGGTCATCTCGGCGATCCTGCTCTCCTGACGCCGGATCTCGATGTCTCGCCGACCTAGGATGAGCTGAAGATGGTTCTGCTCGCTTTCGGCTCGGCGCAATCCCAGCTCGACTTTATAGAGCCGCTCTCGATGCCTCGCCAAGCACAGCCTCGTCACCCCTGAGCCAACCTCGGCTCGAGCGTGGTCATCCGAGCGAGTGGGCTCGACGTCTTGAGCTACCACCACGAGCTGAAAAGAAGAGGAGACAAACAACAAAATTTCAAACACTGCCGAAGTCCAACACATAAAGCCAATATTCCCAACGCAGCATCAGAAGCAAAGAAAAGGTTTTTATTCAAATAAAGTAGCTCTACATACAACTAGACCGACACTACAGCGGAGCTTTACAATGACCTAAAGGAACATAATACAACTTGTTTAGTGCCTCTTCGGAAGGGGAACGCTCCGGTTCAAGGAAACGCGGGGGCGGCGACGCCTAATCTCCGAGCTCGATTCCAAACCAGCGAAGCGAGATCCCCCTTCGCCACTAACCCTAGCTGTGATACCAACTGAGGCGCCGCTAGACGAGACGGCAATGCCACTCTGAGCGTCAGCCGGACTCCGCCTCGCCGTAGGCACACGAGTCGCAAGTTCGTAGAAAGTAATCCCTCTCTCGCGCTCTTCGCGAGTACACGACGTACTACGAACGTTGGCCCTCTCAGGCAGAGGCTTGAGTGATGCAACCTCTTCCTCTAGTTCGATGATCCTATCTCTCAGAACATCATCCTTCGCCGACATCTTCAAACGAGGAGGTCTCGACGAGCCCGCAACATTGGCACTATCGGACGCAAGATGTCGATAATGGGTGACCTCGATCCCCCTGTCTATCGTAATCCTCCTAAGCTTGTCAATCTTGGCCAACAACTCTTGGTGTTCGGATGACAACCTCTCCAACTCGGAAGCTAACTTCTCCTCTTCCGCCGAATGTTCTTTCTCCGTTACCTCCAAGTGACGGATCTCGACCAGAGCTCACTATTCTTTTGCTCGACAACGACAAGCTCCCTACGAAGCAGCTCTATCTCACCTTCGGGACGAGAAGCTTGGGGTTGCTTCCGTAGTTGCTTCAACTCACGACAATACCCCTTCGCAGCTGTTTTTATCTCCTCCAGCTTCAAGAGCATATAAAACTGCCTCTCTCGGCTATGAGAAAGCGCTCGCTTCGTTTCTCTTAGCTCCTTACGAAGATACGAAACTTCCGTGATCAGACCAAACTTCACCTGAAAAGCAAAGATAAATCCGATGCCCAACACTTGGAGAAATTTTGCAACTAGTCAAACATAAAATCCGATGTCCAACACTTGGAGAATTTTTGGCCAAACAAAAGGTGTTTTCATTCAAAATTCAAAACGCATTACAGAAGCGGTGGCCAGTCCGCAGTCAAGCTTACACATAAAAAAAAAAAAGACTAAAGACGCAACCAAGTCAGGGGTCGACCTTTTTGTTGCTCGGGTCTTCCGACCCTTCGATGATTCCCAAGTCCTCGTCCACGTCCTCGTCCTCGGAGTCGTCCTCCTCCTCACCCTCGGCCTCTGTCTCGCCCATGCCTTCGACACCGTCGGCTTGTCCCTCGGGGCCGAGCATTGCCGGAGGGAGCTCCTCCTCCCCCTCCACAGGGTCGTAGAAGTGGTAGGAGGAGGTATCGAACCCTGGGTTTCGAGCTACGATATGAAGCAGGGCTCGGCCGTATGCATCCTCCATGTTCTTAAACATGTGCTCCTCGGCCTTTTGCTGGACAGCCCTCTTCGCCTTCGCCACCTTCGATTGGTGCTTGGCCCTGCTCCTCTCGGTCTCCTTCCAAGCTTTCTCTGCCTCCGACCGTGCTTCGGCCAGCTCCTCCTTGAGCGCGGCATTCTCCTTCTCTGAGGCCTCGAGCTTGGCTGCCTCGTCCGCCGACTGCTAAATAGCTTCGGCCAGCTTTGCCTCCAACCCCGCCACCTTGGCACCGTGCTTTGCCGAGAGGAGTTGCTCACCTTCAAACAGCTTCACAGCTTTCGCACGATCCGACCTCTCCCGGTCGTACAGCGCCGTCAGCTCCTGTTCTTTGCTCGCAAACTCCTCGAGCAAAAAGTTGAAGTGGCAGAGGGTCTGAAAGGAGAACAAACGGTTAGAAGCCGGACCCAAAAACTTAGAAAATTTTGCAAAAAATGCTTCAAGGCGAAGGTGTTCGGTCTACTTACCGACATCGTGTTCCGAGCGATCTGCATTGTAGCGTCCCCGACCTCTCTGGACTTAAGCGCCGCTCGGTCCTTGGGGGTTGGCAGGTGCTTCACCGCCTGCATACAAATGTTGCCGTCCCCCAAGAAGCCATCGACCTTCATTACTTGCCAGTCAGGGACGAAGATCTTCTTATGCTCCTCTGTCAGAATCTTCTCCGCTTCGGCGGTGAGAGGCGGAACTTGAAGAGATAACGCCGCGCTCACGTTGAACGCACCGCTCGACGAGCCGGGATCATCTATCTTCGGGGTTGGGGTCGGCGCATCCGAGACAGGAGGGTCAGAGGACGGGACCTGGTCTTGATCGGGATCGGCTTCCAGGAGCACGACCACCTGCAGGTCGGCGGTCTTTGGGACCGAAGGTATCTTCGGCGCTCGACCGCCCTGAGGCCCTATCGAGGGTCTCTTCTTCTTCTTCGCCTCCTGCTCCCTAGCCGCCTTGGCCTTCGCCATCAACGCCCTATAGTCCATGCTGGAAGACTCTGCACAAACCGAATGAAAAAACTTAGAAAAATTTTCAAAAACTTCAAGGAAAAAAGTAAAAATACTAGAGGCGTACTGGGATCGATCGGACTGAGACCCCCTCGGAACAAAGCCTCTTCGGTGATGTCCTTCCAACTAAGCGTCGGCAGGCCGAGGAGTTTCTTGAGGACTTCGGCCTCCTCGTCACTAAGCACTGGCTCTCTTTTAGCTCGCTTGGGCAGGCCCTCCCTTAACCAAGCTATCGGAATTGCCCAGGGTTCGGGAGCTCGGACAATAAAGTACTTCTCCTTCCAATGCTTGATCGAGTCTGGGTTCTCGATCAACTTCACGCCTGTCCACTGCGAAAGGTAGAACCTCTGCTCGTTCCTGTTCGGCTGGCAGGGACGGTAGAGGCTCCGAAGAAGGAACAGACTTGGCTCGGCGCCGAACTCTTGGCACCGAAGAACAAATGCCAAGACGTGCCTCCAAGTGTTCGGCATCAGCTGGGCAGGACACAGGCCGTACCAATTGAGGACCTCGGCAATGAACGGGTGCAGCGGCAAACGAAGCCCGGCGGCCAAGGAGTCGACCGGAAAAACGCACGTGTCGGCCGAAGACGACGTGCAGGCTCGGAAACCCGGTCCGGGGAGAAGTAGCCCGTACTCGGCAGGGATCTGGAATCCTGTCCGGATCCGATGCAGATCAGCCTCGGTAAGGACCGAAGTGATGTGGTCCACCTCGGACATCTCTCTCGGTTCGTTCTCCTCTACGGACTTGGCGGTGCCCTGGGTCACTTTCTCCAGCATTTCTTCGGAGTAGCTCCGTACTCCCCCCACGCTCGATAGAGTGATCGGCTGCCGACCGAACTCCCCTGCCGTCTTCGGCTGCTCTATGACCGTAACCACTTCCTTACCCTTCCGGGACCTCGGTGAAACCTCTTGGGGTGGCTCGGTGACCTCCCCACTCTTGCTCGGCCGGACCACGGTCTGCTCGGTCGGCTCTTCCACCTCCTTCTCTTCACCCGCTCGGCTGACGACTCGGTCCGAGGCGGCGGTCTCATCCGAAGAAGTAATCTTAACCATTTTTCTAAAGAGAGAGGAGAGAGACTGACCTTGAAGTGACTGTTACGGTCAGAAAAGTTCGCCGGAGCAAAGAAACGCCTAGCCACGACAGCTAGCAGCGCCACCCGGGAGCTAAAAACTTCGATGGTGAAAAGTAAAAACTTGAGTGAAAGAAAAAGTGAATAATGAGATTGGGGGAGGGGGAGTGAAGACTTATAGTAAAAGAAAAAGTCTCTTGGGCTTCCTAACGAAAAGGCACGACTCTTGATCGGCTTTTGAAGCGTTATGAAAGACCAAACGACTTTGAACCCGAGCAGCAACGGTTGGCGAAAAGACAAAACGTTTCGATACAAGTCAAATAGCTCGGCACACAACGGCTCAGATCACACTACATCGCTCGACCTGCCGAGCTCCTAGACCTCCGGTCGGCTGCCGAGCAAGTGCCCATCCGAGCCCCAAAACGGAGAAAAATCACTTTTCTCTCAGCATTCGTGTAAGATCTCGATCAGACGGTCCAGATCTTGCCAGCATCGCTAAACGACAAGATAGTGTTTTCTTGGAAAATGGGCCCATCTCGAGATTCGTGCCACCATCCAACGGCTCAGATCGTGCCACATTGCTCGGACGATCGAGCCCTTACGCCTCCGGTCGGCTGCCGAGCAAGTGCCCATCCGAGCCCCAAAACGGAGAAAAATCACTTTTCCCTCAACATTCGTGTAAGATCTCGATGAGACGGCCCTGATCTTGCCAGCATCGCTAAACGACAAGATAGTGCTTTCTTGGGAAATGGGCCCGTCTTGAGATTCGTGCCACCATCCAACGGCTCAGATCGTGCCACGTCGCTCGGACGACCGAGCCCCTACGCCTCCGGTCGGCTACCGAGAAAGTGCCCATCCGAGCCCCAAAACGGAGAAAAATCACTTTTCCCTCAACATTCGTGTAAGATCTCGATCAGCCAGCCCAGATCTTACCAGCGTCGCTAAATGACAAGATAGTGTTTTCTTGGGAAATGGGCTCGTCTCGAGATTCGTGCTACCATCCAATGGCTCAGATCGTGCCACATCGCTCGGACGACGAGCCTCTACGCCTCCGGTCGGCTGCCGAGCAAGTGCCCATCCGAGCCCCAAAATGGAGAAAAAAGCCGCCGAGCGACAACGACCGTTGGATCTTCCAGAAATTTGCGCTTCTGGTGATGAACGGTCCAGATCGTGCCATGTGCGCTAAACGACAAGATAACGTTTTTTTGGGAAATGCACCTCCTCGAGATTCGTGCCGGGATCCGACGGCACAGATCGTGCCACGTCGCTCGGACTGCCGAGCCCCTAAACCCCCGGTCGGCAGCCGAGCAAGTGCCGTTCCGAGCTCCAAAAGTGAGAAAATGGCTGCCGAGCGACTACAACCGCCAGATCTCTCAGAAATTCGCGCTCGCGCGAGATCAACGATCCAGATCAAGCCACGCCATAAATAGGTATTAAAAATCAGTTTTTATTTATTTTAATCATTTTATTTATTTAAAAATTGCGAAAAAATTACTAAAAATTCGGAAAAATTCACTAGAAATTCTAGAAAATAATTATAAATTCGGAGAAATATTTTTGAACCCCTGAACGAACAATTATTGCCTAGAATGTGTTGTGAAGGCCCCCGAACGACTGGTTAACACATCGCAAAATTAAATAAATAATTTGAAAAAATAGATAAAAACCATTGAATATTCAGAAAAGCTTAAGAACAGCTTACAGCTTCAAAAATCACCTCACTACCCTCTTCAAGATTCAAAACCCTCCATTCGGACTCCGATACAACTCCAGTAGCCACTAAAACAGTTAAACTACTCCTCAAAGGCTGATCAAACCCAATCTTTAGGAGTGGGGGACTCGTGATATGGCCAAAAATGGGGTTTAATCAGAACCGTCCAAATTGGGCGTGAATCTTGAAGCCCAGGGGTAAAACGGTAATTTCACCTACCAATGGGTCTGAAGCGGGTCCTGGTTCACCTTTTTGGAAACCCACTAACCCACGAACGGATTCACCTCAACTGGGTGCGGGTTTCAACCCGTAACAAACCCGGTCGAGAAAGGATAGAATTAGGATTTCTGATTAATACTAATCAACGGCCTTGATTCACATCTATCCTTTCACCAGGGGATTAGGGATTACATTCCTTATTTAACCACAAGGATTACATTCCTAATCTAATCCTAGTGGCGCCTATAAATACCCCCCATCCATCTCCATTAAGAGGTAATCAATCTTTCTCCAGTTTTTTGTGCTCTTTCATAATCTTACCTGATTACTGACTTGAGCGTCGGAGGGTGTGTCGCCGGGAACAACCCCGATGTCTCGCACTTTTTGCAGGTGTACGACAGGAGTCAGCGTCAAACTCCGACGGAACAGGTATACAGGTTTACTATTCAGTTTCCCTAAGAATCCACAAATACTATCTATTTGCCCCCACACCAAATTTAGCGGCAATAATTGGTGATGGGTTATCTTCTACTAGTGGTGAATATGGCGTCCACCAAGTGTTTGTGAAATTGTTCACCCCATCATGTCCACCAAGTGTTTGTGAAATTGCTCACCCCATGACATCCGCTAAGTGTTTGTGAAATTGCTCACCCCTTCGTACTGCTTCTTTCATCGACCGAGAGCTGTGACGATCACCCATTTTGCCGGTCGACTGTCTTGTTGATAAGTTACTGTTCTTATTGGACCTAGGGCAGTATGACCTAAACATTGAATCTTATGGAGGGCTCAGATCCTGCTACGTGGCTATTTGATCTCTGGGGTTCTATAAATAGGGGTTGATTCCACCTCCCAATCCTTTATTTACCACCTTCACTTTCTCTCTCTTGAAAATTTTGAGAACTTCTCTCTCTAGAAATCGCGGTGTTTTACCAGGTAGTGCTGGTCACTTGCCTGGTGTTCGATGGGGGTGCTAGCTTCAGGTATTGGTTCGGAGTTTCCACCACTTTTGCCAGGTAACATTCTTGCGACTGTTGTTTATCATGTCTAGCATTCCGTCGATTTGTGTTTCTACTAGATCAGTTGGTCTAGATGGAGAAGAGGGTGTTGTGTTCAACCACTTTCCCGAAGAGAAAAGTGTGCATGGTGAGGCCGATCGTTCCCCCATTGTGAAAACAATCGTCGAACCTGAGAGAGATATGAGGTGTATGCTCAAAACCCTGTTGTTCCTTGTTCCAGAACTGATTAGAGAGTATCCGGTAGTTGACCAACAATTTCTTAGGAGCGACATGGAATACGACGAGCCAGAGCCCGTCCACACTACTGAGGTTAATTATGTCGCCACCATTCTTACACGAGATGAGCTTGCTGTGATTAGAACGGGCTTTGGCATTCCTTGTGAGTACAGCTTACTCCTGCTAGGTCCTGGAGTTAGGGCGTGCTACACCATGTCTGAGGAATACTGTTTCTTTCTGTGTGATGCCTTCTTCATGGGACTTCGCTTGCCCCTCCATCCCTTTGTTAAAGAGGTAATCAAATGGTATCAGCTGTGTTCGATGCAGCTGATGTCAAAATTGTGGAGTCACGTTGTCGAATTTGTATTGCAGTGCTGCCAGCTCGGAGCTGAGCCGAGTCTTGCGGTGTTCAGACGTCATTCAAACTTTCCCAACTCAGCAAAATGGAGGAGCATTGGTACCTTAGCCCTCGTAAGAATAGGGGGTTAGTAGATGCTCTTTGATCGATAAGATGTTGGAAGGAGAAAATTCTTGTTGTTCGCAGCGTTGAGCCGTGGGGGATCCCCACCACTTGGAGGGGAACGGTTCCCTCAGCTCTGAGAGCGGAGCCGGTAATGACCTATGAAGGGAAAAGCGTTAGTGATACCCTTCTTGGACTGAATGTGTTGGCATGGCAAGACATCACTAACGAAGTACTTTTTGCAGGCAGTCTTGGACCGGCGGTTTCTAGTACGATTTTACTGTTATTGCTTTCATGCCATGTTATCCATGCTTTTTTTGCTTGTTGGTCGCTTTATCCATGCCTTTGTAGTTTTCAGTTGATCTTACAAGTTTTAACACTTTCGTGTTTCTCCTTGCAGGAAGAACATACATGGATTACGAAGACCTTCTGGCAGATTTGGACGCGCTGCGTACCAAGAGGAAAGACGAGCTGAAGAAGTGGAAGAGGTCGGCTGCACATGCTTCTCCTTCCCAGGACTTGTCGCCCCGGGCCCCTTCCTTGCGGACTGAGTCCCCTATAGAGGTACCGCTTGTTGCTGCAGCAGGTTCTTCTTTAGCTGCAGTTGTAGCGAGTGCCACGTCAGCCCCACTGACTGCTATGTCTGCCGCGGTACTTACTGATTAGGGGGACATGGTTTATACCCCTGACTGGAACGTGAAACCCCAGAAGAGCTTTCTAGGGAACTCCGCTGCTTGCCTCGAGGCCAGCCGCCACGTTCCTACTCCTGCTGACAGAGAGAGGTTGAAGATGGAGCCTCCTGAGAGATCTGTCTTAGAGATTGTGAGGGCATGCATGATGGTATGATCTGGTTTCCTCTGTTGTTTAGCTTGCGCTTTTCTCCCTTGTATCGTTATATCTTAACCACTTTCTCCTTATTTCAGGCAATGTGCCACTTCGGGCATTTCGTGGACTTTTATGCGGCTGAGGAGAAAAACATGAGGGCCCGCATCTCTCGCACCGAGAAGGACAAGAAAAAGGCCGTCAAAGAGGCAAAGGTGGATTTGGAGGAGCTGAAGAAGAAGGAAAGGGAGGGGCGCCTTGAGTTGGATGCGTTGGCAGCGAGTAAGGAGGAGATGCGCCTTGAGCTAGAGGCGTCAAAGGAGAGAGAGAAGAGGAACACCGATCTTCTACTGGAGTTGGAGAAGGCTCGCACTGATGCGGCCTCGGAGCTGAAGGTCAAGGTGGCCAAGGTTCACGCTGAATGTAAGTCCAAGCTGCAGGGGGTGATGCTGAAGTCTTATGCCGTAGTGATTTCACACGTGGTGGAGCGTGTTCCCGGTTTCAATGGGAAAGGCTACCATGTGACTCTTCGACCTGGTGAGCCCCTTGATACAGGCAGGAAGGATGATGGTAGGATCGGCAGTCCTACGAGTGGCAGGAGGATTGGCTCTGGAAAGAAAGGCAAGGTGAAGGAATCTGCTGGGGGTCCCTTGTCCATGGTGGCGCCGAAGCAGGTGGATGCTTGATTCACCTCGTTATGTCCTTTTTCTTTCCAGTTTTCTTTATTTGCTTTGCTTCAAACTTGTAGCTACTTTCTATGATGCCTAATTGCGGACTGGCCACTGCATACATGTATCTTCCTTTTAGTGGTTGAAAAAATGTCTTCCAGATTTGTTACCATTTGCCATATTGAGTTGATGTGCTTTGAAGCGATGATTGCTCATGACACCAAGTATTTTGTTCCTTTATTTGACCATGCTTTTGGAATTGTTGACAGACGATCGTGGGATCCCGGGAAACCCCTGTAGTGACGAGGATGAGTGTCTTCGCAAGCGACTGCGCGTAACGGAATTAGTATTCGACCGTTTGCGTGTTCAGTCAGAGGATGAATGTTGGAGTCCGTTCACCTTAAGTCGGCACTCATCGAAAGGGACTACAAGTTAGCACTCTTGTATAATGACAGCATTGGGGAGTGTGCTCTACTCAGAGAAATTGTTGTCGAGAAAGACTTGGAGTTGTATCGCCTTCAGGTGAGACTCGGGGGGTTACGAATGGCAAGCATCTCGCACGTCGTCGGTGCGGAAAAGGGATCAATGGTTGAAGTGAATGAAGGCACCACGACTAACGTGAAAGAGGGTACAACAGTTGGAGGAGTTGGGTTGATCGTTGGGGAGCAGCACCGATAGTGCGGGTGCCCCCTCGATACCCTTGCCACGCCCAGAGTGGCGCATCGGCTTCTTGAGTTTGACTTTGGTTGGTGGAGAGTCACACGCCTGGTGTGCCGGCCAGCAATCTCAATCCATGGGATCGATGTTTTCTGCCAAAGGTGCTGGCGGTCAAGAAAAAGCAGTGGCCGACAGGCGACCCACAAGGAGGCTCTTATCTCACAGGAACAACATTCCTCGCCCATTGGTCGCAAGGACGGCTTGTAGATCGAGTTGTATGATTGATGATTTTGTATTTGTAAATATCTGTAGTACTACTGAATCTGAACATGTGGGCTTGTGATAGTTCTGTTATTTGATGAACTCTCTGTGTGCCTGATCCTTGCCGTCGAGGTTGAGGTTCCATCGAATGAGTTCTTTGTAGCTAAATAATAGTGCATCAAGTTTGTTGCGTATAGCTAACGAACTGCCGAAGGTGTATCACGGAGTTTCAAATTTCTTCGTCTTGAACTCAGGTAGTTGTAGGGACAACTCTGAAGGAGAGTTGTTTTCCAAACTTGCTGTATGGGTAGGGATGGCATCCGGGTTGGGTCAGCCTGCGACCCACCCAATTCGACCTGACCCGACCCACCTTGGCCTGGTTCGGGTTCTGGTCGGACCCGTTATCCCAATCGGGTCAACCCGGGTCGGAAAAATCCCAATACCAACCCGCTTAACCCGGCCCGTCAACCCGCAAACCCGTTCAAACCCACCCAAACCCGACCCGTGACCCGCGGGTTTGTGGATTCGACCCATTTGATTTTTTTTTTGATTTTTTAAATATTTTTTGTGTGTGCCAAATATATGTATATATATGTATACATATATTAAAAAATATATGTATACTAGATTTGCCCGTAGGCATGTGCCTACGACACGTCTTCGGAACGATACAGCATATGAAAGGCTTGTAAACAGTAAAACAACAATTATGTAGCTCAAGTTTGAATAGTAAAACAATAATTAGTTGTAAATAAAAGTTCATGTTTCCATTAGTATATGTTGAAAAATAATTATAAATGGGGGTGTAAAATTCAACTTCTTAGAACTTTGAGTGTAGAAAATGATGAAATTTAACTGTTGATGAGATATTTGCTATTTTCAATATAACATGAGCAATAAAAAAATGCATAAAAAATCTGAAAATTCACAAACCTGAAATCTGAAAATTTAAATTTCTGAGTAAATAGAGAGAGAGAGAGAGAAATAAATAAAGGAGTTGTTTTGAGGGGATTTGAATTTGAGGTTTGGGGGGGGGGGGGGGGGGAAATTTTGGGCGGGAAAATATATTTTGTGAGGTTAGATCTGGACCATTGATTTTAACCCTATTGAATGAGAGCCACTTGATAGCTTTCTTTGTGTTTTATTATATAGATATATAGGTATATATGCATATAGATATACTATAAAATTTATTAAAAATTTAGAAAAATGAGTGTGGACATCAAAATTAATTAATTACTACCCACTACTCAATTAGACAACCCTCACCCTAGCTATTTATAGCCGACTCCACATCTTCACATCTCTCATCTCACCAATGTGGGACCAAAAATTTTCAAAATTTAAAATCCAAATATATTTAGCCTCACATTGGTGAGATGAGAGAAGTGAGGAGATAGCATTGGCTATAAATAGTTAGGGTGGGTGAGCTAATTGATTAGTGGGTTATAAATAGCTAGTGAGCAATTGATTTTGTTGTTCACACCCATTTAATATAAAATGTATAAATTTTTATTTTTTGAAGTAAAAAAAAATATTTAAATAGTCGGGCCAACCCGTGACCCGACCCGACCCGACCCGTGTTGGACCCGAATGGGTTCACAGGTTGGGCGGGTCAACATTTTGCAAAACCAATCCGGCACGGCCCGTCCCAGTTAACATTCGGACCCGAACCGAACCCGCCCTACGTGCATCCCAACCCGGCCCGTTCAACTCGTTGCCAACCCTATGTATGGGTCCTTTGATAAATTGTGACAGTCACATCAAGTGGAGAGTTGAACTCTAAGTGTTGCTTTTTACAAGTGTTGCTAGAGTAACTTTGATCCACGATTTTGGACCTCTAAATCTATCTTTGAGGAAATTTAACTAGTTTTAGGAACAGATCGAATGACGAGTTGAATGTGTGTAAATGCAGGTTGCGAGAGTAACTCTGAGCTATGGGTATTGATTCTGAACTTGTTAGTTTGAGTATTAACAGGTTGGAGGAGCATATCGGATGGCAAAGCGCACTCTGAACTTGCTTCTTGGAAAATTGACAGAGTCTCTTTTGAGCCATGGGTATGGGCCCCGAACTGGTTGTCGAGGTGTTAACGGATTGCAAAAGCAGATCGAATGGCGAAGTCCACTCTGAACTTGCTTCATTGCAAACTGTTAGAGTATCTTCGAGCCATGGGTATGGAATCCAAACCCGTCTTACGGGAAGACTTGTCATGAGTTTTTGGTACCGTTTATGTGTATAAGTTTGGCACTCAACTCGAGTATTTAAGGAACTTTAACTAGTTTTAGGAACAGATCGAACGGTGAGTTATCCTCTGAATGTGCGGGATTGCAGGTTGCGAGAGTAACTCCAAGTCATGGATCTAGATTCCGAACTTGTTAATTTAAGTATAAGCAGGTTGCAAGAGAAGACCGAATGGCGAAGCGCACGCTGAACTTGCTTCTGTGCAAGTTGCTAGAGTATCTTCGAGCCATGGGTATGGACTCCGAACCCGTCTCGTGGAAAGCTTGTAACGAGTGTTTAGCGCCACTCTAGGTATAAGTTGGGCATTTTAGCTCATTGTTTTCTTTAATAAAATTGAGTGAGATGCACTGAAATAAACTAGCTAATTTTATTAAGAAATAAACTAAGGGGCTGCTCTAATGGCTGTCCTTTATTACATGCACGACCGTTAGTAAAAGCGGTTTTCAGAAAGGAAAAACTAAATGGCTGCTCTAGTGGCTGGCCTTTATTATAATTTTTAAAAATTCTACTAGTAGGAGAGGGTGTTTCAAATGCTCTCGTTGTACTTCTTTATGTGTTGCTCATTCCGAGTCCCTGCTGTCATATCCTTGCCCCCCAAGTCTTCAAGTTGATGAGCTGTTAGGCGAACAACTTGATAGACCTTGTCTAGACTAACCTACTTTGGAAGGAGTCCCCCATTTTTTGCATAGAGAAAGAAAAATCTTCTGATGCACCAACGTATTTAAGCAAGATTATTTGTTTCCGTTGAATAAGCGGAGTGGCTTCGGGTGAGGGATTTAGGTATATTGTTGGGTTCTGATGAGGACGTACTCGGAACTGGGAGTAGATAACTTGACAAATTTGAAAATTCTCGATTTGACTGCCTAATGTAGCAGCTTCGACCTCGTTTGCATACTCTATGATACTATGATTGTTTTCCTGTAGTAGCTCTTCGGCATGGAGGGGGAGAACCGAGCCCCCTATGGTAGCAGTGTAGCACACCTGTAATGCCTATTCACTTCCCACTACCTGGCCTACGCCTGCTGTTGTCGGAAATTTCATTTTCAAGTGAAACGCAGAGGCGACTGCGTGGAAAGCGGCTAGTCCGGGGCGACTGAATATGGCATTGTATGCGGATTTGACGTCGAATACCAGGAAGTCTAATGATTCTGTCCGAGTTGCTGGGGCTTTCCCTACCATCACGTCGAGTGCGACAATTCCCTCGACTTGGACAGGTGCACCTGAGAAGCCGTGAAGTGTGTAGCTGACTAGCTTGAGTCGATCTCGAGAAAGCTTTACAGCATTGAATGCGGCCATGAAGAGGATGTTCACGAAATTGCTGTTCTCTATGAGGATACGTCGCACCTCATGATTTGTCATGCCTAGATTGATAACCAGTGCATCGCAATAAGGCATTTTGATGCCGTTGAGATCTTTATCAGAGAAGGACACCGAAAGGCCCGAACCCTTTGGGGGTGGAGTGTTATGTACTGAATTGACTTCCCTCATAAAGGCTTTGCGAAAGGAGTTAGAATCTCCCCCCATAGGTCCTCCATGGATGGTGTGTAGAATGGCCATGTGCTCGGAGTCTCGTGATTCAGAAGGCCTTTCTGGATGCTTATTAGCCCCCCACGGCGGAGGGATCTCAGTGTTATTGTTTTTTTGGACAAACTGAGAGAGATAGCCCCGCTGAATCAGGTTTTCAATTTCGTGTTTGAGGGCTTTGCAATTATCGGTAGTATGTTCATGGCCTCTGTGAAATGCGCACCACATGCCCTTGTCTCTTCTCTTGCTAGCTATTTTCATTATGGGAGGAGGACGAACTATCCCATCATTTTCAATCGCCATGAGGATGGCAAAAACTCTTGTGTTCAAAGGAGTAAATTTGTTGAAGCGGGGTGTAGGAGGAGGACAACGTTGGCTTGCACCGTTTTTTCGAAACTTCTTGGGTGTTTCCTCACTTGCATTCTTCCGTTTGTTCCCGAGAAGTCACTTTTTCTTGACTTGTGGATTGAGAGTTTCCTCGACCCTAATGTACTTTTCACTCCTTTCTAGGAGCTCATTGAAATCTCGAGGTGGCCTCTTGGTGAGAGATGCTTTTATTTCTTTATGCATGACGTTGTGACAGAAGGCTACAGCCGCCACTGAAGAGTCCAAGGAGGAAATTGAACTTGCTTCTGCTGTAAAATGTTTGACGAAGTCCTTTAGCAGTTCTCAATCTCTCTGCTTCAATTCTAATAGGGAGACACTTGTCTTTTCAGCCTTGCGGCTAGTAATGAAGTGCGCAATGAAAATTTCTTCGAGCTGATCGAAAGAAAATATTGATTCTGGAGTCAGGCGCAAATATCATTCCCTTACTGACCCTTTCAATGTTGCGGGAAGTGTCTGACACATCAGTGCATCAGTGGCGTTATAGACCATCATAGTATTTTGAAGCTCTTGATATGGTCAGTCGGGTCTGATTCTCCATTGTAGGATTTAGATTAAGGAGCCTTGAAGTCCCTTGGGATGGGTGCATCTAGGATGACTCTACTGAAAGGAGGTCAACTACGGCGGTAGGCCCTGCTGGAGTGGTTTCTCTCATTCTTCATCTGTTCTAGATGATTCTCTACTTCTTGGATACGACAAAGGAGTTGGTCGTTCTTCTTCTGGGAATCAGTCGAGTCGGCGGATCCTTTGTTAGGGGGCTAGCCCAGATATTGAGTTCCTTGGATAGCATGGAAGATGTCAAGCTTGAACTTATCCAATTCGGCCCTAGTAACTGGGGCATTTTTCCTTCTGTTCCACACAGGAAGCCTTCGACTCTCATGAGTCGGGCTCCTCATTATTGGGCGCCCCCTGTGAGAAAAGGATTGTCTTGATCTCTATCTAGGAAAATGGGTTCTCTGGTTCGCTTGATGTCCCGAGCAGGAGGCCTCAGATCGGGCACGCCTCTCGTCTAATTGGATTCACAAGTCGGTTTCTTGTTGCCTGGCACTGATGATCTGGTGGAGATCTCTAGACCTCCGAGGACCTCGTGAGGCCATTGAATCAGTTGAAGCATTATGGATTGAGATGCGGTCGTGTTGAGGATGTTGTTCATGTTGGTTTTGTTGGGAGCCCCCCCCAGTGCCTCTCCATTGGAAAGAGCATAATTAGGCTATGGGGGTGACTGTTGAGGAGGAATCGGATCCTCCATAGGAGGAGCTGGTTGACGAAGAGAGTTGGTGTGACGGCTTGAGGCCACCCCTCTGCCTCTTAGTCTTGGTGGCATGGCGGCAAGTCTTACTTGTGTAGTTTCCCACATATGGCGCTAATCTATTGCTTCTTATTTTGGTGTGGGAGCAAACAGATAGTGAGTTAATAATTGATGGAAACTACTAAAATTCTGACCTTTGACCTTGGCTGTTAAAAGCGGTTAGAGCTCATGAGATTGAATTTGGATCGTCGATTGACCACTGTGAGCTGAATCCGACGGTTGTTGATGCGGCCGATGGACCTGCAAAAATCTTGAAATACCGGGGGGTGGCCTCGGCGACAGACCCTCCGAGGCTCAAGTCAGAACCAGAAAGAGAAAGAGAGTATGAGAGAGAAGACTGACAAATTGTTGACTACCTTCTGACTGTAGGGGGGTGGGGGGTATTTATAGGTCTGAGAGACATATCAAAAAATTGATTTATGTCCGTTGAATCGACATGAATTCCTTATCTCTTTCATGTCTCTCCCCCTTAAGATATAAGGTCTTGTTAGGGGATAAGAGATTTGACTCGTAGCCTTCATGGACTGGGTGTCTCTCCTAGTGGGCCGAGTCTGTTACTTTTATGGGCTTGAAGGAAGCCCATATCTTGTAGAGGAGTCTGGAGAAGGCCCAGACCTGTTAAAGAGGCATGTGATGTTAATCTGCCCATAAAAGCTTTGAGATCTGTGTAGGAATAGTACTGCCTGATTTGCTGTGATTTTTATCATCATCAATATATATTTCCATTAAGAATAAACGTGGTAAGTCTTTTCGGTAATAAATATTAAGGCGAGTAATCGAGTCTTTCTTTGATCTATTTTTATATTCTTTAATTATAAAATTAAGAAATAGAATAGATATAAAACTAATTTATAGGCATGTGTGTGATGAATTGTTGCAGGAAGAATAATGCTCCTTTACTTCTAGCCTGATTTATCAAGGTAAAAAATAAAAATAAAAGGCTAATTATTCTTTAAACATCTCCAATCGGTGAACTAACCATTCCTTTAGATCTTCATGCTAATACCAAATTCATGCTAATATCGGATTGCAAATCATTTGCAGCTACGTACTCTATGAGATGGTAACAGAGTAGGAGTTGGCTAGTGGGTGCTTCATTGTTTTTTCAATTTTGCGGAAGGTGACTAATATGAGTAATATCAGAGTCGCACGATCTCAACACACATCTTAAAGCTTCTTAATGGTAGAATGGTAATTTTGGAGTCACTACAAACCCATTAGGAAAATATGGGCCACCTCATGCCCATAAACTCAATCAGGCCAGCAATTCAGGCTAATTAATAGCCCAACAAGAAGGATTCTCAGCTAATTAAATGCTGTCAGATCAAATAATTTATCTCAAGCAGGGTTAGTAACTAATTCTATCCTATCACCATGGGAATGTGGAGTTTGATCCCAAAAAGATACTCTTTTAAGTCTATCTTTTGTAACTAACTCCTAGCCTATACATACTCTCTCCCCTCAATCAGTAACGTGTAATCAATCTTTTATCACTAAAACTTAATCTCCTTTCCGAGTTATTGACTTGAACATCAGAGGGTCGTTCTTCGGGACCAACCTCAGTGTTCGAACTTTTTGCAAGTTTGTCAGCGATCTTTCAGTCTTCCAATCCAGATCCAAACGCTCTCAACGGTTCAGATTCAGATCAAGGAGCTTTCAACCATCAAATTCAAATCTGATCAACTTTTCAGATTGTAAGTTTACTTCCTAAAAATAACTCATTATCTGATTGCTCCCACACTAGAAAAAATTAGCAAAAGATCGGCACCATCTGTGAAACTATAGATCAGCCTCTCCGATCAGATCTCGCCGGCAAAAATTAAAAAACCCTTTCAGCCATGGCCCCCAAAGGAAGGAAGGAGACAGCCACTAGCTGTCAAGCCGAAGCTCCTCTTCCTACTGCTCATCCTTTGGGACAACCTCCACGCCCATCGTCATAGGCCCTTCATCCGCTATCGCATCCTCGCATCAGCAAGGCTGCGTTGATAGGCTTCCAAGTGCATCGCTCTAAACCTCTCCTTGTGCCTCACTTGACTGAAGACCAGAACTCAATCCACATAGCCCCCCCTCCACGATACCCGTTGTGTTGACCTCAGTGCAACCATACTTTCACAACGTCATCAACCCTCAATAGCAAGGGACGGACCTCCGCCGGCGCATAGATGAAAAGTGCGCCCGAGATGAAGTCCCCCGCTTAGAGCACGAAGGGAGCAAGAGAAGCTCTTCTCCTAGATGGCAGAAATCCTATCGAGCGCCCTCGCTAAGGGGACGAAGATGCGAGAGGAGCCCAACTCCAGTCAGTCGGTGAGCTCCCACAAACAACAAAAAAGAGGAGGCATCGATCACCATG
This sequence comes from Hemerocallis citrina, assembly GCA_017893485.1. NCBI lineage: Eukaryota > Viridiplantae > Streptophyta > Magnoliopsida > Asparagales > Asphodelaceae > Hemerocallis > Hemerocallis citrina. The sequence goes on from CM030365.1 coordinate 137,113,640, forward strand.
GTTGAATTCTGCAACTTCAAAGACGAAATCCTTCAAGTCGTTAGGGTGGTCCCGATTAGGGATCGACGAATTAGCGGCCACCATCCTAGAGCTGTGCAAGAGAAGAGTCTTGTGGATCTGAAGCGCGAGACTATGGAAAACTGCATTGCTCGAATTTTCCAGGAGGAGGATGACCATGGTAGAGCATACCGTCTTATCCGACCTCCTTTTAGTTGATCTATTATTGAAGTCCCTATACCAGATAACTTCAAGCATCTCTCCTTCGAATCATACAACAGTGAATCTGATCAGGCATATCACTTCGAGAGTTTTAAAATTCTCATGATGATCCACAATGTCCTTCTCTACAAAACATTCCCAGTAACCCTGAAGAGATCATCACAGGAATGGTATTCCTATATAACTCTAGAGTCTTTATTTTCCTTCGACTAGCTCGAGGAGCTCTTCCTAACACATTTCGTCACCAGCCGCAAGGCTGAGAAGACAAGTGATTACCTGCTCGGCTTAAAGCAATAGGAAAAGGGAGACGTTCAAAGACTTTGTCAGACGCTTCACGACCGAGGTCATGTCTATCCCCTCCTTTGACTCAGCGGTAGCAGCTGCTGCCTTCTGACACATTGTTGGCCACGAAACCATGAAAGCATATCTCGCCAAGAGACCTTCTCGGGACTTCTCCAAACTTCTACAAAGGAGTGATAACTACACCTGAGCTGAAGAGGCCATTCATCCCCTTTCCAGAAGGAGGCCTCTTCCGAGAACATACTGAAGAACACAAATGAAGAGGGACTCAAGAAGTCCCAAAAGGATGGCTCTGGCCAAAGCTTCCAGCTTCGACAAGTTCACTTCTCTCAATGCCAACATCTGAACTGTCCTCACGAAGATCGAGGGAGATGGGCTACTTTTCCCTCATCGTAGGATGAACACACCAGGAAAAATAAGTGATAAGAGTTAGTGGTGCCTGTTCTACAGGGACCATAACACCCATGATTGATGCGCCCTCAAAGAAGAGATTAAAACTCTAATATGCAGAGGTTACCTCTCCAAGTATGAACTGAAGGATAAGGTTAAACATCCTCCAGTTCGAGGAGGAAACAAATGCACAAAGAAGGATCTCAAGTCTCAAGACTCTGATCACATGGCCATTTTACATTCCATCCACGAAGAGCATATGAGTGGGGAGTCCAACGCCTCCCGGAAGGCGTTCGTCCGAGAAATAAACTCCAGGAACAACTTCCCTCCAGCAAAGGGTTTGGGGGTTCCAATAACTTTCTTAGCCAAAGAGGGCGTCTGAACTCCCCATTGCGACATGCTAGTAATCAGCCTTTGCATGGCGAACCACGAAGTGCATCGCATCTTGGAGGACAACTGTAGCTTAGTGAACTTCCTATTCTTAGAAGCTTTCAAATGCCTTCAGCTCTTTCGGGACCATTTCAATCCCGTCGAGTACACCCTCCATGGAGTCTCTGGGGTTCTGGTACAAATCAAAGGAATATTCACCCTCGATGTGACTCTAGAAAAAGCCCCAACTACTCAAACTTTGGCCATGCACTTCATGGTAGTCAATATAAAGGCAGCTTACAATGCCATCCTAGGCTGTCCTGGCCTAGTAGATCTTAATGTCGTTCCCTCAGCCTTCCACATGAAGATGAAGTTTCCCATTGTAGCAGGAGTAGGAGACGTTAAAGGGAGCCAAGAAGTAGCTCGGGCATATTATACGGACACAATGGGGGGCTCGACCTCGATGTCATAGAACTCCCTCAAGATACGAGTCAGTTAACTCCGAGCCAGTGGATGAGGTAGAAGAAATCCCCTTCTCCAAAGAATATCAGACAAAGTTTTTCCAAGTAAGTCAAGCTCTCTCTCATCGGGTCAATTAACAACTTGCTAGTTGTTATGGACAAACGAGACTTGTTCGCTTGGACCGCCGCTAACATGCCTGGCATCTCAGAAGATATAATAATGCACCACCTAAGTGTGAACCCCAATGTCAAGCCGGCCTAGAAAAAGTGCCACAAGTTTGCCTACGAAAGGCAATAAGAAGTCAAGGAGGAGGTCGACAAACTTCTTGATTCCCGCTTCATTCAAGAAGTTAGCTACCCTGAGTGGCTAGTTAATGTAGTCATGGTAAAGAAAGCCAATGGAAAATGGATGATTTGCATTGACTTCACCGACATGAACAAAGCATGTCCAAAGGACCCCTTCCCTCTCCCTAGCATTGATGTCTTGATGGAAGCCACATCCGGACACAAGCTCCTCAGCTTCATGGATGCCTTCTTGAGGTACAATCAGAAATGAATATTTCTTCTTGATATCCCGAAGAAGTCCTTCATCATCGACCATGCCTCTACTACTAGCGGGTCAGCCCTTCAGGCTACAGAATGCTGAAGCCACTTATCAGCGCCTAGTAAACAAGGTCTTCAAGGAGCAGATCGGAGTAAACATAGAAGTCTATGTGGACGATATGCTTGTGAAGAGACTCAAGAAAGAAGACCATGTCGCCGACCTCAAAGAAGCATTTAACGTCTTCCGTGGGCATAACATGAAGCTAAACCCCTTAAAGTGTGCCTTTGGAGTTTCCTCGGGGAAGTACTTGGGGTATATGGTTAGTCAAAGAAGAATTGAGCCAACCCTGAGAATATGTGATCCATACTAACATGTTTCCCCCGTCCAACAACAAAATAAATCCAGAGACTCAAAGGGCACCTTGCTGCCATTGATCGCTTTCTCTCAAAGTCTAGGGAGAAGTGCCTCCCTTTCTTCAAAGCTCTCCGAGGGTCAAAGGGTTTCTAGTTGGGGCAAACGCAAAACGAGGCATTTGAACAACTCAAGGCATATCTCACCAATACCCCACTTTTGAGCAAGCCTGAGCTAGGAGATGTGCTCTACCTCTATCTGGCTACTTTAGAACAGACCCTCATTTGTCGCCTTGGTGAGGGAAGAAGATAGAATTCATAAGGCATTTTACTATATGATTAAGGTACTTCACGACATTGAGCTTCATTACTCTAAAATGGAAATGATAGCCTATGCGCTGATCACGACTTCTCGTAAGCTCCACCACTAATTCCAAGTACACTCCATCTTGGTCATCACCGACCAACCTCTCAAGCAAGTGTACACAAGCTAGAGAACCTTGGGCAACTCATGAAGTGGTCCACCAAGTTGAGCCAACACGATATCAGCTACCGGCCGAGGGCGGCTATCAAAGCCCAAGCCTTAGCCAAATTCATTGTGGATAGCACCATTCTCGATCACCCTGAGGAAAACGGAATTCCTCTGGTCTAGAGTATCTATGTCGATGGATCCTCTTGCACTAAATGAAGTGGAGCCGGAGTCATCATGCTTGGTCCAGATGAGTTCATGTACCGCCCCGTCCCAATACTCAGACAATTTTATTATTTTTTTAGAAGACAAATTAGATACTATGTAGTAAAACTGCCCACCACAGGCTGCCTCTCAAAAGGTGGTTAACCAATTAGGTGACTCTTGATCATAGGCAATTTTATTTATACTCAATTAATTTTTGTGTACCCCCTCATCCTTTTTTTACTTAATACTTTATTATATATATATATATATATATATATATATATTATAATATTTAGAAATTACGGGGTATTACATACACCCCACCTTTAGAAATCAGTGTCCTCGCTTAGTACGGGGCATGCACATCTAGTGTAGGATCCGCCTTTCTGGCCGATGTGGTGTCGTCCTCGATTCCGGAGATCAATCACTCTCAACACCGTAGATCGGATACCCGGCTATCAATCACTCTCAACACCGCAGATCATACCTGATCTCGGAGATCAGTGACTCTCAATACCGCAGATCATACCCGATCTCGGAGATCAATGACTCTTAACACTGCGGATCATACTGAGGCCTTCTTCCACACCCAGTGTCGAAAGTCGGCTCTGATACAATTTGTAACGCCCCGCCTCAATACTCAGACAGTTTTATTATTTTTTTAGAAGACAAATTAGATACTATGTAGTACAACTGCCCACCACAAGCTGCCTCTCAAAAGGTGGTTAACCAATTAGGTGACTCTTGATCATAGGCAATTTTATTTATACTCAATTAATTTTTGTGTACTCCCTCATCCTTTTTTTACTTAATACTTTATTATATATATATATATATATATATATATATATATATATATATATATATATATATATATATATATATTATACTACTTCGAAATTACGGGGTATTACAGTTCACCCTCCATTACTCCCTTCATATCAATTTCCGTGCCTCCAACAACGAGGCCAAATATGAGTTGCTGATCATCGACCTCCACCTAGCTCGGAAAGCAGGGAACCGAAAAGTCAGGTGTTTAGTGACACCCATTTGGTAGTGAATCAGATCCGAGGAGACTATGAGGTCAAGGATGACCGCAAGGTCAAGTACTTAGCTTGTGTGAAGAAGCTCTTAGCTATATTCCAAGCGGCCGAAGTCACTCACATTCCTCATGAAGAAAACTGGTAAGCAGACACCATCTCCAAGCTAGCCTCCTCTTCCTTTGAAGGACTCGACCACACAGTGCTCATTAAGGTCCTACTCAAGCCAAGCATCAAAGAGAAAGCTTTAGAGTTCATGGTCATTACTCCTCCGACAACTGAAAATAATTGGATGAAACCTTTGGTCGACTTCCTCGATAATAGGATCCTCCCTGTAGATCTGGGTAAGAGCACATTTGTCGAAAAAATATTGTACAAGCACTCTTATATTCCCGTAGATGGAAGACCATGCTTGTGGTTCCACTCCCCAGAAAAGGCCAAATATTCTCTCAGAGAAGTACATGAAGGAATTGGCGGTGGTGACATGGGAGTGAGGTCCCTTGCATGAAAAGTTCTCAAACATTGTTAATATCTGCCCTCACTCCTTGACAATGCCCAAGATTATGTTCACCGATGCACCTTTTGCCAAAGTCTCCATTAAGCGGGTGCACCAAGCTGACCTTAGCTCCCTGTCAAACCTGATCCCCTTCACCATGTGGGGAATTGACTAACTTGGCCGTGTCTCCCCACTATTAGACAGAGGAACTTCTTAGTGGTAGCTATTGATTAATTCACAAAGTGGATCAAGCAGAACCACTTGCCTCCATCGCCGCTAAAGATTTACCAATTCTTTTGGACCCCCCCGAATCATCATCACTGACAACAGAACCCAATTCGCCGCTAAGGGTTTCCGCAAATTCTGTGCCAATCTGGGGATTGAACACTGTTTCTCTTCCATCTCCCACCCCCAAAACAATGACCAAGACGAGAACCCTTACCGATAGATCCTTGATGGACTCGAGAAGAGGCTAGAAGAAGCTCCAGGGAGCTATGGATCGAAGAGCTCCCAAGTGTGCTTTGGTCCTACATAACCACGAAAAGGACCCGACTGGCGAATCCTTGTTCAACCTCACCTTCGTCTCTGAAGCAATAATCCCTCCAAAGGTCAGACTACCCTCCCTTCATCTCCTCTCATTCAATGAGGAAATTCGTGAGAAGTCCACCCTAAGAAGGCACATCTATCAGTAGAGGTTGGAGATGTTCTACAATAAGAAGGTTTGCCCTACTAACCTCTGATAGGAGGACCTTGTCCTGAGAAAGCTTGAAATTTCCGACCCTAGCAAGAAGGAAAAAACCACTCCCAACTGGGAGGGATCGTACAAGATCTCCAAAGTCATTCATCTAGGAACTTACCGACTTGAAGACCTGGGAACAAGAAGATGTCACAAACTTGGAATGCTGAGCATCTGATTAAGTACAACGAGGGTGCTTAATGTCCTCAATTAGTCGTAGGTTTTCAATTCGTAATAAGGCTGAACCTTATAACGGCCAGTACATGTAATAAAGGCCGGCCACCAAGGTAGCCACTTAGATTTATTTTTCAGTAAAACTTGGCATTTTCTTTCACAAAATTCTTGTACTACTCCCTGTATACGAATAACGAGTTCAGTGCTCATCTTCCCTTCCGAACTACACCAGCAACTCATTAACTACTCCAATAACAAGTTTAAAGTCCAACTCTTTCCTATAGTTTCTCCCACAACTTGTTAACCCCCCAGATAAAATGTTCGGAGCCAACTCATTTCTAGAGTTGCTCCCACAACTCGTTAGCTCCCCCAAACAACAAGTTCGGAGTCAAAACTTGTGACTCGAGGCTGCTCTCGCAACTCGCTAGCAAGTAAGTTTGGAGCTAGGCTCGTCATTCGAAACTGCTCCCACCACTCGTTAACTCCTCAAATGGCAAGTTCGGAGTCCAACTCCCAGAAAAGCAAGTTCGGAGCTCGAATCGCAATTCGAAACTACTCCCAAAACTCGCTAACTCTTGAACAGGAAAAGCTCGAAGTCCAGCTCTTCCCTAGAGCTATTCCTATTACTCACTAATTCGAGCACGTTCTGTCCATTGTCCAGCTCCTCCTAGAGGTGCCCCCGCGGCTTGCTGACTCTAGACAACAAGTCACAAAGAAGGCAATAGACAATACTTGAACACTTAGAAGAGCTTTATTTCATATATGCTTCTTATTACAAGCTCAAAAAATACATGGGAAATCTATTGTTCATTTTGACACAATTCTAAATAGTTGAAGTACATTGACCAGCCCACAACTCATCTCCAGTCAATCACTTACGTCTATGGAAGAGAGATATTTCAATTAAGAGACACAATCCGCATGAGATGCCTCCTTTCCGAAAAAGTTTCACTGTGTCCACCCAAGCCACCCAAGAAAGGCTCCAAACTCCCAAGTTGGGTCCCAGCCTAGGTACGGTGAGCACACCCTACCTTCTTAATAGGAGCCATGCTTGAAGTCTCGGCAACTCCACTCTGGGCATCTCTAAGGTTCCTCTGGACCGCTCGAGCATCTGATGTTACTCCTCCAACCATCGCTCTCGGACTAGTACCACTAGGACGAAGGCTAATTTGCCCCTTCAACCCTCCAAGCCTCACCTCCAGGCAATAGATCTGCAAACCCTTCTCAATGATCAACTCCCTGTGTTGAACCTCTTCCTCAGGAATCTGTTCCCCTATAATCCTTTACCCCAGCATACAACGACGTTCTGAACCACCGGAACATGCCTCCCTTAGGCGGGCGAATTCCATGTCTTTCTTGACTGACACTGACTTCAAGCGAGCGAGCCCCAACTTCATCTCATGTGACGCATTGCACGAACGGACAAGCCCCAACTCCTTTACGTGCAACAGAGAAGAGTTTGGAGTTACTACATCGCTAGCAAACACAACTCCAACAATAAGAAGACTCAACATCTATATCCAAGGTTCTTGTTCACAAAGAAAAACACATAAATGTTGGACACCAAAAGTACTTGAATTCAATCGAAATGGAAGATACATCAGTAGTGGCTAGTCCACTACTAGGCATATTTACAAAGTCAAAAAGACAAGAAGATAAGACTAAAGCAAGGAGCAGAGGTCAGGGGTCAACCTCTGTCAACGGAGCTGTGGGAGTGGAAGCCTCAACCACTTCCTTTCCCTTCGCCCCTGCATCCCCTTCCAGGCTCTTTAAATCTTCTTCATCCATAGGCTCCTTCTGAGCCACCTCCTCTTTCTCCTCTCCCTCAGCCTCCGCGACCGGATCCTCTCAATTTCAGCACCAGGTGGTACCCCTTCCCATCAAAGTGAGGGATGCGCTTGACCACATCCCTGATGGCCTTAGCATAAGCCTTCTTCATGTTTGTGAAGAGGTGCTCCTCCGCTTCGGTCCTCATCTAGGCCACCACAGCCTCGTTTTCTGCAGTTGTTGTTTCCGTCTCCTTCGCCGCCTCTTCCTTCTCCTTCTTTTGCTCAGACTCAAATTGAGCAACTCAAGTAAGTAGGGCCTCCTCCCGATGCTCCGCCTCTTCTAATGCCTTGATGGCCTTCGTCCTTTCTAACTTGGCCTTGTTGGTAGAGGCCTTCCAAAATTTCTCATCTTCCACTACCTGATCCAAGAAGTTCCTGAAGTGACAAGCGATCTGCAAAGGGGAAGAGCTTCAAAACTTACAAATATATGAAAGAATGTAAAAATACTATAAGAGGCATGATACATACTGACATGGTGGCCCAAGAGATCTCCATATAGGACGAACCAATTGTCTCTTGAGTCATTCTATTCCTATCATTTGGGGTAGGGAGATGCCGAACTGCATCCATACAGCTCGCCGAATCACCGGGGAAGCCATCATGCTGCTTAAATCCCAGTTAGGCACGTAGATCTTCTTCTACACGTCGATGAGGATCTCATTGGCCTCGACAATCAACGGGCGCAACAAGGATGAGACCTCCCCCGGCAGGGCTTGTCAATGCAGCTGGAGGTGATCCCAAAGCCACTATAGGGGTAGAAGCTGTTGAGCTCCTAGCGGCCTTCATGGACGCAGACCTACTCATTGTCATCTTTATCTTCTTGTCCTTCGGCACCTTGGGGTCTGATCTCGGCACATGATCGCGTCAAAGTCCATGTCATTCTATTCTGCAAAGGAAACAAAAGGAATATAAACATAAGGCCAGACAAGACAAAAAAGACAACTGAACATTTAGTAGAGAAAATACAAGGAAAAAGCTAGAACTAAATTGTACTAGGGTATATCTGGCTCAAATCCTCCTTGAAGAGGACCCTCTCTGTAATCTCCTGCAACTTCAATGGCTTGCGCTCGAGAAGAGCATCACCCAAACTCTTGTCCTCATCACTAAGCACTAGCTTGGCCTTCACCCTCTTAGCGATGCCTTCTCTCCACTTGGTGGGAATCCTCCACAGCTTAAAGCTACGGATAATCAGATACTTACTCTTCCAATGCTTAATCAGTCTAGGTTCTCGATCACCCCTATGGCCTGGCAGGGGGAAAGATAGAACCGATGCTCCATCTTATTCTTCTAGTGAAGTTTGAAGAGCCTCCTCCATGCACTTAGGTTTATAAGTAGATGAAGCAATGAGATGGTCGACCACCCAATTGTATAGGGTTTCCAGCGAGGGGGACAGTCGACTGCACCTTGGGGTCGGTCGACTGCACACGGCACTGATGAGTTTTTGGGTTTGGGTCTGGCTGATTCGTGAGAAACCCAACTTCGTCTTCAAGTCAAATCATACGACTTCCAATGCAGGGTGATCTCTTCAATAGTAATCGTATGGTTAGTGTATCAAGCGTATCAAACTCGGGTTTCTCTATATCTATATAATCAATTATAACGGCTTCTAGAATGATATGATTCTATTGAGTGCCGAATAGAAGAAGAGCGTACTTCATCTGAGAGGTGAGAGATTTCTTCATTGTAAACAGCAAGCAAGTTCCAGTTAGGCTTGAGAGAAGGTCGTGGTGAGAATTGTAATATTCTTGTATCTTCTGTAATTGAAATAACATCTCAGTTCTTCCTACCCGGATTAAGGTGAAAACACCAACCGAAATAGTTCTTGTGTGCTTTGTGTGATTGGTATGATATATTATTTGTTTGGTGGTTTGTATTGATTACGAGGTAGACTCAACATGATCCTCGAAGGGAAAGAATTTCATTAATTCTCCAAACAAGTAGAGTCGTAGTACCGCTTATTTTTCTAACGCTAACATCATATAATTCTGTGTCTATTAACAGGTTGAGTAAAGAATTTGATGGTCAACTTAAAGATGAGGAGAGTCGGAATCCTCCAGAGATCAATAAGAAGCTCAACGAGAGGAAATAATCTATGGTTTGTGTTTCCAGCTTTATTTATCATTACTTATTTCCTATTTAATAATTTTCCTTTGTCCGTGCAGATTAAAGAGCTGAATTCATATGTGACATTAAGAAAAACGCAAGTTTGTAAATTATTATAGAAGACCATTTTTCAAAATTATTGGATATGATGGGCTGTTAACTGCTTGATTCAATTCCATAATTTCAATGCATGTAGCTAGACATTTGCATTGACTGACTATTGGTTCTGAACCCTAAAATAGTATAACTTTTGCTTCCACAATAAGGTTACCAATTTTTAGGTTAACTATATATGAGGTAAATATAAAGATTTTTCTCATATGTTACTTGTGGGAGTTATGTATATCCCACTTCAAAACCAGGGCCGGCCCTAGAATTTTAAGGACCTGAAACAAACTCTCAAAAAGGAGCCGCACATATACCCCAAAAAAGAAAAAAAAAAAACGATTCATGTATTAGAAAAAAAATAATCAGGTCCCCATCATTCAAGAAGCACAATAATTTTACAGTGGAATAGAGGAGCTGATTTGGTTTTTCAGATTAGGCCCACTTGCATCTAAAATACAATCCGCTGCACTATACCAGTACATCTTCTACATGAAATATATATTTTCAATAAATGTTTAGAAATAAATTGATAATTCATGTTTGGCGTATGCAACACTACTAAAAGACATAAACTGAAATTTTATCACGGAATTCCTATTAACCCCTGAAGGCATGTTAGTTTTTCAATTACAGCAATCAAAGAGAGAGTATCACCATCTCCGTATAAATGTTGTAAATTGATTAGACTCCTTATGCCATCGGGGAATTGACTAAATTGACTCCTTCGAAGATTCAATACTTGACGATGGAACAGCCTACTTAAAGATGACAAGTATAAATATCGGGCACAGGAGAGATCAAAATGTCTGAGATGTGAGAAACCACCTATGTAAACTTCCCAATACTTCCCTACAAAGGGGACCCTGCAGCTTACTAGCTATGTCTCTACCATTTGATTGCAATTCTGTATGTTTTGTTTCATCAATCATCTTTTCACCAAATGCAAAATGTTCAAGTAATTTCTCGCACTCACTTTCCTCTAAAAACATCAAAACTATGGGTGTAACTGTGCCTAAAATTTCTGCAGCTCTTCGACTCTGAGTTGTTACCAAAACTACACCTCCATAAGTTGCATTGATCAAAGAAGACCGAAGTTTCTACCACAAGGCCCCCGTATCATACACATCATCAAGAATGATAAAAAATCTCCTTATTAGAAAATTTTCAGTTTTACTTGAACGGACTCCAAAGTAATAACTTTTAAACTGAACTCAATTAAACATATAGCATAAAAAGTCTTGTTTATGATTAAATTGTTTAAAATCTATGCAGTGAGATTTTTGCATGCATCATGATTATCTGATACATATAGTATACCCATGTTCTCACTGTAAACTGATTCACCACAATAGTAAATTAGTCAAGCAAGAGCAGTCTTGGCCATAAACTTGACATGGTAAGCTTCAGGCCCCTAAATTTTACTCTATCTATTTCCAAATAGTGGTAAACTTTACATGTCAACAATAAACAAGAAGCACAAGTTGTTAAGAACAATCAGTTTACAGCTAACTCAAAATTAAGTAATTTATAAATAAAATATAAGTTCCAGTCAAGCAATATAAAATAAAAAAAGTACACATGTGTTGTTGCTCACCTTGAATATATGAAATGCCTCTATCTCAAATTTGGATGTCCTTACTGTTTTCTGTAAATTAGATATTAATAGAAAAAGTTAACAAAAAATTAATATTCGCTTCGCATAGGCTATGAAATAAAGAGAAAAGTCTGATAAATATATTTTCATTCCAAACATAGTTGATTTGCTTCATTCTACAAAAGTTCAAAACAATAGAGTTCTTTAGTAATGCTCTAAACATGGCAATATGTCAAACTCCAAGAAAAATACAATATCTTCACTTCTTTAATACTACTCTACTTGCTTTCTTAGAAGCAAATTCACCAATCAATTTCTTGTAATCAAGCTCTTGCACCAAACCACGCTCAATAGATAGCATAGCTAGCCCGCTCAATCTATCTTGCAACATGGTAGACCGAAGGTACGACTTGATCAACTTCAACTTGGAGAAACTTCTTTCTGCAGAAGCAACGGTCACGGGTATAGCGAGTGATATCCTATAAGCAATCAATACATTCGGATAACAACCATCCATCTCCTTCAAATAGTTCAACATTTCAATTGTCTTCATTTCTCTTTGTGGTAACATCTCCCTCAACTGTTTTAATTCCACAAACAAGTCTCCTCCGTCTATATCTGAAACCATATCTTTTTTCAGATACATTTCCAAATTATAGCAAGATGACTCCAAACACTCATCACTCAATATCTTTGACTTCCTCATATCAAACAAGAACCCAAAAGTTTTTTGGTACATTTCAAATTGTTCAAATCTACTTCGGAATGAAGCCAAAGCATTATCCATCACATCTATGAAGTAACAAACTCTAAATGATTCTTCGCGTGACATGATCACATTTTTGCTAGTGCTTTCACCATATTGCTTCTTTCTAACATGAGGACGCTTATTAGGAAATTTTGGTTCAATACCCATCTCAATAGCAAGAACATTAGCTTCTATCAAGGCCTCCTCATATCCCGTTTCCTTATACATTTGAAAAAAAGAGAGAAGTTCTTTCACTTGAGTCAATGCATTCTCAAGGTGCATGTCCTCGGTTTGCAAGGTTTTACTCACCGCATTGACTCGAGACAACAACTTGTGCCAAATAACCATTCCAAGCAAGAACTCAAAATTCTCTATTTGCTCGGTTGCAAGAGACTCGACTTTACTTTTTGCCTTAGGATCATTACTAATATCGGCTAAGTTAATTAGGACATCTCTTATTTGAGGAGCTTGAAACCTTATAGCTCTCACACTTTCGAGGTGGATTTCCCAACGAGTTTGCGACAATGATTTAAGCGTAAGACCTTTAACCGTTTCCTTAAAAATACTCCACCTTATGGTTGAAGATGAAAACAACGGATAAATACGTTGTATTACTCCAAAGAAAGAAATAGTGGGAGTACTACAATGAGCCATATCACAAATGGTAAGGTTAAGAGAATGACAACCGCAAGGAGTGTAAGATGCTCTAGGATTGATGTCAAGCAATCTTCTTTGCACACCTTTATTTTCCCCCTTCATATTCAACCCATTGTCATATCCTTGCCCTCTTATATCATCAACATCAAGTTCAAGTTTAGCCAAAATACTTTCAAGAGTCTCAAAAAGTCCCTCTCCCGATGTATCATTCACCTTTATAAACTCAATAAAGAATTCCTCTACCTTAGACGAAGTTGCCGAGACGTCCACACACCGTATCACAAGTGACATTTGCTCTTGGTGACTAATATCCGGAGTACAATCAAGAATGATAGAATAGTATTTTGCTTTTTTGATTTTCTTGAGAATCACACTTTTTACTTCATCCGCCAACAAAAGGATCATTTCATTTTGAATCTTGTGGCTAAGATAATGCTTCCTTGTTTCTTTCTCCCAAACGCGACGAAGGTGCTCCCTCATTATTGGATCAAATTCGGCAATCATTTCAATAAAACACAAAAAATTACCATTGTTCTCTTCGTCAATCTTCTCACTACACGGAATGCCAAATTACATCTTGCAAATATTTCCACAACTGCCAATATTCTTGTTAACACTTCACTCCACCGCTCCCTCTCTTCGATCATTTTTTCTTGTTAATCATGATCAATTGTTGTATTCGTTCGAAACCTTTTTTTTTCAATTCAACCCAACTCCTCATGCACTTCACGTGAACATCACTACTTTCATGGAGTTTGAGTGACCGATCGACCTACATTTTCCCAATCTTTGTATCCTTTATTAGTCAATTGAGTATTGTTGTCTCGTTCCTTGAAAAATCTACAACAAAAGCAAAACACCACGTTCTTTTTTATCGAATAAACTAGCCATTTTCTCTCTTGTGTCTCCCCATTGCTCAACAAGCGGGTGTAATAAGAACGAGCAAAACGCCTACCACAACTTCTCGGAAAATTGAACTTCACATCTTCTCTTTGTAGACCTTTCTCTATAATATGATCTCTAAATTTTTGAGAAATGGTATCCCAATTTCCGGGATCATAAATGTTTAGAGTTCCCTCTCCACCTCTTCCATAACTTGTTCTTCATCATTGTTCGCATTCGCTGCAACTTGTTCTTCAACATTGTCGACATCCACCGCAACTTGCTCTTCTTCAATTGCATCTTGTTCAATAACTTGAACTTCTTCTTCGATTGCATCTTCTTCAATAGCTTGGTCTTCTTCAATTGCATCTTGGTTCGTCTCGCTTGTATCTTCTTCAACAACAAATGTTTTCTTGAAAATAAGTTCTCAAGAACACCTCTTTGTGCTTCTACATATTTTTTGTGTCTTTTATTTTTATTTTTTTTGGAGGCTCCCGATGCACACTTTGTTTTTCTCTTCGACGGCGGCTTCTTTTTGGGGGGAGCGCTATCCATATTGCAACTAACAAAACGTAAAAGGTAAACTTATAATATGTACAAGAACTATATGAGCTGAAAATACGGAGGGGGAGACTCTCTCCGCGTTTAGTAAATAAGATAGAACCGCATAGAGAAAAAGACATACATAAGACATACCCTCAGAATTAATGACTCAAGAACTAAACTTCACCCGCACTGAATCTTGAACATTCTCATCCCTCATGTGTGTAAAAATTTTAAACAAAATTAAACGGATGGATGTGGGTTCGATTTCTGCACAGATTCTTGCATATCAAACTCATTTCATAATTTTAACTGGCATGCATTTCCTGCACTAGCTAAAAACCTTTCATGAAATGGGTATGTTGACAGAGATATCTTATGTTGAATTAATGAAATGAACTAATTGGGTATATATTTAACTCGTAACCGACACACTTGGCTTGAATCATAAACCCATAAATAAGTACTTGTGTAGTGACAGATGAGATGCCTCACCATCACTACAAAATCGATGCTACAAACGAATTACGAATGAACGAATGAACGAGAAGGAAGAATTAGGGTTTTCTTATTTTGAACACTAGATCGGAAAAATTCCACAACAAATCCAACTTGTTCCCATGATTTCTAATCAAAGAATAGTCAACAAGATAAGCTACAATAACCAAATCTAGAACGAACTAAACTTCAGATATTGCAAAACCCTAAGATGTGATGATGAGATTCTCACCTGAGAGTAAGGATTCAAACGATGTCGTCGATGAGAAAGGAATTTGGAGGAATATGATTTCAAAGGTTTTATTGCTGGAAATTCCCCTCTTTTTTTCCTGTTTTTTTTTCTTCCCGTCGACTTCACCTTTGCTGAAAAGAAAGGGAAAGAAGAAGATGAGAGGAAGTCAAGAAACGGGGGCTTCCCCTTTGGCCCTTTGCTCAGTTGCTGGAATTTGAATTTTTTTTTTCTGAAAATGGGGGCCCCTCTAATTTTTGAGTTTTTAGGGGCCTGATGCATTTGCATCGCCTGCCTCTGGGCCGGGCCTGGCCTGTTAAAAACTACAGTTTTTGTATGGACTGTGTGATTTTTTTCTTCTTTTAATTTTTTAAAATTTATTCTATCATTTATTTTGATTCCTGCTATATTTGTATATGTTTTGTTGAATTTATGTCTTGCATACTATGTTGGATATAAAGACAATGAGACGATGGAGAAATTGAGACGATTGGAGACAGAGTGGAAGCAAGTGAAACAGCAACAACAACAACAGCAGCAGGGGTTGCGGTCGACCGGTCTTGGGGACGGTCGATCGCCCGACTTTACAGGCATTCCCAAGATGGGGAAAGTCGACTGCAAGTTAGGTGCGGTCGACTGAGCGCAGCTGATGCAGACTTCGGGTGTGGGTCTGGGTGATTTCAGTGAAGTCCGAACTTGTTCTCGTATGGCTCTTATCGTAGGGTTATTTCATCTGTAATATCCAATGACTATTCTATCAAGATATCAAACTAGAGTTTCTCTAGATCTCTATATATTGTTGTGATTAGCCTTAATTGAGAGCCAAAAGAGAGAGAGAGAGTACTTCATTGAAGAGAGTTTGAGAGTTTCTCCAATTGTAAACAACTAGTACTTATTGGTGAGGCTTGAGAGAGGCTCGCGGTGAGAATTGTAATATTCTTAAATCTTCTCTTGTTGAATAACAATTCAGGTTTTTTCTCCACCGGATTAAGACAAAATTTTCAACCGGGACAAACTTGTAGGTATTTTGATGTGTTTGGTATGATCTCTTATGTACTTGGTGGTTTATCTTGATTGCATCGAATAATTTAACAAGATCTTGAAAGAGATGAGTTCTGCTAATTTCCTGAGAAGTAGTGTTGTTGTACCGCTTATTTTCCTAACATATTTTTTGTATTGAATGTATGCTGGATGTACCTGAAGACTGATTACTATCCCTCTACACACACACACAACATTTTGTTAGTGACGTTAGTTTGGTGGGGTAGTTAAATAGTAACCCATAGTACCTTCCAACTGTCATTATTAAGAATCTTGACCAAGGTTGGAGTCGCTGTGGTGTCGGGTTCTTGAGCAGAGGGTCACGGTCAGCTTTTCGGTGGCTATCAACGGCAGACGCACAATTATATCAACCTGAAGATTCTTACAGTATACGAGCTAAATTTTCAATTCCTTACCGAGCTTAAGTACCAACAGGACACCCACATGAGAAATAAGAAAATACATCTATGTTCGAACATCTAAAATTTTTTAATTATATAACGAGCACAGTTCGAAAAGAATGTATGATGAGTGATAACAAACACTAAATGCACTTAGATTTACAAATGGATTCTGGATTCAATTACAAATTTTTGAAGAATTCTAACAGGTGGCTAAGATTATAAACTAGACATTGACTAATAAATGAGCTAGTTAATACAAGATGGAAATTATCAAGAAAAAAGATACAGCGTGGACATCAATAACCTCACTTAGAAAATCTATCCAATCTACATATTTGTTAGGAATTTGTCTTGAATACTCTGTAAATCATCTTAGGAGGGCTGAATAGGATGATCATGCAGAATTAAAAAAAAATAAAGTAAATGCAAGATTGATAAGAAAAGCAAACACAGATGACGCAGCGATATAACGTGATTCGACCCCCCGGTCTACGTCTACACCACCTACCCATATCAATTCTCCGCCACAAGCGTTCCACTATACTCAAAATCATTGTACAGTGATTCTCGGATTCAGGCCGAGAGACCTATTACACCCACAGGACTTCTAATTCAAGTCCCTTCAATCTCATCGAAGTGGAAAAGAAATGAAAAGAAAACCTCAAGAACGTTAATGATCTTGACTGAAGAATACAACCAAATAAAAGCTCACACTCAGATTGATTTACTGAAGGATTAGTTCTCAAGAATTTTATCAGAAGTAATTAGATGAGAAAGACACAGTGGATTCGTCAATATTAATAGACGGAGAAGAGTATCAATCCAAAAATGAAAACGATATTTTCCAAGAATATACACAGCGCAATGTGCGGTCGACCGTCATATTGGTGCGGTCGACCGTTCAGCTCTCTTATGTAAAGTAGAGAGGTGAAAGGTTGACTGATTCTCAAACAACTCATGGTTGCGGTCGACTGCGATGCGGTCGACCGGTCATGCGCTGTTTATTCTGAATCCACCATGTTTTCTTACCATAAACTAATCCCTCTTTAACAATCTTATGCAATTATAATCTCACGAAAATAGAAAGAAAAATTCAGATCTTGATATCTTCCTCTTTTGCTTGTGGACCAATTAATCAAGAATTCTTTTTGAATATCTTCCTCTTTTGCTTGTGTTTGCCATTATTCTTTGTTGCTTTCCTTGTTTGTATATTTGTGAATCTCTCTTGGATCTCTTTTTGATATTCTTTGATCCTGAAAATCTGACACACTAATTTCAAACTTATTAGTATGGGTGAGCACGTTTTGTGCACACCAAACTAGAAGTCAACAATCTCCCCTTTTTGGTGTGAACAAAACATGCATGAATGTTTGAAAATTAAAGCACAACATATGAATACTCCCCCTGAATTTAGCACATCCTGTAATACAGATTTTCATATAAATAAAAGAGAAATCATATTAATACAGATTTTCATATAAATAAAAAAGAAATCATATTGAAAACATTCAATAGTTATAATTTCCCCCCTTTTTGGAACACACCAAGAGAAGATAAATAGAGGAGACATAAGCTCATAAATAAATCTTGGAAAGTTCATAGAATAAATCATCAATGAAAACACCAAAGAGAAAACATATTATGATATTATAATGAATACAATCTTGTTAAAAAATGGAAGATAATCTTCTTACATGATATCGTTGGTAGCGAAACTCTTTGCTATACAGTGAGAGCTCTTCATAATATCATAGATTTAAGATTCTTCCCAATACACATGAAATCAATAAAAAAATCAAAAAATTTGTGAGAGGAATAGTAATTTTAGAAGACTTTGAAAATATGGGCCAGAGAGAGAGTCGATCGATCGTACTCTGCGATTTTTCAAAAGATTTCCAGAGAGCATATCGGTCGACCGCACGGTCGACCACAAAACCAATAGAGCCCACAGAGGGCGAACTGGTCGACTGTACGGTCGACCGCAATAAGCAAAAATTAATTGAGACGAAAAGTAATCAAGAAACCGAGAGCTTGCCGTTCGACCGTACAGTCGATAGACAAAAAAATATTTAGGCAGAAAGATCAATAATATTTAGTGCTCCTCTCAAGAAGTAAAAACATTTTTCGTCTAAAGGTTTTGTAAAAATATCAGCAAGTTGCGATTCAGTAGAAATATACTCAAGTAAAATATCCCCCTTTTGAAAGTGATCTTTAATGAAATGGTACCTAATACAATGTATTTCGTGCGACTGTGTAGGTCAGAATTTTTGGTCATATGAACGGTGCTAGTGTTGTCACATTTTATTGGAATATGATCAAAGAATACCTTATAATCCTGAGAGTATGTTTCATCCATAATACCTGCGCACAAAAGGCTCCTGCAGCAATGTACTCAGCTTCGATAGTAGAGAGAGTAACAGAATTTTGCTTCTTGGATGTCCATGAGACAAGGCAGTCACCCAAGAAGTGGCATGTACCACTAGTGCTCTTTCTATCTGTCAAGCTCTCGGCATAATCTGTATCAGAGTATCCTACAAGAGAAATATTTCTATTTTTCGGGTACCAAGTGTTCGGTGTGCCTTTAAGATATTGAATGATACGCTTAACAGCAACCAAATATGACTCTTTGGGACATGATTGAAAACGTATACATAAACAGACACTAAACATAATATCAGGACGAGATGCAATAATATAAAGTAAACTACCGATCATACCTCTATAAGTAGAAATATCAACATTGTTACCAGATTTGTCTTTGGATAGCTTAGTGGAAGTGGCCATCGGAATTTTGTAATCATTAGCATTTTCAAGTCCGAACTTCTTGACAAGATCTTTTGCATACTTGGATTGGTTTATAAATATGCCATCATTTCTTTGTTGTATTTGAAGTCCAAGGAAGTACGTTAGTTCTCCCATCATACTCATTTCGAACTCATCCTGCATTTGCTTTGAAAACTCCTTGCAAAGATTTTCATTAGTGGATCCAAAAATAATATCATCAACAGAAATTTGAACGATTAAAATGTCTTTAAGAACATGCTTTATAAATAGTGTACTGTCGACTTTTCCTTTAGAAAATCCTATGTAAAGAAGAAACGAACTCAGCCGTTCATACCAAGCACGAGGGGCTTGTTTCAAACCATAAAGAGCTTTATCAAGCCAAAAATTATGGTTTGTGTGTGTGGGATCAGTGAATCCCGGTGGTTGTGTCACATAAACTTCTTTCGAAATAAATCCATTTAAAAATGTACTTTTAACATCCATTTGAAAGAGAGTAAAATCCATATATACAGCAAAAGCAAGTAAAATACGAATAGCTTCAAGCCTAGCAACTAGTGCAAAAGTTTCATCAAAATCTACACCCTCTTGTTGATTATAACCTTGTGCAACAAGACGGACCTTATTCCTAGTGATGGAATCAGATTCGTCTAACTCGTTCCTAAACACCCACTTAGTGCCAAGTATAGTCCTATTGTGAGGTCGAGGAACAAGTCTCCATACTTGATTCCGTTTGAATTGATTAAGTTCTTCTTGCATTGCAATGATCCAATCATTATCTTGCAAGGCCTCCTTAATATTCATAGGTTCAAGTATGGAAACGAAAGTGGTAAAACACATAAAATTTTGAGCTTGAGTGCGAGTAGTTACCCCTTTGGACATATCATTTCGTATAAGAGATGGAGGATGACTAGACATAATTTTCCATGCGGGGCGTCTCTCACTTGTTGAACCTTGATGTTGTATATTTCATCTTCCATGGCATCAATTTGTTGTGTAGGAATCTCATTGATTTGATTTTTGGGTTCATCTTTGTCTTGAGCACCACTTGATTTTGATCATTTGCTTGTGGTTCTTCTTCAATATGAACCTGTTTCTTTTCAACACGAACTCCTGTCTCATCATCATCAACAACATGTAATATTTCTTTGGAATAGGAATTAGTTTCATCGAAAATAACATTAATAGATTCCTGAATTGGGCATCTTCTTTTGTTGAATACACGATATGCTTTGCTACTAAGAGAATATCCTAGGAAAACATCTTCATCACTTTTACGATCAAACTTCCCTAAGTTATCAAGGGTATTTAAAATGAATACTTTGCATCCGAAGACACGAAAGTAGCTTAGGTTGGGAGTTTTTCCATAATATAGTTCAAAAGAAGTTTTCTCAAGATATTTTCTAATGATTACTTGGTTTATGGTATAGCATGCTGTATTGACAGCCTTTGCCCAAAATAATTTGGGTAAATGTTTTTCAGTAAGCATGGTACGAGCCATTTCTTGAAGAGATCGATTCTTCCTTTCAACAACCCTATTTTGTTGGGGAGTGCGAGGATATGCGAACTCATGTTTAATTCCTTTTTTGTCACAAAATGATGTGAATAGTTCGTTTCGAAATTTCCCACCATGATCACTACGAATAGTAACAATGGTGAGGCTTTTCTTATTTTCCACTCTACAACAGAATTTTTGAAATACATACACTGTGTCATCTTTTTGTGGCAAAAAGGCAACCCAAGTAAATATACTATAATCATCAACAATTACAAAAGCATATCGTGCACCACCATTACTACGTGTTCGTGATGGACCAAAAAGATCCATGTGTAAGAGTTCATAGGGTCTAGAAGTTGATACCATTTTCTTTGGTTTATGAGAGTTTTTCGTTTGCTTACCAGATTGGCATGACTCACACGGTTTGTCTTTTTCGAATTTGATTTTGGGAATTCCTCTCACAAGTTCCTTACTTACAAGTTTGTTGAGATTGTCCATGGCAGCCATCCATCATCATTTCGTGCGACAAAACATCTCATACTTTCCTGTGCTAATTTATTTGAATTTATGACATATACATTGTTGCATCTATTAGCAAGAAGTAAACAAGATTTATTGTCATCTAGTACAGTGCATGTACTTTTATCAAACGTGACAGTGTACCCTTTATCACATAGTTGGCTAATACTAATTAAGTTATGTTTTAGACCTCTTACCAATAGAACATCCTCAATGGAGCATGAGGAACCAAAGTTAATTTTACCTTTACCAATGGTTTGACCAGTGCTATTATCTCCAATGATGATGTCCTTCCCCTTTTTCCTTGATAGTGATGAAAAATATCTGCTATCACCAGTCATGTGATTTGAGCATCCACTATAAAGGTACCACCGATTTTTAGTCTTGATGTGTTGGGGTACCTACATCAAGATTAGTAGGTATAATTTTGCGTGCCCAAATTTGTTATGAACCTGCATTTTATCCTTTCTCATCCACACAAGATTAGTATTCCTTTTTAGTGAATAGTTATAAGAAATATGCCCGAGTCTGCAGCAAAAATTACATGTGATTCGACTATGCCTTGGGTCATGCACACTTGTATGATTTATATTTGTTTTGTGATTGTGTTGATTTTTATACAAGTGTGTATGACATGTTGGTTTTTGATGAGGTATTGGCTCTTCGTAACCAAGCCCTCGATTATCATGATAGGATCTTGAATCTTTTGTAATAAAGTAACTGGGCCTTTCATGCTTTTCAATAATTTTTTCAAGCTCAATTACCTTTTTACATAGTCTTTTTCTAATTATCTCATCGTCTTTTGTGTTCCAACGAAGAGTATCTAGTGTGGCATCAAGAATCTTATTTTGTTTAAGGACTTCATTACATCCTTCCACTACTTCATCAAATTTTCTTTTACATTCATCTAAGTCATTTGTGAGCTTGGCAATATAAACAGATTTCTCCTGAATCTCTCTTAAGTGATCATTATACTTTGCTAGCGATTCACAAATTTTTTGTTTTAAAATCTCATTTTCTTCTAGCAAAATATCATGATCTTTTTGACATGACTCAGGTTTTTCCAAGATTAGGGCATTCTTATTTTTCAGTTTGTGATTTTTTGTTATGCAAGCATCATGTATTTCATTAGAATTTTGTGTATATTGCCTAAGTTCACTACTTAGTTTTTTGGCATAGTCTTTCAAATCGTTACACATATCTACAAGTTCATCATAAGTTGGTTGTTCGATTACCTCTTCTTGAGAAGGTGATTGCACCTCACCACTCCCAAGAGCTATGATGCCGATGTTGTCGTAACCTTACTCTTCCTCACTTGACTCCGAGGCTAGCCAAGTTGCTTTTATCGCCTTCTTTTTCTGACTTGGATTTGAGTGATAGTGGTCCCTGTTTCTGTCTTGTTGAATAGGATAGTTTGCACGGATGTGTCCGGGCTTCTTGCACTTGTAGCACACATCCTCCTTTTCCTTTTTCCTTTCTTCTTGGTACCTGCCATATTTCTTATGTTTGAGGTACCTACGAAATTGTCTTGTTAGTAGCGCAATGTCCTCGTCTGACTCCTCATGATCTGACTCAGCTTTTGATGGTCGGGCCTTTTCTGCCTTTAGTGCAATGGTTTTCTCCTCAGTTTTAGGTTCAATCCCAATATTTTGCATGTATCTTTTTGTCTCCAACATTTTCATCTCGTACGTCTTTAGCTTTCCTTGAAATGTATAGTAGTCAAATCCCTTCTGTTCGAGAGTCTCTCTCATTGCCGCGACCTTAACGTCCCACTCTACCGTGAGATAGCTTATGAGCTTTCCGACCTTTCGGTCATCATCAATTCCCTTACCCAAGCTGTCAAGCTCGTGGGCAATGATATCGAAACGGGCGAGCATTTGGTCCACATTTTTACCTGGCAACATGCAAAACACATCAAATTTATAGAAACACAAATTCACTTTAGCTTTTACCTCGAAAGCGGTTCCATCATGCCACTTCAGCATGTTGTTCCAGATCTCGTAGGCTGTTTTGAAGTTACGCCCGCATTGCATTAGCTCTTCATTGTTCAACCCTGCATAAAGAGCCGTCATGGCTTTGTAATTTGCTATTTTGAGGGATAACTTCGCCGGTGTGAATACCTTCTTTCCATTGCTAACTGGAATTTCTGTTTTGTTGATACATACATTCCATACCTCTTCTCCGAGTATTTGTAAAAAATGAGACATACGAACTTTTCAGACATCATAGCATTTTCCATCAAAGAATGGTTATCGTGTAAGACTTGTCCCATTGGAGACGAAAGGCTCCGATGAGTACAAGTTTTGGGGAGAAGGGATTTCGGCCATTGGACCTTTTGCTTAAGCTTTTAAGCATTTTATAAGCACCTCGCTCTGATACCACTGTAAATCACCCTAGGGGGGGTGAATAGGGTGATCGTGCGGAATTAAAAAAAAAGTAAAGTAAATGCAAGAGTGATAAGAAAAGCAAACACAGATAATGCAGCGATATAACGTGGTTCGACCCCCAGGTCTACGTCCACACCACTTACTTGTAGCAATTCTCTGCCACAAGCGTTCCACTATACTCAAAACCCTTGTACAGTGATTCTCGGATTTAGGCCGAAAGACCTATTACACCCACATGACTTCTAATCCAAGTCCCGTCATTCTCACCGAAGTGGAAAAGAAATGAAAAGAAAAGCCTCAAGATCGTTAATGATTTTGACTGAAGAATACAACCTAATAAATGCTCACACTCGGATTGATTTATTGAAGGATTAGTTCTCAAGAATTTTATCAGAAGTAATTAGATGAGAAACACAATGGATTCGTCAATATTAATAGACGGGGAAGAGTATCAATTCAAAAATGAAAATGATACTTTCCAAGAATATACACAGTGCAATGTGCGGTCGACCATCATATTGATGCGGTCGACCATTCAGCTCTCAGACGTAAAGTAGAGAGGTAAAAGGTCGACTGCTTCTCAAAGAACTCATGGTTGCGGTCGACTGCGATGCGGTCGACCGGTCACTAAGTGCGGTCAACCGGTCATGCACTGTTTATTCCGAATTCACCCTGTTTTCTTACCATAAACTAATCCCTCTTTATGTTGCATACTATGTTGGATACGAAGATGATGAGACAAAGGAGGAATCGAGACGATCGGAGACAGAGTGAAAGCAAGGGAAATAATCAGTAGCATTAGCAGCAAGTGGAGTTGCGGTCGACCGTACTTGGGGTGCGGTCGACCGTACTTAGGGTGCGGTCGACCGCCCTACTATGCAGAAGTTCCCCAGAGGGGGACAGTCGACCAACCTTGTGGTGCGGTCGACCGAACATTGCGTTGATGAAATATTTGGGTTGAGTCTGGGTGATTTGTGAGAAGCCCAACTTGCTCTTCAATTCAGATCTGACGGCTCTTATCGTAGGGTTATCTCTTCATGAATATTCAACAGTTATTGTATCAAGATATCAAACTAGGGTTTTTCTAGATCTCTATATATTGTTATTATTGGCCTCCATTGAGAACCAAGAGAGAGAGTACTTCATTGAAGGAGAGATTGAGTGATTCTCTAATTGTAAACAACTAGTACTTGCTGGTGAGACTTGAGAGGGTCATGGTGAGAATTGTAATATTCTTGTATCTTCTCTAATTGAATAACATCTTGGGTTTTTTCTCCACTGGATTAAGGCAAAAGCCCCAGCTGGGAAAAATTTGTGTGTGCTTTGGTGTGTTTGGTATGATATCATATATGCTTGGTAGTTTGTGTTGATTGCATCAAATAACTCAACAAGATCCTAAGAGGGGTTTTCGGTAGAAATCCCTAACAATTGGTATCAGAACTTCGTGTTCAAGGGTTTGTTCGAGTTCCTTGGAGAAGATGGCAGATCAGATCACGAAGATCGAGCAGTTCAAAGGCAAGATCAACTTTGATCTCTTGAAGGAGGACATGCATGAAGCATCGGTTCAACAAGATTTGGATCTAGTCCTAGAAGGAGATAAATGGAGACCAATCGGCACAAAGTATGAGAATTGGGAGGATATTTATTCAGAAGCCTTGGGTTTAATTCGTATGTATTCGATGAGAGAAGTCAGGTGTAAAGAAGCGCGGCGAGTCTTTGGGCAAGATTCAGAATTGACTACTCGGTATCGTCAATACAGGGTCGGATGTACCAGCAAAGAAAGTTGTGGGGTTTCTCAATAAAGGAAAGTACCACTCTTCTAGATCATATAGTGGAGTTCAATATGGAGTTATCTGAACTGAAGGTGTTTAACGCAGATGATCTAAAGGTTTCCAACTCGATATATTCACCACCAAATCCATCCAACATGATAACTGTGCTAGATGAGAAATCTACCGTGGAGAAGTTTTTCATAGTAGGTATGATCGAGAGGTTGGAGGAGAATGCACTTAGAAAGGAGAGTAAGAAATCGGCGTCAACTTCTCTGAGTTGCTTGGATGTGGATTGTACTTTGATTAGCAGGAAAAGTGTATGTAGGGGTAATGTCCGTGGCCACCAGTACAAAGGGATTGAGCATTACATGAGAGACTGTTGTAAGTAGTTGAGTCAGAGGGGTGCCAAATCCAGTGCCACTGAATCAGGTGATGGCTTAAATAATGCTTTTGTTTCAAGTTCCTTAGATGTGAATTCCGATTGTTCTTTTGATTCGGTTAGTTCTTCTAAAGTATGCTCCGAGAGGGAGATGGTTTCTACTTACAAATTTGCATCATGTCATCGTGTGAGAACGAAGGTTGATAAGATTTGTGAAGTAATGATTTCTACTTACAAGTTTGCCTCATGTCGTTGTGTGAGAACGAAGATTAACAAGACTTGTGAAGTAAGGGGTGATAAAACAAATGAGTCGAAGATGATAGGCGAAAGGGGATACACGCTAGAGGAGGGCATGCATATTCCTTTGATGAAGCAAAACCTTATTTCCATGAGAACTCTAGAAACACGGGACTGTAGGTACACAGATCCAGGTGGAGTTCATTCATTTTGGAAAAGTTATCGCAAGGAGATGAAGGGCGAGAAGGGAATTGAGCAGGGTCAGCACAAGGGCATGTATATTTCTTTGATGAAGCGGAGCCTTATTTTCATAAGAACTCTAGAAGCACGGGACTGCAGGTACACAGATCCAGGTGGAGTTCGTTCATTTTGGGAAAGTTATCGCAAGGTGATGAAGGGTAAGAGGGGGATTGAGTAGGGTTAGCACAACCTCTGCCTGCTTTAGAGGAACAGGAAACCTTGGCCAAGTGGTTTAAAGCCCATTGTTCCTAAAGCATTATCTAGTTTGCCGTCACTAGAATTATTCGAGCGAAACTGTAACGTTCGAATATCATCGGAAGGTGGAGAGAGCCTTGAGGTAGGTAGAGTTCGTATGGAGGGTGGCACCTCCATGATTACATCTACTGAGGTGTGTCCTTGAGGGGGGCATACATCGGGAGAAAAATAGGTGGAGATAGATTCAACTAGCAGAGGAAGCTATCGAAATGAGTTGTTTGCAAGAAGAGAAGGAAAAGAGTCTAGAAGGTTTTTAATCACACAGGTGTGGATTCATAGGTATGCAATCCAAGATGGAGATTGTTGAGTTTATGTCTTGCATACTATGTTGGATACGAAGACAATGAGACGATGGAGGAATTGAGACGATCGGAGACGGAGTGGAAGCAAGGAAATCGTCAGCAGCAGTAGCAGCAGGTGGAGTTGTGGTCGACCGTACTTGGGGAGCGATCGACTGCACTACTATGCAAAAGTTTCCGAGAGGGGAACGGTCGACCAACCTTGTGGAGCGATCGACCGAACGCAGCGCTAATGAAATATTTGGGTCGAGTCTTGGTGATTCGTGAGAAGCCTAACTTGCTCTTCAAGTCAGATCTGACGGCTCTTATCGCAGGGTTATCTCTTCAGGAATATCCAATGGTTATTGTATCAAGATATCAAACTAGATTTTCTCTAGATCTCTATATATTGTTGTTATTGGCCTCCATTGAGAGCCAAGAGAGAGAGAGAGAAAGTACTTCATTAAAGGAGAGATTGAGTGATTCTCTAATTGTAAACAACTAGTACTTGTTGGTGAGGCTTGAGAGAGGTTCGTAGTGAGAATTGTAATATTCTTATATCTTTTGAGGATCAGTAGCCTCCTTAGAATAGTTCCGTCATCGGAACTACGCTTAAAGAGTGAGAAACAAAACATAAAAGAAGAAAGAAAGAAAAATACAATCAAACAAAGAGCTCAGGATGATTCTTCAGCATCCTCTCCTCAAATTCCCAAGTAGCCTCCTCAATTAACTAGTTTCTCCAGACTACTTTGACCATTGGTATCGTCTTGTTTCTCAAGACTTTCTCCCGATGATCCACAATCTCAATTGGCCGCTCAATGTAGCTCAGATCTAACTACAAACCCTCCGACACTTCGGGCAAATGGTGACTTGGATCTGGAATGTAAACTCTCAACATAGACACATAGAAGACATTTTGCACTTGAGATAACTCTTCCGGTAACTCCAACCGGTAAGCAGTCTTCTCAATGCTCTTCAATATCTTATATGGGCCTATATACCTTGGGGCTAATTTCCCATCTCTGCCAAAATGAATCACACCTTTACTAGGCGATACCTTTAGGAAGACAAAGTCACATTCCTCGAACTCAAGGTCCCTCTTCCGGTTGTCGGTATAACTCTTCTGCCTACTCTGAGCATCCATTATCCTCTTCCTGATGAAATCGAACTTTTCTGAGATCTGCTGCACGATCTCGGGCCCAAACATCTGCCACTCCCCCACTTTAAACCAGCAAACAAGCGTTTGCACTTCCTGCCATACAGAGCTTCATACGGCGCCATCCTAAAACTAGTCTGAAAACTGTTGTTGTAGGCAAACTCTACTAGAGCTAGATGCCTCTCCCAACTGCCTCCAAAATCTAGAACACAACACCGAAGCATATCCTCAAGAACTCGATTGACCATCTCAGTCTGCCCATCAGTCTGAGGATGGAAAGCAGTGCTAAAATCTATCTTAGTACCCAAAACTTCCTGAAGACTCATCCAAAAATGCAAAGTAAACTGCGCATCTCGATCAGACACAATGGTCAACGGAATACCATGAAGCCTGACGATCTCTCCAACATACAGCTCGGCTAACTTATCCATAGACGAAGTGAGTTTCATTGCCAAAAAGTGGGCTGATTTGGTTAGTCGATCGCCTATGACCCAAATTGCATCATTACCCTTCGAACTCTTGGGCAAACCCGTGATGAAATCCATGCTGATGTTATCCCACTTCCACTCTGGAATGAATAACGGTTGCAACAAATCTTTGGGCTTCTGATTCTCGGCTTTCACCTGCTGACAAATCTCACACCTCGCCACAAACTCAGCCACATCACACTTCAAACCTGACCACCAAAAATGTTGCTTGATGTCCTTTTACATCTTGGTGCTTCCAGGATGTATAGACAAAAGGGTGGCATGTGCCTCCTGAAGAATACTCACTCTCAAATCTGATTGATCCAGAACACATAACCTCTTTCCAAACCACAACACTTCATCCTTGATCTGAAATTCTGAAAATCTGCATGCACCAACCTGCTCCATCTTCTGAATCTCTGCATCTTCCCTCTGACCTGCTATAATCCTTTCATTCAGCGTGGGCTGGAGCCTCAGCTGAGCCAAAGATGCTCCCAAGCCCTGCAAAACTATCTCAATACCAGCCTAATCCAACTCCTCTGCAAGATGTCTCTGGGTCATGATCAAACTGGCCAAACTACTTTTACGGCTAAATGCATCAGCAACCACATTAGCCTTACCCGGATGGTACTTAATCTCAGGACACAGGTCCTCAAGTACTTCCAACCATCTCCGTTACCTCAGATTTAGGTCCTTTTGCTGATAGATGTACTTCAAACTTTTATGGTCCGTGCACATGTTTAACATCTCACCGTACATGTAATGCCTCCATTTCTTCAAGGAGAAAATAATCGCAGCCAACTCCAGATCATGAGTCGGATAATTCTTCTTATGCAACCTTAATTGCCTAGACCCATAAGCGATTACCTTTTCCTCTTGCATCTAGACACACCCAAGCCCACGATGTGAAGCATCACTGTAGACATCATACTCAACACCTGCTTTAGGCAAAGCCAAAATGGGAGCAGTAGTCAATTTCTCTTTCAACTCCTGAAAGCTTGCCTTGCACTGCTCAATCCACTTGAAATTTACATTCTTCTTGGTCAGACCAGTGAGCGGCACGACTATCTGAGCATAACCTTGGATAAACCTCTTGTAGTACCAGTTAATCCAAGGAAACTCCTGATTTCTTTTACTGTAGTAGGCCTTGCCCAATCTTTCACTGCCTCTATCTTTTAAGGATCAGTTGCCACTCCCTCCTTAGAAAGGATGTGACCCAAGAATGCCACTTCAGATTTTCAGAAATTGCACTTGGATAGCTTGGCATACAACTCATGCTCTTGAAGCTTCTTCAGAACCTCAGTCAGATGCTCAGTGTGCTCCTCCTCTGACTTGGAGTACACAAGAATTTCTTCGATGAATACCACGATGAAGAATCAATAAATGGCCTCAGAACTTTGTTCATCATCTCCATAAAGATTGCAGGTGCATTCATCACTCCAAATGGCATAACTAAGAATTTGTAGTACCCATGTCGAGTTCTGAATGCAGTCTTATGCACATCTTCTACTTTCACTCGAACCTGATGTTATCCGATCGAAGGTCTATTTTGGAGAAAATAGATGCTCCTTGTAAATGATCGAACAGGTCATCAATTCGTGGAATACGATATTTATTCTGAACAGTTACCTTATTCAGCTCCCGGTATCGATGCACATCCTCATCGACCCATCCTTCTTTTTCACCAATACCACCGGTGCTCCCCAAGGTGACGTACTCGGCTGAATAAAACTGTAACACCCCGCAAAATTAAAAGTGACAATTTTGCCATCGTAGGTTACGCACGTGTATTTTGTACCGCTACTGGTAATATTTGTAATGTATTTTCACTACGTATTTTTTTTGACTATTTATGCATTTTCCGTATTGATTTTTATCCTGTTTTGAGTCAACAAAACTATAATATTTCAATCTTGGTATTCTACGTGATTTTACGTGTTTTCGATGCATGCATCGATTACGTATTTCCACCGCTACGTGTAATATTTTCTATGTATTTAAATTATTTATTTTATGTATTCAAAACCATTTTATAAAATGGAAATTCATTTTCTCGCATTTTGATCTAAATATTTTTTACACAAAATGCACGTTTTTCTACGTACGTATTGATTACGTGTGGAATATGTGTAAATTAATAAATATATTTTTCTTATATTGTATTTTTATTATCTTTAACATTTTTCCATTGATAAAGCCGAATTTTGTATTTTTATGTTTTTACGTGCAAAGTACGTGTTTGTTTCGGTAAGCGTATTTAAGCGTATTTATTTTCAAAGTATATTTTTGAGGTGTATATATTTTATTTGTGCATGAAATACTATAGATTTTAATTAAACTAATTTTTACGTACATAATATGTATATATATGATTCATGTTTTTAAAAAATAATTAAATTGTGAAGTGTGTACTTGTGCACGCACGTGCACGTGTTTTTGGATTTGAAATGAGAGGGAAACCGGACTGTTTTTGGAGAGGAGGGAAAACAAAATTTTGATTCGTGTGGGTGGGTTTGAGAGTGGAGATAGTGGATGAGTGGATTGTATTCATGGGTGTGTAGTTATTATAACTACTATTTTCCCCCTTATATAGATACACCCTCCCCCACCTTTCTCTTCATCTCTCCTATCCTTCTTCATTTTTGCTCTGCCAAAAATCATTATCCAGTCAAGTCCATTGTGCTTTTCTCCACCATGTCTTTGCTTTCTCCATTTATCCACCATACTATATGTGTATACATATATATATATATATATATAAATGTATATATATACACTCATACCCTCCTCCCTTCCTTTCCTTCTTGTCCTTCTCTGACTTTAACGAAAGCAATCAGATCAAGCCAGCAAACCCCACCTTGCTTTTCTCCACCTACCTATAATTCTTACCATTCAAATTGTACATATATCTGTGTAGATATGTACACCTATATATATATGAAAAAGTTAAAGATGTGGCTTGCCGAAAATGGTGATGACATGAAGTGGGCTTGCTGTTTGGTGTTGCATTTGTCGAGATGAAGGATGCTCTTGCTATTTTGCATTTGGGTCGAAATGGAGTTTTCTTGCGCGCAGATTTCGAGGAGGCGAAGCGGAGTTTCTAGGAGCTCTCATTCTAGGAGTGCAATTGCTAGGAATTAAATTTCCATGAGTGGGTGATTCTAAAATCCTTTCTAAATTAGGAGTAGAATGACATGGTAGATAATATACAATTTATTTGCTGAATTTGAATTGGTATGATGAGATTACATCCTAATTAATGTAGAGTTTAATTGCTAAATCTTAATTGGTGTGGTAGATGTGAAATTGCTTAATTTATTTCTTTAGAATTTGTTATAATGGATGTTAGTACATTTGTATGCTAAAATGTTTACAATTTAAATGAATCGTGATTGTGTGATGCATGATTTGAATAATAGTTGAAATAATGCAAATATATGAAAAAAGGACTTTTTGTTGCTAATGTGATAAAGAAAGGCGGATTTTGTCTTATTAGTTCATTTTATGAGTATAAGAAATTTTATAGAAAAGTTTTGGTGAAATACAACATTTTATTTGGAAAATTGATTATATGTGTTTTTATGCATTTTGAAGAAAGAATTTATTATATTGCAAAAATGAGAAACTTATGAATTTGAGAACATGTACGATATTGTTTTTCAAAGAAACACATTCGGGAAAATTATTTATATTTTTGTAGAAGTACAAACTGACTAAAAGATTGAGTTTATTAAAAGAAAGTAATAAAACATCCTTTTGCGGAAAGTGTGTTGCCAAATTGTGAAGAAATCATCGTTGCTTTTCAATGCCGAAAATATATTCATGATTCACTTTAAATTGCAACCTAGTGCAATCGACAGTCGACCGAACTAGAGTCGACAATCGACTGTCAAGTATTAAATTTCGTATTTTGTCAGCAGGACAGTCGACTGTCTACTTTTCCACGGTCGACTGTTACTGTCTTGGCTATTGGTCCTTGAGTTTTGAAGTTCCGCAGGACAGTCGATTGACCCTTTGTCAACAGTCGACTGAACTGACTGTGTTCTTGAGTTTCAAAATTTCGCAGGACGGTCGACTGGACATTTTTCCACAGTCGACTGAACTGGCTTTTGGTTCTTGAGTTTTGAGATCTCGCAGAATAGTCGACTGGCCACTTTTAACAGTCGACTGCCACTGTCTTGGCCGATGGATTTTCTTGAGTTCGGATTTGATTTTTTACATGTGAAAGTTGAGTAAGATTAAATATGAGATTTTATGATTATTAATACTTGATTAAGATTATTTGAAATGTATACAACATTATAAGTGATTAAATTGATCAAGGGGGTTGAATTGACTTATATTGTGTTATGAGATTATAAGGAAATATTCTTTTTGAGAAAGAGTTGTGAATAAAGGAATTGAATTATTATTTGAGATTGATTATGAAATATTGTTGGTCTCTAGAAAGAGATAGTTGTTGGAATCTAGATGCTAGGCGAGACCCTAGTGACTAGAAGTTTTATTTATGATTTTGAGAGCTAACTAGTCTGGGTTGAGCGTCTCTTGAAAAATAGCCAGGTAGGCTGACTCTCTCTGTTGTTTTGATTTAAGTCTGGTAGGGTAAGCTAGCTCTAGGTTGTGATGATTTTCTTTTAAAACAAACATTGTAAAGATTAGATACATAGTGAAGATGTGACGAAAGTAAGAGAAAAACATGAGTATGAGGGCCATCGGATTGGCAGTGTGAGAGTGATTCGCAGGCTGCCTACTTGATGCGTCATGTCATGGCGTGAGCACTACTCTAGAATTATCATCCAGGTGGCGACGCTTGTGAGGTATTTGGTGACTACGGGTGGTGCCATCGTTCCATGACGGAGGCTGAATTGTCCACAGACTGCCTGCATGATGGGTCATGTTAGTGCGTGGTATTCCCCTCCACACTGTCTGGACATGGGCTCATAACCCATAGAACATCTAGGATACTTATCGTAGTTACCATAGTAGTTTAAGTCATGACGAGGGATTGAACCCTACAAGATGAAGAATGATTAAGGGCTTGCCCTCGGACCTATGTAGTATGGGATGCATAGAATCCGAACAAATGCGCATTAGTGTCATGTAATATAAATAACTACATTAAGGACTAAGTGCACAACACAACACGACATCAATAGGATAGTCCCTTTGTAGCTTTGTTTGTGATCAAGTTTGTGGTTTGCTAAAGTATTTAAGAATCGTTATACTGTTCGGCATAGCGAGGATGGCAGTGTATAGTATTTCGTCGATTGTATGCAACTGACGTGCCCACAGTTTTACATGCAGGACTTGGAGTTTACAAGAAAATATAAAGATGATTTTGATGCTGTTGATTACTTAAATGTTAAAGTTGTTACAATTGTACATTTGTTATTGTTGTTTTTTATTTATTCAGTTGCTTGTTGATGTAAGACTCCGATGTAATTATTTTTGAAATAAAAGTTTTAAATTCCTTGTAAAATTGTACAAAATGAAGTGACTTATTTGGAATTCGGGGTGTTACAAAAACCTTTTCCCAAGAGCTCCTCAATCTGCTGTTTAACTTCATCCTGCTCCACGAGCACCATTCTATACGGTGCCTTGGAAATAAGTGCACTCCCTGGCTGGATAGTGATGTTGAACTCTATATCACGATGCAGGGGTAACCCGAGAAAATCCTCTAAGAACACCGTCGGGTAATCCCGAACCACCGGAATCTGCCGCACCTCCACTGTAACCTTCTTCTTGCTGATAGCTGCCACGAAACCTAAACATCTCTTATTCCCCTGAAAAGTGACTGCAGGGCCTTCTGGAGCCTTCACTGTTACTTCCTTGGTTTTACACTCGATGTTCATACTGTACACTGACATCAAATCAATGCTAATGACAACATCGACCCCTAGGATATTCAGCTCGATCAGATCAATCCCGAAGATCCTGTATCCAATCTCGATCTCGCAATCTACATAATACCGATCAGTGGTTAAAGTCTTCCCTGATGGAGTAGCTATTGCTAGGACCTTGCTTGGAAAGACCTTCATTTCGACTCCCAAGACTTTAGCAAATTTAGGAAATACAAAAGTATGAGAGGATCCAGTATCGAACAAAATAACAACTTTCTTTTCATTTAATAAAAGTTCTCCTGTTACATAATAAACCCCATTACATAAAAGTCTTTACTAAATAAACAGGAAAAAAGAACAATAGAAGATCTAAACATCCGCCCACGTACCAATAATGACGTGATCCACTTCATCAGCATCGGCCTCAGTCAAAGCGAATACTCGCCCCTGCTGGTACAGCCTCTTCCCAACCTGCTGTGGTGGTCCATTTTGGGCGACATCTCGTAGCTTGGGTATTGAGATCTGTAATGGCATGTCTCTCAACAATTAAAACAAGTCACCACAGGAGGTCTCACCCAACCAATTCTGGGTCCTCCAGCCACATTGACAGCATTCGCCTCCGTAGGTTTGAACCTTTGAGCTGGCAGCTGCCCCCTGACATTCCCAGAAACTGTGGGCCTCTTCCCGACATTCCAGTTGTTCCTCCTGTTCTAGGCGGCATGGAACTGCTTCATATCCTCCTCAGTGGCTGCAGCTCGTTTGACTATCTTATCAAACCTCCTGATACCAAGGGGTATCATCCTTGATCTCAGACTCGGCCTCAATCCGTGCTCGAACTTTTGAGCCTTCTTTGCCTCGTCCATCACAAGTTCGGGTGCATACCTCGAAAGTTGAGTAAACCTTGTCTCATACTCCCTAACAGACATGCTTCCCCGCTACAATGCCAGGAACTCCGTCGCTTTCTTCTCTTGGACGTCAGATGGAAAGTAGTGACCGCGGAACTCTTCCAAGAATTTCTCCCAGCCGATAACACCATTTCTCATAGTCCGCTTCATAGACTGCCACCATACAACTGCGTCCTTCTCGAGCAGCAATGTAGCCAGCTTCACCTTGCTACCTTCTGGAGTTTCCAAGAGCTCAAAAATAGTCTCGACTTGCCTAATCCAATTGTCAGCTGCATCTGGGTCTGACTTTCCTTCAAACACTGGTGGCTTTATCTGCTTGAATGACTCCACAAGTTTGATCGCCTCAGGGAATGGATTTGCAGGCATCCCCCTATGGTTTTGGTTCATGGCGACGGCGTTGATGGTCTGATAGACCCTGGCCAACTCTGTTTCCAAGTCGAGTCCACAATTGGGCCCTTCTCCATTCCTAGCTCTCCTTCCAGCCATACTCTGATTCAAAAGATCCATTAAATTTGAAGTAGAAACATGAATTTAAATCAACTTTCATTTCATTGAATTCAAACTTTGTACATTCAAATTTAAAAACATCATTTGACATCCATGCGAAGAACGTTGAGATACTACAACATTCTAACCTCTACGGTTCCTCTTGGCTTTCCTAAGCTCTTTTAGTAGTTCTGCTACATCTCACTTCAGAACATCATACATGTTCTTTCTCTTCTCGAGTTCCCAAACTCGTTGGCTGAGGGTTGCAATATTCTCCTTGAACATTGCACACTGGGCCTGCAATTGGTCTGCTCTCTCCTTCTGAGTCTCCACCTGCCTCTGAAGAGATTCGATACGATCTTGCGGAATGGTTCTTCCTCGTCGAATGAATCATCTGATGAGTCCGAAGGTAGAGTGATCTCTCGGGACTCGGGCCATTCTCCTTCATATTCCTCGGGATCTTCTTTGTCGGAATCTCCTTGTCCAGGGTAGTAATCCTCTTCAATTATATGCCAATCATCATCGCCTACTGGGTCGTGGTGGTTCGCCATCTTTAGGAAGGGAGAAGAAGAAACATCAATCATAGAGCAACACAAATGTAAGCAATTTACATTTAAATCTCTATATCAAACTCACACTCTAATGTCCACTCTAGAGTGTCGTTCTTTATAAATTTTTACTACTTGGAAGCGTGGCTCTGATACCACTCCGTAACACCCCGAATTCCAACTAGGTCTGAATTCGAAGTTCCACAGGATCTTTACATTTCACTTCGTATAATTTTACAAGGAATTTAAAACTTTTAAACAACAATGTTTACATCAACACAACGGAAGCAAATTACAACATAATACATGAATAAAATAACACTTGAAACAATTCTTTACGCATCATTCCTTCTTTAGTCCTTTCGTTCATTTTATCTTGAATAGAAACTGTGGGCACGTCAGTTGCACACAACTGACGCTAGGATATAATACATCAATTTCTCTTGGAAAACACACACTTGATTACAAACAAAGCTAAGGGGGACTATCTTATTGATGTCGTGTGTGACTGTGCACTTAGTCTTAATACAGTTATTTATATTTAATGACACTAATGCACACTTGTTCGAACTTATGCATCCCATTCTACATAAATTCGAGGGCAAGCTTTCAACCGTACTTCATCTTGTAGGGTTGGATCTTCGCTATGAGTTTAACTACTACGGTAACTACGGTAAGTATCCTAGATGTTTTATGAGTTACAAGCCCATGCCCAGACAGCCTGGAGGGGAATCCCATGTCATGACATGACGCATCATGCAGACAACCTATGGACAATTCGCCTCCATCATGGAACGATGACACTACGTAGTCACCAAGCACCCCACAAGCGTCGCCATGATTCCGATAATTCTAGAGATGTATTCACGTCATGACATGACGCATCATGTAGACAACCTGTAAACACTCTCACACCGTGAATCTGAGGCCCTCATACTTGTGTTTTTTTCTTACTTTCATCACATCTTCACTATAGTGTATTCCTTGGATATTTGAATCATGAGTAAAATTTACACCCTAGAGTTAACCTTTCCTCAACACCGGTCTTAAACATCAATTGATAACAACGACCCAATCTTGGTCTTTTTCCACAACATTTATTTTTTCAAGAATTCATTCATGCCGATATAAGGACATAACTACACTCTAGTTCTTAACCTCTTTTCATGTTCACCAAAAATTTTAGTGTTAATACTCACAGATTTCTATAATCCATCATGATCTTTTTGTTTCATTTTCCAAGCACAATTATGTGTACAAATCATCAATTCCTTATTTAACTTACCATATCTCATAATTTAATCTCCACACAAATTTCTTTTTCTTCTTTCTATACTTATACCAAATTCATATTTTTAAGAAGAATTTTCAAGTTATTTCTCCCATCATTTTAATATAAAAATTACTTCCAATTCTCACAAAGTGTATTAAAATATTGTGGAAATAATTTTCATAAAGCCTAGATAATATTTGAGGAATACTAGATTTTTTCCCAATTTTTTTATTATTCTTAAAACCTAAGAATATACCCAAAATCGAAATATATAAAAAAAAAATCAAAACAAAAAAAAGGGCAGGGGGTCGGATTCGAACCCAAGACCAAACCCTTCGCCCAGCTACAGTAACAGACCCAAAGCGCACCCGAAGACCAAGAGTCCAAAAGTGACTAACTGATATGAGTTTGGTTAAATATTTTTTGTATAGACCGTACTAGATTTTAAGAAAAATCATATTTTGATAAAACAAAGCCTCTTCAAGACTCAAACCCGAGACCCTATACACTGTAGACAGAGCCATATGCTCACACCAAAAGCAAATTTTCCCAAACCAATTCTCTGTTATAAAGAGGAGTCGAAATAGCTTTATATATTCCATCTGTTTGTAAATCTCCTTTACCAAATTTCAATTTCTCAATAAATTTGTATCTTTCAAAATCAAACTTTTTCGAAAATATTTTTCTAAAAAATACAGTATAACAGCAATTAAAACTCTTATTTTTACCTTAAAATAAGTTGTCTTTAAAATTTATATTTAAAGAATACCTCATTGACTTTGAAATAAAACTATAGTTCCTTCTTAACAACACCAATATAAATCCACTAAAAGTAGGTTCTTGTTCTCTTTCAATTCTACAAGAGTCTAGCAATTTTTGTTTTATCACATCAACATTATATAACAACAATTTATCCATTTATCAACTAAACATAACAATATCCATTCATCTCAATCTACAACTAAGCCATTCATTTAAGCAAAATCATCATACTAGCATGGTTCATTAAAAATGGATATTCTAGCATGGGTTATATTTATAAGACACCATGATGTGTTTTAAGTCACCAATTCAATCGAGATTTTCTCTTTTTTCCTACTAGTCTTTTTTTTAGCAATCACATGGTCAATTTTTTTACTAGTTTCTCTAGCATATTCATGAAATTAATTTCCTAGCATGGTAACTACATTAGAAGTAGAGAAATCGCCCACCTCTTTGAAGAAAGAATTAAGAATTCTCAAAGAAACTCCTTAAAGGCACGATTGCCTTACCTTCTTTGCCGCGAGCCTTCTTCTCCAAGCTAGTGCACACCCGAGACTTCTCCTCCTTAATGGTGTACAACCGGATTCCTTCTCCTCCTTGATTGGTAGCCGGCCTCAAATATGCAAGAGCACACACACACACACTCAACTCAATCTTTTCTCACACAATCTCTATCTTTTTCTCACACAACTCAACATTTTTCTCTTTCAAATTTCTAAGTGTAAGGAGTCATGAATGACCAAGGGGTTATTTATAAACAACTCATGAACAAATGAAGGGTTGAGATGAGTTTGGATGAAGGGCTAAGATACATTTGGGAGTTAGAAGAACTACCCACTAGTGAGCAACCAACTCTCCACTATCTCCATCTCCCCACTCCAAGCATTGGCCGGCCTAGTCTTCTCATCCATTGCACGTGCATGTGCAATGCACGTGCCCTCACATGTACACCTAGTTGTTTGTTCATTTATTTGTTAATTAATTTGTTACATGACAAGTCTACCATACAAGTTGTTTTAATTAATAAATGAATTAACTAGTCGGCTAACTAGGTGGTTATTTCCATGGGCTCTTAATTAATTAATTAATTAATTTTATTTAGGTGGGCTAGAAATAAGTTATTAGGCCTAAGAATTAATAATAAATAATAATATGCTTTTTAAAAGATAAAGAAAATGTTTGTTCATGACATATAAAATAAAAATTTCAGAGCCAAATGCACACATTAATTTGCATGTGCGAAATACGTGAAATCAATGAAAAGAAAAAAAAAATTTAATTATATGAAAATTCAGGATGTTACATTATGAGAGATTATAACAGTAGAAATTAGGGTTAATATCCTTGACTAAGGTGCTTGAGATATTTACCCTAGTTATCAAGATTGGAATACCTAGACTACTATCACAAGCTAGTATTTATAGGATAAATACTGGTTTGGGCACTGGGTTCTCAACCCACTCAACCCGTGTTCTGATATCCATACAATTAGTACGTGTAACACACATGTTACCCATAGAATAATATTACACATAATATTATTCATATAGTGAGAATATACCTATATATTCAACAATCTCCGCTTATATTCAATAAATAAACGTACTGGATTATCTCATCAGTTCAACATGAAGCTGACTGGCTAATAGCAGTTTTTAAATAGAAGAAATGCATCACTCAATGTACAGTTCATAAGGACTAAATCAATTATAAATCCGAATAGTTCAAAAAAGACTAAACCAAAATAATTAAATAGTTCCCTAACCATATCATAACAGAATAGTTCACAATGACTAAACTCACTAAAGAAATCTTTCGAAGTTTCAAAATCAACAAAAGCAAATAAACTTCAAGAACAAAATAAGAGTTTTAAACTCAATGAATACAAGAGTCAAAAGAAGTTTTACCAAGCAAGTGTCTAATTTATTATCAAGAGAAATAAACTGAAACTCGATCCTTGCACACTGCTTTATGTTTACTCCTCCTTTTTGAGCAAATCATTATTTTGAAACCTATGTAAACAGATTCAACTCCTCCATCTTTGCTAGCATATTACAAACAAGAATATCATGAGGCACATCTCTAACAATTCTAGTGAATTTAATAGAGTATCTAGTTTCACAAAAGAACTTAGTACAATTCATAATTAGCTTAGCAAAAGTATAGCGCAAGCATCACAATCAAGTTTTTTTAACAATATAAAGAACACGAACTATTATAGTTTCTACACAAGAACTATACTATGTTTCATATTGGAATGATAGAACAGTCAAATCAATGGTTAATTCTGAATCATCAAAATTGGAATGAAACAAGAATCCATAAAAGAGATATATCATCAAAATTGGAATGATATAACGACATTCTAAACATCGAAAACACATCGACAAGTTTTCATACTTTCTTTTGGAATAACAAGATGATTCTAAGTAAATTATGAAAATATATAGCATCATCAAAATAGGAATGAAATTATATATTGACAAAATTTACATTGAACTTTTCAAATTATCTAAACCATGCCAATTGCCTAAAATTGATGTTTAAGTTTGAACTTCTCTATGACTCCAATTGGATTCTAAATTCAAAACAATTTGGATGTTAAAGCTTTTGAGTCAATAGCTTTTAACTCCATTTCTCCCATAGTTTTGATAATTAGATCACTTTCAAGTCTCTTAGAAAGAGCATTAGCCATATTTTATTTCAATTGCACTTTATTTATGAGAAAGTTCAACTAGACTTCTTTCAGCCTTAATATACTCCTCTAACAATTATAGAGTGAGTTATGAGGTACAGTGCATTGTAGCTTGATAGTCGACGAATAGAATTAGAGAGTTACTTAAACTTCTTAATGGATGACTAGCAACATGTTTTTCAATCCACTCAGCCTCTTCCCTGCAGAGAATAACACATAGAGTTCTGATTTCATGGATGATAGCACAGTGCCTATTTGCCTTTTAATTTCTATAACATTTTTGTTCCTCCTAGTGTAAATACATATTTACTAGTTATCGACTTTCACTAAATTCTGAGCATCATAATGCATCAGATCATCCATTCATTCCTGAAGGATGACTAGAGTAGCACAAAGCAAACTCTTAAGTACCTCTCAAATATCCCATTAGCCTCTTAGAGCTCTCCAATAAGTATTAATAGGACTACTAGTGAATTTGCAAATCATACCTACCTCAAAGGCTATGTTTGTTAGTTCAGATCATAGTTGCACCATCATTAGGTGTCAACCTTTATCATAATCATAAGTTGTTTCAAAAACACACTTGTAGTCACTATATCCCCACTTTTGGAACACATTATTGATTAAGTGAATTAGACTAAGGGTTATTCCTTGCCAATCGAAACTCATCCTTATACCTAATATGATGTCCACAACACCTAGGTGTTTCATGCTAAAGTCTTTGGATAGCTCAGTTTCAACTTCATTTATAATAGAAATGTCACTTCCAATCAATAAACATGTCAATAATATACAAATAAATGAAGGCAAATATTTGACTTACCAGAATTAAAGACATTTATCTGAATAACTTGATTCAAATTTAAGCTTTTCAAAAATCTTGTCAAATTATTTGTGCCCCAATTTTAACACTATAAAAAATATACAATGAATTTACCAATTTCTAAATCTTGTTCACTAAATATTTTAGTGCAAACTTTTAGTACAAAACTGTTTAAACATTTTTTATGAATAACAAAATTTTCAATAGATGTAAGGGTAAGAAGAATACTTATTGTAGCAATATGACAGACATGTGAGTAGATTTCAAACAAATCTTCCCTACTTATCTCAGTCAATTCTTTAGCTGGTAAAAATGCATTAAAATTACTACTGAATATTTCAAAATTAAGTTTCTTCTACAAAACCCCACTTATGATAGTTTTAGCCCATTTTGGCAAATCAACTAAATTAAAGTATTATTGTATAACAACAAATTCATTTTATTATCTACTAAAGACACTTCTTGGATCATCTGCCATTAAAATTTTAAGTGTTAGAAAGGTTGGTTCTTAATTCTAACTGTGAATTATTGACCGTGTCTGTAGGACTAGATCATTTCATACATTTATCTTTGATGAATACATCCTCAAAGAACTCTGCAAGTCTAGATTCTTCTAACACAAATTAGATAGATCCAACATCTGTTCACAGAACTACATTATGCACTTTCTAAGCACACATAAATATTTGTTATAGGTCCTACTTTAGGCCTTCTAGGGTCATGTACTCTAACAAATGTACCGCACAATATGCACTTTAACAAAATTATCTGTGTTTTTGTATCCCATAGTCTAC
The DNA here is from genome assembly GCA_017893485.1 of Hemerocallis citrina. Taxonomy (NCBI): domain Eukaryota; kingdom Viridiplantae; phylum Streptophyta; class Magnoliopsida; order Asparagales; family Asphodelaceae; genus Hemerocallis; species Hemerocallis citrina. The sequence goes on from CM030365.1 coordinate 137,156,126, forward strand.
AATGTGTAAATAATTTAGAGTGTAGTAACATATTAGGAATATGATTAACAATACACCATCACCCATAGTTACACAAAATCAAACAACAATCAATAATATAGAATTCAACATTTCACTAAGTGTTTGATTCTAACTTTTGTCAGTGTCATTTTGACTCTTGTAAATAGAGTGCACTAGAGATTATGCCAAATGCAAACTTCTCTAAAATTGTTAAAACATATTCACCACCTCTATCAAATCTAAAACATTTTTTTATCTTATCATTTAACTAGATTTCTATTCATTAAAATAACGAGTGCTTCAATCTCCATACATATATGACAAACATTTAATAATCATCTATATAGGTGATTAAATACTTCTGACTAATCATCGTCTCATCTAGTCACAAAGCTACTGAAATCACAAATATCATAATGTATTGACTTAAGAAGTTGTGTGCTCTTAGAGATCATACTAAATGATTTTCTAGTGATCATAATCTGAGCACAAATTTCACAATTGTCATATTTAATGAAGTGTCGTATAGCAGAGTTATGAGTTTTAACAAGAATAAATAATTTAACATATAATTCATATGTCCTAGCCTATTATGCCTTTTTTAAGGACTACACAAATTAGAACTACTATGATGTTGAATTTGCAAGTGTACAAAATCGCACAAGTAATATAGATAGGTGAGTAGAGTGTCGAACCCACATGGACTAGATATTTTACTGAGTACCGATATCGCTAGATGAATCACTATTTGGAAGATTGAAGTTTATAAATAAAACAACTAAATTAACTTAATCTAATTTAAACTAACTAAATTGGTGAAGAGGGAGAGGGCTGTGAAACTATGAAGCTCTTGTACTTTGTTTAATGGTAAAATTAGTTCTAGGGCTCTTGGTTCATTTCGTTTATCACACACACAAATTATAATTCCTTATAAATAAAAATATTATCTTTCCCAATTGTCGACCAAAATCCTAAAGATATTAACCACTCTATCAACGTAGTCTAAAAATTATTCTCAACTAATTCTTCGCCTATCCATCAAATTATTAATTGAGAAATCGGATTTCTTAACGGTCACGTCCTCCAATATACGGTCTTTAATTTTTATTAATCACAAATCACCTGTTCGGTCTCTTTATGATTTGAAAAATCATACAAATGTCTATCCACCATGTTGTACACATAAATAATAAAAATTAAAACACAATCAGAAAAAATAGAATAATAATAAGGAGTTTAAATTTGTGTTCTCAAAACTCAACTACACCTTGGCCTCTAGAACAATAAATTCAGTTCATATTTATTTGGGATTGCATCTAAAATATATAGAGAATAAGAAATACAAAAAGAAATTAAAATTAATGCAAACCCCAAATTTCTGTCTCAAAAGTCTCGTTGAAATTGAAATCAACACGGCAACCTCGAAGCATGCGTCGCCGTCATAGTCAGACCCGGTCAGCGCAGCCCGTCCCTGAACGCCACGTCAGCACTGAGTCACGTCGAAGTCAGACCCGGTCAGTGCAGCCCATCTGCTGTCGTGTGGGACCCAGATGCAAACCGCGTTGTCAGCGCTCTTGGGACACGAGCGTGGACCCCAGCGTCAAACAGAGAGAGAAGAGGAAGAAGTGGTCGCCACGTCTTCGCCAGATGTCCCAGTCGAAGTGCTGTCATCTTGGAGTCCCGTGCTGCAGCCTGTGCTTCTCTCTCTTCCTTTTGTTCTTAGTTCGGTATGCAAAAGAGAAAGAACGAAGGAGTCGTCAGGTCAAAGAGCAATCGCTGGGTGCACTTCGAATACTACGCCAAAGAAGACAGCAGCCCTACTGCCCACACGCTGCTGTTTCGCCTTGGAACTCGCACACGCCTTCTCTCTTTCTTACTTTTTCTTTTTCTTCTTTTGAGTTATTGTACAGCCGTCACCTCCTAGTTCTCTTCTCTCCCTTTGTTTTGCATTTATAGAGTACGGGAAGAGAGTTAGGGTTTTCACTTTTTGCAGAAAAGTCCTCTTCTTTCATTTATTTCCTTCCTTATTTGATCTGGATTTTATTTCTTTCTCTTTTCTTCTTTTCTTCCTTTTCTGCTAACCACGTGCTTCTGCATACACAAAATAATATCTGAAATTAAGATTTTTTAAATAAAATAAATTAAAGTAGTTTAAAATTAATTAAACTAACTTTATATCATATTAGCGTACAAAAATCCTTTTACAAATTATTTGTCGCACTTTTAACTCAACAAAACAATAAAAATTTATAAATCCATTATTTTACTTTGTTTGTTGATTTTTTCAACAAATCTTTATTTTTTGCATCAAAAATATTATTTCTTCAAAAATAATTAATTAATTGTAATCTTGTAGAAATAAGATGAATTATAGACAATATCAGCGAAAACAAGTCATTTTAATAGGTAAATGAGTACAAATATTTGTATATAAATTCGACACATCATACTATTATCAATTGCTTCGTTTGTTAAACTCAACTTACATATGCCATTAATTATGATATGCACATTAAAATAATAACAATATGAGTTAATACGAAATTACTCTTCCAAATTTTACAAAACTGTTTGCTTTCTCTTGTGGTTCTAATAATGTCCATATGCTCAAACACATTGAGTGAAGAGCTCATTTCTTTATTCGTTTTTCATCATCTTCATAATGCTAAATGAGATAATGACCGACATTTTTTAATTCAACTTTGCACACACAGTAAATGAACGAAAAAGAATAAAACGTAACTAATGAAGTCATATCCTACATTAAGAGATGTTCTCTCCTAAGTTACAACATTTGTTATACATCTTATACATCAATTTTTATTAGAGAAGAAAACATACAATCTCACACAAACTGCAAACGATGGATTTACCCAATATGTCTATACACATAGTATGACAAAACACTCTAAACAATTTCAAACATGCTAGTTTCACAGTGAGAATAATTATGATCTAAAATTCCCAATTATGTGATCCACACATAAAATGCTAACACATTTATCACATGAAAATATTGAAAAAGTGAATTAGAGTAGATCATACCAAAACTTCATATTAGAAGTGTTATCCAAATTCGATGGAGAAGCCTACGTAGTGTAGACTTATTCTACCGTGTCGCAAATCCATCATCTCCAATACACACACTTTATAAGTAACTTTGAACTTCCTACATTCATCAAATTGTTAAAGATTAACCAATTAAACGAATTATTAGCACTATATAATTCTAACAACAATTTATTGGATATACAAATTTATTGTCAAAAGCTATAATTTATCTTATCAAAATAAATATTTGATTTTCTGCACATAGCCAAAAGAGTTATTCAAAATTAAAGCAACTAATAGACTTATCTCATTAAATTTAATAGTTCATAACTAATTAAATAAGTTACTGTATCAATTGTGTAACACCCCGTTTTTATACGATACCCGAATATATGCATATGTGTATGTATATTGCTAGTATGCGTGCAATCGATTGTTGTATTATGGATCGATTTTGCCATCGTGGTGGATGGTTAGGGCTACGGGACGGTTCTTGGGAGAGTTGCATTCCAAAGATGCACGAGAACGAGACGGACTGATACTAGTATAACCGCTAGTTTTCGGCACGATGCACATGCAAATATAATACGGTATGGTACTACAGTGAATATAGGTTGCGTGCACTCGTTAAAACACGCGTCTCACACTCGTTGGAGCTTGTTAAGGGTTATGTTGGGCATCCAACATAACAAACACAAAACCAATGGGCTTAAGCCATGGTTTTGGTCTACAAAACCACCTATAGCCTAAACCTATCCCCCCTCCCCCCTCCCCCCCCTGTCAAATCCGGCCTACCCTCCCATCTCCTTCATTTCCCACTTTATTTATGCCCTTTTGCTCTGGAAATTTCAGAAAGAGAACACCACAAGAGAAGGAGGAGAGAAAGAAGAAGGATGTGAAGAGGAAGGATCATAAGGAGATTTCCAAGAGAAGAAGCTTGAAAAAGTTCCTTCTACTACTACAACCAAGGGTGGTAAGTTTCTCTAAACTTGAAATTATTGTCTTTTAATTAATTTTGATTGCATGCATGTGTGCTAGAATGCATAGGATTGATTTTCTAAGGGTTAGAAGTTGAAGTCAGAATGGAACTAGAGAAAACTGGTTCGGAGTACCATTTTGTGGATTTTTCCGAGAGCAAAATATGATGAATTAGACCATAAAATTAAAAGTGTTTGTTCATATATGTGTTAGAATCATTCATGATTTATTTCAGATTTTTCTATGATCATTTGATATGCTAATAAAATCGTGAGATGGATCTGTGTCGTAAGGCAGACTCAGGAAAAGAAAAAAAAGATGGCTGATATTGTAGGAATTTTCGTAATTTATTGAAGCATGATATGGATCTGAAATGTTTACTCAATGTTCCTGAATGCATTTTGATTATGTACAAAAATCAGTAAATTATTTGTATGAGTTTATAGACATGAGAAAAATCAATCTATAACCAGTAGCTGATGTGGAATTAGAAAACTTGATGGTTTCTGTGCTAACTTGCAATAGATAATAATCACTGTATAATTGGAATTTTGACATGAGGTCTTTTTCATAATCTTGGGTATGATGTCTAGTTTCACCACCATAAATTTTATGTAAATTGGATAAGTGTGCAATTTACTGTGATTTGGTGATTAAGCACTGTGCTGTTTTCAGCCAGTTTTGATACTCTGTAAAGATTGGAAATTTGAGACCTGTTAGAGGCACATTTTGAGGATCATGACCCAGTAGAGAGTTGTAGTGGACACCTAGACCTTTCCAAAAAAACTAATTTGAGGCAATTCCCCTAAACGGTTGAATTATTATGGTTTTTGTAAGACTGGATAGGGGACTAGAGTAGAGCTGAGTGCTCTGAATTGGAGAGACCAATTGTGTGAATTGGTGTATCAATGATAGACGAGTGTGTTAGGGACTTAATGGTATAATTTGGACTCATGACCAACTAGAGAGTTGTTGAGGACACCCACACCCTTATACAGAATTTGAGTTTGTTTTGTTCTGATGAACGAGTAGGATTTTGTTTTAATGGTAAGGTGCAGCCCGTGCACAGGAAGCACGCGAGCTGGAGCTTGAGAAGCTATTTCGAGGACTTAGATGGTTGAAACTAAGCGCGTGATCAACTAGGAAGTTGTAGCCTAGGATAGTACCCTTCCAGGTTGGGCCCATACACTCCAATTGGAGTTGTATCGATAGAGGGATGACCATTTTGAGATTCGGGCAGAACCCGTAGGTCGCTTAGTCTGGGTTTGGACTAAGGGTTGTGAAAGAATTTTTTCCTTGTGTGTTATTTGAGTCGATGACTCGTGTCTAGAAGTGGTTGATCTATGTTATTGAGGTTGTTGACTCCCCGAGTGGGATGGGTGACTCGAGTTAGTCGCTAGGGTAAATGATACCCTGCACCTATCAAGCCTATATTATTAGACTTCTGCCGTGCGTAGGACGTCCGAGCATGCCAGTGTGTGGAGCTCATGGGACAATTATATATTTACTGCCGCAGTAGCAGCAGGCATAGGCCATAATGCTGGACGAGTCCAAGCAGGGGAAGTTGTAATGCCCCGATTTTCATTTAATGAAAATTATTTTATTTTGCACGTAGTGTGCACGTGCAATATTTTGATAATTATTTTCATTATGATGAGTATAGATATTTATATATGTGCTCTTTAATTATTTTTATATAAAGCCCTTTTTTTCAAATAGACAAAAGCCTTTCTTTTTAAAAAGCCCAAATCTAATTTATTGGTTATCTTTTTATAATTATTATTTTGGCCCATAAATTAAAGCCCATGAGCTATTTTATTTTAAATACAACTTGTAATGTAGAATACATTTTAAAAATTATTTTTATAAAAAATATAATGTACAATATTTAAATGGTGCCAAGTTGCATGCACGTGCATTGCACGTACACGTGCAAAATGCACATGATGTGCATGGCCGGTTTGGAGCTTCTGGAGGGAAAAGGGAAAATTTGAGTTGAGTCATGGGTGGTGGTTACTTGATCATGGTTGGTTATTGTAACTCCTCCTTGAATCCTAGCCTTTTAATCCTAACTCCTAAGTTAATCCTAGCCTTCTATTTTCCTAAATTTTTAGTATAAATACCCCCCCCCCTAGCCAAGTTATTCTTGTGCTAATTATTTCCTCCAAACCTATAATTCAATATACATTATCTAGTAGTTTATTAAGTGAGTAAAAGATTGAGATTGTGTGGGAGGATTGTGCTTGCAACAAAGAGGAAGGCCGGCTTTCATCAAGGGGAGTGCTCGGGTTTGGTTTGGTGGAAGGCTCGGGTGCGCGCATCAAGAAGGAGGATCGTTCGTTTGCAAGGACATTGGTTTAGGAGGTGTTTCTAAGTGTAGTCTCTCCAATTAAGGTGGGTAAATTTTCCGTATTTCTAATTAGGAAACATGCTAGATGTGAAATGAAAGAATGATGCATGAAAAAGATTAATAAGAGTACACTTTAATTAGAAAAATGACCTATTGATTGATTGAAATGTTGATATGCAAATGGTATGTGGTTCTATCATCAAATTTAAGTTGTGTGTGCATTGATTATCGCCATGGATTGTTTGAAGAAAATTTCATTATTACCATCAAGAATTATATACAAAAGTTAGTAGATTGACAATGTTACTTGATGTGCTTAAATGGACTTTTTGTGATAATGTTGTGATGAATGAATTAAGATATAGGTTGTATGTTGATTGCTAATAAAAAGATTAGGATTGTTAAACTTAATAAGAAATGTCGAAAAAGAAACGTGGTGGTGGTAGTTTATAATTCGAATTAATTATATGAAAGTAATGTGTTAATTATTGAAAAAAATTATTTTTATTATACTGGAGTATAATTTATGTTGAGAATAGCCAATCTGGACATTTACAGCAACTTTAGTAAAGACAAAATTAAATGAGAGATTGTTGAACATCGAAATGTTTACTAAACAGAGAGGATAGATTTAACTAGACTACGGATTGAAATATAACAACATGAGCGCATAGCTCAAGTGGTCGGGATGATCTTAATCGCTACAGTAGGTTTCGGGGTCTCAGGTTGCTGGTTCGAATCCCCTTGGCACCATACTTTTGTTTCATTTTTTTAAAAATAAAAATAATCGCAGCCGAGAGCATTTGATGCTCTCAGCCTCTCCTTCTAACGCATAGAGCGTTCGGCCTAATGGTCTGTGCCTTCGGTGGTTTTCCCTATGGTCGTAGGTTCGAATACTGGGCTCGGCCAGTATTTAATTTGTGGGAAAAACATTTTTTTTAGGATTTTGATGATTGATAAATTATGGAAAAAAATATGTTTATTATTCTAAAATTATGTGGGACTTGTGAAAAATAATTTGAGAATTATTTGCATGAAGTAGAGTATGTTTTGAGAATAAATGTATAAATAAAACTATGGTTCTACATTTTATATTTTTTTGAAGTTATAATTTGCAAAAGAACTTGGAATGAAGTGTTAGAAAAACAAGATAGCAAAGAAAGGAATTATATGAAGTGATGTGATGTAATTTATTCTCATTGGAGAATAGTGTGAAAATTATGAAATGTGAATACTCAATTTTTGCTATATAAATAGTGTTGTGATTTTTAAACGATATTGATGAAACACATAAGGAATAATTGAATTCCATGTATGGCTATGAACTTATGAATAAATTAGAGATCATGTTATTGAAAAAAAAAATCTGTTATGATTATGAAAATGAACTTATGAGTTGGAAATGCTCAACTTTGGAAATCGTGAATTGGAATTGAAACAAAAGAGTAGCTAAGTCTCCCCCGGCAATTGGAAAGAAATGAAATGAAATTTGAAATGAAAGACCAAGGTTGGTCATGTTTGAATGAATGAATAAGTCTGGTTTAGTGGAGAGGCTAACTCTAGAGCTTTGATTTTGTTCATGATTCTAAAAAAAACTAAGGATTAGTACATAGTGGAGACGTGATGAAAGTGAGAGAAAAACACGAGTATGAGAACTAGAGTTTACGGTGCGGGTGTGAGCCACAGAATGCATGCTTGATGAGTCAAGACATAGCGTGGGCACTACTCAGTAATGATCGGACTTTAGCCACGCTTGTGGAATGTTTGGTGACTGCAAGAGGATCGTGTGCCATGAAGGAGGCTGAATTGCCACAGAATGCTTGGTTGATGAGTCAAGACATGGCATGAGATTTCCTTCCAGGTTTTCTGTACATGAGCTTGTACTCATAGATCATCTAGGATACTCACCGTAGTTACAGTAGTAGATTAAGTCATGACGAGGGATTGAACCCTACAAAGATGAAGAACGAATAAGAGGCTTGCCCTCGGACTTATGTAGTATGGGATGCATAGAATCTGAACAAGTGTGCATTAGTGTCATGTAACATAAATAACTGCATTAAGGACTAAGTGCACAATCACAACACGATATCAATAGGGTATTCCCTTTAGTTTGATATGTGACAAGTTTGTGTTTGTTAAATATGGAAAATGAGTTATACTATTTCCGGCATAGAGAGGATGGCCGTGTATAATATTCGTCGGTTGAATAAACTGACGTACCCACAGTTTTGTATGCAGAGTAAATGACATGATAAAGATTAAAAAGGAACATATGCTTAAAGATTATTCAATGTTGTTGTACATTTATTTAAATGTTGTAAATTTGCTTCCGCTGTAAAATGTAAAGTGTAAAGTTTCATGTGAACTCTGATGTAAAGTGAAAAGTTTTAAATTCCTTGTAAAATTGTACTAAATGAAGTGTAAAGATCCTGTGGAATCTCGAATTTAGTGTATTTTGGATTTCGGGGCGTTACAGAAGTGGCGAACCAGATCGGTATCGCCAGGGGCCAGAGGTTGATAGGCAAGTGTGGAAGCAGTAATTCTTACCCGAAATAATTAGAGTACGGTAGGGGTTAGAATGGTTTATTAAGGGGTTAGGAAATTGCATTAGTCCTAGTAAACCATAGTCGGTGTTGTATCTTCCAGTCGTAGGGATACGTTCTTGGCCGCTAACGGATTGCATTCCCGGCTCGTATCTCGATCTGTTGATTCCCAAAGTTCTGCCGAAGTAAGGTGCGGGAGGCCCGGAGGATTTGACCTTCCGTGGTGCTCACGTCCTTAAAACGCGGGTTTTGTATTTTGTGTTTTTTTTTGTATATATCAGTTCATTACCCGATGAGGGGTAAACACACATGCGTTAGTCCATGGGTGGACATGTGGAACCAAGGATCGTAAAGACCAGGTTCAACGTGGTTTCTAAGGAGGTTCGTACGCGGGTACCAACTGGCGGTGACCACTTGGGCACTGCAGGGCGGAATTAGACCGACCGCTGCAATCTCCTTGGGCGATGGACAGTCTATTGGGAACTGGAGTGTGTACAAGAGTATGGTGCATGGCGAGGGTTCGAATCCTTAAATTGTGGAGAAAGACGGTTAGATTTGGGGGCGTATGTAGTATGGGATGCATTCGTGCTCCAAAGTCTTGCTTGCATTAGAAGTTAGGCATGTGAGTTTGCCTCATCTAGTCATAGGGTCATGTCATAACACTGCACTAGAACCCAAATCGGTGTGAAGCTTACTTACTCATCCGTGTAAGAATTTGGTCCACTAAATCCTTGTTTTGGCACATCACCTTTCTATTTTGCATAAATTATTGGTTGTGATTGAATTTTAGAGGATCGCTGTTATCACCAGCTTTGCGTCAGTCGAAGTACTGACGTTTTCCACCTTTTAGGTATCAGTTATTTTTTCCAAACAGGTGCAGAGATATCAGAGTTGTGCAGCAGAAGCCTGAAGCTGAGGAGCAAGTCCCGGGGGAGCCGATGGGCCGCTCAACGAAGTTCCGCAAGTAATCAGTCGATTACCATTCCAGGAGGTAGCTGATAGCTTTACAAGAGGAGTCTGTAAATACTTGTAATAAGTTGTAATGAATTGATGTAATTGGTACTCCTTATCCAAGAACAAGTTATCGGTTGTAATCAATAATGTAATGACTTATTTGGCAATAAAGAAGTTTTTAAATTTCCATGTTATTACTGTGTTGAGATGCATTTGAAGGTAAAGATTCTGGAAGGTGTCACGGATGTCCGGTAATGGGGATCCGGGGCGCTACAGAGTTGGTATCAGAGCTGACTTCAAATTGCAGTCTAACACGGTAGGAAATTAGACTTGAAGGCCAGATAAAATGATTCTAGTTGACAAATAGGATAATTATGAATCATATGGTAGTGCTACAACTTATGATTATGATCTTCCCTATATGTGAACCAGACTCAGATTACTTCATTTTTACTAACATGCTTGGAGCAGTCAAGTCCAAATTGT